>CM023611.1:21847305-22447305 GCA_013358685.1 Antennarius maculatus
AAAGTGCATTAATGAAGTGCATGCAATAAAAAAAGTAATTAATTCCAAAGTATGCATGAACAAGAATTGTCATACTCAACAAAACTTTTTAATTTTTTTTCTTCTTTTTCATTTAAATTTTTTTCTAATACTTTTTTTTCAATTATTTATTTTTAGTACCAAATGCTATTGCCATTTTTTTTCACATAAAGTTAAACAATATTGATTATGGTGTGTGTGTGTGTGTGTGTGTGTGTGTGTGTGTGTGTGTGTGTGTGTGTGTGTGTGCGTGCGTGCGTGCGTGCGTGCGTGCGTGTGTGCATGCGTGTGTGTGTGCGTGTGTGCGCAAAATATTAAGAATAGACATTGTTAATTTGAACAGAGTTTAGAACAGGTAAAAAAAAAAAAGACTTTTACCACCGAGGCGGTGGGTGACTGACCAATCACAGAGCGTGAAAACAGTCCGATTTTCCTTCAGTCCGATCGCGAGTATTAAAGGGCTTTATTCGTCTTCGTACTCGTCAAAATGCATTATCCGTACCGAATACTCGTATGAAACGAGTATCCGGCTCAACCCTACTATTTACTGACCTTCAAATCTGGTACCTGGCATGAGAGTGATCTCCATCAAGACATTAACTAGCATTAGATTTATTCTCCAATCAACGGTGGGGTTTGGGTGGAGTGTGTGTAGTGTGTGTGGAGCTGAAATGAATTATGTCTGCAGTTGGATACTGAGAAGACATCTAGCGTTAACCCTTAAGTGAATGGCACAAAAACGCGCCCTCAGCACATTCATTGTGCTGAACTGAAAATGTGTGTTTCTTTTGTTAAAGTGGACATTTTAGCGCCTGGGCTTGCGCTAGCCATTCGCCACGTCGCCATAGGCGTGTAAATTCAAGATTGGCTACAAGGTTTTTAGCCTGTGTAGCCACAGTGGCATTCTTATTTTTAGGAAAAAAAGGCTAAAACTTACAACGCCCCCTCACGCCCCGCTGTGCCACTGTCTTGGACACAGTGTGTGGCTTTTTGTGGCTTGCTCAATTCTTTTACAATGAGCCACAGTGGCTTAGTCATACTAGCTCCTAGTGCGAGCCCAGAGCGTGTTTGGTCTGTGTGGATCAACACTCCATTAATGGCCTCAAGGAAACATTTTAGAAGCTGCAGTTTTTGGCTTCATTTTTCATCCCTGGAGATTTTTGCTTGGTTTTTAATAAACAAAGAGTTTAATTCTGTGGATAGAAAAACATCAACACTAAACTTTTCTAAATGATTGGCCTGTTTTTGTGGTGTGAAAGGAAATCTTATTTCAGTCCCTCTCTCTCTTTTTCTCTCTCAAACATTTACCTGTGTTTGCCATAACCTGAACTTTGGGCTGTTTCCATAGCGACATTCATCACTAACAGCCAGCAGTCATTCGCTCCTGTTTTCTTTCTACATTCATGCCCCCCTCTCTCTATCCCTCCTATTCCATTTGTTCTTTCAATCAACGGTGCCCTGAGCCCTCGATCATGGTTTCTCAGGTAACACCACTGTAAAACTGGGGAAAAGAAGGCTACTAAAACCTGAAAATGACACAATCTAATGTCCAGAGTCACATGAAAAACAAAATGTCCACTAAGTTAGCATCAGGACATTTATCACACCCCACCAGTGGGGGTGTATAGCGTTTCCCTTCCCTTGTTCTTATCCTTTGAACAGTCACTCAGGCTAGAAAGATGCTGTATAGACAGTCTGTTTAGTAGTATAACAGCAACACAATGTTCTGATTTTAACACCATGATAAAATTGTATAAATAAATCCAATATGTCATCTGGGAAACTGCAGCCAGTTCATTATTATGGATTTACTCTGAAGGCTTTTACAGTTCACAGCCAGAGCTACTGGTATTACTAAAGGGCAATGAGATCTCTAAAATATTAAGAGGAGGCAACAGCCCTGGTTTTATTTACCTAATTTAAATTCTATTCATAAAAACTGTAATATATATTTTCGCAACAATGCAGCAACCCATAATTACAGCTGTGTGGTACCACATGAAGTCATAATGATTACAAATTGAGCAACATTAAAATTCATTCACACTTCTAAGTGTTTGATTAGCTCTAATATTTTCAGCGCTAACTCCTGATGGAATTGGTCTTATGGTTGCTAAATGCTCCATGATGACTAAGAGCTGGTTGTTAACTTTACTGTCTGCTGCTGTCGCCGGTCACTTTGAGTTTCATTTAAGTTTTTTCACTGGAACCTGCTCCCTTTTGTGTTTTTATTTCTCTGATGTTTAAGCTTCAGTTTCCTGCAAGTTCATACAGATGAGAACTTTTGGCTTTATTGCATCACACATCAGCAGTTATCCTCCTGTGCCCCAAGTTATCGCGGTATGGGACACAACTGTTTAAGTTAATTCTCTTTCTACTTAAAAAAAAAAAGGATATTTTGTATTTCTTTATGTGTCCATGTGTGTGCAAATGTGTGTAGGAAGTTGTGAAGAGTTCAGAAAAGACAACACTCCCACTCAGAGACACGTGCACTGGTTTAAAAGCTTTGGGAACGGAAATACTACACCTTTGCTCAAGTTCCTCACATCAGTGCTAGAGAAAATTCAGCAGGCTTGTTGATGGACACCAATGTTCAATAATTTCCTCCACCAAACAAGTGCATTTTTCACGAGCAAAAAAACTCATGAAAAGATTGGCATAGCAAGAAAGAACCAAGTAAAATGGAGAGAACCTGGATAAAAGCGTGGATTCAAGACATTTCCCACCTTTTTTCAGTTCACAAGACTATTTGGCACTTATGTTCAAACAATTTAATGGACTGTGGGAAGCTGACTGGAAAAATCAGTGTTATCCTAAAGAAGGAACTACGAACTGTATGCAGGTAAAGCAATGGATCCATGACTGTGTGATCCACGGGGGCAATAATTTTTGCTGCTACATGGACTTTCTGTCTGCATTCAATTGGCAACCAACCAAAATTGTCTGACCTAGTTTTGCTGTATATTAGTTCTAAGGATTGATCCCTGTACTTTGCGTGTCTATGTGACGCAAACCAGCGTCACATAGAACGCAGGAGGTGAACCACTGCTTTCTTGTTTTTCCCAGAGAACTCATACTGGAGTTATTTGTTATGCAAAGCATTCATTCATTAGTTTACGCATTTAGTGTAGATCAACCTTAAGAATTAAGAATCTAATTATCATAACAGAATTTACTTTTACAGAAGTCTGATTATTTAAGCTAATGGCGGAAATATGAATTTAATTTGAAAGTGAAAATGGACAATGATCCAATTCTTTTTAAAATTTGAATCATTTAAATTTTTTGTTACATGTTTCATCAATTTCTCTGAATATGGCAGAAATTTCTTAGTTTAGTTTAGTTTAGTTTATTTGAAAGGGGACAATGCAATTTCATAAAGCACATGATTATACATGGTTAAAAAAGCCAGAATTAACCAGAAGGCTAGTTTTCATCTGTAGTCCCCTGGCCATGATGTATAAAAAGCAGTAAAAGCAGTAAAATAGTAAAATCAGTAAAATACATTGACAATATAGTAAAAATATACTTATACAAACACTTACTTTACAATTAAAAGAGAATAAGACATCACACAAACATTTGATCACAACATCAAAACATCACAACAGGCTTGTCTTTTAGTGTTGGCAGCTATAGGAGTCGATAAGTTACACTTTCAAGTTTTTAGTGAAGACCTAACTATGTAGCTACACTAGCTAGTAAGAGAGGCTGGTTTTGACTGAAGTTTGATAATTATCTCAATCAAGGTAAGAGTGTGTATAGACATTTTTTTTTCATTGTTTTTCTTCTTGTTCTGCTTTTATCTCTGTCTTTTTGATTTAAAATTCTAAAAGACACGTCTCTCTCGCCTATTTGGCTTTAGCAAACATTTATAGGCACCTACTACCATCAAAGTTATACAACAAGTTTTTTTCAGCTTCATGATTCACAACCTGTGAGAATGCCAATTTTTCACGACGTTTTTTCTTTTTTATGGAATAGCTGATATGAAAGGTTTCATCTGGAAAATAAGGCCTCACTAATGGAAGGAAGTTGACAAGTAACCACTGAAGTTTAGGGCGCATGAACACAAGGATGTGGTCAGAGGAAATGAAACACGTTTCCATGGAGCGTGATTGTGTTGTGCCAGTTTATCAGCACGACACTGTTTGCTTTAACAAATGTAGAGCAAATCAATGCTGAACAATCTATACTTCTGTCTGCTGCAAGGCCACAGAACACAGTGATGTGTGGGACTGTGGATATGACTGTTGTGTATGTGAATGTGTGTGCTTTTAATGTGCACTGTGTACTTGTACATTGTTATGTGCATTCTAATGCACCGGTATTCAAGTATTGCAAGTATTGATGAGTTAATGTAGCAGAGTGAAACCTCATGTCGGTCTGCCTCCATGTCTCCATACCTCTTATTGCTTGTATATCTGTGTGTTTGTGTGGTTGTGTAAAGGCTGCACCTTCATGGGGGGAGGGGACAAAGGTCACAGTTCAGTAGGACAGTGATTGAACGAGCATGATGAAAAAAAGAAGGGAGAAAGGTTGAATGGGGTTGGGGGATAAATTGAACAAGGGAAAGGTTAGAAGGTTAAAATGGTACACGCTCATGTTGTTGGTTGTTTCTCTGCACACTTCTCCATCTGCTATTCCCCTGACAGGACTGTTTGTTTGACCACACGATTCCTGTCTATGTGTTCATTTCTTTGGTTTGTGCGTACAGCTGGTATGCAGGATTTGCACTTCTGCAACCATCTGACAGGGAATCTGTAAATACCAAACAAACCGCTCAGGGTGGCAGAGGCAGCTCATCAGTTTGAGGTGTTATCATTTCAAAAGGCAAGTAAAGGCTTTGAATCACAGGTTTCCTTTGCTTTTCAGCCACAAATATCTGTGTCAAGCAGACTGCATTTCATTCATTTAGTGCAGTACCACTGCATTTTTGTATGGCTTTTGCTGCTGCTGCTGCAATAAATTCTTATCTTGTCATGATATATCTTATCATAAGGTATACTATCATAAGATATCTTGTTGTATCTATCTTATCTTATCGTATCTTTTCTCATCTCATCTCATCTCATCTCATCTCATCTCATCTTACCATGTCTTGCCTTATTTTATCTTGTCTTGTCTTGTCTTATCTGCAGCTGATATGATATGCAGTGATCTGAAGCTATATTGTGTTTTTTTTTTTATTTTATTATTATTATTTATTATTTTATTATTATTGTATATGTTATTCATCATTATGGAAAATAGAAGAAAAAATAAATTTTATATGTGTAGCATCATCCCTTTGGTCAGAAAACCTTAAAATCTGCGCCGCAGCAGCTTCCGCATTCAGTGGTCACGTGAGCGTCATACGTCACTGGCTCCCAACATAGCTTGACAGCCATAAAATACAATGCAATCCACGTCACGATTAACTCCAAAAATATCATGGTGACCTGTGAGGTGAGCGGTTGTGTCAACAGAACATCAAGAAAACACAAAGAGAAGGGCCTATCGTTCTTTAGAATATTAATTCCACACAGTCCAATAGTAACAAATGGCGGCTAGCTCAATGCTAACAATATGGATAATCCTATTCACCGGCTAGCGCGTTAGCATCGGAGTGGGATTTTTCCATTGACCGGCTACCGATTAATGGAAAACCCGGGAATAGTCGCTAGATGGTTTACTGTAATGACACAGTAAACCATGTAGCGACTCATCCCAGGTGTCTTCATCTGAATCACATTCTGACAGAGATATCCAACTAGTTATAATGTCCCGTTTTAGTTTACTGTGTGTATGGAAAAGTAAATCGCGCTACCGATGCTAACGCGTTAGCACGTCAATGGGATTTTCAATGTTATGTTAGCATTAAGCTAGTGGCCATTCGTTCCTGGTGGACTGTGTGGAATTAATAACAACTCTAGTTTATATTAATATGTCTTGTATTTATTGTATAAGGATCAGTACCTGACATGCTGTTTATGTATGTTTTATTTCAGTTTCACAGACCTTCTCAGTAAAATGACCTTCTTCTTCTTCTTCTTTTCCTTTCGGCTTTTCCCTTCAGGGGTCGCCACAGCGAATCAGTGTCCTCCATCTAACCCTGTCTTCTGCATCCTCTTCTCTCACACCAACTACCTTCATGTCCTCTTTCACTACATCCATAAACCTCCTCTTTGGTCTTCCTCTAGGCGTCCTGCCTGGTAGTTCAAAACTCTGCATCCTTCTACCAATATATTCACTATCTCTCCTCTGGACATGTCCAAACCATCTCAGTCTGGCCTCTCTGACTTTATCTCCAAAACCTCTAACATGTGCTGTCCCTCTGATATACTCATTCCTGATCCTATCCTTCCTGGTCACTCCCAGAGAGAACCTCAGCATCTTCATCTCTGCTACCTCCAGCTCTGCCTCCTGCCTTTTCCTCAGTGACACTGTCTCTAGACCGAACAACATCGCTGGTCTCACCACAGTTTTGTACACCTTTCCTTTCATTTTAGCTGAAACTCTTCTATCACACATCACACCTGACACTTTTCTCCACCCATTCCATCCTGCCTGTACACGTTTCTTCACCTCTTTTCCACACTCTCCATTGCTCTGGACTGTTGACCCTAAGTACTTAAAATCCTCCACCTTCTTGATCTCTTCTCCCTGTAACCTCACTCTTCCACTTGGGTCCCTCTCATTCACACACATGTACTCTGTCTTACTGCGGCTAACCTTCATCCCTCTCCTTTCCAGGACAAACCTCCACCTCTCTAACTTCTCCTCCATCTCGTCCCTACTCTCACTGCAGATCACAATGTCATCTGCAAACATCATAGTCCATGGAGATTCCTGTCTAACCTCATCTGTCAGCCTGTCCATCACCATAGCGAACAAGAAGGGGCTCAGAGCTGATCCCTGATGCAGCCCCACCTCCACCTTGAACTCCTCTGTCACACCTACAGCACACCTCACCACTGTCTTACAGTCCTCATACATGTCCTGCACCGTTCTAACATACTTCTCTGACACTCCAGACTTCCTCATACAATACCACAGTTCCTCTCTGGGCACCCTGTCATAAGCTTTCTCCAGATCTACAAAAACACAATGCAGCTCCGTCTGGCCTTCTCTGTACTTCTCTATCAACATCCTCAAAGCAAATACTGCATCTGTAGTACTCTTTTTTGGCATGAAACCATACTGCTGCTCACAAATGCTCACTTCTGCCCTTAGTCTAGCTTCCACTACTCTTTCCCATAACTTCATTGTATGGCTCATCAGCTTTATTCCTCTGTAGTTGCCACAACTCTGCACATCTCCCTTGTTCTTAAAAATGGGCACCAGCACACTTCTCCTCCACTCCTCAGGCATCTTCTCACTATCTAAGATCCTGTTGAACAACCCAGTCAGAAACTCTACTGCCACCTCTCCTAGACACTTCCAAACCTCTACAGGTATATCATCAGGACCGATTGCCTTTCCACTCTTCATCCTCTTCAGTGCCCTCCTCACTTCATCCTGGCTAATCTTTGCTACATCCTGGTCCACAACAGTCACCTCTTCTAGTCTTTGTTCTCTCTCATTTTCCACGTTCATCAACTCTTCAAAGTACTCTTTCCATCTTCCCATCACACTGCTGGCACCTGTCAATAGACTTCCCTCCCTATCCTTAATCACCCTAACCTGCTGCACGTCCTTCCCATCTCTGTCTCTCTGTCTTGCCAGCCTGTATAGATCAGTCTCTCCCTCCTTACTGTCCAACCGAGCATACAAGTCATCATAAGCTTCTTGTTTGGCCTTTGCTACCTCTACCTTCACCTTACGCTGCATCTCCCTGTACTCCTGTCTACTCTCCTCAGTCCTCTCAGTGTCCCACTTCTTCTTAGCTAACCTCTTTCTTTGTATACACTCCTGTACCTCCTCATTCCACCACCAAGTCTCCTTATCTACTTTCCTTCCAGATGACACACCAAATACTCTCCTACCTGTCTCCCTGATCACATTAGCTGTAGTTGTCCAGTCATCTGGAAGCACCTCCTGACCACCCAGAGCCTGTCTTAACTCCTTCCTAAAGGTCATGCAATACCCTTCCTTTTTTATCTTCCACCATTTTGTCCTCTGCTCTGCCTTTGCCCTCTTCATCTTCCTCACCACCAGAGTCATCCTACACACCACCATCCTATGCTGTTTGGCTACACTCTCGCCTACCACTACTTTACAGTCACTGATCTCCTTCAGGTTACATCGTCTACACAAGATGTAGTCTACCTGTGTGCTCCTACCACCACTCTTATAGGTCACCCTATGTGCCTGCCTCTTCTGGAAGAAAGTATTCACTACAGCCATTTCCATCCTTTTTGCAAAGTCAACTACCATCTGTCCTTCTGCGTTCCTCTCCTGGATACCAAACCTGCCCATCACTTCCTCATCACCTCTGTTACCTGCACCAACATGTCCATTGAAGTCTGCGCCAATGACAACTCTCTCACTTCTAGGTATGCTCTGCATCACTTCATCAAAGTCCAACCAGAATTTCTCCTTCTCCTCCAGCTCACATCCTACCTGTGGGGCATACCCACTAACAACATTGAACATCACACCTTCTATTTCTAGCTTCAGACTCATCACTCTATCCGACATTCTTTTTACCTCCAGGACATTCCTAACAAACTCCTCCTTCAAGATAACTCCTACTCCATTTCTCTTCCCATCTACACCATGATAGAACAACTTGAACCCTGCTCCTAAACTTCTAGCCTTGCTACCTTTCCACCTGGTCTCCTGGACACACAGTATGCCTACCTTCCTCCTCTGCATCATGTCGACCAACTCTCTACCTTTTCCTGTCATAGTTCCAACATTCAACATCCCTACTCTTAGTCCTATACTCTTGGCGCTCCTCTTTCTTCGTGCGAACGCACTTTCCTCCTCTCCTTCTTTGACCAACAGTAATCCAATTTCCACCGGCGCCCTGTAGGTCAACAGCGCCGATGGCGGTCGTTGTTAACCCGGGCCTCGACCGATCCGGTATGGTAGTCAGGTTTGATTCGCATCTTTGATTTGGCAAAAGTTTTACGCCGGATGCCCTTCCTGACGCAACCCTCTGTATTTATCCGGGCTTGGGACCGGCACAATAAGACACTGGCTTGTGCCCTCTTGCGGCTACATTTTCTCAGTAAAATGACCTATCTCCCAGAATCAACAAACATCTCTCTCATTACAATATGTTGTCAACAAAATCAGACATTAAATGTTTTCAGCCAGTTCATCCATTGAATTTTGACAGACATTCATACTCTTTTCCACTTCCAGATATTAGCGTTTGTCTCAGAAATAGCCGAGAGCATGACCATGCTTACATTCTTCCTAGGAACAACAAGGTTTGTTAACACCATAGATAGTCATAGGTAGTTATTGTTATACTTATCACAAGTAACAGATAACGAATGAGAAGAAGAAACACTTAGTAAGACAACCCTCTACAGGAGTAGGGGGTGGTCACAGACCGTTCCCCCACTGGATGCTACTGCCTTTGCCACGTGGAGATATCTGCGAACAACAAGAGTTGCTTAGCTAGCAGCTACTCCACAATGGAGCATTCATATGTGCAGTCGCCAGAACGTTTGCTGTGTCTCTCAACATAGTGTCAAGAGCATGAAGGAGACACCAGGAGACAAGCCAGTACACCAAGAGAGGTGGAGAGGGTCTTAGGACGGCAACAACCCAGCAGTAGGACCGCTATCTGCTTCTTTGAGCATGGATGGATATGGATGAACATGCTCAATTGACAGACGTGAAAGAGTCTGGAGGTGGAAAACTTTACGCTGCCTGTGTCAGTGACAGTCTGGGGAAGCATATCCCTGGAGGGTCACCCAGACCTCTATTTACTGGGAGAAGGTACCTGGATTGCTGTTAGATACTGGGATGAGATCCTCATTGTCAGACCAGGTACTGGTGCAGTGGGCCGTGGGTTCCTTGTTGTGCGTGACAATGCCCGGCCTCATGTGGCTGGATGTGTCAGCAGTTCCTGAATGGTGAGGACATTGCTGTTATTGACTGTACCACCCATTCCTCAGACATGACTCCCATTGAGAACCTCTGAGAGGTCAGGAATCGAAGCACCCACCACCAGCACATTGTACCAGGAGATGACTGACATCTTGACCCAAGTCTGGGAAGAAATCTCAGGAGACCATCTGTCCAGGAGTATGTCCACACATTGTAAAGACTTCATAGAGACCATACTGTATATGATAATGAGAGAGGTTTAGAGGTCTTCCTATACTGTGTGTCCTCTAGAGTCTACAGAGGACATATACACGAGTTGGATCTGCCAGTTATCTGTTTTTCACTTTGATTCTGGATATCCACTCCTCAGTCAGTTGGCAATTTTATAGTCATTCGATTTGTTTTTCATAGTCTTGTTCTCAAGAAATTACACTGTGGAGTGTTTATAGATTTTGAATTTGAATATTTAATTAGTTGAGATCAGGAATGTGTGATTTAAGTGTTTCCTTTATGTTTTTGAGCAGTGGGTCAACATGGTGTTCTTTATTACCTACATGTGGTAACGGGCTAGAGGAGTGTCCTGTGAAACTGAGCAGACCAGCGCCATGTTTCTATCCATCCTGAGGATCAGTAGGAAGTGACTGCTCTTCACTACACAGACCAAACACAGCAACAGCTCTGTACACGTTCACACACTCATGCAGAGATACACACAGGCGAAGAGCATGCGCACAAGGACAGATACATAAACATACACTATTTATCTGAGCTCTACCCCAAAGGGTTGTTGGGTAATCATGAGTTATGATTAAAATCAGCTGAATGTGGGTTTAGCAGGTAAAGCAGTCCTGTGCAACGGGCAGGTCTGAATGATTGGCATATTGAGGTTAACCAGGAGAGCCAGGAGAGCAATACTGTCTAGAAATAAGCAAGAAGGGTAGACATTATTAACTTGTTCTAAATCATCGAGTAGCTTCTACGTGTACTTTTCTGTACTTTGAAGTTTTTTTCAAACCACCTTCAGCTCCATTGTGATACCAATTAGTGCTGAACAGTCAGGGTGGAGACAACAGAAGGGGCAATGCACAAGGAAGGCTTGGTGATTAATGATTTGCCTTTCTGTTTTCTATTTGTTCTCCAAGGCTCTTGTCTTTATAAAAATATAACTGAGGCACTTATCTTTTTATTTGTTTTTTTATTGATGCAGAGGGTTGAGGAGGAACAAAGGAAAAACAAAGGCAAGTAGAAGATGGAGGTATCCTCCAATTCTGGGATCTGTCCCTGTGGTTCTTGATGGGAGAAGATGAAAATGAAAATGTTAATGTTCCAGGAGCTGCAAGTTGAGATTACAAGAAGTTTGTAGCTTGGACAAGCAATCCAGTTCATCACACTTGATTAGAAAGTCATGAAACATTGAGGTCACGCAACCAGTCAAGATTACTTGCAAAATATCATTTGAGCTGAGATGAACATTAGCAGCTGGTGAACACGTTCTCTGCTTCAGGACAGGGCAAAGTTAATGGATGATTCTACAAAATACCAAAAAACAAAAAATGTGAAAAATGTCAAAGTTTTTGACCGCATCCAATCAACAATCAGCAAAAATACAGCAGTCCAATGATTTTACTGTGACTCAGATATTTAGACGGCCTACCTGTCTTTCTGCCTATGTACCTGCCTATCATTAAGACCAGTGGGCACGTTGCTAAAATAATTAGTGAGTAGGCTACAAGACAATAACTGGGAGGGTTCTAACATGCTAGCTTCGCAGCAGTGTTCCAGCCATGGTTCTTGTTCATGATGTAGGTCGTTTAGTCAGTGATAGCAACGCCTGAGCTGGAGGTTAAGTCATTCCACCGGCCACAGACCTTAGATCATTGACCACTGTAGCAGCCATGTAGCTTGTGATATTGTGGATTGCGTCATGCTTGAAGTTATAAATGCACAATATATCCCCATCTCCCACTTGAACCCACATCCGGACTATTTCTCATGCTACATAAGGGGTGCACTGTCTCTCACTCTAAAAAACATTGATTTAATTGTTCCAATATGAACATCCTTGGGAATTAAATTCAACAGATTTTACTGCATGAACTGAAAGTTGCCTCCTGTATTAACATTTCATAGCAGAGCTCATCCACAGTTAAGGACGTAATGTGCCCTAAATCAAAAGCAGGTTAGGGTGGAAAGCCTCTAATAGCTGCCTAGTGTTACATAAAAATCCAGAGGTGATGCTGCACTGCTCTGTGAAACGACTTATTAGATCAAGTACAGGAAACAGAGATGGTAAATGTGAAGCAAGTGAGACAGAGACCCAGACATGAAGGCACGTCATGAAACAATTAAAGCTGAAAACGTTTTGATCTTTCTTGTCATTTATATTGTTGCCAGGTTTTTATATTTTACGCGATGAGAACATGCTGGGAAGACGTCCCTCTCAAGACATTTTTGATCAAAGTCAATTTAAGATGATGTCAGAAAGGCTTTTCTGTATGCTTGGATGTTTATTTGTATAGTTCAGTAGTATTGTGTTTGTCTCCCAATTAATTCCAATATTCTTTTAGATGCACATCTTTTAGACCAGCTGCATAACTTTCAGGATAATTTTGTACTTTATTTTCTTACCACTGCTCTTCTCAGACCTCCATCTATACCCAACATAAACATCTCCATGTTCCCTCCTGCTTTGAATCAACTTTATTCTGCATGAGAGTTATGGGAGCAATGATATTAAAAGCAGGTGGCAGCAGGTCCTGATCATATTACTGGACTGATAATATCATGTCTCATAGTGATGACATTATATGTTTCCACTAACCCTGTTATAGAACCACAATTATAGGGGCAAATGAGACAGAGAGGAGGAGGTGGGGATCTCTCAATGGCTTGAGATATTCATGGATATCCAAAGAGTATGAGTTACGGGAAATTGATTTCATAAGAACAGGGAGAGTGTGTAAATAGAAAATCTTTAACACATTAGAGTCCTATTTAAATGGTCTTTAACATACGGTCTATTTAAGTCCATGTTGTGTGTATTCAGGGACAACTCCCCTTTGCAGTACATCAGAGCATAATCTGTGTGCAAAGTTTTTAGTCTCTTAATGAACTGCTTTGAACTGTATTTTCCCTGGTGCTCACCTTGGGCCCCTCTTCACTTCCTATCAATCAGACATAGTGTTGTGGGCGGGGCTTTTGGACCAGGGCCCACTGACTTGTAAAAGTTAGCCAACTTTAAATGGTTGCGAGAACTTATTTTCTCTTAGGTTAATGTCTAAAATCATTTAAAGTAAAGAAATAATAACTGTCCATTTTAAGGTCCACTTCCTGTTAACTCTACCCCTCATTTTCCAGTGCCCCATGCTTTTGACTTGTCTCAAACAGCAGCGTTCTAGTGGTTGACCTCTTTAGCAAGGACAAGGGACAGCACTCACTCATCAGTAGAGATGTTACGGTTCAGGTATTTATCACAGACGTTTCTACAGCAGTCAGGTCACTCCCACAGCAGTTTGACGGCACATTTCTTTTCTGCTGGAAATCAGATTTGATGCTTGGTTTGTTCGGGCGTCCCTTGAAGCCTGTTGCTGCTTCCATCATCCTATGCTGACAAATCTGACTTCATTTACAGGACTTAACAAAAGAAGAGGCAAAAACAACACAAATTGTATTTTAAAAAAATATTTTTTTATTGTCCAAAACTGCATATATAGTAATCAAATATAATTATTTACAATCTATTTTTGTAAATAATCAAATTATTTACAAAAATATTTAATACTTCTTCTTTTCCTTTCGGCTTTTCCCTTCAGGAGTCCCCACAGCGAATCATTTGCCTCCATTTAACCCTGTCTTCTACATCCTCTTCTCTCACACCAACTACCTTCATGTCCTCTTTCACTACATCCATAAACCTCCTCTTTGGTCTTCCTCTAGGCCTCCTGCCTGGCACTTCAAAACTCAGCATCCTTCTACCAATATATTCACTATCTCTCCTCTGGACATGTCCAAACCATCTCAGTCTGGCCTCTCTGACTTTATCTCCAAAACCTCTAACATGTGCTGTCGCTCTGATGTACTCATTCCTGATCCTATCCTTCCTGGTCACTCCCAAAGAGAACCTCAGCATCTTCATCTCTGCTACCTCCAGCTCTGCCTCCTGCCTTTTCCTCAGTGACACTGTCTCTAGACCAAACAACATCGCTGGTCTCACCACAGTTTTGTAAACCTTTCCTTTCATTTTAGCTGAAACTCTTCTATCACACATCACACCTGACACTTTCCTCCACCCGTTCCATCCTGCCTGTACACGCTTCTTCACCTCTTTTCCACACTTTTCATTGCTCTGCAATAAATTTATCAAATGTTTGTCCCTGATTATTTGCACAGCGTTCTGGTGGATAGTGACTTCAGGATTTACTACTGATTGTGACCCAACATCTTCCTTCAAAACCCCACAGAAGTTTTGGAAATGAAATCCACGCTCCATTCGTTCTAGAGTATATTGTGGGAACCCATCACACCCATCTTATCAGAAAGTGGTGTATCTCCACTGCTGTTAGAGTATCTCTGGCACTCGTGGCTCATCATTTCCAGGGTGGAACATAGACTAAGATATGTATGGTAGCGACTGTCAGTCTGCAGAAAAATCCTGTGCAGGTAATTTTGGGAGAACTTTTCTAATTTCTGATTTTCAGGCTACAGCCAAATTAATTCATTGTTCTGGGACAACATACGTCGATTTATAAATACCTTCAAATAGTCGCTAGAATTGCCTGTTTCCAGCTGTGCTGTGAGTGTGTTCACCAGCAGCAGGAATCACACAGAGTCGCTTTATATCACAGCTGCTAATGTTTCCTACCGAGACTGAAAGAAGCCAGAAAGACGTGACGACAGGATGTAGAACTGAAATCTAAATCTGCCTCACCTCTTTCTATTACCTTACGGTGCTCAGACAAGTGACTGAACACCCTACCCTTCTCTCTTTCAAATCAAATGATGCAACCTAATAACCCAAACAAGATGGTATTTACTTATTTACTTGGTATTTACTTGTTCATGTTTGTTTTTTAATTTTCTATTCTGTTAAATTTTTGTGGGTCGTTATAATCAGGTACCAAAAAGCATCTAATCATTTTCAAAGAAGGAAAAAAAAGAAAACAATTTAAAATTTAAATCAGTATCTGAATTCCATCAAATGCTTCTTGCTATACAGTCCAACCCCCCCACCACCATCACCAATTCGCTCACCCAGCCCCCCTCCAATCCATTCAATACCCCTGCACATTGTAAGTCTGATTGCATCTGGTATTACCACCTACACACACAAATATATACATTTAATTTCATTTTCATGTACCGCCGCTGTATCCGCCATAGCGGGTCACGGAGAGCTGGAGCCTATCCCAGCTGGCACAGGGCGTGAGGCGGGGGACACTCCGGACACGACGCCAGTGTGCCGCGGAGCCACATACAAAGACATACAAACACGCACACACACACTCACTCACTCCTACGGGCAATTTAGGACCAGCCAATCAACCTGAAGTGCCTGCTTTTGGAGGTGGGAGGAAGCCGGAGAACCCGGAGAGAACCCATGCAGACGCAGAGCGGGACTCGAACCCTGACCCGACGTGTTGTGAGGCGACAGCGCTAACCACTGCGCCACCGTGCCAATATAGAAATTAATTAATTAGATAAATTAAAATGTATTCATGCAAAACTGTATTGATCCATACAATCCACAACTAATGTAAGCCTGATAGCATGCTTTATGTCATCTCCAAACGATTTCAGCTTTTTGCTTGTAAGAAATTCAAGCTGTCATTTCATTCAAGGTTTGGATGCAGATTGAAGGTTTTTGGCCTTCAAGATAACAATTTAACTCAGTTCTGCTTTAGTGAAACCACTCAGTAACCATCAAAAGGACCCAAATGGTTTTAAAGCCTGTAATTAAAAGGCCAACCAAGGTTGAGATGTTGGCGCTGTGCCTGCTCCCATTGGTCTGTTCGACAACAGCTCCATTTGACTGCATGTACCCAGATGCAAGCACCAGTTTCTATCAGAGGAGGGGGGGGGGGCTACTGTGTTTCCCAGTGTGTAATAAGCCCAGTGATGCGAGTAGCATGAAGTGTGCAGATTGGGCAGAGTCAAGGTTGTCTCTTGCACAATGGAAATAACTGTAACTGTAGTTTTACACAAACACACCAGCTTTGCACCCCCCGTTTGTTTCACAATCACAATCGGATAAATACAATGCAAAATGTAGGCATGCATGAAGTGTTCCTAGGAATTACTCGTTATGCTTGCAGTCTTATCGCAGGGCAGCTCTTACCACATAAACATGTTGTGCATGAGCAGCAGCTAAACACACAGAGCCAAGCGCCTGACGTCCATACAGCTGGGAAATATTGAGGGTAATTAGCTGCAGGCTCTCGTCTGGCTGATGATAAATAATTTGACAGTTTATCCATTCTGGTTTAGAAGCCGGTGCACTTGTGGGAGTTGTTGTTCCACCCCACAGTTCCCACAGGCCGGATCTCATCCCAGATTGCTTTTGTGGAGGTTGATAATGTGCGGCCACTCAAACAGCTGCAATTCTCAATTAATTGGAAAATAATCATTCAGGAGAAAAACATGTGATTTGGGCATCACTTGTGTGAAACATAGGCTGTACAAAACCCAGACTGAGCCATCGTGGAAACGGGGTCACATTATGAAAGCAGAGTGTGCATGTGTTAGCCAGACCTGTGTTCTAACTGTTCATGTGTGTGCTCTCAGCACGCCGACGTCCGCTCTGCTACAGTTACCAAGCGCGTGTGACCATGACAACTGAAGTCGCTGGAGCATGTTGAGAGCAGAGTGATATCACTCACATGTGCTGGTTCATGTGAGTGAAGTTCTTGAAGCCCTTTCTGAAATGACTGCTAGTCCTGTGGAAGCTGTTATGTTGGATAAGTGCAGGAAATGAAAGGAAGCGTCGCTATCGCTAATTGTTCCAAAATGTGGCATTTGATGCAGTTTGGCCTCTAATTAAAAGCAATAAAACATAAATATTATTGAGAAGAAGACAGGTGGAACGAGAGGACAAGGAAAGCTGAGATAAAATCAAAGTTGAGGAAGCAGAAGAATGAAAGTGAGGAGAGTTAAACGGTGTCATTACTCCGTGCGCTGCAGCACAATTTCACGTCCTGCCAGACGGTTCTTTTTCTTTGATGACTGTTCCCCCATTTATACAGTTGTGTTGTGGCGTTTTCTCTCCATCATGACACAAGGACTTCCTTGACCGCTGCTTCATGCAGCTGCTGTATTGACAGACATACGGCCACCATGTGGTATGTCACATGTGGAATACTAGCATGCATATGCAGACGTCATGCTCGCATCAAACACGTTTGGAGGCTGAACACATACTACTGATTGGCTGACGTGAGCGAAATGTATACCACATGTTCACGCTCACCTGCAGTTTCTCTCCTGCTGATCCAGACGGCCAGCATCGATTTGGTCTGGAGAAGGAATGCTCTGAAGCCCATCTGTGGGTTTATAGTTTCCACAATGACACCAGCATTCATCACCCAGAGGTGTCGATGTTGTTGCATCCTAATGAGCTCCGTTATACAGCAAGGTGTATCATAAGGCGAGTTGGGGTGTGAGATAGTCAATCCATGTTTTGTTATTCCACAAAGTATATTTTCTCTCACAATATACTGTTAATAGATCAAATACGGGGTGTGTTTTGATGTGGAGAAGTTGAGAGATAAGAAGCCATGTGCAGACACAACCTGCTGCCATAGTGCAGTTCAGAGTTCATAAAACATATCCGACTCAGGAGCAGGAGTCAAACCCAGACTCTGATACAGATAGCTGATGGCCGCATAGATGAAGGCAAGGGCAGAGGTTTGGTGCACAAGTAAATCTAAGCAATAAACACAGAAATAAGAGGAGCAGACTTGGCAAAAAGAACAGTACTTTTGAAACACTGATGTGATACAAAGGACTGACGATGGAGCAGAACTGAAGGGCAGGGAAACACAGATAAATGATGAGGAGGTGAGAACATGACGCACGTACTGTAAGATCAAACAGACAGACGATCAGAGTGGAGGGAAGAAGCCTTACAGGTGAGTGACGTAGAACAAGGAACAAATGGGAACGCAAAAAGAGAGAAAGCACGAGTTGGAACTCAGAAAACCGCACAGGGATGAGTGAAACCGACGACCAAAACAAGCACAGGAAATGGAAAGAGGGAAAGACAGCGTGACAAGATGAAGAATGGTTGAGCAAACACTCGTCTGAAATAATGAGGTCCATTTTCCAAGTATAATCCAAATAAAAAATATCAATACTTGCACTTGTAGAGACGGAAGAGCTCTAATTAGACGATAAGTTTATTCAAGTTAACGTTGAGGCTGAATGTCTGCATTTCTAAATTTGCCTCTTCATCCAGATACATGCCAAAATTTAATAGGTTCTTTTCTCCGACACGACCAATCCCTCTACCGACTTTCATGAAAATCCATCACATAGTTTTCGTGTGATCCTGCAAACAGACATCCATGTGCAAGATGAAAAAAACAACCCACATTTTCAAACGTCTAGTTTAATCCAGACACTATTTCAGATATGGAGACGAGTAATTCAGCTGGTCCAACTGATGATGATACAGACTGAGGCTTCTATGCTTATTGGGCCATATATTGTGGCAACAGGGGCATTTATTTTGGCATCAACCTCTTTTTATTTCCTAAAATTCTGAACAAACGTCCACTTTGACTGAAGAATGAACTGGTCAGATTTTGAGGGGTTAATGTCAAGATCACTTTGACCTCAGTTTATGGCCACAGCCAAATATTTCACAAGCTAATGACCACACTTCACTTAAACGTCTAAAAAGGATGAAATGATCAAATGAACAAATAAATCCACAAGGTCAGGTTCGCCGTGACACAGTGATGTGAGTGTTGTACAAAAAACATTTTTCTGCCCATTATTTCACACTGAAGTCAGAAATAAAGCGGATGGTGACCATGTTTCACATTTGGTCATCTGTAATTTGACTGTTCCTTAACCGCAGTCATACAAGCGTGTGTTTTTAGCTCTATTCACATTGATCATTATGTATGCAAATGAGGGAAAGGTCATAGTTTGCGTGTAATTGGGAGACAAACTCCCACACTGCTCTTTGACAAAGCGCCACTCATTGTCAGTGTCACGCCATTAATTGTATTCACATTCAAATTGGAGAGCAGCTTTTCATCACAGATGTAACACAAGGAACACTCCAGGGGTTTATTCATCATACAGGCACAAAGCAGACAGAAATATTGCATTTTTTATCAAACAATTTTGATTTGTTTGCCAGGTTTGAATCATAAAGGTGTGCTTGACTTGAACAATGCTGTCAGGTTTACAAATGTTCATTTAATTAACATGTTTTAATAGATTACTCTCGGCCGCAGCTTATTGGAAACTACAAGATGTCTTATTTAAAACGAATGTTTATGCTTATAACACATTATCAGCATTACACTGAATAAAAATATAAGCGCAATACTTCTGTTTTTGCTCCCATTTTTGAACTCAAAGATCTAAAATATTTTCTATATACACACACTAAGTCTCTCAAATTTTGTTTAAAATATGCCTAAATCTGTGATGGTGAACACTTCTCCTTTACTGAGATAATCCCTCCCAACAAGATGCTGATAGGAGGGACAGTCTAAGACTCACCTGTGTAACAGTCATGTTTCTGATCAGCATCTTGATAACCCACACGTGTGAGATGGGATGGATTATCTCAGCAAAGGAGAAGAACTCACTATCGCAGATTTAGACAGATTTGTGAATAATGTTGAAGAGACTAGTTAGTTTGTGTATGTAGAAAATGTTTTAGAGCTTGGAGTTCATCTCAGAAAAAAAAAGGGAGCAAAAAGAGTTGTGTTTTTGAATCATAACTCACCATATTTTCCAGTGAATGAGGATGAAACACAAATAAAGTTACTGGTCATCACAACCTGAAAAGAATTATTACCCAATTTGGTAGCCATTCAGTTTGTAAGTTATATAATTATTAATTAACCAATCTTATTTTATTGCTTTTCTAATCTAAAGAGCTGACTCATTAAGCAGTTGTTTTTATTGTTGTATTTTCAGTATTTGGAGTAAAACATGGCATTTTAAATCTCAATTTGTCTTTGATGCAATCCCTCACATCACATGTATTTCAACTTACTCTATATAGTCTTGTTTTATGTAAAGGTATAATTTTGTTTACACGTAAACAGGAAAATAAAAACATTCAATGACCTATTTTAAATAGAATATACTGTAGTACATATGTAAGTAAATAAATATACACTATGTCTGGCTTTAGCAGAAATATATGTACAATTTCTGTGGAGCTCTTGCTTGGCTTGTTGTCCTTTTTTACTTTTTGTCCACCATGCAGTTTGTCATAGAATGAAAATTTGGTTTTCAAGTTATTCTTGAAGTGAAATAAGAAGACTATCAGTAACCCCGGGGGAAGCAGCTTTTATTCTAATCAGTGAAACAGGAAATAGAAATTCAGATCACTTCTTCACCATGAAACACAGCTCCTCTGGTGAAACCTCATGGGCAGCAGGGTTTCACAAACACTGGGATTAATTAGCAAACTTTGTCTTCTCAGCACAACAGTGGAGCAGCAAAGGACTTATCTGAAGCAAATATCTGCTCCACTGTAAATAAGTTTAAGTTACAATTTAAAAATCTGCCTCACTGTAAACAATTTGTGGATTAAAACCCTGATCTTAGGCCCCTGTGATTAAAAAAATGTTCTGTGTAGAATATTTGATGATAAAGTTTTCAACAAATTTTAAGTAATGCTCAGGAAGTGAAAAATGATGGACAGATGTTCAGAATCCATTGTCTGCATTTAGTGGGAGACTGAAATATTTGGTTGCACTGAGAGGTGCATGGTCAGTATTTTACTGACTGTAATCTTCTGTCGAATGACTTCCTCCTGTTAGTGGGGACAGGCCGAACACCTGGGGGTCTTCATCATGTTGAGCATGATGCTATAGAATTATCTCATCTAACTCTGAGCCACACAGAAACGTTTAAATCAGATTTTCATCGGAGCAAAATCTATAAGCTGATTAAAGCTATGAAACATAACCTTTTTTTGACGTGTAATCAAAATCAGGTTAACTTTGCTGTTTATGCTGTCATTTAGCTGCGAGAAAAATGTTTGAATATGAATTTTTAAAAATGAGTGTAAGTCAACAACCCCATTATATTTTAAATATTCTTGTCTTGCATGTGTGTGTGAGCCACAAGTAGTCCATGTTAATGAAGACAGGCTAAAAATGCCAGGCAGTGAATTTGTTAGCAGTCGTTCCAATGAGTTGAGCCTCCATCTCACACCTTAAAACCAGTCAACGTGAGCAAAGAAATCAATAATCACCACCACGTCAGTCTTCTCCATCCTTAAACATCAATGCCGTAAAGTTGTTCTGTGCCGACATGAAACATCCCTGCACACATCGGTTTGGAGCACATAGAAGATGTCAAGCTGTTATTCCAGTAAAGTCGTGCTGTTCAGAGGATGATTGTGACCGACAAAAGAGAGACGGAGCAGGAGACAGGAATGACAAAAGGCTCAGCGGAACAGACTTCTAGAAACGGACAGCACCGGATATAAAGCAGTCTGTATGACAGCCCGCGTGTCCCCCTCATCCTGTGTAGATACATGTTATTAATCAGTCAACACTGCATTAGTGCAGCTGTTTAGCTGCAATGTAATGCGTAATTGGAGTCCTCGCCCATTTTAATATGAGACGTGCATGTTTTAGCGTAATGTGTGTACAACACAGGGTGGGCCCCTCCTGCTCTGTTATGATGGTTTACTGCTATGGACACACTACTATGTTAACCTGCTCCTCTGGTTGTCCCTGGGGAGGGGGGTTATAAAGTTACACCGAGGTCAATACTCTCACTGTGTCTTCCTAAATGAATGAATTAATCTAGTCATTATTTATTCATGCTGATTTGATTGTGTCCCTACCCTGGTCTGTGTTAGTATTATGATATCGGTTGAAATGCACTCAGGGACTAGAAGTTGTGCTTCAGAGATGAGATTTGTCAATGTCAAAAACAGGATTTGGACCCAAACCAGGACACCGGTGGAGAAGTTTTCATCCATTGTTTACTCAGGCAAAGCAAAAATCAAGGAAACACGACAAGACTCAACAATTTCAAGAAAACTAGGCATGAGTATAAAACAATCTGGCCCAGAACCAAAAGAGAACCCGGCTTAAAAAGCCTCAGCGCTAGTCAGGAACAACAGATGTGGAGACAAGGCTCCGCCCACGAGTTCGACCCCGCCTCCTGCCACACCCCAGCACAGCAGAGCAACAGAGCATTAACACCGAACCATGACACTTTAAAACAGACGGAGCTGTTTTTGTTTTTCTTTACTGTTATTTCCTGTCATTTTAGGAATTAATTGTACACCATCTGCGTTTAAATTTAATTTAAAATTCTAGCAGGTCATGCCAGACAATCCAACAAAGTGCAGGCTCTTGGGGCCTCACTACTTCTCTTCAAAATGACATACAGACATTACAGAATACATGGTTTTATATTCTAATGAAAGGGAGATTAAAAATGTGATTTTAATGAGTCTCTTCAGTGTCCAGAGGGAATCACATTAATTTTGTTCTAATCTTTGTCACATTCATGAATGATTCTATTTTGGTTATTCTAAGCAAGTTTCAAGTTGTTTAAGTTATTTATGAAGAAGATGTTGATGTATGAGTATTTAATAGGTGCAAAATGCATGTTGTAAATTACATGTAGAAGTAAAGGACACTGATTTTCACGAATGTAGCTAAAAAAAAGAAAAATCCTTGCGAAAGCAAATTATTCTGCAACCTGTAACACAACCAAAAACTGTTTGAACAAGTTGAGAAAAATGTGCCAAATTGCCGAGGAGGGTGTGAAGGTTAAATAGTTGTTCACTGTTATCTACAACCAAATTGTTCTACCAACTTCGGCTCTTTTGGTATTGTCACCCCATGCAGTACTTTTTAGGCATATCATTTAACTTAATGTAATCCTTTATTTTCATGTTCAACCCACACCACAAATGTTTTTGTGATCTTGTTAATTTACAACAAATACAGGCACACACATCTCCATGAACAACAAGGAGTGAACATGAATGCTCCTTGAACCAGATGCATGTGTGTAGCATCTTAAGAAAACACGTGAACAACATTGTCTTGATCAGAACACAAACCTGGCTGTAATGTCTGCCTGTGGCTATCACAGCACTGATGGAACCAGCTATTGATTATGCATTCACAAAGGCACAAGGTTCATTTTGCTCTCAGCGTGCTTACATCACACCAAGTCAATCACTGAGCCCCTGCCTCTTTTGCTTCCTCTTCCCCCTCCTCTGTTCTCATTGATTTCTCTCTCTCTATCTCTCCCCAGGTCCTGAAGAAATGATCTTTCCTGAGGTCCCTTTACCGAGGTCACTGGAGTGGTCGCAATCATAGTTCCATCATCAACGAAAAAGGTCTCATCATGGAAGCCCCCCGCATCCAAACAGTGCCCTGTGACTCCCCCTGTAGAAGTTATAATTGCTGAGGCAGGGGGAGTGAGACTGAGACAAACTTGCCTGTGAAGACATAAATCATCCAAACCATGTAGTGACCTCTTTCCAAAGAGGGGGAAGGGTCTTTGTTTCTTTGTCTGTGTGATCTCTGGAACCGAATGAACTGAATTCTGTCCTTCAAGTGTGTATGTGAGCGTGGCTGAAGTGTGTGTGGTGAGGAGAAAGCAACAGAGAGGAAGAAAGAGAAAGAAAGAAGGGAAGCGATGGTCCTCCACACCAGCCCTTACACCAGTGCCTGTCTGCACTTCCTGGATGGCTTGTCCTGGAGCCTGGTGTTCCCCTGCTACTGGCTCCTGGACCGGCTCCTGGCCTCCTGCGTGGCCACCTCACTGGAAAAGCGCCAGCGCTCCCAGGACCCCTGCTCCTTCCTCACCTTATGTGTCCTGATTTCTGCACCACTTTACCTTCTCCTCCTTTTCGCCTCTCTGCCTTTCGCCTTGCTGGGCTTCATCATCTGGGCTCCGCTGCAGGCGGTCCGCCAGCCATACCTATACACCTACCGCAGGTTCGTGTTCTGTCTTAGTGTTACTTTGAAATTCAGACTTCATGCTCACGATAAACACTCTGATTTCTCCATCGTATTATTCATTTATTCTCAAGATGCATGTGTTTTCCAGTCTTTCCTGCAAGTTTAAAGCAAGTGTCTTTGTATTCAATTTAGGACAAATGTGTAGATGTGGAAGAGAGTGGGTGTCCTTGCAGCCTCTCCTCAGTCCTATATTTCATTTGTGTGTATCACACACACGTTCTCCACAGCAATATCAGCTGCAGCTCTTTATTGAATAGTTTGAAATGACAGCTTCTCAAAAGCAAGTAATATTTCAATCAGGTGTTGTTATTTGAACCAGCAGAACAGCCTGGACTGGCTATAACACAATTGAAAAAGGTTATTTATATATATGATATATTTATATATTCAAATAGGTACCCACGTAGTCATCATTCATCTTTGATTCTGAAAATTTTATATCACTTTCCTCTAAACTCTACCTCAAATGAGTGAATCAGCATCAGGTGAGAACAATTCTCTCAGTGTTTCAGAGTCCTGTGTCATTTATGTATGCTGTGCAAGCTTTGAAGATTTTTATATCGAATATAAATAGTTTATTTTTTTTGCTTTAACCAGTTGCTATCAGCTTCCAACTGGTGTTTGGTTATCTAAACACGCATCCAAGAGTTTAACAACATCACACAAACAATGAAACGTTGTGTTTGGCTCTCTGTTGAGGAAAAATGGCACCGAACGAAACATTTGACAGCTGTTCTCTGTATTATCTGTGTCTGTGTCCAGTGACTCTGCTGCTGCCCAAACATTAATGTGGCCATGGTTCAGTCAATGCTTTTATTATTTTTCTATTTAAAACCAATTTGTGGCGATAGTTGATGAAACGAGCCAACAGCATACAGGAGCAAATAGGATCATTATTATCAGTTACTTTAGACAGAATTCCACATAAATATCTAGATATAGATAAAGCTTCTCTAAATGAGGCCAGTTTTTTACATCCCGCGAAATGGTGATGTATTGTAATTGTCATTGTGTGTTCGTCCGTCCATCCTTATGTTCATCCACCACAACCGTTGCAGATGAACTGGCCTATCTGCCACTCTCTCTCTCTCGTCTCTTTTACTTTTACTTCTCTTTCCCCAATGTATTTCTATTTCCCAACCAACAGGTCAAGGCGGATGACCGCCCTCCAGAGCCTGGGTCCTGCCCGGAGTTTCTTCCTCAATGAGGGAGTTTTTCCCCGCCACCGTCGCTTATGCTTGCTCTGGAGGGCATTGTTGGCTTTCTATCTGTAAAGCGCTTTGAAATGTCTTCAGATATGATTAAGCGCTATATAAATAAAAGTTGGTTGATTGAGTTGATTGATGGAAAGATGAAACAAAAAACAAATTACTCGGGCAGCAAAAGGGATGACAATGAGGAGACGACCTTGACTTTGAGAAAACTAGACAAGATCAAATTTCAACTTTTGTACTCTCAGAAACTGGATAAGTTAGAAAGACGAGGGAGAAGGCCAGTGTCAGACCATAGATCAAAGCTAGTGCTTTGATCTATGGTTTAAGGTCGGTAACATTTTTAATTCAGGGGTGTTGCTGTCTGTGACTGCCTTGTTAGTTTTGTTTGTTCTGAACATAATTTTTCAAAGAAATGAATCTAGCACATTTGTTCTACAACCAAACCATACCAGAATATGGATGTACAGTTTGTCCTTGGTTCTGTGACCATTTCAAATTCCAGTCCACCAACCATTCAAGGTCGCTGTTTTATGGATTTATTTGGGTTTATATTTAAAACTTTAAAATTGAATTGGACTTGATGAAAAGGGAAATTATCTTAGATTCTCCGAACAGAGTGGCTAATCTGATCAAGTTTTACCGCAGCAGCTGTGGAAACCCTTGTACCCTAAAAACCCGGAAAAAGGACAACTATTCCGAATCAGCATAGGAATGAGGTTTTAATGTGTAGATTTTATCAGCTATTCTGGATCTGGAATGTTCCCTCAGGATTGGAATCAAGCACCTGGAACACCAGAAAATCAGTCACCAAAACAAGAGATGGTTCCAAACGTACATTCATAAAAAATATTTAAAATGACATCATCTAAATGTTTTATTTAACAGATGTGATTAATGGGTTTTACAGATGCAGTCTGTTGTGTCCCTCTCTGTGGATATTTGTTTTACTCTTAGACATCAGAGTCGTATCGATCCCCGAAAGCAAGACTTCAACGAGGACGAATCTTATGACGTCATTTAATTCAGTTGGTTCTGTGGTTGTTAGTTTGTTGTTGTGTTTTTGCCTTGATCGCTGGTATTTTGTTTCTTACTGGTTGCAGACCAGACAAATACCAGGCTGAACAGGGCCAGGCCGGTCCAGGGGGAATGGGGACTGGAGAATGGAGGCCACAAGGAAGAAGCTTCTGTTTCTGCACTGCCAATGTCTGCCTGCTGCCTGACTCTCTGGCCCGGTTCAACAACCTGTCAGACACCCACAGGAGGGCCCGGGATGTGGGGAAGAGGATCCGCAATGGTGCCAGTCGGCCTCAGATCAAGATCTACATTGACTCACCGACCAACACTTCCATTAGGTGAGGAAAGCTCCTCAAAAAAACATAGATTCCCGATCATTATTCTAAATATGTTTTAAAAAACCTTTCTTTTTTCTATTTCCAGTGCGGCATCCTTTAGCAGCCTGGCAACAGCCTTCCGTCGTACCTCCTCTCTGGACCAGCGACCAGATCAAACGCAGACAACCAACGGCCCAGCAGACACTGAAGTCGAACCCCTCACTGAGTGTCCGATTCACCCCTCCTCAGGTGCCACAGACTGCCCTGTTCATCCGCCCACCAGAGACCAGGGCTCCTCTGAATGTCCCCTTCACTCAGATGGAGCAAACACAACATCCGACTGCCCCATCCACCCTGGTGGGACAAACACCTCACAATGTCCTGTCCACACCTCAGGGGATGCCTCCATCTGTCCCATACACTCCACAGGGGCTCAGAATTGCCAAGGCAATCATGACTGTCCCATGCATGAGGAGGGGACCCAGTCCAAACCCTCCCCAGACTGCCCACTTCATACCTCAGGGGTTCAAATCAGTATAAGTGCCCCAGAACCAGACCTCCAGGAGGAAGAAGCCACAACAGGGAACCATCGACCTGGGGAGCAGACAGGGGGAGACTCAGGCAGCATGACTGCCTCCAGGGAATCCCTCGCTCGTTGCCATGGTAGTGATGTCGGTGTTGGGGTATCCCTCAACAATACTCTTTCTCATGTCCCTCGCACCTCAGTCTTTAAACGCCCCGGACGGAAACGCCGCCACGGAGACGAGACATTCGACCACGAGATTTCTGCCTTTTTCCCTGCCAATCTGGACTTCCTGGCTCTACAGGAAGTGTTTGATCACGGAGCTACGACTCGACTGCGACGGCAGCTACATCGCTATTTCCCTTACGTGCTGAGTGATGTTGGGCGGTACGGCTGGAAAGGCTGCTGCTCTAGGTTCAAATTCCTGAATAGTGGACTGTTACTGGCCAGTCGCTACCCAATCCTGGATGCTCGGTACGAGTGCTACCCCAACGGGAGAGGGGAAGATGCGCTGGCAGCCAAGGGAGCGCTGTTTGCCAAGGTGAGAGATTTGTCTTTTCAGCTGCTCTTCTTTTTAGGTTTCCTGTTCTACAAAATCTGTACTCTAACATCAGCTAAATCCAATTAATAAATACCAGAAAAAAACACTTAAAAACTAATAAAAACAATTAGGACCATCCAGTTCAGCAGCCTCCAGACCAATGGCATTGCTGCTGCAACGACTTAATCTAGATGTCTTTAGACAGACATCATTTTTGACAGTTTGCCATGGTTTCACGAGTTTGAGAATGCAATAATCATCCCTAACATCTACCATCTGTCTTAATTCAGACACTGCTGCATTTTGAATACTCCTTCTTTTCTAAGTATCGCTTTGGTTTTGTTTTGTTTCTGAAAAAGTCTACATTTCTTTTCACATTGCAGATGTAAAAGGGAAAAGATCATGTCTTTTTTTCATCCTCTAATTTTATTTCAGCCTGAGCTGAATTAAAACTAAATGTCATTCTGGGCCCAATTTTACCATTTTCCTGTCTCTACGCTCTGATCGCTGCTTGATGCCAATTCACCCAAAAGCTCATCTTGTCATCTCTGAATCCGCTGTCTTACTTTGGCAAGGCCTTAATTTAATCTGCCATTAAATCCATTTATACGTCATTATAATATTACACATTTGTGAAAAAGAGTGTCAGAGTCAGCTGTTACTAAAGATATCTATAGTGCAGCAAAGGCATTATATTGAAATCATGATAAAACACTTCTGATTTTCTTTCTACTTAATTTGAAAAACTTAATAGATAGTTATGACACACAGAACAATTTGCTGCACTTTTACTACAGTTTTGAATTGATAACATCCAATTCACAAACAGCCCTTAATGAATTCACATCCACTCACATCCACTCACAGAGTACACAGCTGGCATTGTGGTAAGTTCATGCACCAAAGAAATCACACTCACAACCTTTTTACATCTCCTGAGGCTGCATGAAAAAAATGACATGTTTTTTTTTTCATAATTTACATTGTGTCATACATGTCAGTTGTGACATGATGCCCATAAGGCTTAGGGATTTTCTGCATTCAAAGGCTTGTCCAAGAGGTCATGTATTTACTTGCATAAAGAATACATTTCCAGTCTCATTCTGGTCATGCGTCATACCAGTTGGTCTCGTGATGGAGATGGATTCTCATGCCGAGGATGTCAGCTGCCATCGCAGAGGAAACGTCAATTAATTTTCTATTTAAATGTAATGTTTTTCTTACAGATTTTTTTTTTTAATTAAGGGAACTGAAAATGAGCATTTAATGAGAATATTTCACTGAAAAACACTGATGGTTAGCAGTGTGTAGCCAAGGAAGAATGACTTACAAGAGAAAAGTGTGAAGTTTTTGTTTTTTTGTTGTTTGCAGTATGCAATTAGTTAAATTTACTGAAACTGGCACTAAGAGCAAATGATGAAACCTTTTAAAAAATGCGTCACATCAGCATTGGCATATTTTGAAGTTTATCCATTTGAATGAATGCCTCTATAAATGATGGCTGGTACATATTACCTGACCCTCTTCCACATCATCTTCAGTTTTGCATCTGAAACTAGTCATGAATTAAGATTCACAAAAGGTTGTAGTTGGGAACACAGCCCCTGATTTTGAAGGTCAGAAAATAATTTGAGTATTTTTTGAGAAGTTGAACAAGGTAGGCAGGAAGGCTGTGTTTGATCCACCAGAGACCTGGCTCACCAGGAGAGCTAGAGTTGGAAGAAGATAACAGACTACCAGGTTTGCTCTAGGCGAACAGGAGGCATGACTGCTGTGTGACCACTGGAGCGTACTGGAATATGAGAGCCCAGGTTAAGTACTGTATTGTGGAGCTTGATTGTGTTAGGATTCAGGTGTTTGGGTTCCAAGCATCTCTAGAAGATATGGTTGCATAGAAGCAAAGAAGGACACAATGGTCTCTAGCTACACAAAGTTATAAGAGAGTCACACGGTGTTTTGTGACAACCCTCTGATGCTGACCACCGTAGAAGTCATGAGGTCCATTAGTTTGTTAGAGGAGCCCTAATAAAGCAGTGGGTGTACCATCACATTGGTTAAACTGCAGAAGAAGCAGTACACAGGTGCATCTCAAAAAAAGTAAAAGCTGTGGATATTAATTACACAACACATGTTAACTTAAATGTTTCAAGCATTTTTAAGTTTTATTTTGACTACATTTACTTACAGCCTACAGCTAAAAAAAAAAAAAAAAGAATAAATGTATCTCCAAACATTATAATATTTCATGTGAAGGTGGAGTAAATCAATATTTATGCAGGATAAAGACCAATGTAGCCGCAAGAGGACAGAAGCCAGTGTCTTATTGTGCTGGTCCCAAGCCCAGATAAATACAGAGGGTTAAGTCAGGAAGGGCATCCGGCATAAAACTTGCCAAATCAAACACTCGAATCAAACCAGTGACTTCCATACCGGATCGGTCGAGGCCCGGGTTAACAACAACCGCCATCGGCGCTGTTTACCTACAGGGTGCCGGTGGAAATTGGACTACTGTTGGTTGAAGAAGGAGAGGAGGAAAGTGTGTTTGTAGGAAGAGAGAGAAGAGGAACGCCAAGAGTATAGGACTGAGAGTAGGGACATTGAATGTTGGAACTATGACAGGAAAAGGTAGAGAGTTGGTTGACAAGATGCAGAGGAGGAAGGTAGACATACTGTGTGTCCAGGAGGCCAGGTGGAAAGGTAGCAAGGCTAGAAGTTTAGGAGCAGGGTTCAAGTTGTTCTATCATGGTGTAGATGGGAAGAGAAATGGAGTATGAGTTATCTTGAAGGTAGGAGAGTACTTGGTGTGTCATCTGGAAGGAAAGTAGATAGATGCAGTATTTGCTTTGAGGATGTTGATAGAGAGAAGTACATAGAAGGCCAGAGGGAGCTGTTTTGTGTTTTTGTAGATCTGGAGAAAGCTTATGACAGGGTGCCCAGAGAGGAACTGTGGTATTGTATGAGGAAGTCTGGAGTGGCAGAGAAGTATGTTAGAGCAGTTAGAGCATGTACTGTATGAGGACTGTAAGACAGTGGTGAGGTGTGCTCTATAGGTGTGACAGAGGAGTTAGAGGTGGAGGTGGAACTGCATCAGGGATCAGCTCTGAGCCCCTTCTTGTTCGCTATGGTGATGGACAGGCTGACAGACGAGGTTAGACAGGAATCTCCATGGACTATGATGTTTGCAGATGACATTGTGATCTGCAGTGAGAGCAGGGAAGAGGTGGAGGAGAAGCTAGAGAGGTGGAGGTTTGTCCTGGAAAGGAGAGGGATGAAGGTTAGCCGCAGTAAGACAGAGTACATGTGTGTGAATGAGAGGGACCCAAGTGGAAGAGTGAGGTTACAGGGAGAAGAGATCAAGAAGGTGGAGGATTTTAAGTACTTAGGGTCAACAGTCCAGAGCAATGGAGAGTGTGGAAAAGAGGTGAAGAAGCTTGTACAGTCAGGATGGAACGGGTGGAGGAAAGTGTCAGGTGTGATGTGTGATAGAAGAGTTTCAGCTAAAATGAAAGGAAAGGTGTACAAAACTGTGGTGAGACCAGCGATGTTGTTTGGTCTAGAGACAGTGTCACTGAGGAAAAGACAGGAGGCAGAGCTGGAGGTAGCAGAGATGAAGATGCTGAGGTTCTCTCTGGGAGTGACCAGGAAGGATAGGATCAGGAATGAGTACATCAGAGGGACAGCACATGTTAGAGGTTTTGGAGATGAAGTCAGAGAGGCCAGACTGAGATGGTTTGGACATGTCCAGAGGAGAGATAGTGAATATATTGGTAGAAGGATGCAGAGTTTTGAACTGCCAGGCAGGAGGCCTAGAGGTAGACCAAAGAGGAGGTTTATGGATGTAGTGAAAGAGGACATGAAGGTAGTTGGTGTGAGAGAAGAGGATGCAGAAGACACGGTTAGATGGAGCCAACTGATTCGCTGTGGCAACCCCTGAAGGGAAAAGCCGAAAGGAAAAGAAGAAGAAGATGCAGGATAAAGACTAGTTTCAGTCCACACCATCACAATCATGGGGAACACTGACTTGACTGTGGTCCCTAACCTCAGGATTGTGGACCCGTACCGGTCTGTGGGTCAATCGATACTGGGCCGCACAAAAAGAATACAGAACTGACTCTATTATTTATTTATTTATTATCTGATTCTGAATGATGTTTTGTTTTAAAGTGAGTGGATTCTCTCCTCCACATCTGTCTATGAGTCTCTCTTGACACTTGTCAAGATGTTTGCCACGGTCACATGACTACCTTCTTAAAGGGGCCGCTCTGTTGAAACGCATAAGCTATTACTATTATTATTATATATATTTTCTATACAGTTTTCCACTCTTCATCTTGGCCCTTCTTTTACCTCACCCGATTTCCACTACATGGACTCAGAACGTCAATATATTTCAAATGAACATTTGAAAAGTAGCAATCCTTTCACTCTATAGTCTGATATGTACGCTAAAATAGTATTCTGTATATGAGCTGGCAGTGTCTTACTTTTGCTTTGTTATTTTGTTGTTTCTTCTCTGTTATATATATTTTCTGTGGTATTTTGAGATGCACCTGTAGCTTTATGATATATCTAGCAATTGAGCAGTGTGGGACACACGCAGAGGGTTTTCTGCTTGAGCAGAGACTTCTTGTTTGAGTTTAATTCATGCTTCTTTTGAACCACAGTCTCTTTTCTTCTCTATAATAAGGAAACACAAAGATTTCTCTCTGAGGAGAAAATCAGTAGCGCAACAGTGTAAAGCTTCTAAAAGAAACGTGCAGTGAATCTGTGATGAAGTAAGTGGCGGTTGTGTGTGATGCTCCCATTCTCTGTGTGAATGCACCTGTGAGGTGATGGCAATCTATCCGTTCATTAATCAGCCACATACTGTGACTGTCAGGATGTAGTCTGGTCCCGATCCAAGCACTGCTGGGACCTTCTTGTTGTGACCTGATGCTGATGATGAGTACCTGTGTGAGTGTCACTTTGTCTGTGCATGCCCTTACATCCACCTGATCTGATGAAGGTACAGTCCATCACAGCTGGCATTCTGTTCATCCTGCTGCTTGTTGTCTGTCGCTGCAGCTTACAGCCGGCCATGCTCATCTCTGTTTTACACTTTTCTTGTGTTTGAGGTCAGGTAAGGTCCCCCTCCCCGACATGCTGGAAATCATCCAGCTGGCAGCTACATGACTGAATGCAATCTGCTTATACAACCCAACCGACAGAGAAGGACACCAAACAATGCTGAACAAAATCACTCTACTTACTGCCGGGAGACAGATTGCAGCAAGAACAATGTCCCTAAATCCTGCGTGATTGTCTGCCTCTGCTGTTGTAAAATCATCCTCAGTCCAGACAAAACAACACGAGAATCTGCATGCTCCTCTTCCAGGGCGTTCAAGTGTCTAATTACCTACAACAGCGTGATTTTCTCGATTTCCTGTGGCCCAATCAGTTATATACAAATGCAAACCCACTCACACAGCTGTAGTATGTGGATGGATACAGGAGTGGGATCAGCATACTCAAATTTGCATCCTGCCCTTCCAATCAAAGAAAAAGTGTTGACTTCTCTCAGTTAGTACTGTAATTGTTTTACCTTTGGTAAAAACTAATAGGCTGCCCTGCATTCATTTGGTGACTCACAACATGAATTTATTAAACCTGTCGACAAACAGTACCTTCACAAGCGGCCCCCTCTCTAGGTTGCCTCAGCCCCCACCTCCACACGCTGTGGATGACTTGAATGGCGATAGTCAATCTCAGCCAGTGTCAACTAGCTACTCAAAGCATGCATTCAGTGCTATATCACAGTTTTTCAGACCTGCCTGGTACACGACTGGCCTGCAGAGTGCATATTTTTCTTCCTATGCTACGTATGTGACAAAGTCATGAACACAAATTTCCACCATTATTCATCCTACTCTCATAACGTTTAGAAGAGTAGAAAAAGGATCCAGAGTGTATATTCATACCTGGCTTCCTCTCCAAATGTAATCAAGTCTTCCATGGCCCAAGGTCCACTTCTAAATAATCTTTAATCAACTTTCAGAGATATCTTGTGGACGAACAAACAGACATGGTTGATCATATTGCCAAATAAGTCATTTCTGAAATGCTCTTTGGATAATTTAGGATGGTGCTTATATCAAGCCAGTCTGCGCTTACATCTAATGGTTGCTTCCTCTATTACGTTTATATTTTGAATTTGCCAAAAGTTTCGGCTCATGAAACATCCTTCCATGGTAAAATACTGTTGCAGGTGTCAAGATAAATGATGTTTCAGACGTTTACTGAAGGTTGGCCAGACGTTCTCAGTGTCATTGCTTCCATAAAGTGAGTAGTGAAAAAGCAGTGAAGCAGCGTTGTGCTTTGACTCAAGCAGTGCCTTCATCCCAACCCCTGCCTCCAGCCAGCTGCAGCCTTTGATATGCCTGCTGCTCTTTCCTCGCCCCTTTCTGCCCTCCAGAATGGTTGGCTGCCTTCCAAAGGCAGCATCTTGAGGTGAGCCCCCGCTTCCCCTCCGTGAAGCTTTGGTCATTTTTGCTCATTACACCTCAACACTCCGGCTCCATTTGCCTCCAGCTGGGATGGGCCTCGTTAGGTACGGCTCATTTGATGTACCTGATGTTCGCACCGGGTTTGTTTGTGTTTTCAGATGTGGCGTTTGTTCTCCCGCATCAAACACAAACGAGGACGCTCAGGCAGAAGTCATTGCTGAGATGACGATCCTTAAAATTCATCATTTCTCTATTTATGTTGTTTGAACTAAGCATTAATGTGATGATATGGCGCTTTATAGTGTCTTCGCCTGCCATTGTAGTTCGCATATTCAAAGCAAATTCATAAAAGGTATGTCTACAGTGTTTGGTTTTTTTTTTAAAGTATTTTCTCTTTGGTCTCCCAAACTCGTCTTGCCGTGAAAGTGAAGACAGCTTACTGTATTAAAACACCTCTAAAGGAGTGCATGTTTGTTGTATCTACACACAGTTTATGTGCAGTTGGACGCCTCAAAATGTCTTAATTAAAACATTAACTTAGTTGCTGAACATGGAAAAAAAATGTTTAGCTTTAACTAATTAAAACTTTTAGCCAAGGTAATTTATTACAATTTACAGTGTGTTAAGTCAGTTTGTCGGCTGCTGTGACTAAAGATCGACTTGAAGTACAATAAACATTTAATGTTAAACACTGATGACCTAATCAAAGAAAAAAAAAATTGATCACAGATTATAAAGACACTCAATTGTCCCTTTGTTGTCAGGACCAGTGAGGCCGAGAAAGGTTGTGGAACGCTGAAGCTGCCTCAGGAACAGAATGATAGTTAGGATGTTTGATTACCGTTCAATAGCAAAGGCAGTTCAATCAAGGTTCAGGCCATAGAGGACAATACAGGAAAGCCAGAAAGCCGTGGCAAAGGTAAAAGCAGGACAACAGGAAAAAAGCAGGCTTAGTCCAGAAGGTAGAACAATCCAAGAAAGAGCAAAACACAAACGAGGCTTCCTATAATTTGGTGCGGCTTGAAAGCCGGCCAATACTTTTGTATATTGTGCTGATGTAAAAGCTAGAGAGTCCAGGCTACAGTATGCAGGCTGTGGTTTTGAATGAACAATGACCATGTTGACTTTCCTGCAGTAAATCATAGCTTGACTTCTCTGAAGGATCTGCAATGCGCAGCATTTTGTATTTCTGACAGTAATTTAAACATCCCATAAGCTTGATGAGATGTAATGGGACATTTTTTAGAGCTTCATAAATAAATTATTGAATTGCATTCCATGTTTTACATAATCAGTCAATATTTACATCTTTGTCTGTATATTCTCATTTCTCTAGTGTACTGCTGTGACTGGTTTATGAAGTGTTTTATGATCAGTGCTGTTTCAGTTTCGGGTTGTGATCTGTGTTGCTTCCAGATTGTCAATAGTGTTGTTTGTACATAGCTTTATTTCAGTTGATAATTTTAAATGTCGTTCTTATATGACATATTCAAGGTACATAATTTCCTAATTTCCCCATAGATGCATTTACCTAGAGATCCGCGGCAGGTCAGAAATGTAAATGTGAGCAGTGCCACAGCACAAAGAGAAACACATTGATATTAATTACAACGTGTTTCCCCAATGATACAGCAAGCTCCTGTTCCATGATTAAAGCTTTTTGGTCTCAACAATTTTCTCATAATTATTTTGGGTGATTTAAAGCCATGTATGTTAGTCTATGTGAAAATGCATGTTTGAATGCATTGCTGTGGATTCGGCTCAAGAACAGGGACACGCTCAAATGTAGATTGGAGAAAAACAAAAAAATCAATGGGTGAAAATGAACCACTAGTCTATAATGACCAATGCCCTATTCACATTTAAGGTCCACTCAATTTATTGACACAAAGTGCTGGACTACTCATAGCTCAAGAGATTTCATCCAATCTCTGAATACATCACAAGTCGAACATCGATCAGGTCTCATTCGTCAAACATAGACTCCATTCCCTTTCAGCAGCATTACCCTGATCTGACAAACCATTTAGGGTTTCTAAATGTGATTGTTAGTTGGTGTTTACACTATTTTGTTTTAGTCCATTATATACCAGAGCATGCCAACACTTAACACGAGTGACATCGAAAATTGTTATCAAGAGAACGACGACAAATTGATGCAGCCTGAGGGCGCAGAAGATTGTTCACTCAGTAACGTCAGTGTGATCACAAGGAGAGGGTAACTTAACACAGAACATTTATTGTACGGACCTCTGACCTATTGATATTTGTACTACATTAACACTTCCTGCACACAGTGTGCATGATTCACTGCTGCACTTCATCTTTGTGAGTTTTGAAAATAAAATCACCAATGCATCCTGGGAGGGAAACCTTCTCAAAGAAGAAACATTTATAGAGACCATCATGCAGGTCCTCTAGCGCTGTCCTTGCAAACAATTCTTAACATTATTTCACGAGTTATTTCTTAACTTCATTTCACCTACCAAAATGCAGGTTTGTGTTTATTTTGTAAATTCTTAAATTTAAGGATAATTCTGGGTCGATTCCTTCATACTTGGAGTCATTCTCCTCACCTTCCAGAATTTCCCGGGGGAAAAAAATAAAGATAGATTTAATAAACTGAATGCAATATTGACGTACCTCAGTGTGTCAAAGATTAACTTTATAGTCATACTTTAAATAACTAGAAATAACACTGTAGACTCAACTCTTCCTTCTGAAGACGCTCATCTAACTTTGCAGCTTGAGCTTGTCTTTTGATTGACACTGCTGTTCAATGGAGGTGTATTTTAAATAGTTGGCTTCGTAATACAAATTTCTTTTGATCATTCAGGCACAAACAGCAAATAGTACAGATTAATGCAGATATAGTGCACATTTAATCATCGAGAGGCAACAATATGTAGCTTATTTTTTGCATATGAAGTATTCTGTGGCAAACAACCAACCTACAGCCAAGACAAAACTACAGAAACTCCTTCCAAATATTCAGTCTGTAATCTAATGTGGGTGTTATGTACTGACAATGAGACATAACGCAACTAAAGAACGTAGTGTAAGTTCTCTTTTGCTGGATGCGCATGATGGATGTAGTTTAGGAATAGTTTGCAGGCCTTGCAGTCGGTGTCGCTGCAGGCTGCTCGCGTCAGATGGAGCAATCCCAAAGTATGTTTCACTTGGTAATCATAATATTTCAGTAATAACATGTTTAAGTAAAACATGTGGGAATGAAATTCCCTTTTCCCTTTTCAATGGTTCTGTCAAAAATAACATTTAATGAATGGCAGCAGAAGAAAGCAAATGTAACCCCATGGAACAACTGAGAAAGAAAGAGGATCCCATCCAGACCCAGTGAATCTTAACCACTGCCAATGAGTTAAAGCAGCAAACCTTCAATTTCAACAAACATCAAACTGCTGACAAGCAGGAATTGAAAGCACTAAAATACTTAAAAGAAGGTGTGTGAGGTTTTTTTTTTTGTTTGTTTTTTTTTAGAAAAGTCTCCGTGAGGGCGCTGTAGCTGTTTTAGAGGTTATAGTGGAGCATTAAGTTGTGACCTGATGGAAATCTATGCTTTCTTCTTGTGTTCTTGCTTCAGTAATCCTTCAGTGGTCCTGATCACTCTCTCATTAGCATCTTCATCATCTGATCAGAACGCAGGATGCTTATTCTAAACAACATGATGTCACTGAATGACCAACAGCAGGATGTCAGTTCTACATGAAGTCAGAGTTGATGGTCTACATGTTGACCCATTCCTGGAAGATTTCTAACATTGTGAACAAGCACACATATTGTTTATAATGATTATACACTGTTATTTTCAGAAAAAAACAATGATGAATATTTCACATTGATGTTTAAATCTGCATTTTGGTTTGAGGTCACAGAAAATCCTCAACCCGCCTGTGCGCCACCCTGCTGCCTTCTCCCACTTCTCCGTCATCACGATCATGTGGCTGCCTGGTTTTCAAGTGAAGTAATCAAAGTCAGGCGAGTAATGTGTGGTGAAATCTCAGATACCTCCTTGTTTGATAGTAAAACTAAGATAATTATTCACAGCAGCCTTGGAGACTTTTTTAATTGGGCTTTTATAACTCATCATGTTTGGGATGACTTCTAGTGTAAGATCCTTTCTCACTGTTCCTTTGAGCTCCACACAGTTTCCTGTGATAAGAGGTTATCTTGGAAAGTTTCTGTTATCCTGAATTTTGAACATTTGCTGTCGTCTGTTTAAAGAAATAGTTTGTTTCGGTTCATATAATTTTACTCATAGAGAGCAATAAGTAAAGAAACAACTCTTTCAGGTTGGATTCCTTCCAGCTGAAGCTTCCCTTCAATACTACAACAAAATCTAATTAGCTTCAGCCTCATCTAATCTTCATCTCCTACACAGGCCAGGGCCTGTACACATAGTCTACTCTGTTTTGCATGCATGAGTGTATACAAACATACACACACACTCATCGGAGTCCCCTCAGGCCGCTTGTCAGTTTCAGGGCGCACACACACCTATTGAAGCGTAGATAAGCCCCTGAAATATTAATGCCGGTAGAGAGAAGAGCAGAGAGGAAGAGGAGGGAGAGAGGAAGCAACAGAAAGAGAAAGAATGAGGACAGAACTGAAGAGAAGAGATGATTAGATTAAATCATAATGATCCTCCAGGCGAAACCTATTCAGTATGAGAAATAAAAGCCCTGAACATGGAAACAAATACGGAATTTAATGTTTTAGCGTTTAGGCGTTAGAACCATGAGAATTGTGTTTTAGACATTTAAGTCAGTATATACTGTAGTGTTTAAAGGAAAATGTAGTCATTAGGTGTGTCTGTCTGTCTGTCTGTCCTGTGGTCCCGCTGTGAGCTGGCGTTGTATCCAGGGTGTACCCCACCTCTCACTCATAGAAAGCTGGGATAGGCTCCAACAGACCTGTGACCCGCAAGGTGGATGGATGGATGGATGGATGGATGGATGGATGGATGGATGGACAGATGGACGGATAGACGGATGGACGGATGGATGGATGGACGGATGGACGGATGGATGGATGGGCGGATGGATGGATGCTTCATGTTTATCGGACAGAGCTGAGAAAATATTTTCATCAAGTTCTTGGCAAGAAAACATGAAGTGAGATGAATGATTTAGTGAAACATGGATAATAAAGTGTGCAGTGTTGGGTTCTGGTCTATCTGGGTTATTATTAGTGAACCATAACGGTCTAACAAACTTTAATTGATTCACATCTCACCCACTATTCTAAACATGTTAATGTTCCATCTGAGTACTTTTAACTCTAGTAGATGAGTTTTCACTGTTCTTGTCGTCCAACCAGTTCTGCACAACACTCAGCCCATTAGCAGCCGTTTGAGCCTGGACAGTTGTGAGATGTTTGTCCTGGTGGGAGTATTACAGTACTGAAGACTACAATGTGAGCTTTGTGTGTGGTATTAAAGTCCAACTCATTAAACCAATGCTTTATTGTAGGTTTTAGACTTGTTCATTAGGAGCTCTGCAGTACAGGACCACACAAAATCAGTTTACATTGTTCTAAAGAAAAATTCTCCGCAGAAATCAATGCGCTGACTTTCTTCTCTGTGGTAGAATTATGACCATTCATTTCATCGCTACCACCTCATTTTTACAGCCTTGTTCTTCTGTTTGTACCAAGGACCGCATCAGATTCCAGCTTGTTTAGTCTGTAGTCTTTCTAATACTTTTATCACAAATTGCATACTTTGCACGTGTTTGAGGAAGGCGGCACGGTGGTGCGGTGGGTAGCGCTGTCGCCTCACAACACCGCAGTTCTGGGTTTGAGTCCCGCTCTGTGTGGAGTTCGCATGCTCTCCCCGTGTCTGCGTGGGTTCCCTCCGGGTTCTCCGGCTTCCTCCCACCTCCAAAAGCATGCGCTTCAGGTTGATTGGCCGGTCCCAAATTGCCCGTAGGAGTGAGTGTGTGTGTGAGTGTGCGTGTTTGTCTGTCTTTGTGTGTGGCTCCGCGGTGCACTGGCGTCGTACCCGGAGTGTCCCCCGCGTCACGCCCTATGCCAGCTGCGATAGGCTTCAGCTCCCCGTGACCCGCTACGGCGGATACAGCGGCAGGAAATGGATAGATGGATGTTTGAGGAGCCCACTGAACAATTAGCTCTGAAAGCTAAATGTTTTGCTCCTCTTTTATCAGAGATTATAAAGAACTAAAAGCATGAATACTACATTTTCTTTTGTTTTGGGGCAACCGGAGACAAGCAAAGACAAATTCAATTGTGTTTTATTGTAGAACAGAGAAATGTAGATGGGCCAGACATTCAGAGCTGGATGTGATTAGCAGGTTGCTAAATGAATGTAGCTCTGAACTAGTGAATGAAACATCACTATTGTTATTAAAATTTGTTCTATACCAAATTCAGACGTATTATTTTGACCTTGTTATTCTTTATTATATGTATTCAACCACTCTGTCTTCTGGCTTCATGTTTCACTATTCAACATTTAATGTTTGCCATAACACCTTTGCACAAAAAGGAAAATTTATAAAGAAAAGGATTAATAATTGACACACATCGGTCATAATGTTTGTATTGATGAATGGATCGGGAGCTATATTAACAGCATTCCAGAGGAAATTACATTCAGGCCTGATGTAGAACGGCTCCACCCAGACTTACTCTTACTGTACAGAACTTTGAAGTAACCAAACCATAATTGTCTTTCTTTGCAACCCTTTCTTTCTCCTCCACTTCAGTCTCCATCCACCCACCTGCACTTCAGAGCTGCCAGCTTCAGTCTCTTTTCAGTGTTGCTGAAGGACTTCTTACCGCCGCTGCTTAAAGGTGTCTGATTAGACCTCGTATGATATTCATTCTATATGGCTGAGCTCATAGCGTCAGACGAACGCAGCTCTGTTTCGCTCCTGCTGATTGGCTCATTGTGACTCCTGAGTCAATACATCACTTTGTGATTACAATCAAACAAGAGAACATTTCAGACAACGCAGCTCCGCTGCTCCACTCGTTTCCTGGTTTGGTTGAGTCGACTATCTTTAGATTCAAAGCAATCCAGTTTAAAAATATCATTTTAAGTACAGGAGTGAAAATACCAGAGGATTTGCTGATTGTGTAGAATAGTTGTGACTCCAGGTTTCCTTTTTGTTGCAGTGATTGATAGCTGATATTTTATTCTGCTGTAAAAAAAAAAAAAAAAAAAATGTTCTATGCCTGCAGGACCATGAAGGATCATTCATAATGCAGCATAAAATGTCAACTTTGTAAATGTCAAGTTTGTTTGGTAGAAATTTTGTCCTTATTCTCGTCAAATAATAATCACATTGTTTGTATAGGAAGATGTTGGCTTAATAACTTTAATACTGATTGAAATGTGTCAACAACTACTGGGTAAATTTATGCTCCTGATGATATTACTAAAGTACTGATTATAAAATGTTAACACTATTGACGGTGTGTAACCTGCTGAATACACCTGATCTTGATGAGCCAGAGGTAATGACCAAACGTGATGTAAACGTAAAGAAACAACCACTCAGCACTTAAAACCGAATAACTATTGGAGATTATTTATGTCGTCGCCACTGATTCACATAAAACATGCGAGCACTAAGTGCTGCCGTTTGTCTGGAACAAAAAACAAGAGGCAAATGTCTGGCTGTATGAATGAGAAGAGACAGCAGGGCTCACGTTAGATAACACGTTTCCAGCAGCGCTTGCTGATCAGTATCAGTCAATAGCATCAGAATACACACGAACATGTTATCTGCATCAGCTGGCAGACAAGCGATCACAGCACCAAAGAACGGTAGTGTAAAGGAGCTGACCGTGACAAACATGTCATTTACACGTTTTCACTTTTCAAAAGGGATTGACCAAAAAGATGAGAATGAAATCTCCTAATTAATCATTAAAATGACACTGGAGAGAATTGCTCTGGTACTTACAAATGTGAGATTCTCACGACTAAAAGTCAGCATCTGTTGATTGGGGTATTTTTATAATGCTGATATGTTATCGTTATCATGTGATTGGATGTCGACGATGTAAATATGATTTTGATTTTAAGGACGTATTCCAAATGTGGGGCTTGTAAATATAAATCCTTGTTATGAAGGGAAATGAATATGTAAACATCATCAGGACTTCATGATTAGAATTAACCTCATCATTATGACCTTAGTTGTATTTAATTCTCAAAATTATGAGCTAAAACATCCTAATTATAAGAAAAAGCTGATTATTGCTTTGCATAATTACACCTTTAGTCTTTTTCTCTGCTAAGTTCAATGAACTTCTGTATATTTTATACGCTCTGTGATTTTCAATCGTTTTTTGTTTTTTTTTTTCCTGCTGCTCTGATGTCTCTCATTCAACCCGCTGATATTAAATTACTGTAACGACTTTATTTCCCACAGGGATCAATTAAGGTTTGTCTCACCTTGTACCATCTCACCGGAGCTTCTGTATGAACACCGGCGCACTAATCCGTTGATGTTGCTTGTTTGAACATGGATGACTGACATTTTTGTTTCTGGTCCCTTGCAGGTTCATCTGGGCATGTCCCATCAGGACCAAAGGGTGGTGGGATATCTCGCGTGTACACATCTTCATGCCATAGAAGGTACAGTTGAATGTTCTACATGTTCTGGTTCTACGTGTGAGTGTAGATCTATTTATATGACCTGCATGGCGTTGTCTGTCACTTTCCGTGGCGTAGTCAGAGTCTCCAGTCGTAGTCGTACGTGTGTGTTTGTAAATGTAAATGGATGCATCACAACCCCTGTGCGCCTCCTGCCCCTGCTGTTCCCATGGAGACTGGCTCAAGCTGTTTAAAGCGTCACAGCGCTATTTAAAGCCTCCACTCGATGCCTCCCTCATTTTTTATCATAGACACGACTCTTCCCCCCTTTGACTGCTATTCTGGGATCCTCCTATGCTTCTCACACACCTAAATATAGCAACAGCAGGGCTGCTTCTAAAGATACATCACACATAGAACCTTTAGGGGGGAGATGTGGGGTTGGAACACAGAGAACAGGGAGCAAGAAAGGGGAGGAACAGCGAGACCTGATTCTTTTATGAGGAAGGACTTACATGTGTGTGTAATCTTTTTCCAGCTTGAGTACAACGTGCATGACGCAGTGTGATTGATATATATTATATTATATATTTATATATATTTTTATGTTCTGGTTTGGTATTTTACTGCACTATTCCTCTCCCACACTGCTGTCATTACAGATTCTCAGGTGTGTTAAACCCTGCAGACTGTGTGCAGTAGCATCCATTATAAAAACAGCAGTCAGGATTCACTGAGCTCTTCTACAGGTTTTAGAATGAATGAAAGGTTTTTCCTTCCAATAATGAACGGGAGGTGTCTACAATCCACACATTAACACGTATCAACACAAACATCGTTGTGACAAAATTGTCGTGCTCTTCGTGTGAACAAGTCGGTGTTTAAAATTCAATGCTAGGTCCTCACTACAACTGGGACACGAGATGGAAGCTGAACTGTTCTTTTACTGTTTTTTGTTGTTGTTTTTTTTATTTGATTGTGTTCAGGTGTTTATAAATTTTTTTTTTTTTTTTTACTAATTTTAAGATTTTAAGGCTTTCTTCTAAACATGATACTCAATTTTTCTATAAATATATATTTTGTTTTGGTTTGGTTTTTCTTTATTAAGTTTATCTTAGTTTCATTTCGTTTGGTTTGGTTTGTCAGATCTGAATATCTACACATACTAGCCTCAGCAATATTTACACATTTATTAATATATATTAATTACATTAACTTTACATTAACTTACATTAACTTAATTTACATTAACATTGTGACTTTTGGGGGCTGTCGAGTGGACACGTTCAGATGACTTTGGTTTATAAATGTGACCCTAAGTTCTGACAGGTTTATTTTAGTTTAAATGTCTCTTCCCTCTTTGAGGGGTGGGTTGTTGTTTTTTTATCAATGTAAAAATTGTATTCTAACTGTGGCTCATTTAGAGAACAGACTGCTCCTCTGATTAATTCAGACTTCTTCAGAGGCCTGACAATAATCAGACCACACTGCCCTTTCATTTCAATTCATTATTCCACCTTCCATTTAATCATGTTAGTCAATTTATGCCATTCAGAGTGACTTTTTTTCCTAGTCTAGAGAAACCACAGAGAGAGAAATATTCGTCCCATCAATGTCATTATTACTTAACGTTAAAGCAGTAAAATGTTTAACGCTGCTAAAACTTCACGTCATTGTGGACCAATGAGAAGACATTGTGGGATGCAATGGAAGCAGGTTGAATTTTATGTAATCGCTCATGCTTGCTTGCTTGTTTGTTTGTTTTTTGCCAACCTTTGTTTGTCTGCAAGATATTTTGAAATGGTATTGAGATTGTGGTGGGATTATACGTGAGGAACAGGGCACAGAAGACAGCGCATCACTACAATTATCCGATTAAAATAGTTACCAATAAAATCAACTTTTGTAATTTGTCCAACATAGAATAAAGAGAAACATTACAACATAATATTACATTAAAATACTGTTTGAAAGCAACATTTAAAAAGTTTTGTGGTGTTGTCAGATAAAAACACTCCTCCATATTCATCTGAATATGGAGGAGTGTTTGGAACGATTTGAGGTTTCGACTGAAAAGATGAACATTTATAATCATCCGTGCGTCTTTGGCACTTCATTGAAAGGAAAAACACTCTGTTTTTGAGTTTCAAATATCAAAATGATCTTATTCAGTTTTAAATTAACATAGTCCAATTTATTTTTGATGTATAGAAGCCAAGCTCAAACAAACACACAAATGTACAGCAAACACACCCCCACAACCCCCAGTCTCTAAGTGAACACAAAAGAACATTACATTTCACATATACTTGAGAGTAATGAAAGCCTGAGCCACCTACTCACACAGCAATATCTTGACACCTCTTTATTTCTCACACTCGCTGCTATTCTGCTGTTATTTTCTCTCTCACATGCTCTCACCTCCCGCCTCCCTCCGTTCACCTCCTGCCTCCTCTTCCAGTTCCAATTTAGCAGATTTGCTGGCAGGAGGGGAGAGAGGGAAGCACTGCCAGCGTGGAACAGCACCAAAAGTTATTAAATATTAAGTCGCTAATATTAGGAACAATAAATGAAAGACAAGCTTCATACTGTACATATTAAGTGTCCGTATTAGCTTTTCATTCAATACAAAATTCATAGGTTGATCCTTGTACTCCATCACCTTCTAAAGGTGCTGTGGCTAATATACAGTATTTTTGTTTTTGGCTACAAAAGACTGAAATCTCCACAACATTCAGTTATATTAATTACATACATGCTGCAAACTGCTGTGTGACTGGGTAGAAATAATACACGCGCCATGACGAGAGCACTGTAAGAGAATGCCACTATTTACAAAGATGTACAATGACAAGATGTACAAGCAGCAAAGCATCATGGGAGAGCGAAACAAACGTAAGCAACAAATTGACAATGTTAAAATGTGTGCGTTTATGTGTGTGTGTGTGTGTGTGTGTGTGTGTGTGTGTGTGTGTGTGTGTGTGTGTGTGTGTGTGTGTGTGTGTGTGTGTGTGTGTGTGTGCTGTACGGTTGGTGGTTTGTTTTAGTAGCATTAACACTCTGTCTTTGAAGGTCATTAAAAGTGAGGTACATAATGCAGATTCAGATGAAAATTTCATTACATACATATGCACTAGTTTAGAGAGAAAACTGCAACCAGTTTTGCGTTGTAAATTTAACGGACTATAGTGAGAAACTGTTTTATTAATTAACATTGACGATTACACTGTAATTGTAAAATGCTCTAAACTCTTTTTGTCCTCGTAGCTCCTCTGTGGTCTCCTCCCTCCAACAGAGTTAACAGTAACTTTAAATATCCCAGTTTGGGATGAATAAAGTACATCTATCTATCTAACGTAGACGGTATCTTACTGGTAAATGCTTCACCGCGTCCACCACCTCGTTGGTAGCTGTCAGTCTGCTGGTTGATGCTGGTCTGAGGGTCAGTGTACTATGGGCTGGACTGGAAACGCATGCATGCTGGAACAAGACTGAGACGCTGAACCACACCAGTATGGTCTCAACACACAAAAACACAAAGCGCTGAAAGATGATGGATCACCGCAGAGCTGGATGACAGTTTTCTGTGGGCTGGTTACTACGGGCAACTCAAGTGACATATAGCTATTAGAGATGGTGTCAATGTTAAGATATTGAGGAGCACAGCTTTAGATAGCCGTAATGCTTGTATAGCAGCAAAGCTAATTATGCTCTGTCGTGATAATGACACACGCAGAATTATCATTCACGTGTCGTTATTAGGTCATTATCATGTGTCCTCACGTATTCTTTGAATTTATTTTCTGTCTAATTTTCTCTCCCCTCTCCGCCCTGCCCCCATCCAGGTGATGCGACCGTTCGCTGTGAGCAGCTGGACCTGTTGCTCCAGTGGGGGGCAGAGTTTCGCCAATCCTCATCCCAGCCGCCTGCGGGAGAGAAGGTGCTGGAAGACCTGGTGGCCTTTGACGTCATCCTGGGAGACCTCAACTTTGATAACTGCTCTTCAGGTAATCAGTTAAATGTCAGTGATAAATCAGCATACATGCAGGTACCATTTTATCGTATTGAAGGTTTCATTTCTGAATATCTCCTCTAGCTTAAGACAACCTCCATGACGCAGGGGGAGAATACACAAAAACATAAAATGTACTCATTATCAATAACAGATTGTCACATGTACCAAATGTTTAAATCATCATCAAAGAAAAGCTGTACATGACACAAGAAATAGTCATGTCCAGCAGCAACGCTGCTCTCCTGGAAACGCCTTTTATTTGACTTTTGATCAGAGGAACATAAATGTTTGATTTGGCTTGATTTCCACAAATCAAATAAAACTTTAAAATGATGAGATCGTGATTATTAATTATTAGAAATAGTTTGTCCAGTCTTAACTTTTACAAAGGATTAGTAAAAGCTCAAGCTGTTTAAAAACAGCATCATGCAAATAAAAATATGAGATGTGCTTTTGTCCGATGGTGCACGTGAGTTTAATGCTTGTATGCTTCCCAGTGTCACAGGGGTCATGACTCTTATTTTGAAAACTGGGAATTGGGAACTCCAATTAAAGGATAACATTTTATTAATATCAGAAGTAAATTAGTGTTGTTAACTCCCTTAAAGAAAAAAAATCTCCTGACAGACTGACCTGATCGTTCTGACTGTAACTCCTGAAGCACTAGGAAGGTGTTACTGTTCTCTAACGTGTGTGTGTGTGTGTGTGTGTGTGCGTGTGTGTGTGTGTGTGTGTGTGTGTGTGTGTGTGTGTGTATGTGTGTGTGTGTGTATGTGTGTGTGTGTGTGTGTGTGTGTGTGTGTGTGTGTTTCTAGAGGACAAGCTGGAGCAGCAGCATGCACTTTTTACACAATACAAGGACCCATGTCGCCTGGGGCCAGGGGAGGACAAACCATGGGCTCTGGGTAACGACACACACAAGCAGGGTCACATGTTCCTCTGGGACACGTCAGATATCCCACGTATCGTCTGTTTCCACACTAAAACATCCAATACATCCATGCATTCACAGATGCGTATGAGGATCTCCAACTAATTATTGTAGTTTTAGATGCTTTCAGCTGTTGTTTTACACACATAAACTCAGGCTCAGGAAATGCGGTGATGCAATGCAGAGTAGGACAGACTATAATCTGGCTCTGATGGGCTAAAGACAGACGTAGCCCCCGGGTGAATTAAAATACACCCAGTGCAGCATGCTGATTCACGGGCATTAGTGACGTAAAGGCTGGAGTGTTTGGGTCTGGATGGGATGCGGTATTTAGGTCAGCTGTATTTTGGGGACAGAGTGGGCAGGACAGAGTGAATAGACCTGTTTAGAGAAGGTTCATTGAAGTAAACTGGAACATTTTGCACCTTGAAGCAGGGACAGATCTGTTAAGACAAGAGGGAAAGAGGAGAATTAATCCACAAATCAATGAAAGAATTGCAGCAAACTTATCCCATTTCATAAAGATTTTCTTTTTTCAGAGGAGATTAGAGCCGTGAGTAGAACAGAAAGCTGAAGCAGGCAGACAGCCAGACAGCCGCTACTGTCCCAGCGTGCCGACGGTGTGGCGCTGGGTTTCATGGGATGTGCTGAGCTCCGATGGCTCCAGGGCCAGACACAAAGATATATGAGCTGCAGGGCTGGTGCTGCATTCAGATCCGGTTGGAATTACCAAAAACCTGGGGTCACGTCATAGAAACGAGGAAATGTTTCAGTGAATTCCTTCTGCTTGATTGCAGATTAAACAATAAAAATTGAAAATAAAAAAAAAAAAGACAAAACCAAGCTGTACTTTAGGAGTCGCGGTCAAATTTATTTTCTTCACTACTTAAAATGAAGCATCTTGTTCATAACAACTCCATTTTTGAGGTATGACTGACTCAGATCACACCATCCACCTGGAAGAGGTTCTCTCATTCCTGTCCTGTTCCAAATGAAATGAAGAAGCAACACGGCAGACAGATGGCGGTCAGTCTGTGTGGTGGAACGCTTCACGTCTCTGTTTAGAATCCAGCTCTGCTGTGAAACCTGCTCGCCGCGCGTCAGACACGTATTTTCATCAACACAGACTACAGAGTGGCGCTCTCTGGGGCCATTTCAAACACATTATCCAGCCTGCGTCCTCAACGTCATGAGGATCTCTGAGGGCCCGTCTCTGGCTGCTGTGTTCCACCGGTTGGTGATGGTGAATGGTGGTGAAGGACAGTGAAAGTGGAGATGCGTGAGCTGAAGATGAAGCTGAAGCTTTCCGTCGCCACGCTGAGAGACGATATCAGAGCGGCTGTCCTTGAAGGAAAGGACTGTTAAGAGTCCACTCGTGACCAAATAAGGGTGAAAACGTTGAGTCTGAATTTATTTATCCAGACATTTACATCACACACGTCTTTGATCTCAGCTCCACACACAGATTTAGAGGTTCTTTCTTCTTACACCACCCTGTGACTGTGTGATTCAAGCCGGTGCTGTTCTGCATCCTGCATGATGTGTAGCTCAGCAGCTGCAGAGTGGAGAGACGTCCACATCGAACTGCAAACGCAGCGCTTCCATCTCTGCAAGTCAAGAAGCTTCCCACTGGAGACTAGTTCAGAATAATGAGGGACAGCATGAGGACGGCTCTTCTTCAGTGAGATTAATGCAGACAAATGTTTTATTCAACAGGTACTTTACTGGATCCCAGTGGCCTTTATGACGACGAGGTCAGTTCACCTGAAAGTTTACAAAAGTAAGTCTCTCTCCCTTTCTCTCTTTCTTTCTCTCTCACTCTCTTTGTTTCACACACACACACACACACACACACACACACAGGTAATTCTACACCTCTCTACCATCCATGCTTTGTCTTAAAGTTAAAAATGCTCAGGTGTAATGCTAACACTGCTCTTAAAGACAGAGTCAGGACGCGTTTGTCGATCTGACGTTCGTCCCTTGGTTTTCCGGCTACATTCGGTGCTCATCAGATTTTACGGCACCACAGTAAACATTGTTTATCCTGGTAGTGTCTCATCCCCCGGTCCAAAACTTTATTTGGATCACTAATCTTCTTTTTTTTTTTTTTTTTCATTTCAGTGGAAACGATCACATTAATTCTGCTGCTCCCTTTGGTTTTCTTGTTTTTTTTGTGTGTGTTTTATAACTGAAGCGATCTGATCCTTTCCCACTTATGTGTGTCCCTGTCAGAGTGATGGAGAATGAAGAGGGGAGGAAGGAGTACCTGGTGTTCCCTCCCAGTAAGAGCCAGTGTCCTGCCAGCAGCCAGAAGGGGAGGAAGATCCCACTGAAAGGCAACGGTCGGCGGATCGACTACATCCTGTACAGCGATGAGGGCCTGCAGCGGGACTGGAAACAGGTAGGGTTTAGTGTGGGGTGACAGGATACTCCCACAAAAAACTGTATCTTCTGAATCAAGAAAAGCTTTCAATATGTGTAATTCTTAACTTTGTAAAAACAAACCATATTATCAGAGATGAATGAGGGTTGAGCCGACGCCGAGGCGTTCCTCAGGAGGAGGAGATTCATCTCGTTAAAAGGATGAAATTATTAAGACATAAAAAGCCAGAAGAAAAAATTCTGTCACTGCAGATGTGATTAGAGAGAACAACCAAATCACATCATTTACAAAGAATATCTGTCTGTCAAGGGCAGCAGGGCGGGTAGAGCTGCTGCCTCACAGCAAGAAGGTCCTCGGTTCGATTCCCCCTGCTGCCTTCACGTGCAGTTTGTATGTTATCCCCATGTCGGTGTGGGTTCTCACTCCACAAAAACAAACAACACAGCTGTGAGTGTGACTGGGGGGTCCCGGCGACTCGTCCAAGGTGTACCCTGCGTCTCGCCCACAGCCAGCTGCGATAGGCTCCAGCAGAAGCATATCTGAGATAAGCAGCTGATGATGAGACAACTGCAATAGTCTCATCTTCAAGAAGACGAATGAATGAATCTTCCTGTGACACTCTAGTCAACATGCTGTCTCTAACAGCAGAAGAATGGTGCCACCATGTGTTAGACTGCAGGTTCTGTAACCCATTACTGTCCTCGACAAAGGCTATTACTTTTAATCTTAATGTCATAATAAATATTTGTCCTAATAATCCTAATAAATATTTCAAAGTTCATTTGACTCGCAATAATAGAAGTAGTATAAATAGTACAGGTCAATGTGCAGGAGGATATTTAGAAATATTAATAGTAGATTTAGTTTTTTGTTTTGTTTCTCCTTGTTTCTGAATGGCATCATGTTAGTTTCTGGCTTATAGCTGAACAAAAAGGCTTTGAGACTGGCTGCATAACTAGTCTAGTCTGGTCTACTAGTCTTCTCTGATTCCTGCTATATTTATGTATATGTTTATTTATAGAACTAAATTGTTCTAGATTTTTCCTTTTTTTTTTTTTTTAAACTGTTCTTTGCTAAATCTGCTTCCTATACCTCCTTCTTGTGCTTCTAATGCAATTTGCCAGAATCCATCATGCCTCAGTCTAAACCACCAATCAGAGCCGGGCACTTCAATGGAATAAGTAAATTTCTGATTTTGGATGTCTTTCCTGGGCATTAGTCATGAGCTGTTTGTCAAGAATTGATGAGGACATCTATCAATCATCTGTTTGTTCACTTGTGGGAGCCCACTGGATGATGTACAATAGTTCCGTGAGATATGAGTTTAATCCGTGTATTACTCTGTGTTTTGTAAAGAATTAGCAAAGTCAGTAATGTTCGGCAACTCATTGTTTCAGAGAGTAACTGGAATTTGGATTTAAATGGGCAAATACACAAAAACCCTAGCAATAATGCAGTGGGTCTGATGGATGTGTAAATAGCGTCCACCTGGTGATGAGGTTTCCGGCTGCTACTGGTGCCCTCTGGTGGCCCAAAAATGAATCACTACAACTTTAAAGTTCATAGAACAAAAGTCAGAACAGCCTAGTGAAGGGTGTTTTTTCCATCTCCTGCAGGAAATCGAGGAGTACAGCTTTATCACCCAGTTGGCTGGAATCACCGACCACCTGTCTGTGGCCGTGCGATTGGCCGTTTCCACGGGAGAGGAGGAGCCTTAGATCGTCCACCTGAGCTTTTTTTTTTTTTTTCCAATACTGCCATGGAGGTATGACAGACGACCAGGAAGGGAGGAAGAGCTTTGAAGTTTTCAGCTACGGAGTTGTCCTACAGGAAGGACTGAAGGGACGACGTAATCCGTCCCCAGAGGACTGGTCACAGGATGATGGGATGTTTAGACACTATGGAGGAGCAGCAGCAGCAGAGGAGTTATGTTAAACGTAAGGAATCTGGAGAGGGAAGAGAAGCAGGGGATTTCGTTTTTACAACCAGGAAGTATTCATCTTCCTGAGTGAACCACCCACACACACCCAAACACACACTCAACACCATACCTTTAACGACACAGAAACATGTGAGGGACAAAGTGACTGCTGGATGCGGCCTCTCCTCCGTTCTCCTCCCTGTTGAACTGATCCAGACGGTCTTATTTACAGTGGGTTGTTCACGTAGCCAATTTACACACACTCCTTGTAATGGGTCTGTTTTAGCTCTAGTGTATGTATGATTTTTTTTTTTTTTATGATTCCCCTTCAGGGACAGTCGGATCCTTGTTCTTTATGGACTGTGTATTAAAGGAAAAATTTCTTTAAAGATGGGAGTGAGGCGAACAGCTGCTGGATGGCCTTTACACTGACCGTCTGTGTCCTTGTGTTGTGCTCCTTCCTGAAAGGCTATTGGTCAGTTCTGTCATACTACTCTCGCGCCAGCCCCAGGAACCTCAACAAGTGTCTTTTTTTGTCTAAAATTACTAATCTAACATTTTTAAAAGGAGAAAAATAATGATACAGTTTCTATTGTCACCACATCACTTTTGATAGGAAGTTTAAATGCCTGTTTAATACCATGTGGTATGTTTCTAATAAGCATCATTGTATAAAGGGATGTGAAATGTGGGACAAAGCTGTTTGATCAATGCAAATCTTAGAGCATGTTTTTCAGCTGTAGCTGCTGAAAAGTGAGATGGGATTTTTTTTTTTGTGTGTGTGTGTGTGTGTGTGTGTGTGTGTGTGTGTGTGTGTGTGTGTGTGTGTGTGTGTGTGTGTGTGTGTGTGTGTGTGTGTGTGTGTGTGTAATGGAAACTGAGGATTTGCTGATGCATGATGGGAAATCAGTTTACAACATTAGTATAGATGCACTTGCTTGAGTCTGGCTGCTTGATGAGTAAGGAGATCACACATTTACGTATGAAGGTGTGACATTTGTGCATGTGACACTCCACTCGGATGATGATACGTAACACACATAAAAGCACGCAGAGAAACAGAAGGTGAGTTAACAGAGTGACCATATTGGAGGTCCTCTAAGAGCATCATGTGACTCGGTTATCTTTAGCTTGTGAGCTAACAAACCACTGAAGCTACCTAGTTAGAAAATGGTCATTGTCTTGTAAGCACATCTGATTTTGCTCACCTGATACAATACAGCATATGATACAGTCTGGGTTTGAACACCAACACTTGTCCAAGAAGGTTCACATTGATAACAGTTGTTATGAAGTAACTGCAAAAAAGAAAAAAAAAACACATAGGAAGGAAGGAACCAGTACAATATGCTATGTATACAGTCCTATTTTTAAAGTTTACGGCAGCCAGTTCACACATTCAGACTTTAGTAGTGCAAACATAGCTTTAAAATGACACATAAACAACTGAATTTCCTTTTGCTTTTGGTGGTACAATGTTAAACAAGAAACATCCACACATCTCAAGTGAAAGCTGTGCATTTGTACCATCGTTTTTTCACAATATGAAACTGACAAACAGAGAAGGATCAGTAAGAAAAACCTATGGAAGTTGGCTAGATGCTGCCTGAGGTAAATAAAAACAAAAAATTGCAAACAGTCCAACAGTCAAAGACAAGAAAATTCCCCAGATTCAGTCTAAAGACAGAAATGTGCTCACCTGACCACCCATCCTACCTGCTGTCAGATAAGGCTGAAGTTACAACTTGTGGGAAATTCTATGATAAAATTGATGTCATAGCACAATGTTCACATTCTGCTCCTGACCTGGAACCAACCAACACTGAACAAGATATCTTGTTAGTCTTTAGGCCTGTTGATACCAAGACATCCTTTACATAACAACACTTTTGCTGAAAACATTTTACCAGCTTGGAGCAGCAGAAGTGGCAGCGTTTGTGTGTTCAGGCCAGTTGTGACGTCATCAAGGTCCAAAATCGCAGCTGAAGTTTTGGAGAAAATTGTTATACTATACTGCATTTGTGCAGAGTGCTAAGATAAGTGTAAAAAATGTGATAAAACAAAAAGAGTTTCTATGGATGACAAACAAGAATAAGACCCACTCCCTGGATGGGCCCCTTCCTTCAGATCCACTCCAACAAGTTCTCTGCCTCGTGTGAAAACTTCTGATTGACACTCATGAAAGTGTGTCGGGTGGTGTTTGTGTGACCCTTGTGACTGACATTACCCATGCTGTTAAAAATAAGAAATAAAAAATGATTCTTCTTTGAGAAGATCAATGTGTAATACTGACGGGGGGGTGACCACGATGAGTCTGCAGTTCAGAAGTTTCATTCTAGACCTGTAATCTCTCAGACTGCCTATCAGTAACAGGTGGCTCAGCAAAATCTAGATTAAACTGACTTGAAAATCCTGCAGTGTGAACCCGCTATAAAGAGACACAGCCAGGTCATCACTTCTCATTTCTAACAATTCTGACTCAGCAATTTGTGAATTTGTTGATGTGTGCGGCAAAGCATTGGCACCAAACAGTAGTGGTCACATGGGACTAAGACAGTAGCAACAACACATCTGCATCAACGGATTTTTACGTTCTAACTTTTCTGCTGTCAAAGGTTTGTTAGTGATGGTGACTCAGTGTCACAAATCTACCCTACTGGGAGAACAGGGACCATGCTGGTGTCCGTGTCAGTGGGTATGGAACCAAACTCATGCTGTGTATTTATTTTACAGGTGTGTGTAAAAAGATGTGTAGGGTAGAAGCCAGTGTCTGAATAAAACACGTACTACTGTAACAGCGTCAGACTCCAGATACTGTTTGAGCTCCATGGTCAACGTGTTTACAGCAGCTTTTTGATGATGATGATGATGATGATGATGATGATGATGATGTGTGTTTGTGTGTGTGTGTGTGTGTGTGTGTGTGTGTGCTTGTGTGTGTGTATCTGCATGCCCCATTGGCACCTTCACATACACTCTGACGTCCTCCGTCTTTTTATGACTCACATATATAAAGATGAGTTTTGTGTTTGTACTTTTTTTATCAGGTTATACCTTTTTATTCTTTCTTAGACCATCTGGATCTTCTTCTAATCACCACTCCTCTGGTAAGGTGATCTAAATCTGTTATTTACTTGTTAGACTACTGGTGTAAATAGTCTAGAGGCCTATAATGAGTTTGAGGAGAGCTCTCCATGAGAATCTCCCCCACGGCTGAAACCGTCCTGTCTCTAGAGGGAAGCAGTGGTAGTTGATGTAAAGAAGTCATTTCATGCTGCTTTTCATCTTGTCCTGTTCTGTAACACTGTCAGGTTCAAAACACAACATCTGAATGCTGACAACAGTTCATTAACATGTATTCGGACACATCTGGATCAGTCAGAGAAGACATTCTGTCATTTTGACTGTTTCTTTGGGAATTGTCCTGTTTGTATGTTTGCATTTTTGTAGCAACACAATTGTAAAAATCCATGAGTTAAAAAAAAAAAAAAACAGAAAATGTCACCACATTGAAAGTCAAACATGTTTAACTCTCGGTAGCGCTGAGGGGAGATGTAGAGTCATATCATATCTTGTGAATCCCCAACCCTTCACACTTCAACACTACTGATCTACTGCTGCTCACATGTCTCATTTTCACAATGAATCATTTTGTTCTGTTTTATATTGGATTCTTATGTTTCTTCAGCCTCAGCAGTCGTATAGAATGATAAACCTTTTAACTCAGTGTGTTCCATCTTGTGATTTTAGGACCAGCCATGACAGCCCTAGATCATGGCTGGAGTAACCAGTACCTCAGTCCTCTGTAGAGCTACACACACCACACACAGACCCCCACAATGCTCACCCCATCAGTGGTGGCTATGTTGTTCTTGAGCGTGTGTGAAGTCCATCCTGGACTCGTTCCCTCACTGTCAACAAAGAGCATCGTGAATGGAATGCACCACCCTGATGGTCTCCTCTCTGCTCATGTGGTGAGAAAATAGATGCCACAGTAATCCATGGACACCTTGTGCTGAATCAGTCATTTATTTTTACATAATAATTTATATTAAAACTTATAGGTCATTCTCTCTGGCCCTGGATGACTCAAAACATCCAGGACCATATTGTATAGAATTCAACTAGTTAATATTAATAGTGGGAATCGTGTTATTTTTTTGTCCATATTCTACAATAAGATAGCCAACAGGTAGTTATTCAGTCTGCTGCTTTGGTTTCAGTCATTTGTCTCAGATTTTCAGGTGATTTTTTTTTTTGTCTTTGTGGGGGTGTTTCTTAGTGGGGGGGGGGTCTTGTTTGATCTCTGCTGTCATCTGACCACACAAGATCAGTAGCTTTCTTCTTTCTAAGCTTCTTCAACAAACTGCTTATTTTTCTTCTGCCTTTTGAAAAAAAATGGATTTGTCCTTCATTGTCTGTCTTTGTGTCTTTTTTTCAGTTGTGGATGTTGAGTTGATTTATGTATGGAAATTGATTTATTTATTGGAAATGATTAATGAATATAAAAAACATCACTGTCACTGATTTGTGATCAGAGAAAGCTCTGGTTGACAACTTTCTCTCATAGTGTGGGCTGTGTTCAAATTTAGTTCCTTTTCTTCTTCAGTGACATTACTGTATATCTCAAGGGTTTATATATCTCTAGTGAATGTGGGATTTATATGCAATACGAAGTACCGGCCCATATAAATAACATCACGAAGTGAAACTAGATTTTTAGCACTTCTGCTTTTTCATGAATAGAGGGATAAATCTAGTGCTGAAAATTTACAATTTTTTTTTTTGGAAATTCCCACTGCACTGAAACCAAAGTCGGATCAGTCATGTATGACAAATCACAAGACTAGAAAAGTCTTTATTTCAGATAAACAGTGAGATTTTCTTTGATTCTCCGAGATTCTTTGCAAATTGATAAAGCATTCCGACGAATCTTTATCAAAGCAACATGTAAAACATTTTTTATTTGCAGAGTTCTCATTTTGCAGTAGGAGAACATTCTGGAGCATTTAACATTGTTCTCAGTGAGCTTTCATTCTGCACTTAGCAAATGTTTACAGAGGCTGTGGTTCAAGGGGCTTAAAGTATCTCATGGTGACACCAGAGAAAATTCTAATATTCCTGTCTTGTCCTAAAAGAGCTTCATCCATCCACCTATTTTTTGTGTACAAGAAGACTAGATTGGTCTCCTCTACAGCTGCTCCTTCTGCTTTGGGGGTCACAGGTGTTACTGAAGTCCCACCTGGCTACAGGTGAGAGATGGGCTACACCCCGGAGTCCTACATGTGGCATCACTGGGCCACATGTAGGACAAACAACCACTCACACACACGCTCATACCTATGGACAATTCAGAATTGATCAATTCACCTACACTGCATGTTTTCTGAGGTGGGAGGAAGCTGGAGAACCCAGGGAGAACACACACAGATGTGGGGAGAACATAAAAAGTCCAAACTGGAACCCAGATGTTTCCTGCTGTGAGGCGCTACACACTGCACCACCTTGTAATGACATAACTAACTCCAATACTGATGTTACACAATACAATGAAGAAAGAAACACGATGCTGAAGTAACGGTACCAGTGGTTAAACTTGTCTATGATAAAAAGTTCAAGAATACAGTATGTCAAGAAAGTCCACTACTGACCCTGGAAAAACATTTGTGAGAAAATCATCACATCATATCATCCGAAGGTACGACATCTAACTAAATCTAAATAGTTCTCATGCAACCTAAAAACAATTAAAACTTCAAGTAACTGCAAGTTGTCACATATGACTGTTCATCACAGCTGGAGTATTATTATGACTACCTTCTGCTTTATGTAGAGCTGTGATGTGAGTCAAACATACAGTAAGAAGTCACACACAGTCACACAAAGCAACGCTCACCTGTTAGAGCATATATCAACCATAATCACTGCTCTGGTATTATAAAAAATATTATTGCTAATGGTTATAATTATTGTTATTAATATTATATTAGTAGTAGTAATAGCAGTAATAGTAGTAGTAGTAGTAGTGGTAGTGGTAGTAGTGGTAGTAGTAGTCGTGTAGTCGTAGTAATACTGGTAGTAGCGGTATTAGTAGAAGTAGTAGTAGTCGTAGTAGTTGTACTAGTGATAGCAGTAGTGGTAGTAGTAGCAGTGGTAGTAGTAGTGGTGGTACTAGTAGTATAGTAGTAGTAGCAGTAGTAGTAGTATAGTAGTAGCAGTAGTATAGTAGCAGTAGTAGCAGCAGCAGTAGTAGTAGTACTAGTAGCAGTAGCAAAAGTAGTATAGTAGTAGCAGTAGTGGTAGTGGTGGTAGTAGTAGCAGTAGTAGCAGTAGTATAGTAGTAGTAGTAGCAGTAGTAGTAGCAGTAGTATAGTAGCAGTAGTAGTAGTAGTATTAGTAGCAGTAGTAGTAGTAGTAGTAGTAGTAGCAGTAGTAGTAGTAGTATTAGTAGCAGTAGTAGTAGTAGTATTAGTAGCAGTAGCAGTAGTAGTAGCAGTAGTATAGTAGCAGTAGTAGTAGTAGTATTAGTAGCAGTAGTAGTAGTGGTAGTAGTAGTAGCAGTAGTGGTAGTAGTAGTAGTAGCAGTAGTAGTAGTAGTATTAGTAGCAGTAGTAGTAGTAGTATTAGTAGCAGTAGTAGTAGTAGTAGTAGTAGCAGTAGTAGTAGTAGTATTAGTAGCAGTAGTAGTAGTAATAGTAGTAGCAGTAGTAGTAGCAGTAGTATAGTAGCAGTAGTAGTAGTAGTAGTAGTAGCAGTAGTAGTAGTAGTAGTAGCAGTAGTAGTAGTAGTAGTAGCAGTAGTAGTAGCAGTAGTATAGTAGCAGTAGTAGTAGTAGTATTAGTAGCAGTAGTAGTAGTAGTAGTAGTAGTAGCAGTAGTAGTAGTAGTATTAGTAGCAGTAGTAGTAGTATTAGTAGCAGTAGCAGTAGTAGTAGCAGTAGTATAGTAGCAGTAGTAGTAGTAGTATTAGTAGCAGTAGTAGTAGTGGTAGTAGTAGTAGCAGTAGTGGTAGTAGTAGTAGTAGCAGTAGTAGTAGTAGTATTAGTAGCAGTAGCAGTAATAGTATTAGTAGCAGTAGTAGTAGTAGTAGTAGTAGTAGTAGTAGTAGTAGTAGTAGTAGTAGCAGTAGTAGTAGTAGTAGTAGCAGTAGTAGTAGTAGTATTAGTAGCAGTAGCAGTAGTAGTATTAGTAGCAGTAGTAGTAGTAGTAGTAGTAGTAGTAGTAGTAGCAGTAGTAGTAGTAGTAGTAGCAGTAGTAGTAGTAGTATTAGTAGCAGTAGTAGTAGTAGTAGTAGTAGTAGTAGTAGTAGTAGTAGTAGTAGTAGCAGTAGTAGTAGTAGTATTAGTAGCAGTAGTAGTAGTAGTATTAGTAGCAGTAGCAGTAGTAGTAGTAGTATTAGTAGCAGTAGTAGTAGTAGTAGTAGTAGTAGTAGTAGCAGTAGTAGTAGTAGTAGTAGCAGTAGTAGTAGTAGTATTAGTAGCAGTAGTAGTAGTAGTATTAGTAGCAGTAGCAGTAGTAGTATTAGTAGCGGTAGTAGTAGTAGTAGTAGAAATGTAGCCGCAAGAGGGCACAAGCCAGTGTCTTATTGTGCCGGTCCCAAGCCCGGATAAATACAGAGGGTTGCGTCAGGAAGGGCATCTGGCGTAAAACTTTTGCCAAATCAAAGATGCGAATCAAACATATGACTTCCATACCGGATCGGTCGAGGCCCGGGTTAACAACGACCGCCATCGGCGCTGTTGACCTACAGGGCGCCGGTGGAAATTGGATTACTGTTGGTCGAAGAAGGAGAGGAGGAAAGTGCGTTCGCACGAAGAAAGAGAAGAGGAGCGCCAAGAGTATAGGACTAAGAGTAGGGACGTTGAATGTTGGAACTATGACAGGAAAAGGTAGAGAGTTGGTCGACATGATGCAGAGGAGGAAGGTAGACATACTGTGTGTCCAGGAGACCAGGTGGAAAGGTAGCAAGGCTAGAAGTTTAGGAGCAGGGTTCAAGTTGTTCTATCATGGTGTAGATAGAAAGAGAAATGGAGTAGGAGTTATCTTGAAGGAGGAGTTTGTTAGGAATGTCCTGGAGGTAAAAAGAGTGTCGGATAGAGTGATGAGTCTGAAGCTAGAAATAGAAGGTGTGATGTTCAATGTTGTTAGTGGGTATGCTCCACAGGTAGGATGTGAGCTGGAGGAGAAGGAGAAATTCTGGTTGGACTTTGATGAAGTGATGCAGAGCATACCTAGAAGTGAGAGAGTTGTCATCGGTGCAGACTTCAATGGACATGTTGGTGCAGGTAACAGAGGTGATGAGGAAGTGATGGGCAGGTTTGGTATCCAGGAGAGGAATGCAGAAGGACAGATGGTAGTTGACTTTGCAAAAAGGATGGAAATGGCTGTAGTGAATACTTTCTTCCAGAAGAGGCAGGAACATAGGGTGACCTATAAGAGTGGTGGTAGGAGCACACAGGTAGACTACATCTTGTGTAGACGATGTAACCTGAAGGAGATCAGTGACTGCAAAGTAGTGGTAGGCGAGAGTGTAGCCAAACAGCATAGGATGGTGGTGTGTAGGATGACTCTGGTGGTGAGGAAGATGAAGAGGACAAAGACAGAGCAGAAGACGAAATGGTGGAAGCTAAAAAAGGAAGAGTGTTGCATGACCTTTAGGAAGGAGTTAAGACAGGCTCTGGGTGGTCAGGAGGTGCTTCCAGATGACTGGACAACTACAGCTAATGTGATCAGGGAGACAGGTAGGAGAGTATTTGGTGTGTCATCTGGAAGGAAAGTAGACAAGGAGACTTGGTGGTGGAATGAGGAGGTACAGGAGTGTATACAAAGAAAGAGGTTAGCTAAGAAGAAGTGGGACACTGAGAGGACTGAGGAGAGTAGACAGGAGTACAGGGAGATGCAGCGTAAGGTGAAGGTAGAGGTAGCAAAGGCCAAACAAGAAGCTTATGATGACTTGTATGCTAGGTTGGACAGTAAGGAGGGAGAGACTGATCTATACAGGCTGGCAAGACAGAGAGATAGAGATGGGAAGGACGTGCAGCAGGTTAGGGTGATTAAGGATAGGGATGGAAGTCTATTGACAGGTGCCAGCAGTGTGATGGGAAGATGGAAAGAGTACTTTGAAGAGTTGATGAACGTGGAAAATGAGAGAGAACAAAGACTAGAAGAGGTGACTGTTGTGGACCAGGATGTAGCAAAGATTAGCCAGGATGAAGTGAGGAGAGCACTGAAGAGGATGAAGAGTGGAAAGGCAGTCGGTCCTGATGATATACCTGTAGAGGTTTGGAAGTGTCTAGGAGAGGTGGCAGTAGAGTTTCTGACTGGGTTGTTCAACGGGATCTTAGATAGTGAGAAGATGCCTGAGGAGTGGAGGAGAAGTGTGCTGGTGCCCATTTTTAAGAACAAGGGAGATGTGCAGAGTTGTGGCAACTACAGAGGAATAAAGCTGATGAGCCATACAATGAAGTTATGGGAAAGAGTAGTGGAAGCTAGACTAAGGGCAGAAGTGAGCATTTGTGAGCAGCAGTATGGTTTCATGCCAAAAAAGAGTACTACAGATGCAGTATTTGCTTTGAGGATGTTGATAGAGAAGTACAGAGAAGGCCAGAGGGAGCTGCATTGTGTTTTTGTAGATCTGGAGAAAGCTTATGACAGGGTGCCCAGAGAGGAACTGTGGTATTGTATGAGGAAGTCTGGAGTGGCAGAGAAGTATGTTAGAGCGGTGCAGGACATGTATGAGGACTGTAAGACAGTGGTGAGGTGTGCTGTAGGTGTGACAGAGGAGTTCAAGGTGGAGGTGGGACTGCATCAGGGATCAGCTCTGAGCCCCTTCTTGTTCGCTATGGTGATGGACAGGCTGACAGACGAGGTTAGACAGGAATCTCCATGGACTATGATGTTTGCAGATGACATTGTGATCTGCAGTGAGAGTAGGGACGAGGTGGAGGAGAAGCTAGAGAGGTGGAGGTTTGTCCTGGAAAGGAGAGGGATGAAGGTTAGCCGCAGTAAGACAGAGTACATGTGTGTGAATGAGAGGGACCCAAGTGGAAGAGTGAGGTTACAGGGAGAAGAGATCAAGAAGGTGGAGGATTTTAAGTACTTGGGGTCAACAGTCCAGAGCAATGGAGAGTGGGGAAAAGAGGTGAAGAAGCGTGTCCAGGCAGGATGGAATGGGTGGAGAAAAGTGTCAGGTGTGATGTGTGATCGAAGAGTTTCAGCTAAAATGAAAGGAAAGGTGTACAAAACTGTGGTGAGACCAGCGATGTTGTTTGGTCTAGAGACAGTGTCACTGAGGAAAAGACAGGAGGCAGAGCTGGAGGTAGCAGAGATGAAGATGCTGAGGTTCTCTCTGGGAGTGACCAGGAAGGATAGGATCAGGAATGAGTACATCAGAGGGACAGCACATGTTAGAGGTTTTGGAGATAAAGTCAGAGAGGCCAGACTGAGATGGTTTGGACATGTCCAGAGGAGAGATAGTGAATATATTGGTAGAAGGATGCTGAGTTTTGAACTGCCAGGCAGGAGGCCTAGAGGAAGACCAAAGAGGAGGTTTATGGATGTAGTGAAAGAGGACATGAAGGTAGTTGGTGTGAGAGAAGAGGATGCAAAGGACAGGGTTAGATGGAGGCGGTTGATTCGCTGTGGCGACCCCTGAAGGGAAAAGCCAAAAAGGAAAAGAAGAAGTAGTAGTAGTAGTAGTAGTAGTAGTAGTAGTAGTAGTAGCAGTAGTAGTAGTAGTAGTAGCAGTAGTAGTAGTAGTAGTATTAGTAGCAGTAGTAGTAGTAGTATTAGTAGTAGTAGTAGCAGTAGTAGTAGTAGTAGTACTAGTAGTCGTAGTAGCAGTAGTAGTAGTAGTAGTAGTAGTAGTAGCAGTAGTAGTAGTAGTAGTAGAAGTAGTAGTAGTAGTATTAGTAGCAGTAGTAGTAGTAGCAGTAGCAGTAGCAGTAGTAGTATTAGTAGCAGTAGTAGTAGTAGTAGTAGTAGTAGTAGTAGTAGTAGTAGTAGTAGTAGCAGTAGTAGTAGTAGTAGTAGCAGTAGTAGTAGTAGTAGTAGCAGTAGTAGTAGTAGTAGTAGCAGTAGTAGTAGTAGTATTAGTAGCAGTAGTAGCAGTAGTAGTAGTAGTAGTAGTAGTAGTAGTAGTAGCAGTAGTAGTAGTAGTAGTAGTAGTAGTAGCAGTAGTAGTAGTAGTAGTAGCAGTAGTAGTAGTAGTATTAGTAGCAGTAGTAGTAGTAGTAGTAGTAACAGTAGTAGTATTCACTGGCTTGCCTCCACACACACATGAACACAGGACTCTGCAGGTCAAAGGGGCAGCATGTAAACCCCCCACAGGAGAGAAGAGTCCTGCTGGACTGAACCTGCTGTCCAGAGGCTCTGTGTTCGCTGCTGCACCAGAAGGGAAGCTGAATGACAGGGTCCAAAATCTTTCAATCTGTATTCTGTGTGGTGACCAGCAGGAGGCGACTCTACTGCTTGGTTTGTACCCTGAGTTTACAATTTCCTGTTCGGTTCATGTTCTCTGTTGCTAGTTTCATGTTCTCTTCATCACAACATGATCTTGATTTTTTTTTTTTTTACTCCCATACATATTAAAACATAATATCGAGAAGGGTGTGCTGCTATAATTATACAGGAGACCACTGCCGAATTAACACTGAAGGATCTTCTTATGGATGGTGGGGGTAGAGCTGAACCTGAGATCCAGACGGGATTTTAGAGAAAAACTCTTTAGAATTTATAAAGTGGTATCACTGCAGAAATCACTGTACTGATACACTTAAATGCATTAAAAAAGCCTGCTCGAAATGAGTGTAGTCTATTCTATTTAATATATTCATTATTTTAACATTCATTACTTTTAGTTGTCAAGAAATCTCAAAATAAATGTGTTCAGTTTAGACATGAACAGAAATTTGAAAAAGAAACTTAATGAAAGATAATTGATCTCATCTTTCCAGATCTAAGATTATAAATCGTTTCAGATACACGACAATTAGCAAAATGCTACTGATTGCTACAGGATCTACTGTATTAAATTGTCTCATGATGCAGTAACTGTGACATAAAGAGACCGAGACCAGCCAGGTGAAACACGTCATCTGCAGGGAAAACACGTTTTAAAAAACTTCCTCATTTCTTGATCTGAACCCAGCGTCTGTCATTTTTTAGGGAACTGAAATGGACACACAAAAACACAGAAAGAAAAGGTCAACGCTGAACTCCCACTCCCACTGAAACCCCCACAGTCACTAATGTCATTCTGACGTGTCAGAGTCCCAAACTCGAGCTGAGGGTCTTTCCCAGCTGCTCCTGGACCCCATAAATGATGGCAGACGAGGATCACACAGCAGACAGCACAGGAGCAACACTCATCTAACACTGACACGTTTGACACACGACACTCACTTCAGGATGGCTGCTCCTCGTCTCACTCCGGCTGTGTTGGTCCTTATGCTGGCCGTCATCGCTCTGACTGAAGGTAAGCACTCGACCAAAACGCCTTCAACCAGTGTGTGACAGGTGGACGTCTCACACACGTCACACCTTAGTCCTCTGACAGAATGAACTGGGAACCTTTGATTTACACTATTTGAAGATTTGTTTTAAATCACATCACCTCTGTAGAATCATTTTATGCCATGCCAAACAAACTGACAAAGCTAGCCGGGTTATTTTACTAAATCAAAACTGAAATTGTACTCAGAAGCTGTATCAATCAATATTTTGACATACTAATTTTATCAAATGGTAACCAGACTGGATCCAATCACAGTAATGAACATTTTTTTATAATAATAGTAATAATAATAATAATAATAATAATAATATGATAATAATACATTTTATTTAAAGGCGCAATGCTTGACACTCAAGGACACCATACGAAATTATACAAAGTCCATTAAAGGAATCAACAATAAATAGATAAAATCTATTAAAAAAAGGAGCAACAGGTTTCAGTTGGAATAAGCCGAAACCTACAGGTATAATATCTGTAATTTTACAAGCCACTGAATTAATGTAATTTACCATTGGACGGAATATGATGTTCTTATTATACAACAAAAGTGTTTGCAGAGACATATTTAACAATCAATATAAGGCCATTAATCATGATTGGCTATTGATAGAGCAACATATCAAGATATTTCCAAATCATGTCATCCCTTCAACTAAAAAGCAAACAGCATCAGATTTAGTTTGGTGTGACAGGAAATTAAAAACAGAACTCAAACAGGAACAGGCAGCTGAAATCTGTGTGTGTGTTGTTGACTGTGTTTGCAGGTATGCGAGGTGCTGGACCAAAGAAATGCTGCACACGATTCAATGAGAGGGAGGTGAACAGAAACAGGGTGGTGAGTTACATCAAGACCAGCCAGCGGTGCATCAACCCCGCCGTCCTGTAAGCACATCGTCACCATCAACATCATCATCATCATCATGGTGTCTGTACACTGTAACTGACTGTTTTGTGTGTGTGTGTGTGTGTGTGTGTGTGTGTGTGTGTGTGTGTGTGTGTGTGTGTGTGTGTGTGTGCGTGTGTGTGTGTGTGTGTGTGTGTGTGTGTGTGTGTGTGTGTGTGTGTGTGTGTGTGTGCAGACTGAAGACAGTGACAGGTCGCTCCCTGTGTGTGAGGCCTTCAGCCGTCTGGGTGAAGGAACTTATCAGCTACCTGGATGCAAGACCTGCCCCAGGAGAGACATCCAACCTGTAACCATGGCAACAACACATGCAACATTCACTAAATAAGATGTGGCCATGATGTGTTTGATGCTGCAGCTTTTTGCGAACAATATTTCAAAGTAAGCCTTGTCTCCACATACAGGTTTACAGCAGCAGTAGTAAGCTAAACTACAGGTTTCTGTCTCTATATGCAAAATATGTGTGAGATGTTGTTAACTATCATTTACATAGAAAATACTAGGATTCTTCAGCCATATATAATTTGAAATGTATGCATGACAAAATTTAATGTTGCCACTCCTTAAATAGTGATATTTACACCATTTTTGTTATTTTTGTACATGCTGATTTTAAACATTTTTCTATTATTCTATAACCCGTACGTGTTTTTGTGTCATACAACACTGACTGTCTGGTTTAGTCCACCAAGTTTAGACATATCCTAACCTTGTAACTTACTGTTGTGTTATTTGAATTGGCTTTGAGAGACAACATGTACCCAAAACCAACCACACCTCCCAACTCCTTGTGATGTCATCAGTAGAGTAAGCTCAGGGTTACCTCATGATTTCCACAACGACCCACAGGGAGCTTTTTCTCTTGCTTTCATATAAAGTCATGATGTTCATTTTTTCTACTCACAGGCAGGTTTTGAATTGGTTTACATGTACAATCAAACAAGATTGTTGTTGTTATCCCTGTGTGCCTATTTTACCAATTTGAATCAATTAAATGAAGCAAGATGTGATGTCAACATTCAGCTCTGTGGTTTATCGTCTTTATGTTGGGGTCTGGTTTCCACTTATAGTTTATTTTTCTTTCTTTAAATATAGTTTATGTTTGTTTTTTTAAAATATATATTTTATTGAAGTCTATGTGCTAAATACGATGATCCATATTACTAATTGCAGATGCTGTAAATTAGCTTGAATCACAGGCTTATTTGATAAAGGTCTTATTTATTTAGTTTCAACATTAAATGAAAAGGAGTCAATCTGTCTTTTGTAAAGACAGACTGTGTAATCTAAAGAGAAAGACAGAAAGAAAAAATAAATATAATTTTCTTCCTCCCCATATAAAGGATTCATTCTTGAGTAATAAAACAACCATGACTGACTATGTGAATTGATTTTATGGAAGCTTTTTTTAATCTCTGTAGTTACAGACTTTTTGACTTATTATACATTATTTTTCACCACATTTCATAATTTAAGATTAAGCCTTAATTGTTACTTGTAATCACCAGTTCCAGAAAGTCTTGATTTTAAGTTTGAAAAGATCTTTTTCCAAACAATGCGCAGACACAGATTGGATGACAAAGTAGCTTCAATCAAGTCAGTAAAACACATTTTAAATATTAAACACAAAAGTTTAGAGCTCCATTTCCACTTCATACTACTTGTTGCGGTTTTTCATTAGAGAAAAGGTATTTGGTACTACTATGTTTAGTATTACCTCTATTGCAGTTCAGTGGAGTGAAACATTACAGAACAGTGACCGGTCAGAGAGAAATAGTTCTGCTTCACTGTCATCAGTGCATGGCAGGCACGGTATGACCTGCAAACCTCTGTGCCTGCTACATATCTATGCTACATATCTATGTACCAGACATCAGGTGATGTGATCGACATGCCAGCAACATTACAGCAACATCCTCATTTGAGATGTTATTTGTTGTAAAGCAATCTGTGAATGGTTTGAAATCATACAGGACAGGATGGATGTACCACAAATCCAGTAATTTGCATTGGCAGTACAACATAGTACTACCTAGCTGCAGCATATACTTGCATAAATTATGAATAATTCAAAAAATATACAGACAAGAATGTCAGACAAATCATTTTTGACACTGACTGTGATACGTACATTGCTTGCATCATGAAATTATGAAAGTAATGAAAATAATCTGTTATCCTAGAAGCAATCACTCATTTAATTTTGGAAACATAATGTTGGAAACATTAATGTCAGGAATAGTAGTCTACTAATTTATTGAATTTAGGTGCAGTCCAGCAGGGGAGAAGCGCATATGGCAGCGGCAGAGAATGAAGTATAAAAACATTGTTCACACAATACCATCATCTCATGGGTATACCTCCTTATTTTCATTATGTTTGACATTGTACAGTGAATATTAAGTGGCTGTTTGACTGTTGTTTTATCGCCAACATAATGCTCTTTACACACACATTAATATGCTCTCATCTATATCAAGTTCTGTTAAATAATGAATCCTATTCAAACCTTTTAATGTTATTTAAATAAAACAGTAAATGGACATATGCATGTTACAAAAACAGTTGAGAAGAAGAATTTTCATACCATTGCGTATACCTTTAGTATATAAGAACCGAAATCAAGAGCTGACATCTAGCTCTTTTGCATGGTTTCCTTTATAATAGCTAAAACTGCTTTAGTTCTTACATCAGTAGCTGTGGCATGGTGCTGCTTAGAACAAGCCTTTAGGCATTCCAAGTTTTATTTTCTGTCTGTTTTAGTCACATGATACACATGTGTGTGTTGTTCTCCTCTAGTTGAAGAAATAGTATGCAGAACAACACAATTATATCACAGGCCCTCTCAGGAATCATCCTGAGGTGACGTAGGCACTGGAAACTTGTTTTCAGCAGGCCTGTGGTCATCTCCTCTCGTCCTGCAGTGAACCCAGTTGAAGTAACCTCTATCCCCCAGATAAAAGCCATCAAAGTCTCTTGTGAAGTATAGTGGATATATTAGAGTGCATTAAAGGACAGAGACAAGTGGGTTATCGCAAACCTTTACGCTGCTACCTATAATGGTACACATCGTTGCTGAGGTAAGACCATACATCCATGCAGTGAGGCACGTCCTCACCTGCCATCATTAAAGACAAAAATGGAAAATGAATAAATTAAATGGTTATATTTATCCAGTGATTTGAATTATGAAGTTATTTTCCTATTATCGTCACCAATTTTAGGTTATTTTTACACAAAATCGCTGACTTTTCACATTTACCGCTGAAATACTGATTAGAGACCTGCGGTGAGGCAGCAGCCAGCCGAGCCTCACCATGGATTGCGCGATGGCTCGACTAGCTGCGCTGGTAGCTATACAGTGAGACCGTGATGCTATCTCTCTAGATAGCGCTATCAAAATGTTCAAACATGTTTGCTCTATGAAATAAAATTTCCGTAATTTAGCTAATTATATGTAAAGTGTTTTTTTGTCAACAACCGTATGTGTGTAACGTCTGTCTTGAGCTGAGCGGTCCTGAAACCGCTGGGAAAAGGCATGAAGTGAGGCACGCAGTTCTCGTGCCTCGTGGTAGGGGGCGCTGGTGATCCCAGGGATTCGGCCAAGGATTCCTCTTCCTTGGCCGTAGAAGAAGTGACAATAAACTACGATTTATAGTCAGCGCGTGACATGCAGCCGTTCATTTATTTTTTGCTCGTTTTGCCTTACTATAAAAATGGAGGATTACATATCTCAACTCAAAATTTTTTCGATGATTTTGTTCACAAGGAGCTGTGCATGGACTTCATTTATAAGTAGGCATAACATATAAAGAACATAGCTAAGACAGGTAACAACATAACAAGTTTTTTTAATCAAATGTGCTTGTTTGTGTAAATAATTCTGCTATGAGACTTTAAAAATAACCCCCTTACTGTTGCCTATTAAATGGTGAATAAGCTAAACTGTAGGTTCGTATGTTCGTAAACATCTTCATCTTATTATGATGAAGTCAGTGCCTCAGCAGCCATGAACCTCACCGCACGTCACTGCATCCATGAATCATGAACCAACCCAAACCACTTTCCTCCACATCAGAAATGTAGTCTGCAGCATCAGTTACCTCACTTTGTGAAGTGAGGGTTATTAGGGTTACTCCTCTTACTCTGGGTTTAAGGTACCTCCCTTTGTGAAACCAGAAACCCCTGGTTTCCCTAATTTCAGGTTTGAGATACCCAGGGATCCAGTGACGTGCGTTGAGTTTCATGGCTGGTGAGGCACTGACTTCATCATAATCAGAATTACAAACATATGAGCTTACAGTCTAGCTGATTCACCATTTAATAGTGAATGGGTTACTTTTACAGACTCATAGCAAACTGTGTTACTTGTGTATTACAAACTGTAACACACAAATAAGCAAATTTTATTTTAAAAAAATGTTGTTACGTTGTTATGTTGCTACCTACATGTTGGTTTATATGTTATGTTTACTTATAAATGAAGTCCATGTGCAGCTCCTTCTGAACAAAAGCATCCAAAAAATGAGTTGAGATATGTAATCCTCCATTTTTAAAGTAAAGACAAGGCAAGTGGAAAACAAATGAATGGCTGCACTTGACTTGCTGCCTATAGATTGGAGCTTGCCATCACTTATTCTGTGGCTGAGGAGTCCCAAGAAGAATCCCTGGGATCACCAGCGCCCCCTACCATGAGGCTGGAGAACTGCGTGCCTCACTTAGTGCCTCTTCCCAGCCGTTTTAGGATCGCTCAACTGAAGAAAGACGTTACACACATAGTTGTTGAAAAAAAATACTGTACATTATATACATTAGCTAAACTATGGAAATTTAGTTCATAGATCAAACGTGTCAGAACATTTTGATAGCGACATATAGAGAGATAGCATTACAGTCTCACTGTTTAGTATGCCAGCACAGCTAACCAAGCCATTGTGCAATTCATGGTGAGGCTCGGCTGGTTGATGCCTCACCACAGGTTTCTCCTCAGTATTTCAGCGGTAAATGTGAAAATTCAGTGATTCTGAGTAAAAATTATCTAAAATAGGTGACATTAAATGTAAAAAAAAAAACTTTATAATACACATCACTGGATAAATATAACCATTTAATTTATTTCTTCCATTTTCCAGTTTTTTTTTTATCTTTCATGATGATCCTCTGACCACACGTCACTGCACGGTTCCACTAAATGTGAAATTGACCCATTATCACAGTTGGAAAATGTTTTTTCTGTGGTTTTCACAACAGTCTTTGAAGGCAGCATATTATGCCCTTGAGCATTTGAAGGCCTCATGCTCACGATCAGGGGCTGATCACGTTCGTGTGTGACCAATAGGGAGGTCGGTCCACCTACACATGTATGAAGCTACCGACGCAACCCGGAAATGGTTACAAGGATATTCAAAATGAGAGTCCAAACTCAACCATGAGCGCTTGATGTTAAGGTAGTTTATTTAGTTTATGCTGAGCTAAAGTGCAATGTTGGAGTACAGTATAGTGTACTTATCAATATTAAAAAGTTACAGAATTCCAAGTGCATGTTAATGTTTTAATTGTGGAGTACATCTCAACAGAAAGTAAATCTATACTGTATAAAATACGAAAACAAAATCAAAACACGAGCTAAAGACACAAACCATAGTTGGATATATTGCACACATTTCACATTGCAGAGTACAGTAATTGATTAAATGAAAGAGTCAATTAAATGAAAGAAAAGCTCCTTCAAAACTGTTTTGCGAAATGGAAAGGGGTGATATTTAATGTAATAACTATTCCAGTCAAGTCCAGTAATACAACAAAGCTGTACTGGTCGTCTTTGACATTTCGTTTTCTGGTAACTTTTGTATATTTTTCGTCAGAATTGCGATGTCTTATTCTGAAAATCCTTAGCGGAAGTGCCTTCGTAAGGTTCCGAGGTATGCCGCGTGAGTAAAAACAGTACGGGCTTTTTTTTTCTTCACTCTGCTACTTACATCTAGTGGTAGTGGGTTCCCGTAGCGGCCATATGTAATTTAACCTCATTCATTCACTTCCAGACGCGCTTGGTCTGTTTTTGTTTAGTCCAGCGAAGGTTTTTAGAGCCGGAAGCTTCGTATTTGTCGCTGCTCCGTCTTTCTGTGGACGCGTATCGGTGTATGCCTCGGTGACTGTCCGTTGCAGGCTGGGTGGTGACAGCATAGCACAATGATCGAGCGACCAGAGACTGCGGTTCCCAGCATCGCTGTAAGTCACATTGTGTTGGATACGAACTGATGTTTTGAAGTTGTTAACACTCCTTCTCTTCTCAATAAGACTGGTAATTCAACCCGACATGGGTATAGCCTTCACATCCTGCCGGTGCGTTTAACCATACGCAAAGCAATGCAAAGCTCGTCTACTGTCGTTTTGAAAACGAATCACGTCTCCCACCTCCCGCGTGGACTTATTGGGAAAATATGGGCTGTGTGTGTAAAACTAGATCATCATTTTACATAATATGTAGTGAATGCGGGCTAATTTAGCTAGCGTGAACTGCAGTGGTTTGAAACGGAGGCTGACTTGAGGGGACCGTGAACGTTACACGGATCTGGGGTACGTGGTCTGCTCTCAGTTGCAGCTCGTTGCAGTTGTGAAAGACATTCTTGTTGGGGACGTGTTTTCACACCAGTGATCTGATGTGAGTACGTGAGAAACCTCGTCAGCTGATCAATACCAATTATTACATCGAGGATTACAGCAGTGAGATTTGTTCAGACCGCAAACTAGTAATTCCCACGAAGGCTGTAAAGTTGCTCGGTGGCCGGGATTGTAGATGACTGTATGACTGTGTACCGCAGACACTCCCCAAACACATCTGTGTTCACCCTGCCAGACAGTCAATCACAATTAAACTGATTAATGGTTGGATGTTTGGTTTGGCTTCATTTAGAGCTTCTCATACAAGTCCATCTGCTCTGTGTTCACATTCCTATCATATCAGCTAGAATACTTTTTTTTTTTTTTGGGGGGGGGGGGGGGGAGTCCTTGAATGCAGCTTCCCTCAGTAGAAAAGCACCAGGGGTGAGAAAACCCAACGCACCCCTACAGAAATAATGTAATGTGTAAGGTATAATGTTCTGTGCCTAAAATATGAGTTAAAAAAAAAAGAAATTCTGCAGACCCCACTTTCAGATGATTTCCTCCCCTACAGTGCTATACTGTATTTAGTACATAATTGATTGTGAGATTGTAATTACTGGGGGTTAAAGCAGCTGATGGCAGTAATAAACAGGATTAGCATCAGCTTCTGGGTGAGGGGGGTGGACAATGCAGATGATGTCAGTGGCAACTACTGTCGCCCCTGGGTGGACAGGGGGGAGGGGTGACTAGTAATGATAGAGACCGGCTGGCCTTCCTCGCTCCTCTTCCTCTTTACTTCCCTCCATCAAGTCCCCTACTTTTCTTACTGTCTGTCAAAATGTGTTGATCTTGTCACATGGCTAAAGGCCCAGTGTGTTGAAGGTTTTCAAATGTTAATAGAAATTGATGATTTAAACATTCCTGTTTGTTTCATGAAACCTTGTTGTGTGCAACACTTAGGTCCTTGAAACGTTGGTTGTTCATTCGTGTGTGTGTGTGTGTGTGTGTGTGTGTGTGTGTGTGTGTGTGTGTGTGTGTGTGTGTGTGTGTGTGTGTGTGTGTGTGCTGATGCTTTCACACTAATGCAGACCACTTCTGTTCTCCTCGTGAAGTGCACCCACACAGGGCATTCTAAAGACTACATATCTACAGTTGAGACATTTTTCAAATCTATTACTTTTTAGCTTTATTGCTAGAACATATTGATTAACTATTTACAATAAGCAAGCCCATGAAGAAGCTTTATTGCTAGAACATATTGATTAACTATTTACAATAAGCAAGCCCATGAAGAACATGATGTGTACCCAGACACAAGCTGATGGGAGCCTTCCGGCGGAAACTCACTTCAGATTTTGGGATTCACTTAGAGAATGGTGTGGGTCTTCTTCTGAAACTTCATTTGAGATAATTTTCTTTTTGGAACATTCAGCGACATCCGACCTTCATCTTCCTCACAGATGGACAAATGTTTTCCTTCAGGATTTCCCTGATACTTGATTGACTCCATGTTTTCCAGACAAACAAAACAGCTCCAGAGCATCATTGACACCAACATGTTTCACCCTTAGTTGGGTGACCTTCTTATCATCACTTTCATTCTTTCTCCAGACAGAACGATGATCCATCAGTCCTAGAAGTTACGTTTGATTGTTTCCCACATGAACATCCCCAATCATCCGTGTCATCTCCAGATGGTTTTAAGCTGCTAGAGCTAATTTTTGTTGTGTTTTTGGGTCAGGCCAACATGTAAGTGTTCAGACACGGAGATCTGATTTAGATTTAGACCTCAAAAGAGAAAGCGGTTGGCTTCTCCTGTTAAAATAATTCTGAAGGTTTAAAGTCTGAACAACATCTGATTTGTGCATGTGTGTTGTATGGAGGGACGTTTGGACTAAAGTTTGACTAGATACATCCCACACAGAACCCAACAGTTGTATTTCTATGTCTTTCTCGCAGCTGCCTGATACAAATACCAAAGATCTACTGGTATTTAGAATATTGATAAATGAAAGAAAGACTCATGGCTGAAACAAGAGTTGCACAACGTACAGTAACTCTGAAGCTGTTGGATTTGCCTGAAACATGTTGTTAGCTGCCACGCTAATATCTTTTAGATCCATGCTGTCAGACCGACGTCCTACAGATCTGCATCAGTGCCGTGTACAACGGCGTTGGCGAGGGCAGTTCTGCCCGGGCAGACCGGTTACAAATCAATTGTGTTTGCCTGGCGGAGCATGGAGGATGCTGCACAGTGACTGGATGGGGGCGTTATCTGACAGCGGTCTATCGTTGTGGGGGAGGCGGAGGGAGCTGGGGGTGGGAGACATACGTCAGCGGCAGAGAAAGCAGCTGGACATGCCGGTCTCTCTGTAAACCGGTTTGAGACGCACCGTCTTCAACACGACCTGTCCTACACGAGGGACGGGATGGACGTGATCGAGCGCGTAGGGAGATGAGTTTGCTTGTTTGTTGCTGTTTGTGTTTCCTTCTCTATTTGCATTTACAGAGACATGTTTCCTACTTCATTTAAATAGGTTGTTTTCTGTGTCAGGGCCTCTTCCTCCCCTCTGTCCTGAAGGAAAGCCTGATATTTCTTTTCGTGGTCGAGTCTCCCCTCATCTCTCCCCATTTAAACAGCCTCCCCCTCTTGTGTTTACCCCAGCTGCTCTTTCTCAAAGGGTCTCTGTTGCTTCAGGAGACAAAAGTAGTAATTGTAGGTTAACGTGTATGTGTATGTGTGTGTGTGTCTGTGTGTGTGCAGCAGCTCTTTTATTTTTCACTTCCAAAGTGTTTTGCATGAATGCTCATCTTTTTATAAACCCTATCTTACTGTGTGTCTCTGTGTATGTTTGCTTTCAGCAGCGGAACCTGGAAGGCTACGTGGGTTTTGCCAATCTTCCCAACCAGGTGTATCGGAAGTCGGTCAAAAGAGGGTTTGAGTTCACTTTAATGGTTGTAGGTAAGTTGGAAAGTCCTTTGTGTGTGTGCATTTGCTTCTGTTCACAAGGTTGTAGCCAAACCCATGTTGGCTCACCTGCTCGTCTCCCCGCAACCCTCCACCTGAGTGTGTTTTCATTTTTGTGCGACTGTGTCGTCACCGCAGTTTGAAAGGAGCTGAAGAATGTGTGGAATCCAGCTCACTCAGCTGCTCAGGAATACAAACATACACATTTTTCAAAGGTTTCTGCAGAGCCGTGGCATTCGGTGGGACCCGGCCTTCAAGACATCGGCTTTGATCAGCCTCGTATGTGAATATGGAATTATTTTTAGTGAGAGCTGGAGTCACAGTTTCCCAGAGGGCTTATTGCTGCAGCCCTCTGCACACGCTTCAGTGTTTCGGGTGGTTTGATTTAAACATGTGCTGCAGTATGTTGGTTTAAAGGGAAATGAGTCAGACCTGGTGGACAGAGGCATGGAGATGGATGGAGACCCCAAATTTGATGTGATTTAAGTGTTATGTATGGAGGTGTGGGCCAGCTAGCATCAATTTCCTTATGAATGAATGAATGAAATCTGATTCCAGGAATTAACCTTTTAAAGTCTGGCAACATCCTCATGAAAAATTGAAGCACTTATATTAGAAACTGTTGACCTGACAGCGATGTGTTAGCAGCCACACCGTTAACAGAGCTGTGTTGCACAGCAGGGTTTAGTCCTTACATAATTCTAACCATCACTGGGATTTTCCAACTCCTGGAACTAAAAACACAGGATCCAATTTCTCTTCAGCTCTTGGTTGATATATTGATCAGTTCATTGTGTGAAAGGGTTCTGTAATGGAAATTGAACAGATATAGATTGGACCCTGGAAGTCCTGCAGATTTCAGATGTCGGATATATCGAAATTTATCTTCTCACTCACAGATGGTGACATATTGATTTGATGACTATATTGACAAAAATGAAACTGGGGAAAGACGACTGTCAGGTAATTCTGCAGGTATTGGGGTATCGCACACATCTAGGCTTCGGTTGATGTTTTAATAATTGTCAGCTAATCCTATGATTACGTGGTCCCACGTGGTCTCCAGCTTATCTCTTGAAGGCATTGTTAGAACGTGTGACTTACATTCAACACATGGTGCTGGTTTGGCTGTCTTGTTGGAGTTCTATGGATTAGGATAAAAGTAGCGGCTATCAAAGATCTTTTGGAGTTGGCTGTGCTTCTGGATGGTGTTGCTTCTAGAAACTAACAACAGCATCAGCTAATTTCAAATATAAGAATTCAGCGTCTCTGTTTTACTATCGCACATTTTGGTTTCTGCGCATTTGAGTTCTAAACACTTGCTCCTCTATCTACATTATTAAATGATTGTAAAGGTTATTAATTCAACTCTGTTTGACTTGTAGTGACCCCAATCAGTATAGTGAGAGGATAAAGAACTAACACAGAGGTATGTCCATCCCTTTGTTCCGGTTTGTCCAACTGGGTTTTATCCTCCTGTTTAGCAGTCTCTATGTTGAATTGAGCAAAGGGCCTGGCTGAGAGAGCCAGAAAGACTCACAGTGAACTAGATCCTGTTTCAGGCCCTCACATATGGGCCCCTCTGCCTCTCCTCCCAGCTTCCTTGGCTCAGAGCCCTGCATGCCCCAGCTGATCCAAATTTCACACATAACGGATGTGAGGGGCATAGCAGCGCATTCAGCGAATGACACGGGATACGTACGGGGAAGAGGATCCGAGGGTGTGTGTGTGTGTGTGTGTTGGGGGGGGGGGTCATCTGGGACCTTCATCTGGCTGCATTCTCTAAGATAAGATGAATGAAAGCTTGGATTCAGTGGACTGACTAATGAAGTTCATCAAACAGAAGAGCTATTGACAACAAAATAAGGACAGATTTAACAGAATCACAACCTTTCATATCAAGACTGCTGTACTTGGCCTCATAGTGAAGTGTGAAAGCTCTGCTGGAGTCAGAGGCCTAGTTCTGATCCTTCCAGCTTTGGAACAGAAAGTTGATAGAGTATGAGAGGACTGAACCGATGCCGGCAAGTAACCTGTTCAAATTCCAGCAGAGGTCCCAGGGAGGAGATGTCACGTCTGTCGCTGGCTCTTTAAAATGTTAACATAAGTCTAGGGATGCATTTCATGGCACGAGTCGACTGCTTCTGTTCCCACCACGCACCAAATACAGTTCATAAGGCAACTCTGTGACAGAGACGGACAGAAAAGGTCAGACTGACTGAAAAATGAGCTCTAATTTGTCTCATCGTGGTTTGTTTTAGATCCACAGTTTTTAATGGAATCCAGCTGTTGTTGTTTTTTTCTGCCGGAGAAACGACAGCAGTCTGTCTGTGAGTGACTTTTTTTCCAGCCCAAGTCTTCATGCTAGATAGTGTCACAAGATATTACAATTCAGTGCTCTGTTGACTACAGACACTAAGAGATTTTTTTGAGAAGAGGAAATTCAAAATGAAAGCAACTAACAGTTACTGCAGCTGTATAGGCTACCTGCTACTATATCCAGCTACAGAGGTGGATAAAGGTGAGGAGGTGAATACTTTACTCGCATGATATTATTTACACTCCAATCACAAAAAGAACTAAATTTCTTTTGTAATTTGACTTGGAATACACAGAGTCTTCCCTCAAGCATGTAGATGAAAATATTTTAGACAAAAACTGGGCAGACAAATTATTTTCCTTTATTTCATAGAGCAACAGATGTTGACATTGTGGGTATAGAGCTGATATCTGGTGAGCGCCCAATGCAGTTACATTTTCCATTTGGTGAGTCAGTTTTGGAAGGCTGTCCGCCTCAGTGATGGGTACCCTTCGTACCAAAGTGGTTACAGCAGACAAAAATGCTAAGTCCTGTGTTGTCATCATGTCATAGTTTAATACAAATGTGGGACCTAATGGTGCATTCATGTGCATGTCAAAGACTTTGTAATCAACAACATTTTGTAGACCAAAACGATGGAGCCATTTGATGTTTTGGACTTGAAGTATCTGTGACTTGCACGAGCCTCTACTGTTCATCTGCAAATACAACTGTTTATTTAAATCCTCAATTAGAGTTTATCATCATTATTTCAGTCAAGAAGATGAGTTGCACTTGGTACCCTCAGCCAATACAGAACTGATGATTAAGCACTTCATGAAAGTAGTGCAAGGGGCTGCATTGGTGGGAACATGTTGTAACAGCAAGTTATGAAGGTCATGAGATAGCCTTTGAATACTGAGATAAATGGTAGAAAGCCTGTTTTCATGCATCTACCAAAGCTGAGCCAAGTGTTATGACTGCAAATTGTTCTTCTGGTGAGTTTGTCTTTCTCTCACTCGTTCTGACCCCCTCTTTTGTCTTTTCTGTCACAATCCGCCTCTTTCTGAGGAGGAAAAATCTGCTTCCTGCCTCTTTGTCCAGCTGGCAGATTGAATAGAAACTCCTGGAAAGATTAGCGAGATCCAGCGCCAGTACAGAGAGCTGAACAGAGCAGAGAGTCGGGGCAGAACTGAAGGGATCTGGAATGAGAGGGGAAGCGGGGCCTGCTGGCTTCATGCTGCTCCTGGTGTGGATCAAGGCTGCTTCCAAACAGCCCTGTAGCCTCTACGTTCCCAAAGTGGGAGAGGAGCACAAAGGAGGACTTTGTAAGCTAGAGCTTTAAGTTGCAAGTGGCCCATTGCATTGTTATTGAACTGGTGTATGTTCTATAACAGCTTGATTTGACTTCAAGATCAACAATCAATCGTTGTTTAGCTGCTGGGACCACCAGAAGCTGGTGTGAGCCATCTGCTCACATTAGTGAGCAGATGGCTCACGGAACGCAGCGCACTTCTATGTATTAAAGAAACACTTAAAAGCACTTTAAGCAATATATAAGGGTGTGGGAAAAGGTAATACAGATATAAGGTGATTTAATATCAGTATGGCAGGGTTCATAAACGTTTAAATTACCATAAATGATAAAATAGTTCTTCGCTATTTTGCAAAATTTTGTTTTTTTGCGGGGGGATCCTGGAATGCATTAACCGCTATTAATGAGGGATTACTGTAAATACATTCTTTGTGTTACTTGCATTTCAAACAATTAAGATCCATTAAAGCTTCAGTTTAAAAAAGGACTTGCACCATAAGTGAATCAGTAATTCTGTGAAGTCTCACAATGTCTTGCATTCTCTAACAAGCACTCCAAAAACTCATAAAATTAGGAAAAGCTACACACCCACATTTTTGTTGCTGAGTCAAGCAGAATGCTTTTAGTTATACTGGTGGAGCTGCACATCAGTCTGTTGGACAGGATCAAGTCTGTTGAGTTGTATAAAACAGACATCTTTAAAGTAATTACTTATTTGTAAGTTAACATCTACATAGATCAATGTCTTCTCCGTAGAACTGATCCACACACTTTTACAAAACCAAAAGCCTTGTTGCGACATCTTTCTGTGGTGTGGCTGCTTCACCATCTTGAAATGTCAAACTAGATAGAATGAACATTTCCATTTTGTGTTCTGTTTTCATCGCTTTGATGACGTCTCTGGTTTAGATGGTGTTTGAGTGCCCTCATTAATGAGTAAAGTCCAGTGAATGAAGCCCAGTGTCAACTGGATGAGCTTGAATCTCTTTACAGCCCAGTAGTAGTCGTCTAGTCTGTCCATTAAATCACTATCTGCTGATCCGTGTGTGATTTGAAGGCTGGCTGCTTGTGTGTGTGATTGTCTATCCTGTTAGCTAATCTTGCATGTGTGTGTGTTGCTACGTTGAGCAGTGTGTCTGTGCAGATAAGACTTAGGCTTAAGACTGACCGCCTTGCCTACTGACCTTGCAGAAGAGAGAGAGTGAAGGAAGGCTTTGGTCTCAATAATCTCATGGCTTAGCCAGATGCGTTAATGTACACCAAGGACACACATTGTGTCACGTTCACGCACACACACATTGTATCAATGCTTTCTCAGTGAGAGTGAAACTTCATTCTTTAGTTTCATACCTTCTACTTAAGCACTCGAAGTATGACTCGCGGAGAATGATGGGTTTCAACCCATTTTCTGTCACTGTTTCACAACTGTAACAATGAAAACAAACTGTTAGCATGATTAACACTGCTTTCCAAGCAATACAAACCAAGTTTCTGTTTCCTTGTGGTCCCAAACAACACCCCACTGGTCCATCTGGGATGGTTGAAGCAGAAAAGTGTGGTTTTTGAAGTAGCCACAGAAATGTGTGATTTTTGGGAGAGCAGCTTTTATTTTCTGGAACGCCTGCAGTTGCCTGAGAGGATTTTGACTTCAAGCCTAATCCACATAGTGAAGCTTTTATTGTGAAATAACTTCACTGTGTTTTAATCTCAGGAAAAAATTCATTTTAAATCAATAAGTTTTAAGATGTGATGATGGGTTTTCACTTTTTCATAAAATTTAAAACCAGTCATCAATGTTTGCCTGGTGTTCTTTGGCTAACACAGGCAGGGTGGGGTTCAGGGGTGGGAGGGGGAGTTGCTTTCTGAACCAAATGTCCAATGAAAATGAAACTTTATTTAGTCAAACATTGATTCTGTTAACATTAGTAATGTTGTTTCAGTAACATGAGTTGACAGACGTCTCTAATTGTTGTGTGTTCATAGATACTTGTCATGTTTATAGCTTTTGATTTCATAAGTCATCTTTTATGAGGTTTCACCTCAGAGCCAAACTATCCAGAAGTTTTCTCTTCTTCCAAATAAACTGATCCATTGATTAAAACCAGTAAAGAGACCGGATAAAGGAGTTTCTCTCCAGTGTTCTTCAGGAAACAGGCTATTAGCTGTTACTCAATTAAACTCGGAAGACTCGGAAGACTTCAAAACCTGATGTCCAATGACCAAAAACAGTTGAACAATCTAAATTTCTTGTAAATGATCAGAAAAGCCGAGGTAGGCAGACACCTCTAATGTTTCACGATCCAGCCATCTGGCTGACAGCCGCCGCTTATGGAACGTGTACTGTTGATTCTAACAGGTGGAATAACACAGCCGTAATGTTAGCATAGCTGGAAACAGACATTTAAGCAGTGAGGCTCCTAATTCCACATTCTGATTGGTCCAAAGGGATTTCATGCTATTCACTCCCAATGCAGCTCTATTTGAAGATTTGAATGCTATTTGATGTTCATCAATGCAGATTGGCATTGTCAACTGAAAATTCAGTTTTCAGATGAGCATAATGAAAAATAAGACAAGCCCTTATTTTTCTTTGTGGGAACCCCCCCAGAGAGATCCTTTTTTTTCAGCATCTCTTATGATGTGCTTTTGTAACATCATGCCACCTGTTAGACTACAATTTTTTTGGTTACATTTGCAAACATAGAGCATTTTAGTGCAAACTGTCTGTCAGGTGCGGAGGAGCTTAATGTTATGTTGTCGCAGTAAAAACACAGGTGCACTTGGTAACAGTAATATTGGTTGCATTCCTTTGACATATGTCAGCTCCGTTGGAGTTCTCCCAAGTTTACTGGCTCAAAACCACATTTCTCTGGGATAGTCCAATGGAACAAAGCCATTGTTCCATTATTAGTTTCACCTGTGCTTTTCCTGCTGTGACAAGTCGAATGTCTGCTGGGAAAAGAACTGTTAAAGAACCGTTATGCTGACATATAAGACTTAAGATTAGTTACTGGACCCAGTTAACCTTTTTGACAGCCTGGAAAGTTTCTTACCCATGTTTTGTTTGTCCTTAAAAATCTTCCATTACATGGTGCATATAGAGCAGGAGGTTAGGCCTGTGCCATCTATAGACCTTGGTCACACATCAACCTCTCATTCTTTCCCCTATTTCCCATCTCAATGTCCTACCTAATAAAGGTAACACTCTGTTTTTTCCACAACTGCTGGTTGTGGTCAGTGCGCATATTGACTGAAAACTATACAAGCATTCAGAAGAGTCTTTTGCAGGCTGTCTAACCTCACAGTTATGTATGTATCCTGGTAAGCCCAGTGTCAAAGTGAACCAGCCAACATCTCTATTGACTTGAAAGTCATTGGAGATCCCTGGTGGAGCACAAGGAAGTACTTTGAGGACAAATAGACTTTCCCGAACCACTGTGGCTCAGCAGGAAATTGGGCTATTAATCTGTTACGCTTTATGTTCAGTTTATTGTGTCCACGTTGTCACATTGCAAATCTAATAGGAACTCCCTAAGTTAGCCACATTTGTGAGGTTGAAGTTGGGTTATCATTTTCTTTATCAAATACACTCTTAACGAGTCTGAATCATGTTGGTTTTTATCTATTATTCTTTGTCTGTTAAAGGACACAGAAGCCTGCTGTCTGAGAGGTCTGAGCTCTTAAAATATCTTGTGTGGCACAGGCCAACATACAAAATGACATCATAATATGTGGTTGAGTATTTTCCTTTCTGACGCCTAAGAGTTGTGATCAGAATTTGGTGAGCGCCATCATTATTACTGTACTGCAGCCTGCTGACAAACCTGCACAAAGTCTCCTCAGTGCCTCTGGCCCAACGCCCAGCCAGACTACCCTGTCACTGTGTTCACTTGTCTGTGGATGGGGTTGTGCACATGTGCATGTTCATGCATGCTTAAACCACTGCAGGCGAGTCAGTCTATCCCTGGTTTTTACTCATTCTTTCTCTGCTCCCGTTGTGTGCATCTCTATTTTGAGAGGCACATGTCTTGCTGTGACCTCAAACGTGCATAAGTCTGTCAGATTGAGCCTCCCTCTCGGCGGAATGCAGCATTCACTCTCTAATTTAGAAGAAATCCAAGGTAAAGTGGGTTGTATCCCTGCAAAGCTCCTGTATCCATGCGCTTTTGACCACCACAGTCAAATGGCGTGCTGAGGCAGTTTAGGTTGTATTGTGATGCTTCCACTGTCTCTGCTGGACTTGCAGATCATTATCTTTGCCAAAACACTGACCTTTGAACCCTCGGGGTTAGCGAGTCCCATTTAGCTGCAACAATGGAGAATTATCTTACCCAACAGTCTGGTGCTCAGCAAATACAACCCCTCTGGCACTCACTGCTTGTGTTTGACTGCCATTCTCTCCCCCACCTCTCTGCTCCCCAGATGTCTTCCGTCACATATCCTGGTTCTGGCCTCACACAAGCTTGTTAAAGGTGTATGTGTGTTTGTGTTAGGTGTTGGTTAGTAGGGTTGTTGGGACATGAGGGAGGCCAGCTCTTGCCCCAGGCTGAGAAAGAGGGAGACATGGAATGAGAGGAAAAGGGAGGAATGTCAGGAATCCCATGGGAACCTCAGTGTGACCATTTGTGTGTTTATTTTGTTCTGTTTCTCATGGTCTGGCTTGCTACAGTTCCTTCAACATGTTCATTTTTCACTAGACATCATGCAAAGTGCTGTTGGATGTCAGAATAAACATCAGTCTTGTCCACCAGTTGCGCTGTCCATTAACTTCACCTATCTAGGAACTCTTGTTCCGATAAGGAACTGTTGTAATAAAACTCTAGCAACAAATTAGAGACTTTCATTCACTCAATTAGCTTGACTAGTTGCATTTTTCATATTCTATTGAAATACTGATATTAGAGACTTGACAGCAGTATGGTGGTTTACTGAATGGTATTTTAAATCACTTATTATTCCACTGCATAGTGACTGTTTTTATAGAGATTACACTAATAAGAATAAGAGGAGTCATTTATGCTTTCAGTAATATCTGCTTAGATAACAGCAGAAACATGATGGCATGTGGCAAGAGAAGAAACCAAAAACAAATGTCAAGATCAGTTTTCTATAAAACTGTCATTATGTGACTGTAATAGTGTCTGACATGGAGGATTGTACATTGCTGGGAGAATATAGTGTTGCAAAATATGTACTGTAACTGTAAAATGTCGATTTTGGGGTGATTTTACACTAATTACACCGGACCCCAAAGGAATATCTTTACTTTGTGCTGAAATTTTTTTTCTATTCCAAGATAACAAATCAATGAAGGAGCATGCAAAAACCTTCTCCTGTTAACATGCACCAAGAATGAAGTAACAAACTTTGAGGAGGGACAGAATACAGACATGGACCAATGTGGTCATGTGATTGGAGGCTGAGTGACGGAGAGGTGGACTGATGTTTCGTTTAGAGGAAAAGAAACAGCAGAAAGGACCTGCCATCCATCACCAGTGTTCAGGTCACTGGTCTATTTACATCGAGCTGGCACAGAACTTTCACTTGTCCAGTGGAACCAATATTTAATTAAAGCTGAACCGAGGGGGGCTAATTGGGACGGACCTGCCCTCTGGGCTTTTAGCCCACTGCAGTGACTGAGCGAAGCATCTGTAACGCTCTGGACACGTCAGAGAAACAAATCATTTGCAGCTACATTCCTCCACTTCAGTTGTACAATGAATACACAACTGTTCACAGCATTTAAATAAGTTAAGTGGTCCTTAATGTTTTTAACGATGATCCCAACTTTTTCATCTTTGAAGCCAATTTTTAATAAAACTTGTGATGCCTCTTATCATGAGTAGAAAGTGATGCAGAGACTAGCCAAGAGCTCCTCACTGTCGTGTTTGTGTGACGTGTTTCATGAAGTTGGAACAGCCAGCGTGGTGTTTACCGAGCATCAACAGAGATGTGTAGTCAACAGGAAGTTTAGCTTAGCACCATCCGCTGTTTGATGGGGACCCATGGTTGGCGGTGCGATGGTTGTTCTATGACCCCACCCCCACCCCATATCACATCTGGTTTACAGACAAGACTGGGCAAGAGTAGTTCAGCAAACCACAGAGAGGCAGTCAGGGTAGAGAAACTGAAAGCTTTGACCCGTGTTTCCCTTCCCTGAAAGCGTTCTCGGAGATTGCTTTTCACACAGGTGAAGAAACCTGCTGAGGTTCACATAGAAGATACTTTGACCTGTCAGGAAGATATAAGGACACCCTCCAAGGGTTGGATGGCAACCTGTTGTAAAACAGGTGGTGCGACAAAAAAAGGTCAAATATGTGTCGACGTTCTACTTCATGTGAACCTCACAGTGACAGCTTGATCGAGTGAATGTTTGTGAAAACATATTTTAATCATAGCACTTGTTTGTTAGGAGAATAATGTGCATTTGGACTTTGTTTAGGATAGTATGAAGATTTGGTATCAGTTTTTACTTTGGCAGTGTCATCATGCACTTCAGTGTTAGAACTATAAACTATAATTTGATAAAGAAAAGCCAACACATGTGTACTGGATGTGTTTTTTCCTTTATTTTAAAGTAAGTTATTACAAAGAAAGTGTTTTTCCTTTGGGCCAAGTGCCCTGGACAGTCCATATCTGTAGCTGTATGGAGAAATGTCACTGTCTTTTAGCTTATTGTAGGTTTTTACTGCCCCAAACTTTACAGTTTCATTTGCTTGTCACCAGTAGTTTTCAAAACCCAGTTTGTTCTTCCTACCCATCAACAAACTAACACCAGAAAAATGAGTGAATACCTAGTACACAGAGTGGAGTATTTAGCAAATGAAAAAGTAGATCTCTCTCTCTCATGAACAGGAAAGAGTCAATACATCCATATTGTTAATGTTTGTGTATTAACTTCATGAGGTTTTTAATGTCATCTTCATTGTGTGGTCTACCACCATATTCTATCTACATTATTTTGTCTCCTTCAACACCATGTACATTAATATCAAAAGGTCAGCATTGCCTTCCTAACCCGATCCAGTCAGTCAGTCATTATCGTAACCCGCTTAATCCGCTGACGCGGGTCGCGGGGGAGCCGGTGCCTATCCCGGCAGTCTCAGGGCGTGAGACACTCCGGGCACAACGCCAGTGTACCGCGGAGCCACACAGAGACAAACAACCAGTCACACACACATTCACTCCTACGGTCAATTTGGGACCGGCCAATCAACCTATAGCACATGCTTTTGGAGGTGGGAGGAAGCCGGAGAACCCGGAGGGAACCCACGCAGACACGGGGAGAGCATGCGAACTCCGCACAGAGCGGGACTCGAACCCGGGTCCGCCGTGTTGTGAGGCGACAGCGCTACCCACTGCGCCACCGTGCCGCCCCTAACCCGATCCAGTGATTAGCCATATAGCTAGCTTCCTTAGGTCAGCTGTTGTTATTCTGTCTTGTTCACCTAAGAGACTAAATGGCCAGATGTTTTACTTCATGAACCCTTTAGAGCAGGACTCGTATTTCAGTGAAGGCTTCCCCGACTGAAGATAATTCAGCTGGTCAAAGTTGAACTATGAAGTGGTTTTTCTAGTCATCCCGGTGAGTCCATGGAATTAGCTATCCAGTTGAAAGTTTACTTTACAGTAATTTTCCGTGGACAATCCATCTGCAGGCTCCATGTCAATCTGGCCATAGTTGGTTTAGACTTTTCAATTAGTTTGCTGCCTTGTCTTCAGTTTGTGTCAGGAGCGACACTGACCTACCAACAGAGCAGAGCTAACAGCAGAAGCAAATTAATGGTATACATGACCACATACTCACCTCCCTTCAATGTTTAGATAGCCATACTTCTGCAGGGCTGCCAGCATTTTACCCATCACAGGAGGAAGAGGAGGGTTTTGTGTGTCTGCACTCTCTCATCGTAAAATGTTGTTCTTTGTTCATTCGTATGTGTGCTTGAACTCTAACTCCAAACAGTCCGTCAAACTGGTCAGTCGGCCGTCGTCTGGCTGTGGAAGCTGCAGGAGACACTGGCCCATGTGTGTTCATAACTCACACAGGGACAGAAGATGGTCCCAAACCGAGCAAACACACACTGGGGGCAGATCAAAAGGTTAAGAAGGGTAAAGACTGGAATCTGCTGGGGCTTCACACCACGCTGACATTCACTGATGGAGTACACAGATGTCCCATGAAAAGAATTAATGAAACCATTCTGCATGCAGATGTGCACCATCAGGAGATGGTTTGATGTGGACAGTGTAAGTGAGTATAATGTATAAAGATGTCCGTTGCCAATCTGGTCTTACTTTAGTGAGTCGATAGTTAAATAAAGCTAAAAAATTCCATCCTTTCTTACCGCACTCTGCTGTGTTTAATCCACCTTGACATACGAGTGGTGCACCAAAGCACTTATGTGTTTCATTGCATGCAAAAATATAAATCATAGCATGATTCATTTGGCTGCATTTTTGGACAACTCGGCTCTGTGAGAACTGTTAAGTTCAGACAATCACATAGGTGTTACCAGTATCACCCCCTACTCTGCATAGAGTACAAATCATTCAAGGAGTATCTTCTCATTATTAGCTGGTCTGTCTCTGCTTGAAATGGTATCATGAGCCATATTACACTGTGTTACATCATATCACAGGTTACTATTGATGGCCAACTGTAGGCTATTGATTAGTAAATGGAATAACATGTCATACATGTTCTTTGGGGGTATTAGAAAGTGTGCATCTCAAAATTAGATTCTTCAGTTTGCTTGTTTTTACATTTGCTAGTGCATTTGTACGCAATCACGTCTAGACGCATGGTTTTGCCTGCTGAAAAGCAGTTGAAGAAAAGTGGAAGCGTGGATCAGTGATGAATCTATAATCTCAATTATTTCCATAGCCTGTTTTTTGACAGCAACAACAACTCAGATTGTCTTTGTTCTTCTCTAGCCACATTGTCCTGTATATCACCCATCCCTGTTCAGCAAAGGGTTTTATTACTGCTAATGCTCCGGAAGTTTGCCTTGGCAGCAGCTAACTAGTATGTGCATACCAAATTATGGAGTGTGTGGACCAGTGAGTAGTTAGTTCTACAATGTTATTGGAGGACTAATTCACATGAAATATCTAAATGAAAGAACTTGTTTCCACAGAGACGGATGTTTTTGATCTGAGGATCAGCAGTATAACAGAGTGGATAGATGTCTCTCATGCTTCAGAGTGCCTTCAGATGCACCAGCGTCACACACTTGTGTTGAAAAGCAACACAAAGTGTATTTTGCACAGTACATAGCCCCTCAGACTTGACCCCCACCATTGGCATTTCGTCTCAAATTGCCAAGTCAGCCTCATTTTCAGATTTCCAAAAGGCTGAAAAGCAGCGTGATGTTGCAGCGGAAGTCAAAGGTCTTGCTGGGACAAGACGCCGCTCTTCCCTCATCCCAAATGATCCTCTAGCGCTGTTCAGGAGGCACGAGCCAGATGCTCAGCCATTAATCACATCGGTGTGTGTGTGCAGCGTGTGTGTTTGGACTGGCTGGGCTTTTTGTAAAGTAAATGTTAACTGTGTGTTTGTGCGAGTGCTGCCTCCAACATGGGTCCAAGAGCAAAGATTGGAAAGTTGGCAAAGACACAAAAGAAATAAGATTTATATATATATAAGGAAGCATTTAGTGAAAGGAATGTAGGAAAGGGGGATGAATAGGAAGGGTGAAAGAGAGTCAGCAGGAGGTGAAGAATTGTTTGTCCCTTGTCTCAAACTGGTTCTTGCTAGCAGCTGGGTTCTTGAACTTTTCCCTTGTTGACGATGGATGAATCTACTTTGTGTGTGTGTGTGTGTGTGTGTTTGTGTGTGTGTGTGTGTGTGAGAGAGAGAGAGAGAGAGAGAACAAAGAGATAGCATTTAATAGTTTGTTTGTTTCCTCAGGAGAATCTGGCCTTGGTAAATCGACGCTCATCAACTCTCTGTTCCTGACTGACTTGTACTCTAAGGACTACCCTGGACCTTCTCAGCGCATCAAGAAGACTGTACAGGTATTTAAGTCCCACCAGCAACCTCATTTACTCAAACAATGTCTCACACAACTTTCTACATGCAACTCTCCTGAAGTGTTGACTTTTACTACTGAGTGTTTCATTTCTTGTTCAGTTATTTGATGGTCACAGTTTGATTTCTCTGACTGTAACATGTCTCAGAGGGTTTCTGTGGGAATACTCAAAAGTTGTTCCATGGTTTTTACACACATTATCTGCTGCAGAGGTGTCTTTGATATGGTGGGAATTTGGAGCTTTCTTTTACTTTGTTATTATTTGAAAATTCCCCTTCTGATTTATGAAATTCTCAAAAAATTGCAGTTAACTGTTACGACTTGGGTAAATGTTTGTCTTCAGTCATCCTGTATCTCATGTGTGTTGAGTGTATTTCATGTCTGACGTGTCACTTAAATGTTCAGACGTTACACCAGACACATTAAGACGGTAATCCCCCCACTTCCCACATTCCTCCAGATAAATGCTCCAGCAGCGGTTGCAATAATAGAGTGTAAAGAAAACACAGCACATGCAGGTTTGAGTAGCTCAGTATTTAGAGATGTGATGTGTAGTGATGACCTCACGATAAATCGAATAGATCTGGTCTGGAGCTCGTTTAGAACTGGACAGCAACCAGCAGAGCCAGGGTCAACCTGAGCTTTGGCAGTGATTAGAATGGAACCATTCGTCTGTATTAAAGTATGAAAAACATCCATTATTGATGGGATCCTGCAGAACTGATGGTTGGAATCTGACTTCCCGAAACAATGAACATTAGTGTTTTTTTTTTACCTAATCTGTCCAAAGATTTATTTCTTAACCAAACTGTACTAGAGTCCAGATTGCTGTCATTAAGAATAAAACGGACTGAGTCAGCATATCCAAAGCTGTTTAAATCAATCCACTGGACTTTCAGAAAGTTTCTTGAAGACATTTCGCCTCTCAACCAAGAGGCTGGATATGACCTGGATAACTGAGAACCTACACAGACGACTGAGTCAGCGCTTTCCCTTCCTAACATCTTATAGTTTTACTGTTAAGAACAGCTCGCTTTTGTGAACTGTGTGATGGGATATAAAACTGTTGTTAATACGGGTGAAATTCTCAATATTTTCATTTTTTGCTATCACGTGTTCCCTCAAAAGGACCTCTGTTTCCACGTCTCTCTTTTTGGTTAAAAAAAAAACGCTAAACCACCATTAACCTGCTCGGTCATTCCCAACCTCACCACAGTCAGGGAAAATTGCCAGACATATACAAACGTGAGTGTCATGCATTCCTAGATATTTGGTGTGGGTTCTCTGTGCGAGGGAGACGGAGGACTCTTCAGAAGACACTCTGGTCTGAAGAGGCTGAAGATAACAGAAGGTCATGAGTCACGTTTGAGAGGTGAAAATGTCAGACAAGCTATCTGTGACCAGCCTGTCTCCATCATATACTTATCACCACGTCTAAACATTGGGAAATATTTCCTCTATCTGTGCGGAGACAAAATGTATAGGACACAAACTACATAACTGAGTTATGACCTAACGATGAGCTCTGGTGATGTTGGGTGCTACCTGTTCTTCACTCACTTTCACGGTACAAACTCAACTTAAAGGCCAGTTGCCAATGAATGAGTGACTTTAAATATGTTCCATCAGTTATAGTAACAGGTATGTGTGTGGCATTTTAGAAACATTCACTTTCAGGAGAAATTGTTGCCGATTGCTTCTTCTTCTCAGAAATATCACCAGGCTTCAAACCACAATGGATGAGTGATTTCCTGTGTTGCTGTCAAGGAGAGTAAAAGTCTGGAGTGCAGTGGGAGACAGGAGAGTAGGAGCAGGAGATGGAGGAGAAGCGAACAAAGGAGTATTTTTAAAACAGGAGAGTGAAATAGAAGGATTGAGGAACTTGGAGGGAAACGTCTTGGCCACAGGACCTGGTTTTGTCCTTTTATGGTCATGACAAATTGAGGAGGAGAGGGAGGAAGGCTGCTTCTGGATCAGCACTGGAGGGAAGATGATGAACGTGTTTGGAAAAGAGAAAGAGGGGGGAAAGTCAATAAAGTGTGGATGGAGGGATGCAGTTGGCAGAAGAAGGGACTGAAGGTGTGAAGGGGGGGTAAAGGAGGAGTAGGGTGAGAACGGGAAAGGACAGAGGCAGTGAAGGGTGAGAGAGAGGCGACGGGGAGAAAAACAGGGAAGAGGGTGAGAGCCCCCCCGAGGGGTGTTACGGTCGGTTATAGGGCAAGAATTTTCCCAAGAAATAGAACACACACATGAACACACACACACACGCACACAACCCCATGCTGCTAAAAAGCTGAAAAATCCTCCTCTCCTTACTTAATTAATGAATTGTTTGTATAATCCAGAAAGATGCTTCCAGTAAAACACACACACACGCACTTTGAATCGCTACACAGCAGGACTTTCTTTCCACTTGTACTGCACGCTGTCATCTGCACATCAGCTAAAACAAGCATCACCCACTCGTCCACTCACAGCGACTCTTCCCAGCTGTTCTGTTCGCCGCTCAGCCGGCCAGAAGTGTTTCTGCGGAGGAGGATAGAGCCCTTGTTGATTCTGACCCTGCTGCTGTTTGTTTGGTTTCAGGAGTAAAGGCATTCAGACTGTTTCTACCACAATCCATGGTAAACATTGGTTTCTTTACATCAGGGAAGCTGAAAATTAGAAAATGCCATGACCTTCAACGCCATTAGATTCCAGTAAAACCGTTCCACATTCAAGTTTTCAACACCAGTGTTAAAAACTAGTGTTTAGTAGCATTAAAGATTTGCTTTATTGACACTTGGTTGAGCTGAAACACACATATTTACATCATTACATCTGAAATAAATGAATGCTTTTGATCATCATCTGTAAGCCAAGCTTTCCAGGGTTTTGGGTTGGCTCTATTCTTTGTCATTCTTCCTGACACAAGTCTGCAGCAGCTTGGTATTAAATGTCTCAATGCTGTTATGGAACTTGTGGAACAGACTCAAGGAAACAGCATTCCTGTTCCATTCATCGCTGAAGGCCATGAGATTTCAAACAATGAAGCTTAAATAGATACTGATTTCCGTCAGAACTAGTTTGGATTTTCAGTTTTCTACAGCTGCTTGTGTTTTACAACCAATTAACCAATTATTAAAGCAGGTCTTGCTCTGTGCAGTCAAACGTCCGTGTTGGCCCAGCGGTCCCTCTTGTTTGTGAAGCTTTCCTGACCCGAGCCCCACTCCTCCACACAGTTTCATGGAAATCAGTTCAGGAGCTCTTATGTAATCAGAAAAAGCTATTGAAAAGCCTCCCAAAAGGCGAAATAAAAATCCTAAAAAATGTAGTTGTAAGGTTTTCATCATCCTTTAAATGTATGTATGATTTGTTATTTGTCATAAATTTTCCCCGAAGATCATTTCATAATAATCTTGTTCTCCTGGGCAGTGAAATTGCGTTTTTTCTACCATTATTTTGTGATTTTTTTTAAATGCAGCATTGTTGTGCTCGTGCCTCTGATGGTGAAAAACTCATCAGGTGATGTTTCTATAGCTCCACATGACAGCAGCTCCTCTACCGTCCTACACATTCTACTCACAGAGATAAATTCACTCTGTTTCCGCAAGACTGAAAACATCCCTTCCAGTCTGCTGCTCACGTCGAACCTCACGTGAACCTCTAAAACACAACGTGGGCACACACCTCCGCTGAATGTAGCAGTTAGTATGTGGAAGTGTGTTTGCGTCGGGTGCTGTGGTCTGAGGCTGAGGGGGGAGAGACTGGGTCGGAGTATTTATATTCCAGAACGGCCTCTCCAGCTTTGTCGCTCCCTCACATTCCCCTAGATCAGATTTCTTTTAAATGATGGTGTTGAGACTGACAGCATTTTTGAGGTTTTCTCCTGATCTGTTTTTCTTCACAGCATCGGTGGAAATAAGCAGCGTTGGTTCTGAGATGGCGGCCACGCCACGCACAAACACTTACTGTACACACACACATTTGAACACACCTGCTGGATGCACAGTAAAGCTGAGATATGTCATGTGACTGCGGTCGAGTTTGATGCGTCCACTCAGCTGTAGAGTCAGACAGATCATCTGAAGGTTTGTGGAAGCTGAAGAATGTTTGTTCGGGCGACAAGGCTGTAGTTTAAGTTAGAGGGGCGATCCTAAAATAACTCGATGTCCTTGTGAAAGTATGCGGCGAAGCGAAGGAACAGCAGACAAACTCCGAGAAGGGATGGAACTGTGGGCGTGAATGTGAATATGTGACTGATGAGTGAAGTGGAATGGCTTCATTTGGCATCTTTTTTTTGTAGTAGACTGAAGCCACACTCTTCACCCTATTTCCTTTACGATATGTGTGAGCTTGAATTACTCAAGCCTGATTTAGCTCACTGTGGCATTGTAGCGAGAGACAGATATAGTAAGAATGTTCTGGGTGACCTGGTAGGGTGATGGTAATCTATGGCTGCACAGAGTACATGTTCTTCACCATTTTGTAATTTTCCGTAGTTCTTGAAAATATTTCATACATTTTTGTCAAATATTCAGCTAGACTTTGGAAGCTCACACTGCAGCAAGTTTTAATCTTAATGGTGTATAAATTCAGGTAAACCTCGGTTTACGTTGTTAATCGGTTCCAGAAGACACAACATAAGTCGAAAAACAACATCAGTAGAATTAACTAAAGGCAAGATACCCATTCCCAGTTCTCTAGTGAACTTCATTAATGAATGCATTTTCAATAATATTTGGTTAATATGAATATATTTTAAGCTTACAAACAATTAAATTTGATTTTTTAATATAGTGCAGAAAAAAAAATCTCTCTGTCTCGTCTAAAGCTGCTTCTTCCACTTTGCAGGTCACAGAGGTTGTTATGGGCTAATAACATGATATTATATGTTTTTATTTTTTATTTATTGTATAGTAACATAACATTATGTCTTTGTAACAGTTAACAATTGATTTTGCGATTCCAATATTTGTGACGGGACAGATGTAAAGTCTGAGTAAAATGACTTTTTTTTAAAAATGGAGAATGACGTAACTTGACACGCTGTAAGCAGAGGTGTCCCTGTAAATGTGATGTTGTGCCTGATGGGTGGGGGCGCTCAAGACAGCATCTTGGATTTTGTGTTTGTTTTTAAGTATTCATTTAATGTAATTAAATGAACCTACTATAGTGCTTTATGTAGGTGCTCCATTGAGGTGTCTGGGCATCGCTCTACGCTGCATTAGTTCTGACCTCATTCACAGAATATTTACATGCACAGGTCATAAAATGTCTGAATTTAGCGTTGAAATGCTGGTAGGAACCAGTGGTCCATGTTGTGAGGAGGTGATAGGCATCCAGAATATCAAATGGACGTAGTGTCAGTTTTCTCACAAACACCCAGCAGATCCTGGACGGGCTGTGTGGGTGCACCTACACTGTGATTACGTATCGTCAGTGACCTGAGTGGGAGGGGAAGGTGTCGTACAATTAAACATGGAAGTTGTTGTGTGGGTGCAGTGATGATGCCAAACTCTTCTCTGAATTGTGTTCACAACGTGTTAAATACACACTAATATCAGAACACTGCAGCAGCTAGGATTTGGATGGAGACCTGTGCAACACTAAATGATGTGAATGTCGGTGTTTCAGGTGGAGCAGTCCAAAGTGCTGATTAAGGAAGGAGGGGTTCAGCTGACCCTCACCATCGTCGATACACCGGGGTTTGGAGATGCGGTCGACAACAGCAACTGGTGAGGAGGGTTTCTGTTTCTTTTGCTACCAAAGGATCACATCTCTGTCCCGTCTTGACTTCCTCCTCTCTCCTGTGCCTTACGTTCTCTCCGTCTTCCCAGCTGGCAGCCAGTCATCAACTACATTGACAGTAAGTGTGAGGACTTCCTGAACGCAGAGTCCAGGGTGAACCGCAGGTCCATGCCAGACAACAGAGTTCACTGCTGCCTGTACTTCATAGCGCCTTCAGGACACGGGTAGGGTCTGCAGTGGAGATGTAACATAATACATGCTCTAAATATAACACCAAACGGTCAGTTCTCTTACCAGGTGTGTGAAAAATACACATTTACATACAGTATATGTTTTAAACACACTTTCAATTCCTATAGTGATAGTATAGTGATCTGGGTCACGATCGATCTCTGTAGTGGAGTCAGCTGGACATGTAGGAAAACCTTGAACTAAGATAATGATAACACATAGTTTGGGTGATTTAAAGCAGGGATCCCCAAACCATGGACAGGAACCGGTCCGTGGGTCAGTTGGTACTGGGTCGCACAAAGAATACAGAACTTACATTATTATCTGATTCTGAACAATGTTTTCTTTTGTAAAATGACCGGATTCTCTCCTCATCTGTCACTCTTGACGTCTGTCAAGATGCTTGCCTCGGTCACATAACTACCTTCTTAAAGGGGTCACTCCGGCCGCTAACACAGAGTGCATTGCTGCTAAATTGAAACTCCCAAGTTAGCCAAATGAACAAAAAACAAACGTCTTTGAAAAGTTTGTTTGTGCAGGGTAAAAGAGCCAGTGAGGAGACAGAAGAAGAACCTAACCCGACTTCAAAGAAAAAGCTGAAAAATGCCAGTTTTATGCTGGTCATCTCATTTTATTTTGGTGAATTCATCAGCCACACTTTAAAAAGTGAAAAAATTGTCTGACCTTAAACCCGTCTGGGATTTGGGGACTCCTGCTTTAAACTACAGAATATTAATTTAGATTTTCCTGGCGTTTGTTTCTAATATTTGCTGTCCTGCCGAGCCGTCTTTTGTTCTCCATCAGCTCCCAGGGGAACATGTGACTGTAGCTGCTGATTGCTCCACTATTTCCATCAGTTTGTCACGAACGTTGTCTGCTGTTTGGAGCTGAGCGTACAGTCGTCTGTCAGGACTCCTTTAATATTTCTGTGAGATGCTGTAGCTGTTGGTGGTCACTATTCTGAATCCCGCTTTGAATAAGCAGCAGTTGGAAAGTGGGAGGAAAGTGTTGTAGTGAAGATGCTCCCTTGAGGACTCAAATGTGTTCTTCACTGCCACCTATCACCATCGTTGTGTTTGGGTCTCGATGGCAGCGCCGTGCCACTGATGAGTGTTTTTGGTATTTGTCCGGAGAAAAGAACCCGTCGACCGCTCTCTGACACAAAGACTCCTTCTTGAAATGAACGTATGCCTTACACCTTCCTGTCTCCTGTCGTCTCTGCACGCTGATGCTGAGGCCAATGTGGGTGTGTCTGTGCCAGCCAGTGTTGATGGCCCACTGTGGTTATATAACCCAGTTCTGCTCATGCTCAGTAGAGATCTGCACTCCATCACCGAATCACCCAATCAGAGCGGAGGCTGGAAGCAGCTCCCAGACGCAGGCCTGTGTTCGTCTCAGACACATGTTCTTTCTTCTCTCATTTTGTAGTGTGTGTGTGTGTGTGCGCACACGCACACGTACACATCAGTGTGTCATTGCCTGTTTGTGTGGTTGCAGCACCAGCCTCAGTTCTGTTTCCAGGCAGCCCAAATCCACTCAGTCATGGTAAACGTTGGATCCACACAGTTCCAAATCATCCTTGGATCGTTCATAAACTGAAGTCATTTTGACGGACAGAATGTGACGGTGTTGTTTTCTGCCAGCGATGCGATCGTCGTCTGTCCCTTCTCCTACCTGTTGTCATAATTTTGTTGACTAGAACTCATAATACAGCAAGGTTTCAAATCAGCCGTTGAATTGGTCCATAAATGAGCAATCTTTCGCTTAAATAACATTAATTCATGCTTCTATCACTCCAGATTAATTTCCTAGAATATAGTTTCTAAGCAGTCTCGACCTTCATGTCCTGCAGCAGCTGCAGGACTTCATCTTTAAATCATGTGATGGAAGTAGAGTCGTGTTCATGTCGGTCATAATAAAGTTTAGACTGCCTGCGAGGTTTTAGAACCCAAGATGCCAAAAGGTGAAAGAAGGACAACATCAAACGGTTAATTTAATGCTACTGATTTGATAAATGACTGATTGTGATTTACTGTAACTCGGGAGTGAAGAATGTTTAGAGATACCACAAGCACCCAAAAGTCTCTTAAAAGTTTCTGCCGCTGTTGTTGCGTTTCAAACCAGACACACAGATTCCTCTTTTGTCTGTGACCAGGACTCCTGATGCTACCACCCTGACCCACCAGTCTCACTGAGTGGCTCGGAACCCACTCAGCCCGTGTGCGTGGTGAACTAGTGAACCGCTCAGCAGCTGTTTTTGGGCTCCTCTTTGTATTTCTGCATTCCTGGAGATGTATACTTTGACAAGTCTTTAACTGACCGCCGGTGCAAACACACACGCAAACACGCACACACACACACACACACACACAGCGATGGCACTCATCTGTCCTTCAGGAGCATTTTTGGATACCCTACTTAAGGACATGTCAGGATGAAATGACCAATCCTGAGCCACAACAGTTCTATTTTTACACTGTTTTCCTCCTTAATGCACTACACGTTCACCCTCCCAGTACAGTGCCTACACTTTCAGGCATCCCATCAATGTTACGCTGGCCCAGAGCTGTGTGTAGAACTGAGCAGTAGTAACACTTGTCATTCAGACACGTCGAGCTTGTAGGAGTATCACAAAGATGATCCTTCACCAAACCAGAAAAACAAATCCGGCAGTTGTCAGCAGTGAAGAAGAAAACAATCTGTCGCTCAGCTTCCTGCGTTGTGTCCAGTCCATCTGCTGGTGACCCCCTGAACTGCATCTGCTTTGACATGCCTCTCCATTCACAGGGAGTATTACCATGTCTGACAGAGCTGCTGATCCACATCTATGTCACGGTGATCAATGTCAAGCCCATTTCAGCTTTTCATTCATCAATGTCCTGTAAAAGCATTTTTTTCTCCGGGGCTCAGTAAACCCGGAACAGGCCAACACACCGCCGCCGGCTCTGCTGTTTGAAATGTGTTGTTTGTGATCATTTATTTCTGCCTGTCTGTCCTTTCAGTCTGAAGCCACTGGACATCGAGTTCATGAAGAGACTCCATGACAAAGTGAACGTCATCCCCCTTATTGCAAAAGCTGACACTCTGACACCAGAGGAATGCCAGCTTTTTAAAAAACAGGTGTGTGTGTTAGTGTTGATTTCATTCTCAGGGAACTAAGAGGATAAAATGCCAAATTCTTAAATGTATGGATTGTTAAACAAGAGTTTTGTCTTAAGCATGAATGAGATCCTATGGTTTGTACTTACGACCTTCATTGGGATTACTTTCTTCCTTCGCCAGATAATGAAAGAGATTCAGGAGCACAAAATTAAAATTTATGAATTCCCAGACACTGAAGATGACGAGGACAATAAACTCATCCGAAAGATCAAGGTAATGCACCAAACGCTGTCGTCTGACTTGATTTGAGGACTTTTGATTGTTCTGAACCAGAAGACAGTCACAAACACTGGAAGGTCAGTCTGTCCTTTGGTCCGGAGCCAACCCCTGCAGCTGCCCCCATCCCGTTCCCTCATTCCTAGCAGCATACCTCCAGAACGTCTCAGCAGCTTCATGGACAAGAACGCTGAACAACTTTGATTAACAAATGTTCATGGAACTTCTGCCTCTGCCTCAACATTTCTCACAGCATGTTTTATTGGCAAGAACTTACAAAGCAGTGAACTGTGTAGTGACTAGTAATAATAATAATAATAATAACAATAATAAAAACTTTACTGAAAACCTTTCATTATGAATCTGACCGACAAGACTGTCCTAAGAGTTCAAAATGCATAAATCTATTGTAGCCAGTTAGCCATGTTGCATTATCTTGTTGTTTAAATCCTCCTCTATATACGTTTTAAATAAACTTCTATTGAGTTAAGAGTCCTACCAACTTTGTAACTGTCGACAAGATGGCTTAGAGTTCAATTGTATCGAATTGCGGTGTTATATCAACCCACAGATGAACCTGAATGTAAGTGATGTGAGGGTCAGTTGCTATAGCAATGATCCATCAAACATTTTGTCCTTTCCCCTCCAGGAGAAGATGCCGCTGGCTGTGGTGGGCAGCAATGTGGTGATTGAGGTGAACGGGAAGAAGGTCAGAGGTCGCCAGTATCCCTGGGGTGTAGCAGAAGGTAGGTTCGCTCAAGTCCGCTGCCACACAGGAAGGCTTCCATTTTTGTGGCCACAAAGCGAGTTCCTATAAAGAAGGAAAGAGGTGTGCACACTGAAAGAATTCACACAAGGGGCAGCAGTTATTTCGTTTGTTTTAATGTCCTCTTTTATAAAAACACATGACTCGGCAGAGTGGTCAGACGACGACGATGATGATGCATGTGGGTGTCTGAAGGTCGGTGTGTTTAGATGTCTAGAGCGCTTACAGGATTATCTCAGTCATGGTGAATGCAGCATGATGTTCCTCAGACCATGAGACATAATGCATGATCTCCACAGTGACCCTCTGTATCCACTCAGTGTGTTAACTACCAGCTCACCCCACTGCTTGTCAAAATGTGTTTGCAGCTGGAAATAAGATGAGAAGTTCAACCTTTTTAAAGTGAACCACACATCTTTTGCTGCAAAATAGCAGGACAGGATTATAATAGACCTGCTGGAGCCTCAGAACTATTGTAAAAAGACAAAGGTTTTAGTGACATTTATTTTGGTTTGTGGTTTAGCTTTTGTAAAACAAAAGATGGCACTAGAACAGAGAAAAAACAGACAAATAAGGCAAACTTCCAAAGAAGTGGGGGGTTTTTTGTTTGTTTTTTTTGGTTTTTTTAGAGTTTCCATATCGACCAATAGCTCAACTCTTATCTTAGCTTTTGTCCCAGATGGATTAAGTCTGTATCCTCCTTCAGGCAGCTCTAAGTTCACCTGATCAATAAAAGTCGCTTCTCATTCCATTATTATTGCAATAACAACTCCTGCCTTGATTCCTTTTTGTTCGTCTTTGTGTTGGTCAGGTTTGTATGTTGCAGTTGTACTGTAGAGGTCGCTGACCTGTGAGGTCGTTCAGTGTTCAGATTTGAAGTGGCCTTTGGCAGCAAACGCTCTCACACTTGTGTTTCTGAAGGGAACCTTAAAGTCACCCACTGAGCAGACAGGCGTGAAGTTAACTGTGGTATTCTCACACCTGTGACAGCCACGTCTTCAGCCTGCAGACATGAGTGGATGGTTATCAGTGACCGGGACTGTTGAACACAGTGAAGTCAGTTTGTCCAGGATGTCCCTGAATGCAGCACGTTTTGACAAGCAGGAGTTATCTGGAAGTTATTTCACCCGTCCTCCCTTCAACCCCTTCCGTCCTGCGGACCATCCTTTTGGTGATGTCGTTCATGACCCTGACGGGGATTCTGGAAAAGCTATAAAAGTGTATTGCATTATGGGAAATGCTCCGTATGGCAACACGCACTACCTCAGCCAACCGACCAATCGGAGACTGCCAGGATGAACCGTCGCTCTAGATGTTGTGCTGGTTTTCATGTTTTTGATGGTCCACTGAAAGATGATATTCTGTTTATATAAAGTACCATGTTGCTTTGTGGTTGACCGTTTATCAGTCTTTCACTTTTTCATTCTTTCCTTTCTCTCTTTGTTCTTTTTTTCTTTGTCTATTCTTTCCCATGACTGACAGAGGGCATTTTTGGTAAATCAAACCATCTTTCACTTGGTTTCAGCCTCATTTTCTTCCCCTTTCCTCCTCCTCCTCCCCCCTCAGAGAGTCCCCCAAACTCTCCACCCACCTTTCCCTCCACGTTTCTGTTGCTGTGCTGTCTCATCATTAGGCTGATGGTCAAACCAATGCTCTGATCAGACTTGGGCTGAATACAGATATACTCAAATATAACGTGTTCTGCTCCTGTGAATTCTTTAAATGACAACATGTTTGGAAATACAGAACACAGAAAATCATTCATGTGTCCTCAATAGGTTGTTGGCCCCTCTGCTCTTTGCTGACACTTGACACACCCTGATGTTTATCTATATTTAACACAGTCAGTGTGTAAAGTTGTCCACAGTCTGTATGTTAGTAGTTTGAACATCAATTGAAACTGCAAATAGAACTAAATCAGAGCTCCACAGCATTCTGCTATGTGAGCATCACTGTATTATCTACTTATTTTAGCTCATCACAGGTACAGGTAGGTAATGGTTTATATGTCAACTGGGGAGATATTGACCTCCATCTGAAATATAGTGAGTGTTGGATTGAAGGAAAGTCGATGCAGGTTTCAGGAAATGATGAGATGATCAACCACTGAAAAAAGTTCCAATTTAATTTCAGTTCAATCTACATGAGGAGAAGTTTACATTGAATTGAGACTCATTGTAACATCCACTAAGAAAAATAAGTTGATCTCTGAGTATTAGAAAGTGGTGTATTTTAAAGTCGCTTCTCATTCCGTTATTATTGCAATAACAACTCCTGTCAGAGACGTAACGAGATAAAAGCAAAGGGAATCTTAAAATATTCACGAGCCACTTGTTTTATCCTATTTTTATTTCTTTGTAGTGAAGGAACTCTAATGAGCTGATAGAAAGAGGTCTGGAGGGATGGATGATGTCTTCAGCACAAGTATTTCTTGCCACGTCATCCATTAAGGAGAATTATTGATGAATGACAGCGTCATCAAGTCAAACTGTTGAGAACGTTCAAATGTCTTCTACATTGTAGACCAGTCTCTGGCTTTGTGAATATAACTCCAACATGTGTTTATTCTACTGGTTCCCTGAAGCACAATATGAAAACACACTTCAAACACACAACCTCAAGCACGCCAAGACGAGCGAAACCATTCTAATGCGTCAAAAGCTTTTTGGACTAATTTTGAGATGTGTTAACGTCACATTAACACTAAAGAGCCTGAGCTTGTATGTTCTTAATGGAACGGTTTCAGGCTCAAAGCAGTAAACCCTACATCAGTCAGGAAGGGAATATTGGTGGATTGTTGAAGGACACTTCTAATCAGGGCTGTATCAGCTCATGGAATCCAGTATGTGTTGAGCTCTCAAACCTGTCGTGCTACCTGTGTGAGTTCTGTCACTGGACTTCGGAGCTGAATTCTTTTTAGTTCAGACAGAGAGCAAAAATCTACAGAGTCCAGCCCCAGCAGGTGGAACAAAGACATTCCTGATTTTCTGGGAGTGTTTGAACCATCTGATGTTTTCACCAGTACACATAACGTGTGTGAGGTGCTAGCACGATGCACGAGGGCCAGTGATTTATTCACCTGACACATGAATGATTGTTTTAGTTGTCTCCGCTCCTATCACATTGTTACTTTCAAGACGTCACTCTTAAGTTTTTAAAGGGTGATTTCACTTAATTACAACTTTATTACAACTTGGGACTTGACCCCTTTGTCAGACTCCATTTGATGAGGTTGATCAACCAGGCTTGGCTCAAAATTTACACTCGTACTCGTCTGGGTTGTCGGCAGGTTTAAAGCCTTTCTTGCTTGTTTTGTCCCAGGTCTGATGCTGATGTTGTCATGGAGAAAACTAGAGGCTGGTGCTGAAGCTGCAATAGAAGCATCAGTCTGTTACTCTGGTTCCCTTCTTTGCTCCAATGCTATCAGTAAAACAGTAACCATTTAGCTCCCGCCTGGCTTCGCCGGCGTGATTCATCTCTAGAGAGCTGGAGCTGAATCACGTCGGCGGCAGGTGAGAACGGCGTGCAAAGCCTCGCTCTATCTTTGGAACAAGGAGAGGGAGCCGCCATCCTAACGCATTGCTAATAGTTTCATCAGCAGTTAACGGTGATTTAGCATTATCCTAAAGGGCATGAATCAGCATTTTAACCATTAAGGTAATGTGGCTTACTTAGCATCATGAATCCTCACTCATTAGCAAACTTGAAATTTCAATGTAAGCCTTTTTAATGTAGAAATGCATTTGCAATAGCTACATTCTATACACACACACACACACACACACACACACACGCATGCTTCAGATTAAAAGTTGTGTGTTATTGATCCATTGAAATAGAGCAGTTCATCATCACGGCCTAAATGCACACTGCTAATAAACGAAGCACTCAGGCTTAAAACACCTGATGGAAGGAGAAGATTGACAAAACATTTTGAATTGAATACATTGAACTGAATTTAAATAAATCATGCATCAGGTATTTTATGCCGATGATTGAGAGAGAATTGGTGTATTATTAGCTCCAACATTTCTCCCCTGAGCCTTGACCCTACGTAGCTCCTCCATCTCTTTCCTCACTGAGACTTGCACCCTCCCGGCTGGTCATGCATAGATCATCACGTAACAGACCCCCCACCCCACCGCTACGCTCCTTCTACAAGTCCTGCACCTTTAAGCCAATCATCTCGGACACTTGCAGGTTATGGTGTTGATCTGGGCCAAATCTGGGCTGAATCTGGGCCAAACGCGCCGATTCTGGCCTTGATCCGGGCCAAGTCTGAGCCATAACAAACCCAGCTGCTCCAGACCCAGATTTAGCCCCCGGTAGGCGCAGACAGTAACTGAAAAACCGTACCCCTCCCCTCCGTCAGAGCTCCCTCCTCTAGAAGAGACAAGAGGTCAATGGCTGGCTCTGGAGGCCAAGGGGCAGGACTGCTTAAGTTTCATCAATGGTAAGGTGTCCTCCTCATCCGCTGCCCTGATGACCACTGGCTGCCATTGGGTGGAGGTTAACCAATGAGGAGCAGCGTATTTGATGAGGAGGAGGTTGGAGATCCACAACACAGTCCTCTTGGTTTAACAGCAGTCCTTTTCCAGAATCCCGTTTCATCGTATAACCATGTCTCTGTTGTAAAGATGAAAACTCCTCGTCTACTAACTGTGCCGTGTTGATAATGAGATCCTTCCTGTTTTGATTGTCTGAGATGGAACTCTTTGTTTGTTTATTTGTTTATTTGTTCTAACTCTGTGGCGTCTGGGGAGATCAACAATGTAAGGCTATGATCAGATGGGAGGATTTCCTGTCTTGTACTGGAAAACAGACCTTGCTGTGAGCATCACATAAATAAATTACAATAGGTCAAATCTTGTTAGAAATGTTGGAGGTGAATTAAAATGCTCTAAGATGATGATTAGCCTGTCAGCAAAGTGCCAGAAGCTAATTTTACACTCCTCTTTGATATATTTATAGTGTTAGGGAGATTTTTCTAACATCAAGCGGTTTTGGCTGCAGCTGCCTGACCAGAAACACACATCAGTGGGACAGAAACATGGTTGCAATCCTGTGTGATCATGGCCTCATGTTCCTCTGCCAGTTGTTCCTGTTGTCATGCCACTACTTGGTCTTTCTCACTGAATGGATGAACTGTCCGTTCTGTGGTGTACACTTAAATATGTGTGTTTGTAGCACAACGTCTTCAGGGAGATTAATGACATCAATGTTTTGTCTACATACATTTAATATGTTTAAATAACACACCATAGTTGTGTTGATCTGACTCACCAGTCAGATGTGTGTGTTTCTTCTCATTGTGAACCACAGATAAAACACACAGCTGGGTAGTTTCCCCACAGTTCTCTACTACCTGTATGTATGTGTGTGCGCGTGCGTGTGTGTGTGTGTGTAGACGTGTAGAATCTGCAGCTATAAGCTTTTCTGTCTCATTTCCCTTGAGACATTATTGTGATTCATGAGAAGTTTAGTGTGTAATAAATCTCACTGCTTGTGTTTTTCAGTGGAGAACGGGGAACACTGTGACTTCACTGTGCTACGCAACATGCTGATCCGGTGAGGAGCACTACTCTGAACATTTATTTCATAAATGCTGCATAATTAGTAATTATTTGACACACATGTCTGTTTCTGTCAAACCCAGAGAGTCAATTAAAGGAGGGTGAATTTCCTCTGGTCACAGTGTCTAATGTAGCCACCTTGTTAATGACGAAAGTTCTCTGAACTGTTTCTGACCTCATGGAATGAAATGCTTCACAAATCATGTCGGTTTTTGTGCCGCACCATCCGAAAGGTCAAAGGTCACACATTCAGTGTTGGTTTTTATCCTTGCCTCTAACTTGCAGATGTTCTCCAGATTCTCTGAACCTTTTGATGATGTTTTGGACTTTGGACGGTCGACTCTTCGGATGTATATTGATAGAATCACTGTTGTCAGATTGATGGATTATTTGTTCACACAGATTTTATAGAGACATGAGATATGTTGTTAAAGAAGGAGGTTTTTCTTTGAAGTTGTTTTCATCCTCATTCATGAAACTCTCACCTGTGACCACTGAACCCACTTTACCTGTGGGTTGAACCAATCAGGCGTTCCTCAACTTTCACAGTTGTTAACATTTTGTGGTTGTAAAGGAGTTACATGTTTCCTCTGGGCTTCTCTTTTTTATTTTGCTGTCTTTTTTTACACTCATCCCCTGCATGACTGATGTAAGTGATGGTGGTCGTTTCTTCCTCATCCATAGGACCCATATGCAGGATCTAAAGGATGTCACCAACAACGTCCACTATGAGAATTATCGCAGTAAGAAGCTTGCTGCTGTCACCTGTAACGGAGTCGACGCTTCCAAGACCAAGGGACAGCTCACTAAGTAGGCCTGATTGAACTACTACTCACACCACTCCTAATTTATTAAGTTGTAGTTATTGCAAAGGCTTTTTTATTTTTTAGCAGCCTCAAGCATGTTCTAAAGAATGTTAGTTAGAATGTTGCTTGAGAGATTATTTTGTTAAATACTGTTAAAGAATGAACTTCATGGTCAACAGGAGTCCTCTGGCACAGATGGAGGAGGAGCGCAGGGAGCATGTGATGAAAATGAAGAAGATGGAGGCAGAGATGGAACAGGTCTTTGAAATGAAGGTTAAGGAGAAGAAGCAGAAACTGAAGGACTCTGAGGCGGAGGTGGGTTTTCAGTGTGATTTCATAAACCTACTCCTTTGTGGTGAAGAAATGGTACACTGCTTTTTTGATGTATGCTAAATGAAACAACTGCAGAGCTTTCGTGTAGCTTTTCATGCAAGTATGTGACGGGCGGTGTCAGAGGAAGAGAGTGGACAAATAGAACATGAAAGTGTCCCAAGTAAGAGGGTGGAGATGAAAGAGACTGAGGTAAAGACGTGATTTTATCTGACAGAAGAAGACAGAACTTATCAAGGTTTCTTAAAACCCGTGGAACTAGTTTTCTAAGTACACAAATAACAAATACGACAAATATACACGTAAATCTTGTAGGTAATTACCTCACAAATTATTCCATCTCTATTCTTGTCGAGTTTGCTCATTTGCGATGAGCACCCGTTAGAGTTTTCTTGTCTTGGTGCTCAAGATCGTATCTCATGTTTTGACTGTCAGCTGGAGCGACGCCACGAACAGATGAAAAGGAACTTGGAGGCTCAGTACAAAGAGCTGGAGGAGAAGAGACGAGTGTTTGAAGATGAGAAGGCCAACTGGGAGGCGCAGCAGAGGATCCTGGAGCAGCAGAAACTGGATGCCTCCAAGTCAGTAACAGTCTCTGTTAACTGGATTTGCAAGATCTACAGAATGTGTTATGTGCATTCATTTAGAATTTTAAAAAATAATGCTTTTTGTTTGTGCTGTTTACTAATTATTGCGGTTTATTGTTTTGTATTAAAATATACGAGCTTACAGTCCCTGATATCTTCCATCATTAAGTTTCATGGATTTAAGGTCCAATTTCAATCAGAGCATCTTATTTTTTTGTTTGATTGCTCTTTGGAGGTTTAATGTATTATATTAATGGGCTGTTAAAAATATCAGAGTGTAAAGAGTGATGGTCTTGTGTAAAAATGTTTAAAATCAGGGTGCTGTAACAGCAATGTGACATGCCCTTTGTGTTTAGGCACTGAAATATTCTCACTATTTCTGGTCTCCTGTTACAATGGATTGAAAAAGTCACATGACTGCCACAGATTAACACCCAGAAACACAACATGACATGAGCTGCAGTCACAAATCTTTGCATCTGAATTGTTATGAAAAAATCACTACAGAGGATTTGTGATGTCTCAATATTTGGACATAATACATTTTCGGCTAACTAAATTTCCAAGATGAATGGAATATTCATCCCCTATCCTGTTGGCACTGACAACAAAATCTCTTAACTTCGACCATGAAACCATAAGTATCTGAACAACACAAACAAGACGTTGTTGTGGTGGTGGTGTACCCCAGGGATCCAGTTTAAGCCGAGCTCTGATGTTTACATGTTTTATCACGAAGTAACTTTGTCACCTCTTGTTTTTCACACAGGACGATGGAAAAGAACAAGAAGAAAGGAAAAATCTTTTGAAGAGAAACAACATGTTCCTTCACTTTTACCCCTAATCCCCTCCCCAAAAAATCAACATCAATTGTGGCGCTCCAAACACACACACACACACACACACACACACACACACTTGAACAGACACTAGGGTCACTCCATAACATTCCGTTATGTTCCAACTGATGTGCACCATATCTAACATGATGCCCTCTTCTCACAACACACACACACACACACACACCAAAACAGCGCCCATCCTCGCCTCTTTGCAGGGTTTCACTGTATCTGTTGAAACTTTTTCTTCTTATGGGGAATGCATGTTTTTGTGAAATTCTATTTTCCTATATTTCTTGATGACAAAGAGGAGAAGCCAGAGTTCCTCTGAACGACAGTACGGAGTTAACACGTGACAGGGACCATGCATAGCCATTTGTACACCTGTATTAGTGTTACTTTCCCTACATATTCCATATATTCATTCATTCATCTTCGATACCTGCTTCATCCGTTGTCGCAGGTCGTGGGTGCTGGAGCCTATCCCAGCCGACTGGGGGCGTGAGGCAGGGTATACTCCAATCACGATGCCAGTGCACCGTGGAACCACAGACAGACAAGCAAGCACGTGTGCATGTGCATGTTTTAAGAGGTGGTAGGAAGCCGGAGAACCCACTCAGGCACCAGGAGAACATGCTAACTCTGTACACAGCGAGCCTCGAACCGGGAACCGCCTCGCTATGCGGCGACAGTGCTACCCACTGCGACACCGTGCCTCCCATATTCCATATATCTGCAGATAAATGTACTATCCCTCTCCTTGACGCTCTTTGCGTTATTGTTCGTTCTCAGAGATTTAACACAAATGTATACACATTAACACCCTCAGTCATAAAGACCGTTTTGAGAAGGGTTCAGGAGGAGAGGAGGGTCTGTGGAGGAAGGCGAATGAGGAAACTCTAAGAAACTTTAGAGAAAGGAGTCAGATGGAATGAAGGCCAGAGCGCACCAGAGGGTTGGCCCACAGCTGTGACCAGTGGGTTCAGTGGCTCAAAACCACCAGGCAGGCTAGTTCATGGACCACTAGAACTGAGGAGCAAACATGTTGCCCAGCAGGGAATATGCTAGCATTATTAGTCAGTTTGGTTCATTTTTTAAACCCCTTTTTTCTGAATAATGGATCATTTCCTCCAGCTAACTTTTTGTTTTGGACATTGTACATTCACAAAAAGTTGCTGAATAGGAAATGATGACGACGCTAAAAGAACTTACTGTAATTTAGTGTTGGCAAACTTATGCCATAAAAAGACACTTGACTCCTGTCTCTCGACTTAAAACAAAATATTCCTATTCAGGCAGAGTAGAATAAATGAGACGGGATGGTAAAATACAGGATCATCTAGTCTGGACTTCCTGTCATGACAGTGTGCGACTGGTCAGCAGCACACATTCAGGCTCTAGGCCTCACCAAACTCATCATGAGCCAAACCACTGATCAAAACGTTACCATTCTGAGCACTGATGTAGTCTGGCCTCGAACAGGGTTAAAGATGCAGACGTGTGTGTGGTGTGTGTCTACGGAAGTGTGTTTTTAGATGCCGTGTTTGAGGTCGACAGTAAAGATGGGAGTTTAGAATCTAGTGTAACAATTGCCACATTATTGCAGTGTTTCCTGTTTGAACAGAAGACAATATGCAAAGTGTTGTTACAGGTTACAGTCATACAAAGATGTTTTATATTGTGATGTAATTGCTGGTTGTTGTTATAGAATTAAACCCTGATGTCCAGCTTTCCCTGTTGTTTTCCCTATGTGTAAAATGTACAAAGGGACAATCGCTGAGGAAGCTGAAATATTCCGTGGACCTTTTTCTCCATGGACGCCTCACAAAGACAAACATTTGGACTGGTTTGACAATCAGACCAAATGTTTCTCTGACTGTACTAAAACATATTACTGTGTACATAAACACCGGTCTCTGAAGCAGAATATGTGAAGTCCAGTTCTGAGTTAATTCAGTTTTTCCAGGAGCTGTCACATTCTAGTTTCATATGATTATATTGATAATACTAAATGTATGGTTGAAGAATGACCCCTTCATGTCCTGATAGTCGTCTGAATTGACTCCCAGATTCATCTGTTATTTTAGTAGTTTTTACTCAACTGACAGTCATCATGATGCATTTAAAGCAAAATGCTAAGGGGACAAACCTGACACCTTCAGCATATTAAAATATTACCCGTATGGATTTGTTCATGATGGCCATGCATTAATAATGTACATACTAGAGGCTAGCCAGTGCTGTTTTGTTTCTTCTTTTTTCAGAATATTATATACCAGAAACAGAACTTGTACGCAGAACAGAATCTGTTATGTAAATCTTGTCTGAATACATCTCCAGACATTTATACAGAAGCATATATAGACTATACGCATCTATGCCAATGAGTACACCTTCTCAGGACTGCTCTGCTATGCTCGATGTTCTCTAAACCAGAGAAAAGTAATGCTGTGGTCCAAGTTAAAAGAATTGACTTGGCATTTTCTTTGAAATGCTTGTGAACCACACACAGTTCTGATAACACCAAGCTCAGATAAACAAACTTTTAGGTGGGATTTTTTTTTTCCTTTTTTTTTTTGTAATTTTTTTTTTTTTTTTTTTTTTTACATGTACACTGTTTTCTGCTTCTTTGTTTTATTGTGTTCTGTCTCTAACCATACATGGTTAATATTAAAGTTGACACAGTTATGCTTTAACTTTTTTATGTGTATATGTATTATTTTTTTCGTGAAATAACGATATTACTAGTAATATTAAATACAGTCAAATATTAACTAGTTGTAAGATGACGTTTTTGTCTTCTGTATAGAAGTGATGACACTTCTGTCTCTACCTCTATTCCAATTGCTACTGAAATAGTCTCATCAATAGTTTCAACAACAATTCTTAGAAAAGATTGATGTCTGTATTGTACATTAATCTTACCGTGAGCATGAAGGCAGATTCTCCCTCTCACCTCCTCAGTTATGTGGAAAGCCTCAAGTGATTGATGCTGTCGGACTCGGGAGGAAGTGGTGAAACAGATCAGTTAAATGTACAGATTAACTGATCAGCAGTCCTTTTACTGTTAATGTTCATTAAAGTCCCAAGCTTTAATGAACAGAGAATAAAAATATATTTTACACACACATTTCAATTTTATCACCCCTAATATTTTCAGCAAAAAATAAGGCTTCAAACGGTACAACACAAAATTATTAAAACTTTTATCTGTTCCTTACAATGAATTTCATCATATTCTTTGCTGCTGCTGTTATTACATCCCGCTTCAACGCTGTGATTTATTGTAACTGTCAGTGTTTGAGTGTCCGTCCTTTCGCCCACCAAATATCTTCACAACCGTTGCTGATTGAAAGATGAAAGAAAAAGCACATTACTCGGGTGTCAAAGGGGATGAAAATGAGATTATGACCTTGACCTTGTGAAAACTAGGTCAAGGTCAAATTTCAACTTTTGTACACTCAGGAACCGGATAAGATAGAAAGACAAAACAAAAGGTGTTATATTCAGGGAGGCAAGGGGATGACAATTAGATCACAACCTTGACCTTGAAGAAGTAGGTCAAAGTTAAATTTTCACTTTTATGCCTTTTTAAGTACACATTTTTGAAACCTGATGAGATATACTAACAAAACAAAAAGGCAACAGTTTCAGGCACAAAAAAGTGATGATGACCTTCACCTTTGGAAAAGTACAATAAAGAATTAATTGCTGCGACCATTATAAAAGTAGGTCAGGGTAATATTTTGAATTCAGGGGTGTCACAGGATGTTGCAGTCTCTGACTGCCTTGTTTAGAATAATTATGTCATTGAAGACAAGTGTTTAACTTGACCTTCAACCTAATGTAAACTGGGGTTTGAATAATGCTTCACTCTATGTCAAAACCTGAATCATTACCTTCACTATTAGAGATTGAAGCTCATTCTACTGTCATGTGAAAGAAATTATCATTTTGTAAGATTTTGACCATGTCTTTGATCATTCATCCAAACCAACCATTTATGTATTAAAGAAACATTAAATATATGGAATTACATCTTATTAGATATGACCAATGTTTCACAACCCCAAAGGACCCTCTAGTAGCCTTTTTTTTTTTTTTTGCTCTACAACATTTCCTATTCCAAGTGATCTCTTCATTTGCGTGCTGGAACTGTCTGATACGGTAAATGGCCTCATTTTTCGCTCCAACGCGGGCACTGACGTGGAATCGGATTAGAGGATTCTCCGGTCCAGTGAGCGCTAAAGAGCTGTAAAAAGTTATCTGGTCCCAGATCAGCTGTACGGCGTATTTATCTGACTCCAGTTTCCTGTTCCGGTGACGTCAGAGGACCCGCTGAAATTCAAAGTTGGAGGAGCCTGAAGACGTAGAACAACAAAGTTGGTTTCTTTTATTCGGTCAGTTACAGGGTGGAGCTGTTTCAGAGACTTTCACGGTAGTGATACTTCTTCAGGTGAGACAACTTCCACTTTGTTTGCATACATTTAATGTTGTTACTCTGTTAACGCGTTTGAATTTACCTGCTAAACCTGTTCCAATGCTAGGCTAGGTGGTTTTAGCTAGCCTGAGGAGACTGTTAGCTTAAAAGTCACCGAAGTTGTGTTGACCTGACCGGGTCAATGTCAGCTCCTGTATTTGTAAAGTGGAATGTTTTTAATGTTTTACATATAGAATATTAGTCCAAATAAAAAGACGGTGTGTTAACGAACTGACTTCAGTGATAAACTGGATAGCTAGCGTCAACGTCTGACCGCTATACTGTCAGGAGTGATGATGGGATGTCAGGTCAGGTTTGTGGTAAATGATACTAAAGTGTTTTCATCCACTATTAAAGGTTTGTCTGAATAAGGCCGGTCTAAGAGCAAGCTTTTAACTGTTTTAGGTATATACAGTGTATGTTTTAATGGTGTTAGTGGTTTTTAATATTACTTCCAATGACGATGGTTTTATTTTTTTGTTCATTCTAACTCTGCTGTGCTCAAATCGCGCTGTTGAATAAAAGATAATTTGTCAAAAATACACCCGGAAAGTCTATTCCGTGTGTTTGCAGCTCAGTATGGAGACAGACGAGGAAAATACTGGCAAAATCAAGTTAAAGAGGCAAAGAGCACCTCTGTCAGATTCTGAAGACAATCTCTCTTCATCATCAGGTTTGTATGAGCAAGAATTTAAAGACCCATAAAAATCTCTTTATAATCCTAGTATGTGCACATTTTCTAGCCAGTCTTTGGTGTTTTGTGCTGTCATGTAATTTTATGTCTAATATCTCAGAGGTGAATGATGGCCAGAAGCGGCGGCGTCTGGAGGCATCAGGTCGAGAAAACCGCAGTCCTAAACCATCTTCCTCTGCTCGCCTGGCTGAGCTGGAGGCAAAGCCGGACACACCGATTGTTCCCTCAGTCCGCTCCCGAGTCCAGCAGCTGAGTCAGAGACGAGAAGGTAATCCTACCTCTAGTACAGAAACAGACATGCTCCCACTAAAGGTCATGTAGACACATCTCTAGATGATGATTCACAAACTACAGGCACAAAATTTAACTGTGAGGAGGGAGCCACCCTTCTGTACTCGAGTGTATATGTGAACATAGCAGTACAATGGTATTTTGACAGTTTTTGTGACTATGAATATGGTAACAGTCCAACTGGATTATCCACATGTAAGATGATAACTGCTGTTCAGGTTTTATTATAGTATATGTGGTAGATAAACACTGCAATTTGTGACAGAAGGTTTTTGTTGGTTCAGGAGTTCCTCTGGCCCAGAGGTGCATGTCTGATCCTGGAGCTGACAGCCCACCAGTCTTCCACAACAAGGGTTGTAAACAGCATCTGCTTGGTGAGGATGCATATAAATAACAAGAAACCATTTTAGGCAGGAATCTTCTTAATAACAAACATGTGAACATGATTGCTTTTTGCAAGATTGTCTTCAATAGACTCAAGGGAAAACAAATAAATATGACACAAATTCCAATCATCAGTGAAATCTTCGAGAAATCAGCATAATAACGTAATTATAACCTGAGATGGACTTTAGCTGATTATAAAGGCAACAGCAAGTGCAGAGAGAAAGAATATGTTTAATGTGATTGTGGCATGAGTTAATGACATCAATACTGTGGCTGATAATATGTCACTTTTAAAGAAGGCTAGATGACCTAGATTTTTTTTGTGCACTAAGCAGACATGTATGTTTGTTTTTAAAAATGGATTTACTAAATTGAGCCTGTTACGTACAGTTTCTACCATGAAAATTGAAAAGAACATATAGATACCAGTTGTTATGTTCCATTGTTTAGCTGAATTAAATAAATTGTTATTCTGACACACCCAAAAATGCAAATAAATATTTTATTGTTTTACTGTTTCATACTCAAATTAGCGGTGGATCTGCCAAAGCCCCAGCAGGTATATTTGAACTACAGGAATTCAGTCAATAAAGATCATTCAGTTTTGCGTCACACTGCTGTCTGTATTACAAAAGAATCTATTAATTCAAATTGGATTTTGGTATCAGCAGATGTTCAATATTGAACACTTCAATGGCAGAGAGAAAACCTCAAGAGTTTGTTTCCATTATTTCATTTTTGTTTTAAAACTTAACAATAGAAACGTTTTTTTTCTCCAGGTGAGGGAGAATTTCATCAGCGCCTGGAGCGATTTAAGGTGCCAGTCTTCCAAACTAGCCCCGCCTCCACGCCAAGCCCCACCAGCACCTGCCCTCAAATCTGCTCCAACTTTGTGTCTGACATTCAGCAGAAACTCCAGTGTGCGACAACACCGAGCTCCCAGCAAGCTTCCCGCATGCGCGAGGTTCGTTCAGGGGTTTCTGTTACTGAAATGTAATTTAGTAATGACAATTAGAAACGACATCACCGGAATCTACATCATTCTGCTGCTGAAGCATCAATTTTAAGTCACCTATGAGGCGCTGTCGTGTGATGTTAGCAAAGGAACCGCAAATTAAATTAAAAGGTTTAGAGTAAAGCTATGAGTGGACGTAAGAACGACTGAATTGATTCTTTTGTGCTGCTTGTATTTAAACAATGCGTATTTAAACAGTGCGTGGCTGCTGCTGGAGATTTTCACTAATGTTTTTCTGATCAGGAGCGGAAGCAGGAGTTGAGGCAGTTGCAGCCGATCAGTCAGAATGCTTGGCTGAAACGGAGCAGCTCCGATCCCATGCTGAATCAGGTGGGCTTGAGATTGTGATATTTGGCCTTTTAAGCGTCGAAGCAGTTCTTTCAGTAATTCCTTTTCTGTCGTACTGAAGTAGACGCTGTTTATTTGGCCAGAACTCAAAGATCTTCTTTGCTGCAGAAGTGGGTGATGGGTATATTTTGTTCTTGATTAATGTGAAGAGATCTACAGAACTCTGAGTGCCCTCTTGCCTGTCGTGTTACACGTCCATCAGTAACATACTCTACAGGTCAATGGCAGCTCATATTTTGCCTAATTTTGAAGTTTGCAAAGTTTTGTTTTTTGTGAGCAGTTTCCCCAGCTTGTGAGATTTTTACAGACTAACTTCTGTAAACCCTGTCAGGGAAGGACTCTTCCTGGCCCTTCATCTCCCTCCTGGGTTCCTAGATCTAGGAGGAGAGTTCATTGGCCTCCCATCCAGCCCTGGGATGTGAGTCTATGACCAAAAACCCTTTCCTCTCTGGCCATGCGTGCTGTGACCCAGGGACAATACTACAAAAGAATGAATAATATTGCTGGGGGAGGTGATAACAGTTGGACAACACAAAATAGGCACTTATCAACCCACAGGCAAACTGCTGCTGTTGATGGGGTTATTATGAATGTGATTTTGTCTTGTAGGTGTAGGGAGATCACCTCTGGAGGTCACTGTTTCACTTATGTGTGGTGTGTTTGTGGGGAGCAGGAGGTTTCTAATAGGGTCATGACGAGATGACACACTGCTTCACAGATGAACTTCAGAGACTCTGTTTGCTTCAAACCTTTATGATATTAATAATAATGTAATGCACGGTACATGGCGTCACTTTGAAGGGTTCTGTGGATGTTCTCTGAAGAGTCATGCTCCACTTTCTCACGTATTTCTTCATTCCCACTGTTAAAAAATGGCTGGTTTGTGATTTTTGACTTCTATGCTGTGAGATTTGGTTTAATCTTAACAGTTTGTGTTTTCTTTGTTATTCTGTTACATCGATAAACATCAAACACAGTTATGTTCTTTACTTCTTCCTATTTATTTATGATCTTCGTGCTGATATTTTTGCATGCACCAGGCTGATGGTGATGGTGATGAGATGAAAAATGGCAGCATCACTGAAGTTCTTAAATCAGGTGCAGAGAAACAATCTTCAGATGTGAGAGGTAAGACGAGACATCAACAGACATTTAGTCTTTACAGTATTAGCCTTTGCGTAACCGGCAACTGGCTGCAGAAATAGACGTAAGGACGTCAGATAGAGCTGCAAAGCCAGTATAACAATGTGTATTTAATTGTATGATTTTTTTTTAAAAACTTTTCACATTGATTAATAATGAATAATCAATGATGAATATTTTGTATATTTCTGTTATTCTGAACTCGTTATCTTATTCTAAAGATGTCGCCTTCAGTATCTTGTTGATCAAGATGAGTTTCTTCTTCAAAATCTATCAGATGTGATGCTCAGCTTTCTAGAAGTTAAGATGTGAGACTTTTTCAGCAGGTGAAAGGACGCCCTGTGACTCTAACCCCCCGGATGCGTCTGTAGAGATCGATAACTCGAATGAAAGGAGGCTGCAAACGGAACGGAAGGAACAAATTTGTCATCGAGGTGAAGAAATCAGGGAAGCGAAGGAGCGCAAGGCTTCAGTGGGAGATGAACAAAAACAGCTTCCGTCACAACCTCAGACTGTACTGATGTTGTCCTTCAGTGAGGACCGGAGTTTCTCCAGAGAACCTTACAGTGAGGATCAGAATGTGTCAGGTTTGCCGACAGGTGATGAGAAGAGCTTTCTAGAATCAACTCGTCAAGAGGAATCAAACATGAAAGAAACGGTTTCTGTTTCCAAAGGAGCTGAACGAGACATCTCTGAAGTATTTTCTTTTGAAGAAATGGATCATTCTCAAAGTATTTCATGCTGCGAGGAAGAAATTGAACCTTCAACGGATGAGGAGCTAAGGTTGTGGAGATATCCTCAAGATCAAGGTTGCAAAGAAGAAGAAGAGTCTCTCTTAGGGGAAGAACAGGATGAAGATTTGTGTTTATCCAGAGTAGATAGAAGGGAAGGTGTTGGAGGTGGCTGTGAAACCTCTGACATGCAGGATGGTCAATGTGATGTGGGTACAGTCTCTCATGAGATGCAAGGACGTGAACCTAGACCTGAGGATGATGCCGTTAAGTCAGAAAGGTCCACAGGTGTCTTTCTGAAAGACCGGTCCACTGCAAATAAACCCCAAGCGGGTCTCGATTCATCTAGACCTATAGAGTGTGTAGAAACTATAAAAGAAGAACAGAACGTCTCAGGTGGATGTCTTCACGAGGAAGATGAACACCAACAGACAAGTGAAAGCCTTAATATTAAAGACGAAACGGAGCTAGACTCGGATGAAGAGGGGACAGTAAACACAACGGGGGCTCCTCCTCCTGCAGAGGTTAGAACAAACTCTAAGTTAGAGGTTCGTGTTGAGTTAACAGACGTTGAGGGAAATGTTGGAGCTCAGTGTTGGACAGAGAAACTGGAACGTGACGGCGTAGAGGAAGGTTGGCGTGTTGCTCATGGACCGACTGATGGAGGAGAAAGCTCCAAGAAAGTCTCTTTCATCCTGGAGCCTGAGCTAATCAATGGCTCCGTGCGATCAGAGATCAATGCCTCCACCGGGTCCGGGGCAGAGACAGACACGACAGGTGAGAAGAACGCTTGGAGGATGTTGGTGTGAGCACCCGGGCTGCCTGAACATCACTGGTCAACTACGTACGCTGGGTTTACACTGGTGAAATCACAGGGTGACTCGTGGACACTGATGTTTGTGTGTTTGTTCGACTCGTCTGTTTGTTCATAAATGATTTGAAACGTTTCGACCAACAGATCACAATGACACCAACACCGCCGACATAATCGACCGGATGTTCGAGGAGGTGCTGGAGTATGCTGAGAGGGGAGAAGAAGAGCGGCTGGACAACGATGAAGACATGGAGGCCCACGACAGCGGCATCTGTGCGTGTTCTGGAGACAAAGACAAGATGGAAACAGAGTCCGAAAAGGAGAAAAGTGAAGAAGAAGAAGAAGAAGAAGGAAACGAGGCCAAAGAAGATGATGGGAGCGATGGAGACGAGCTGCTGACCTTTCCTTCTGGTGGCATCCTTTCTCCCCTCAGCAAGTCTGTGGAGGCCGTGGTCACCCCCCTGGTAAGACCGGCTCACCAGACCGACTTCACCTGAGGCGGTCCTACTGGACTGACCTCTAGATGAACAGCTAATGACTAGAAAATAGGAATATCACATGACTGTTTCTTTCACACCATCAGCGACTGGCAGTGAGTCAGGAGTCCAAGCCTCCATCGCTGCTCCTGACGCCAGAGGAGACCCCCACCCCTCCTGCTGAGTCTGCTCCTCTATACAGGTAATCAAACACATCATTTACTGAAGTCACGATCATGCTTTCAGAGACTCGGGTCAAGTATTTCACCAGCAGACCGAGAGGCTTTTCATCTTCATAGGGTTCTCGTTTGAATAAGAAAGTTTTTATTTGCCATAGCGTGGGGGGTGTTAACCTACGTAAATGTTAATTATTCACGTTGGTGTGTAATTTGACCGAGTTCCTCTGTTATCGTCAGTGTGGATTCCTACCGCACACAGAGACTGAGTAAGCAGACCCTCGTCCAGAACGTTGCCCTGGCTGTTCAGAGAGGAGCTCCGCAAAAGATTCAGCCTCAGTCCTCCATCAACATCAAGGAGAGAATCACAGTGAGTCGCCCTTCGCTCTGAGGCGTATCCATTCACCGAAGCTGTAAGGGAACTAGTTTCTCAAAAGATCTGATGTCCAACCTTTAAACCAGTCAGCTGTGGATGTAACCTGTTTTGGCTGATTTGAATGGAGCACAACTGTTGCATCACCTGATGTGTGTTTGTCCAGGTTCTCAGTGAGGAAGCAGGGAAGCTGCAGACTGTGATCAACCAGACGCTGCAGGCTCTGAGCTGCTGTACCGACGAGGAGCATGGGAGAGGCTCGCAGGAGGAGGCTGAAGCAGAGAAGCTGCTGCTGGTCTCCTGTACGCTCACTAACAGTCCTAGAAACAAAAGGTGAATTGTATTAATACTGCTGGCGTTTCCCTTGTTCCTGATATTTGTTTGTCTGCTGCAGGTGAGAAACGCTCTGCGCTGCTGGCTGAGGTCACCAGACTGAGGGAGGAAAGGAAGTCTGAGTCTGGAGAGGCAGGGGGGGCCTACGTTTCCCAGCAGCCCTGCAGAGGAACCGTCAGCATCTCCCACATCCAGCTGCCTCTGAAAGTGGAATTTGTCTGCTCCTCGCATAGCAAAACAGGCTCAGGTATTTTCAATTTTCAAAATATAATGTTTTCAAAAGCACGCAATGAAAAGACTTGAAATGAAATTGAAAGCTTTGGCTGTGTTGGGTTTATCCGTTTAGGTCGGCCCACTCACTACTTCTTCATCCTGATCCGTTACGGGCCGTGTAACATCGTGGCCACGCCGCTGGCCACCGCCGCTGATGCTCAGAATGGAGACACCATCTCCTTCCCCACGTCTGTCACGCTGTAAGCTGCAGTTTACCAGATGCATTGTGGGTCCTTCTGTGGACTCATCTGATGCTCGTCTTCTAGCACACATTTGCTTCCATTTACCTTTTTCTCCTTTGCTTTGCTGAATTGTTTTTTTTTTTATGAGCATCCATCAGTGGATAAAACTTCTTTTCCTTCTGTCACATTTATGTTTTGTTATAAATGATGATTAATGACCAGTTTCACGTGGGCTCCAGTTACACACCCTTGATATTTTTCATACACTTTGTCTCCTTGGCAGGAAGGATATTCGCTCATCCTTTGAAATTGATGTGGAAGTCTACAGCCTGGTGAGACCAAACATTTGAGATTTTTATGTGCTTTCATCTTTTTGTTACGTATTAGTTGAGATTAAGCTAATAAAATAAGTGTTTTAGATCTCAGTGTCCAGAATTATTCTTTCCCAGACTGTCTGTGCTTTGAATGTTCCCCAACATTAAGGGAACATTGGGCCTCAGGCCTTACTTACACTTTGGTGTGGATCTGTACGCTTGTTCCTGTCAAACAGGATACGTACAGTTCTTCTCGTCGATGTGTTGGTCTCACACTTTGTTTTATTTGCGTGTCATTAACATTTTTGAAAGCTAAATCTGAAATCCGTCCAACCTTTAAATTGTTTCCTACGTTTTCAGTTATAGAAAAATGTTTAATGCTGTTAGATCTGATGTAGAGTTGTGATTTCTTTGTGCCTCCTAGTCCCACTCCTCAGGGGGGAACTGCAGCTTGGACCGGCCCACGACCAAGTCACGGGTGAGTTTTAGGTTTATAAGGAGCGTTGTGAGCATTTATCGATATGTTTAGTTAATTTCTTCTGTATTTCCTCATTAAGGTCACACCTAGAAAGCTCCTCAACACTATCACAGTAAGTATCACACACACATGAAACACACAGTGATGTGTGTCTCATGCTTCCACCTCCAGCGTTTCTGTAGGTCCTTAAAAAGACTCAGATCCAACAGCTTTAAGTCTTCGAGTTTTATCTTTATTTGTGGTTTTGGTTGTACAACCTGAGAGTAGACACACACGGGGTGGAGTGTCACAATGTCTGTGTGTGAGCTAACATCTCCCCCAATGAAGAACTAATGTGTTAAACCTGACATGTTTGGAGCGTCGCTAAAGAAACATGCGTTTAGTTTCGAAGTCATTCTGGGACTCCAGTCGTCCTTCTGTCCGCTGCTCGTTTTGACAGTCAGAAGTTAAAAAGTCAAGACTTGAACCTGATGAAACCAGCAGGTCCTGTAAGATCTGTTGACGTAACCTCAGTTACTTAAATGTTCTGTTTTTGTTTTCTGCAGAGATCCGGTCACAGCCTGACGCGTAAGTCCACTTTTATACTAATGACATTTATTACCGACGCTTCATTTTATTCAGTGTTTGTCTGATCGGCACATGTAGAGGAGAAGCTCATGAACCAGTTCAGTTCTGTTTTGTACAGATTTAACCTGCCCCCCCACACACACACACACACACACACACACACACACACACACCACCCTGGCTGGTACTAACATGTTGGTGACTCGTCATTGTGAGCTTTCATTCTGTCCACCAGCTGCTGGCCTTCCTGCTCTCAGCACTCGTCGCTCCAGTAACTTCTGTCTGGTGGGCTCCCATAAGATCACTTTGGCCTCGCTGGGACTCGGCAGGTTCCCTCTGGACAAGGTAAGGACCTACCTGGGGGGGGGGGTGTCTCTGTCGATCACATGATCAGGAATTCAAGCCTCGCTCAATTTACCTTCACCGCTGATCTGCAGAATCCACCACCCACAATTCTCTGCGTTTTTTTTTTTTTGTTATTATTCATTTGAATGTTCTCCACCTGGGTGGGCTCACTGGTGATGTAATTTGTCTGCCCCTCCCTGTCTGTCTCCCTTCCCCCTCTTGTTTTTACCACTTCCACATAGATGAAGCTTGAAGGCAAAATCAGGAGACTGCTGGGAGATGAATTTCAGGAAAAGGTTTCTCTACGTTCACATCACTGTCACCTTTCACCTGACCTCTGACCCGTCCTTCAGCCTAACCTCCGTCGTGTGTGTGTGTGTGTGTGTGTGTGTGTGTGTGTGTGTGTGTGTGTACTGAATGAATTCCACTAACATGTCTAAACTACTGGAGTACGCTAGTTATGAAATGACATCGTGCCACAGGGAATAATAAAACCTGTGAGGTGTCTAAAGTCATTTTCTGTCATTCACGTGACTTTTCTTTGTTGCATTGTGTCACTTTATTTTAAATGATGATGTAATGTTACTGGGTGGAAAATGGCAGTATGAAGGGAACTACTTTCTGTAGCGGTTGTGTGTTTTCTGTGTGTGTTGACCGTCTGAATAGGCAGAAAAAAGCCCCATCTGGTGACATCAGGCAACAGTTTGACAAGCTGACATTCAGGCAGCTCTTCTTTCCAGAAATAGATAAAGCATGCTGGGATGAAATTCTTTGTCTCCTGCTTTGTTTCTTGTGTCTTCCACATCAGACCGGTTTAACTTTGTCCCCCTCGTCCTCTGGACTACAGGTGCCTTTTCTGTCTCCTCTAGAGGGCAACATCTACCTGCGACTGGACAGTCAGAGTCACTCTAATGTCCAGCACCAAGGCTTCCTGGTCAGTGATGTCATCAATCTATCAAGTGTATCATCGCACTGACTTTAGACACTATAATCCATCAAGGATGTTAGAAATCAAAAGTTGTTATTATGTTGGAATGTTGCTCTTGTTTTTGCTGAACTTTATATTTTCCAGATCTCCAAACAAACGTTTGCATTCAATGCGTGTGAATTCTAAACTGCGATTTTGACATCTTTCCACTGCCCCTGATCCCCTGTTCTCTTCTCAGACAGTGTTTGAGCTGATTAGTGGGTACGGGGTGTGGCATCGGCGATACTTTGTCCTGGAGGGATGCGTGATGTTCTACTGGAACCATCCCAACGACAAAGAAACTAAGGTGAGGGCAGCAGCAGCAGAACTGTAGACGGCGTCGGTGCATGACTCCACGTCGATGTAACTGAGCTTCCTGCTGTGAACTCCCAGGAAGCAGAGGGAAGCGTTTGTCTGTCCAGCTCCACCAGTCGTTGTGTCCGACCTGTGAAGAGGGACTTGTGTGCTCGACCTTTCACCTTCGAGCTTGTGAGCAACAGCCCTCAACAGCAGCAGCAAGGTGACACCCAGGACGCCTCGGCCAAGTAAGACTGCACAGAAAGTCACACACCACCGTGCTCTTTGGAGTTAGAGAAGCGTGATGAGTGTTTTATCCCCCGCCATGAGTGGAGTGAGACGGGGATCTGGGAATGGGTTCCATCTGTTCGTCACTCGTGTTTTTTTTTCCCACCTTGTACCACTGTTCACGGCAAACAAAGGAGGGCGATGCAGGAGGAAGGGTTTGTTTTGTTAGTATTCTGGGATGCTTGCATAAATAGAGCTTATAAGGCTGAAGCAATTTGCTCTTAAGCAAACCAGTGATGTCATAGAGGGTGTTTTGTTTTTTACTGTTGGTGGGAAACTCCTGTGACATCTGGGCTGTGTCTAGAAATTTCTTTTGAACCAGTATAATTGTTTCATAAACTCCCTGCTGCGTGTTGTGGTGAAGTCATCCTAATCTGTAATAAGTAGGAAAATTATTTGTCTTCACGGATTTTGCAGCAATGTTATTACAAATTCCCCGCATGACCCTTCTTCCACTGGCGCTGTGGTCAAAGCGCTTCACTGACGGTTGTTGCTTTTGTTCAGGTGTTGGTTTTCAGCCGACACCAAACAGGACAGACTGGACTGGATGGAGAAACTCAACCAGGCTCTGCTAGACTTCCACACCTGGAACCGATCTCCAGCGACCCAAACGGAAAGCCAACAGTCGAACCCGTCGTCCAGCAGCGGTAACCTGAGGGAGAGCATACTGTAGCCAGGCTGACATCAGGGTTTGGATCGTCGTCTCAGAGCTGGCAGAGATCGGTTTCTCTCAACGGTCGGCTTCCTTTTCAATCAGACATTAGGAACACTAACAGGAGGGTTGAGTTGGTTCATCTTTGGGAGATAACCATTTGATTTTCATGCTATTGTTTATTCGTTTTAATCTGAATTCCATAATCATTGTTGTTGTTTTTTTTATTTTATTTGCCAAGTTAGTTTCTTTTTGAATACTTTTAGTTTTTCTCTAGTCGTTTTGTGGAAATCAGATTTTATTTGAACTCGTTTTTCTGTATCGATCAGCTGCTTCAGCCTGTGTCGGCGGTGTTTGTTCTTTCAGTTGTAGAGGTGAAATCTTCCTTCCAGCTTATATATCTGAAATAATTTCCACACATTTTGTTTCATATTGTTTTTTTTTTTTCATGTTTGAACTGGAAGGATAACTACATTTTTATGAAACACTAATAAATATTGAAGGAAAGGGATTTTTTTTTTTTTCTTGAAAGATTTCTTCAACTTAAACACTAACAGAGAATGTATTTGTACATAAAAGTACAAGATGTGAAGTGAAGTACACCTACCAAGGTCTGTGTTGCCCTGTTTCCATGTATTTCCACCTATCACTCTGTCACTTTATGAATGTAATTCATGTCTTTCTGTAGACTTAAACTGAAGGCAACAATGAAATAAACTGATTGAAATGGCTACAAAAATTGTTCGTGATGTTAGATTTACATCTCGTGCAATGTTCTGGAATAAAAGGCTAACATGTCTAGTTAATAATTACTCAACATGAATATTTAGCTCTTTAATATTTAAATATTTTTCGTATAAAACCTGTTAATGGCAGTGCGTGCTTCCATTAAAATAGACGCGGATTTAATGGGATCCAATCCGTCCCATCCTCCAGACGTTTACATTGACTGGTGGAACCATACGTCTGAAAGAATCTGACAGGAAGCCAGCTCAGGTCAGGAATGTCATGCAGGAAGTGGTCTAGAATTAGACTTCCTGTCCGTCCTGTAGCTCCTCTGGGTGGAGACACTGCAGGGTGTTATGGAGCTCAAGGTGATGATAACAATGACAAGGAGCACTTGGTTCTACATTCAGAACATACAGTACATTCTACCCTGGGTGATGGCTGGGGGCCGGGGCGGTGAACTAAACGTCAGTGTGGATGATAGCCGCTGGAACAGTTTTGATCAAGATTTTGTGGACTGGTGTCAACCATCAATGAACAAAATTTAATATGCAACCCCTTTCAAAGTGGTTTAGAAACAATGGATGAATATGAATAACAGTCGGAGACAAAAACAACCATAAAATATGGCTAGTTTAGAGAATTAAAAAAAAACGAGTCATGATGATATATAATACATTATATTATAAAATAGAAATAAAAATACACTGAATAGTTCTGACTGATTTTAAATGTTTTTCTAAATGAATGAATGTAAATATCAAACCAAATAGATAATTCTAACTGTTTAAACATTTCATCTCCTCTCAGATCCTTCTGGAAGTTGTTTCAGAAGTTTGGAGCATCATGCCTGAAACAGAGGAACCGGAGTTTCTGCCATATCTCATTGTATCCTAATCCAGAAGCTCGTCTGGGATATAGTCTGGTGCGATAACCTTACGCCTGGGAAATGAGAGGATTTCAAAATTCAATTCAAAAGCTAACACGCACAGGAAATTTGGATGTATTTTGTTCTCTCCTTTTAGTCTCAGCACTCATGAAGAAGAACTTTGGTGCACAAGAAAGGAGAGTTAGACTATAGGAGTCTTCATCAGTATGCTGAACCAGGTCTTTAACAGGCTGACAGTAAATGCAGAGGGAGTGACAGAACAACCCATCTGTCAGCGGGGTTTGATTGAGGAGTAGCACCTCTCTGGCCTTGTTGTCCCTAGAAATGTGGCCCCACCCTGGCAGGAATACATTCAGGACAACATCCTGGTGTTTCCACATCTGCTCCAGTCCTCTGTGGCTCTGGAGGAAACTGTTCCTGTGTGACAAAGATAGAGGAGCTGACGGCGAGGAGGGCGGCCATGCCAGGGTGAAGGACAGAGAGGTGTCCAGAATGAATGAACAATTATGATCAACAGAAAAGAGGGGAGAGTCTAAAGGTGATTGGAAGTGTGGGATTGTGGGTAGACTTTTCTTCAGCCTTTATTATCTAATATTTCATTTGATCATTTCTCATTTTAAATGTTCAATCTTTCATTATAAGAACAGGTGAAATGAATGACATGAAAGATGTTACTCTCAGTCAAACACTCATCACCAAGTGAAGTCCTCTTCTGCATTTTAGCCTCCTTCAGCTCATTGTTTTTATTGTCTTGATCCATTCTCTCTGCTCCTCCAACTGCAGGCATCTGTTTCCAGCTCCACTGGGAGCTACCTGGCCAAGTATCAGACAAAATTAACACTTAGCTGGCAAACTTTGTGGAGCTTTTAGCCACCAAAGAGCCAAAGCCCTCCACGGCAAGAATAGAGAACAACAGAGAGCCAAAGATGGATTTAATTATTCACTTAAATTCTTCATGTGTACAGAAACAAAACTAAATGGAGGCTGCTGTTCTTTATTTGCAGGATGCGTGCACCAGTGAGTTCCCCTTATCTGCTTACAAGGTGGTGATATATTGGGGTCAGGTTCAAAACATATTCCCACACCCCTAAGTGGTGAAGATGTTCGTTCTGATCAGTTCAGATGCACGTTAAAGTGTTGTGACTGGAGAGACTGGAAGCTGTGGGAGTGGTTGGGACATCAGACTAATTTCCCGAATGTTAAACAGCACAAGCTTTCCCAGAGTCGGTTCTTTCACAACTATGCTCTTTGTTTAGATTTGATTTGCACCAACACACATATTTCAAACTCTCCAATGGATGATTGTCCCCATGTTGCCTTCAGACGGCGTGTTTGTGCTGGCTCCAGCCACGGGGCCACTTGGCACGATTTGAGCTGTATTTTGAAGACGTCCGGGAATCTTGGAGACACAAACAGGGTGGAGGGGTCAGAGGACTTCACAAACAAACGTTCCTCGGTGGTGGTAGCCGGTGCCGATGGAACAGCTGTCGGGGCTCACAGAGAGTCAGGGACGCTCTGTTTCTGGGTCGAGGAAAACACACTGTTTTCAGTATCAACTATAGAGCAGCATCATTCAACTGCTTGCCTAAACAGGGTTTGGCCCTGAGGCCCCTATGAACCAGACCCCGAGATCAGATCACATGGTGTTGTTAAACCTTTGTAACCAAGACAGTCTGTTACCTAGATCGCTGCCATCATCTTTACGCGACAATGCAGACGTGATGTGGTACTGTGTACCGACCACGGCCTGTTGTACACTACATAGTATAATATATTTGTATATAGTTTGATTACATGTCAACACTCAATTTTATATTCGCACTTTTTAAAAACTTTGAGAATGAGACTGTCAATGTTATTTTAAAATTTGATGGTTTTGAAGGGTTGTGGTTGTTGTGGTTGTGGTTGGTGTGTTTGTTTAGAGTTTCAGCTGGAAATGCCTGTGGGATATGCAAGTTTCCATTGTAAATATTTGTATATAGTATTAGATTATTTTAATTTTTCATTTATACATTCATGTTAGAATCCTATAGCAACCTTTATCAAGTTCCAAAACAGTTTGATGGGCATGTTTTTTCTGTTTGTTTGTTTTTTTTGCAATAAATAAAAATTTATTCATTATGAATTTGATTGTGTCTATTTTAGCCCAATATGTCAATCAAGTAGGTTATAGTGAAATAATAGCTATCTCTTCAAATAGATGAAGTTGTGCTGAACAAAAAGATATCAAGTATGGGCATGTTAAAATTTTTTAAGGGGTGTATAGAGATTCAATTTACAGCTTAACAAAAGTTTTATCAACAACGTCTGACCCATCAGTGAATAAAGTTTAATTCTTCAATTAGAAATTTAGCTCCTTTCAGTGGTGGGTGGTCAGGGCCAGCAAAGCCTTGTCTGCTGGCCTGACGTAACCAGGAATCTTGCTAATATTTATGATAAACGTTAATTATATTGTAATGAATTTTCCTTAAAAAAAAAATAGACAGTATTTAAATATATTTACAGTGTGCCCTCGTTACTCGCGGTTAATGTACTCCAGGAACCAGACTCGAATAACGAATTCCGCGATATAGCGACAAACTGTTTATCTTATTATGTACGTTAATTTAAACTTTTATGAACCCTCCCCATACTGATATTTAACCACTTTCTATCTGTATTACCTTGTCCCATACTCTTATCGACTGCTTAAAGCACTTTTGTGTCCGACTGAAGTGCGCTGCGTCAGCATCCTGTTCTTTTCTGACCTGTGTTGCTTTAGAAAACTAACTTTCAGAGGATGATCTGACGCTTAATGAGAATCCCGGCTGGATGTAGAACAGAGTTAACCAGTAACAGTAATAACTGTTCATCCATCCATGCAAACTCGAACCCAGACCCGCCTTGCTGTGTGGCGACAGCGCTTCCCACTGCACCACTGTGCCACCTGTAATAACTGTCACGGTTTGGTATTTGTCTCCTGTTGCTCTGCTGTGCTGCGGTGTGGCAGGAGGCGGGGCCAAACTGGTGGGCGGAGCCTCATCTCCACACCTCATCAGGCTGATTAACCTGTGGCTTCTTAAGCCGGCTGCTCTTTTGGTTTGCTGCCAGTTCTTTTTGTCTGGTGTCCTGCATGTGGGCCCTAACCCCACCCCTCATGACAGATAACCATCTGCATCGTCTCCCAGATGAGGAGCGTGATTCCCTCTGTTTTCATCTTTGACCACCTTCAGCTCTCACCTAAAGTACATTCTGACATGACACGTTAACGTTTGTTCATTAGTCGTATTCATTGTCAGTGAGATCTGCAGCTTCCAGTGTGATGAACTATGAACAGAACCAGAGTCTCATCCCACTGATGGGTTTGGTGTCGGTCACTTCATCCTCCAGTTCAGGTGGTATGTTCTGCTTTAGTTCACCTCAGGTTCAGCTCCCAACATCCTGTCCTGTTCCCTCAGGCTGCACACACTCACCTAAAGTAAGACAAACTAAAAGAACTGAATGTTCTCTGCTTATAAAAACATTTAGTCTCATTTTGAAGTACTTCAGTTCCGTCAGAGGACAGATTTTCATATGAGTTGGAAAACTTTTATCCAACTGCCTTTTTCTACTCAACCTCTTTATCTAATTATCTTTATTATTGCAGTATTTGGGGATTTTTGGTTGTCACCCCCCCCATGATCATTTGACCTGTGACTGCATTGCTTATATCCTTTGTTTTTCTAGTGTACAGGATCTAAAGACGGCTTCATTTCTGTCCTCTCTCCTCTAGAAGTGACAATGAAGTATTTGATACCTGCATGTTGTTTATATCATAAAAAACTTGATCTCTTTTTAAAGGCTGTTCAGGCTGGTTTTCCATTCACGTCTTGTTTCTATTGGGCCAGAATAATTTAAGCAGCATTACTGCGCATTTAAATTGGTGTAAATCTTCTTCTTTATGATGTTTTCATAAAGCAGGAACTTGAGATCATTTAAAGCAGGAGGATCCAACTATAGGAGGATTTAGTTTTTGGAAGCTCAGCTGTTGACATTTCATCCCTCTTTAGCTGAGACGGCTGCTTCTGAATACTATATATTCCATCATTTCAACACGTCCCTGAATGCACCATGTCCCCCTATATCCTCCATGTCCCTGCCCCCTTCTTCCCTCGCCCTCTCCTCCCACCCTCTTGCTTAAATCTCTTCCCTCTCCTCCCCCTCAGCTCCCTCCCTTTCCTGCCGGCCTCTCAGCAGAGGATGTGTCTGGGAGAGAGATTGTGTGTGAGGGAGACGAGGGAAGCCGTCAGTAGAATGGATATGTGCCCTCTCTCCTCCATACTTTCTTCTCCTGCTGCTCCTCGGTGCCACCTCTTTCCTTCCTCACCCTCGTCTGCCAGCATTGCCCCCCTGGACACCCTCAGCGCCGGGCCTCGGGGAGAAGAAGAAGAAGAAGAAGAAGAAGAAGAAGAAGAAGAAGAAGAAGAAGAAGAAGAAGAAGAAGAAGAAGACTTGTCAGGTTGGAGAGGCAGCTGAAAACTGAACTTCAATGTCAGGAGGGGATCAGAAGAATGGTGGTGACAAAGCAGAAGGTAAAGGGACACACATATTGAGCGCACATGCGGCGACAGTCCGAGGCTGTTGACAACAACGCTGCACAGCAGCCGACACCCACTTCTGGTGAAGGCTGTCAGTAGCTGGGGGAGGAAGGAGCAGGGCACGGCCGCCATGGGGAGCAGATAAATGAATGGATGTCATTCAGCATTCTTCTATCATTCCTGTTATAGTTTGGTTTGTGGGCCCCTGGCCCCTGGCCCCGGCCCCGGCCCCTGACTCCTTCTCCTCCCAGTCAGGAGTCAGAGTGGACTCTCACAACCAGTTCCATGTAGTTGTTCTCAGCCACATTCTCTCATCAGCAGATGGTGTTTTAACTACTCGTGAGGAGATTCAGATATGCAGCTTTTTTTTTCCTCTCTAGGCATACTTTAAATACTTTCTACTAATTACTGACTTAAAGCAGAAGTTTCTCACTAACTCCTGATGAAAACCACACACACTACTAAATGAACCTTCTGTCAACTTGACAGAACGGCTCTGCGCCTGCGCTGATAAGGATGAGTGTAGACATTATTTAAAGAACGCAATCTGATTCAAAGAACAGCAAAAACAGAAACAGATGGGGTCATTAGTGTGAGTTAAAACATGCATCCCATAATGACTTAATTCAACACGACGATCAGTAAAGTGAGGTGGACATCCTTAAGAAAAGACACTTGACATTTTATGCCTATGTCTGTGAGCTGTTTGTTTGCTTGTTTGTTTGTTCGTTTATCGTGTTGATGTAATTTCCCCCCATCATGACCAGAGAGGCTGCTGGTTTCCATACCAACCGCCCCCCAGCCTGATGGACTGATGAGTAACTTGTGTATCAGCCTCTGTGCTGCTTGAAGCATCATCTTACATGATGCTCTGCTGAATGTGAGCGCTCTGCTTGTTTTGCTGATGCTGACGTTTTAGCATTCAGTTTTAGATAAGAGACAGCAGAGTGTCCCATGACCTCTAGCAAGACAGAGGCAACGTTGTCTGTGTAGTTGAGGTGTCCTAAAACACACACACACACACACACACACACACACAGTTGTCTGAATGGCTATACTTACACAACAGAACCTGAATTTTCAGGAATGCATGCCTGACCTGCGACACAATGACGTTTCAATCCAGAGATCACAGACCTCTACACACAAAGCACCACAGGATCCTCTCTGTTGAGTCACCAGGGAGAACTCTATTCAATCAGGATGAGTCCTCCATATAGACGTCATGTGACTGACGGCTGCATGCACCGCTCACGGATGGGAAATGATATCCTGCTCACCTGCCTGACCTCATCACGTCTTCCTGCTGTGAAAAAGCACCTCCCCATTATAGTGCAGAGAAATTTCCAGCCGTGCATCCTCTCCCATACAAATCAATAATGCTGATGCATGGCAGGTTCACTACAGCATGTTCACTACCGTTGCTCTTTAACGGGAGAGGCAGCCCGACAGTGAGCAGTGAGCACGCCGGAGCACAAGGGGGCCGTTTGGGGACAATAGTTGGACTTATAACAAAATCCTGATGGACTTCTCTTGTCCTGATTGGAAACAGATTATAAAACATATTAAATTGTGTATTATAGAATCAATCCTGACGGAAAATGCTGCCAAACCTCAGCAGCACACGATTCATTTCTGCAAATGTCTTAGAGGCTGAGCTGCAGCAGAAACAGAAATAATTGATGAGTAAGTTGAACCTCATTTGTCAGGTAATGTCCCCGGGTGACCAAAAAATCAATACTCTTTTCCTGTGGCTGGACGGCTCCAGGTTTAAATATTTGAAGGTGCTCGTGCCTCAGCGTTCAAACGTGGGGACAACCCCCCCACCCCACCCCCAGCAACTGACACACTATGTCTCGCTCAATAATACGCAGGTGAGGTTCTCCAAATGGTGAGGTTCTCCAAATTTTTCATGAAGCATGCAGGACATAGTTTAATGTGTTACAGCAGTGGGGAGGGACCACTAACAAAATGGTGTTTGTGTTTAACATGTGGTCACTACGTCGGCGGATGTGAACACACGCTGCAAACCGCTTCATTGTGCACTTCTATCATTTTCACAATTGCATTGGTGTAATTGGATTTCTTCTATTTCTTCCTGTTTCATCTTTTTTCCTCCTTCAGACATGATGCCAGTAGTGGGGGCGTGGCCAGAGGTAGAGAGGGCTGAACGTTTGGCCCGCGGCGCCGCCCTGAAGTGGGCGTCGGGTGTTTTCTGTCGACCTGAGCATCTGGAGCGTCTGAGCCAGTACAGGAAGAGAGAGAGTCAGAGGACCATCTCCATACACACCAGACTCAAGGTCACACACACACACACACACACACACACACACACACACACACACACACACACACACACACACACTATGACATCAGTTTATTGAATGCCTAAATGTTTGCAGCTGAGTACTTTAGAAGAAATTGTTGCTATTAGTCATGAGTAGGAATCAATAGAAGCCCCTGAGCTGCTGCTTGTTTCTGCTGCTTCCCTTCCAGTCCATGGTCCAGTCGTACCTGGAGGGGGTGGGCTGGGGTCTGGAGCAGCTCCGGGAGGCCAGGGCGGAGCTGAAGGAGGTGTCACGTGACTTAAAAAAAGCAGATGTGGAGTCCAGCCTCAACACAGAGGGAGTCAAGTGTCTGGAGAAGCTGAGAGACGTGTCGGTCACCCACAGTCAGCTCCTCGCCGCCGTCAGCAACCTGCCTGGTCTTTACTCTGGTGGGACCCCGCCCTGCACGTATCCATACTGGACAGTCTCCTGCTGCCTTTACAGAAATGTTTATTTATTTATTCTGGGGGGTTTCATTCCATTAATTTGGTTCATGTAGAAAATAAACAGACTATATAAGTAATTCTTGCTTGACACAGTCTTGTGTCATGTCAGGAGTTCCAGGGTCCATGAAAGGCCCCCTCCTTTCTTTTGCCTTTGCAGTGCGAACCATGGTGTTGGAGACGGAGCGTCTGGTGGAGTCCCGGCGGCTCCTAGAAGCCCACGCCCGGCTGATGGATCTGGAACGCTGGCAGGACGACATCCTCTGGCAGCTCCACAGGGCTGCTGGAAAAGCAGGAAGTGCACTCGCAACAGAAGACCAGGAGCTGGTGGCCAAGTATTTCTCTGGTGTGGGGAAGCTGGTGGACGCCCTGGGTAAGGACAGACCTCACCGATTCCTCAGTCCAATCAGCTGCAGCAAATCCATCCTATGTGGTAACAGATTAATGCGCTTTTATAACTCAGACTTTAGACACACTGGCACTTTATAGCAATGACATTGATATGTCAGTTTAGGGGGGGTCTGGATCCAATGCCAGCTGACACTGGGCAGGAGGCGGGGTTCAATGTGGACCACACAAAAAAGTCAAACAGCTAATCACACTCACTTTGGAGTCACTAGTTCACCTTTCTGTCTGTCTGTCTGTCTGTCTGTCTGTCTGTCTGTCTGCCTGCCTGTCTGTCTGTCTGTCTGCCTGCCTGCCCGCCTACCTACCTACCTACCTACCTACCTACCTACCTATCTTGTAATAAAAATAGTTCCTGGTCTCTTCAGTGATTTTACATTTATTTACTTTGTATGTTGAAGGATTTTCTGCCGTAAGGAAAAGTTTGAGCCACAATCGTTCATTTCTTTCCTTCCTTCAGGATCTTACAGGCAATAGCTTAAGTTCATAACACAACGTCCCTCCATCTATTGTCTGTAACTGGTCATGTGATCACCAGCTGCAGGAGTTGACTTCCTGTCTGTTGATCTCTGGACATTTCAGGTAAAGAGCTGTGGGCGGTGGTGAGCAGCGCTCTGGCCTTGGCCAGACAAAACCCCACTCCGTTTGTGTCGGCGGTGCGGATCGTGGAGCGGGAGGAGGCCCTGGACCGAGCCTTCCTGGAGGACAGGGGGGGCGGCAGAGGCAGCAGCAGGCCCCTGCCCCCAGGACGCCCTCGCTGTTGGAGAGCAAGCTTCTTCCAGGTCAGCACCAGCTGATGCAAACACAACGTCTTACCGCGTGGACATGTCTGCCTGGTGACACTCCTTCTCCATCAGGTGCTGGAGGAGGCAGTTTCTGCCAGGTTTCGTAGCGTGTCCTATCTGCACACGCGTGGTCCAGGCCTGGCAGGACATCTGTCCGCCCTGCAGCACAGCATCATGGGTGACCTGGCCACTGTACGCCACCTGCTGGAGCATTGTGTCCCGCCACACTACCAGCTGACCGTGGCCTACCTGAGGGCCAGCCACCGCTGTTTACATGCTCACCTGACACAGGTCAGTGAGGTCAGAGGTCAGAGGCGTCATCATTACTTCTTCTACACACTGCATTTCGTTACATTGTAATTGTACGCGTGTAATGACAATAAAGTTGAATCTAATCTAATCTAATTTAATCTAAAACAGTCATGGACCCCAAGTTTATTGTGAATATAGAGTGTGTAGCTTGATGATAGTTTTAATCAATTGTTGTCAAATGGGTGATACTTCATTATACACATGTAAGTGATGCTTGTGGCTAGGTTAGCAGCTGGGACCTGGAGAGTGGGGAGATCTTTGCTGTGCTCAACTGGGTGCTGCACGTCTACAACAGGTGACTTCATTGTATCTTCCTCTGCCCACGTGTACCTATACGATATTATTTTATGTGATTTGTAGTTAAATGAAGTGAATTTAAGTGATGACAATCAGTTTCTTTCATGTAACTTTTAAAAACATGTAGAACTTTATTGAGAAGCCAAACTTGGACACTGTTGACTATTAAAGAGTCTGATTCCGGCCTTTATTTGGCAGCCCGGACATGATGGGTCATCCAGAGCTGGTGGCTGAGATGAAGAAAGAAGATCTCGGACTGCTCATATCCACCGATGGACTGGAGCAGCTGCAGAACAAATATGTGCAGAGTGTTCGGGTCAGTTCTTGTCTTTTTCAATACAGATGAATTGTGACCTTTATAGTATTGAACATATAATGAAGAGGCCTTGAAAACGAAGTTCTCTCCCAGTTTAGTAACAGCAATAAAAATGGAACAGAAAATCAAGAGATGACATTACCTATGTCATATCGTTGATATGACCTCATTATGAGCCACCTATGAATCTGGTTTAAACCAGAGCAGTTTTTTGGTCCTCCTGGTGCTTCAGGTCCTCTGAGGTCAAACGGTTTTGCTGGTTCCAGTATAAAATTGGAGCTGTGGAGTTACAACCTAAGAACTGAGTCGAATTTATTGAAAATTTTGTCACTCCTCTGTAATGATGATGTCACCTCCTCTAAATCCAGAAAATCTCTGGCCATGTCACAAAGTTTATCCTCTGATTAAGAAGAATCTACGAATAATATCAACATGTAATAACCCTAAGAATCAAGGGTGACTGAGTTACTGAATAGCGTGTGTGTGTGTGTATGTGTGCCTGCATGTGTGTTTATGTGTATGTCCATGTTGTTGCTGTTGTAGAAGAGTGTCTCAGAGTGGATGCATAAAGCTCTGCAGGTGGAGCTGCAAGACTGGCAGAGGGACCAAGAACCGGACACGGACCACGAAGGGTTCTACCAGACCAGTCTGCCCACCATCATTACACAGGTAAACACAGCTGTCTTTGGTCACCTGTCTGTGGTCACCTGTCTGTGGTCACCTGTCTGTGGTCACCTGTCTGTGATCACCTGTCTCTGGTCACCAGTCTGTGGTCACGGGCTTGGGCCCAGGCATCTGGTGTGGTTTTCACATCTTGTGTCTTGTCATCAGGTCGTTGTGTGTGTCTGTGTGTGTGTATCTGTGTCAGATGCTGGAGGAGAATGCTCAGGTGGCTCTGATGATCGGAGAATCCCTACGAGATCACACCATACAGATGGGACTGTATGAGATGGAAAACCTCCTGAACAGGTGAACATTCACACCCTCCAGTTTATTTTCGGTGTGTATGAAACAGGCTTGAATCCGTCTTTACTTCCTCTCCCCTCCATTCTTTCAAATGGCAGGTTTCGAGAAGCTCTGGTGGAATCTGGGAAGGAGCGTCGAAAGAATCCAACCAACAACAAAAACAAGTTCTACCTCCACTATCTGCTGGCCTCCATTAGCAACTGCATCATCCTCAAGTGAGAAACGGCAGCGTGTTGGTGACGGATGGAGACTTCCTCTACTACAAAGTAGCATCAGCTGGTCCTGTGTGGGCATGAACCCCACTGTGACTTTGTCCCATGTGTTTGATGCAGGAAGTCCACAGAGAGCCTGCAGCAGCAGCAGTCCTCCCGGTCCGTGGGCCAATTCTCTCGGACTCCCCCCAACCCTCTAGCAGCTCTGGACCGGGCAGTGAGACGGGCCTGTCGCCTGGTGATGGATCACCTCTTGCTGGACCTCCAGCCCTTCCTCCCTGGCCTGCTGACAAGACCCTGGCTGGTCCAGGGAGATCCCACCCCCAAACTCTGCCACATCCTGGAGCGGAACCTGGAGCTGTATGGCCGGGTCCGACCGCCCTGCAGTCAGGTCTGCCCCGTCTCTATCCTGACTTGTTGTGCAGTGTTTTTAATAAAGGCTTGACTTTTTCGTTGGTGTCCACAGCGTCTGCAGGAGGAGGCGCAGTGGCTGATGGTGGTGGAGTACGTTCGGGCTCTGATGCAGAAGAAGCTGGTGTGTCGTAGCGCCGAGGAGAGGAGGCAGCTCGCTCAGCAGATGGTTCAGGACGACCAGCAATTCAGAGAAATCTTCCACGGCCCGGTGAGAAGAATGTTTTAACACTTTACAGTATTTCACAGGTTCTGTTGAAGCAAACCATCCTAGGTTGTTGCTAGGGTCCTTATTGGTTTCATTCATACTCATGTTAAACCAATGTGTGTGTAGGAGGGTGAAGAGTCCGTACCTGAAGTCAACCCGCTGGCCTTACTCTCTGTCCTGGCCGACTTTGTTCGATTGAAGGACCCTGGTATGCTCACACTGGAGGTGTCTGGACTCGCAGCCAAATACCCCGACATCAGGTGACCAGAGCTCCCTGCCCATGCACTAAAAAGTAGCTGTTCAACGTTTCTTCTCCTTTCGGCTTTCCCTTCAGGGGTCGCCACAGCGAATCAGTTGCCTCCATCTAACCCTCTCTTCTGCATCCTCTTCTCTCACACCTACCACAACTACCTTTATGTCAGCTTTTACTACATCCACAAACCTCCTCTCTGGTCTTCCTCTAGGCCTCCTGCCTGGCAGTTCAAAACTCAGCATCCTTCTACCAATATATTCACTATCTCTCCTCTGGACATGTCCAGACCATCTTAGTCTGGCCTCTCTGACTTTATCTCCAAAACCTCTAACATGTGCTGTCCTTCTGATGTACTTATTCCTGATCCTATCCATACTGGGCACTCCCAGAGAGAACCTCAGCATCTTCATCTCAGCTACCTCCAGCTCTGTCTCCTGTCTTTTCCTCAGTGACACTGTCTCTAGACCAAACAACATTACTGGTCTTTCCACAGTTTTGTACACCTTTCTTTTCATTTCAGCTGAAACTCTTCTATCACACATCACATCTGACACTTTTCCCCACCTGTTCCATCCTGCCCGTACACGCTTCTTCACCTCTTTTCCACACTCTTCATTGCTCTGGATTGTTGACCCCAAGTTCAATTACTAGATATTATTGGATCCTTAAAGCAAACCCCAGTGTTGTTGCTCAGTAAACGTTTATATTGAAGAGTTTTAACAGCAACTATCCTCCATCTAGAATGTGTACAACATGAATGTTTAATTGAAGGGATGACCACAGGGGCTGTTCTTGACCAGGTCGTCCATGTTTTCTGTCCAGTGAAGAACATGTGTCGGTGCTGCTGGACATCCGTGGCGATGTGTCCCGGGACATCAGAGGGGTTGTACTGGACTTGCTGGAGCAGAGCGCCCCCCCTCTGCCTGCAGGATACCGACCCATCTTCACTGACATCCTGGTGCCCCCCTCTACCATGGCCTTCTGTCTGCCCACTGCCAAGTGTGCATGAACCTAACTGTGACCACATCAGCATTGGGTTGGATCTGGTTTTCAGAAGCACCAACGTTGAAATATGCAGGACCGAGCTGATGGATGGATAGCCTGTGCTTAACTCATTCTTTAGGTTGGGAACAACAACTGGGTTCCTTGTTTTTTTCTTTACACTCACGATGTTGAACACAACATTCAGACTGAGAGTTTCCCAGTGACACCGTCAGTGTTTGCCGCTGTTGAAGTGTGTTGAAGGTTCGAGGCCTTGCCTGTTTAACAGCCCTCGTTAAATGAGGAGAGAGTATTGTGTTTTCTTTTCCTTCAAGTTTACCAGGGATTTGAGCCAGTGACTTACTGGTTAGGTCCACCCTCACTTTAAAATCATTTGTCTGGTATTTGTGCGCTGATTTAATGACTTTAGCATATGTATGGTAAAACATCATGTGGTATTCTGTTGGGGCAGCTTGTTGCTGCTCCAACGGATTTCTTCATCTCTCAGAAATCCTTCAACACAATGCCAGTAAATTAGACACAAATCTCTGTGGAACAGGCTGTCAGTTGGATGATGCAAATTTAGGAAGTCAAATTGTTGCCTGCTGATAACAGACTGACAGTTCACTGATCAAATCACATCAGAATGTTGTGACTTGGTAAGGCTGAGTCATCCATCACATACTGATCACAAGTACTGATCGAGAACATAATGCCACCTCTGAATCCTGACCAGCACCTGAAATACTTATACCATCAACAGTGGATGAATGATGAGATATGCAATACAGTACACAATTTGTGCATATGATACAATGTTAGAAGCCTGAAAGTATTCACTGGTTTGAAAAAACATCTAACTAATTGTTGTTCAATGAGAAATCTAAATCTGCGGTCTGTGAGGGATGTCATTGGTTGTTTTGCAGTGTGCAACAGTTGAAAGTGTAGTTATCAGTTAGGCTGCAGTGAACAATTGATAATTATTGTATCATTGAATCATCAGTACATTGGGCCAAAGATTAAACAGTATATTAGTCAAATAAATCTGAAGAATCAAATCTGAAGAACTCAGGCTGCTTGTTCAGAACTTTAAACACACTTTTGTTGTCTAATTCTCTGAATTCAATTGCTGTTTAATACATTCTGCCTTGAATTATTGTTGATATCAGGTGTTTTCATTAAATTTTTACATGTATTTATTATATTTAAGTATTTGATTTTCTCCTCTTTCCTTTAGAGTATTGTTTTGTGTTGTTTCAAGGAGACTCCTGTTGCTTAGGCTCAGTGCTGAGTTGAAATCAATTTAAACTGTCTCATGGAATGTATAAATAAATGTTTTCTAAAAATAACACGTTGTTATTATTAATACTATTATTACTATTATTATTATGATGAGGAGGAGGATTCTTCTTCTGTTCCTTTCGGCTTTTCCCTTCAGGGGTCGCCACAGCGAATCAATTGCCTCCATCTAACCCCGTCTTCTGCATCCTCTTCTCTCAAACCAACTACCTTTATGTCCGCTTTCACTACATCCACAAACCTCTTTGGTCTTCCTCTAGGCCTCCTGCCTGGGAGTTCAAAACTCAGCATCCTCCTACCAATATATTCACTATCTCTCCTCTGGACATGTCCAAACCATCTCGGTCTGGCCTCTCTGACTTTATCTCCAAAACCTCTAACATGTGCTGTCCCTCTGATGTACTCATTCCTGATCCTATCCTTCCTGGTCACTCCCAGAGAGAACCTCAGCATCTTCATCTCTGCTACCTCCAGCTCTGCCTCCTGCCTTTTCCTCAGTGAAACTGTCTCTAGACCAAACAACATTGCTGGTCTCACTAGTTTTGTACACCTTTCCTTTCATTTCAGCTGAAACTCTTCTATCACACATCACATCTGACACTTTCCTCCACCCGTTCCATCCTGCCTGTACACGCTTCTTCACCTCTTTTCCACACTCTCCATTGCTCTGGACTGTTGACCCTAAGTACTTAAAATCCTCCACCTTCTTGATCTCTTCTCCTCGTAACCTCACTCTTCCACTTGGGTCCCTCTCATTCACACACATGTACTCTGTGTTACTGCAGCTAATCTTAACTCCTCTCTATTTTTTAGGACAAACCTCCACCTCTCTAGCTTCTCCCACACCTGTTCCCTGCTCTCATTGCAGATCACAATGTCATCTCCCTGGGCTTGTGTAGTGGCAATCTTTAAAATGGGCACCGGCACACTTCTCCTCCATTCCTCAGGCCGCTTGACATGTTTTTTAAGCGTGGTGGTACGGGCGTACCATATACCGGTACCTACCAGAGGTGTGCCGGACGTAGCCTCGCGTCATGCTCTCTAGTTGGTCCATCGCTGCTGGCGTACGTAGTGATGTAATACGTCCTATGTTGGTGGACAATGGCCGATCTGGCGGAGCGCTGACTAAAGTCACACAAAAACATTTTTACAGAATTTGGAACTCAGTGTACACATAAGACGCTTAATGTTAAAAGGCGAAGCATTGATTTTTGAGAAATTTTATGGCTTTTAAACACGTCTTATACGGCACCTACATATTTATATTTACAAGGAACGTTACTAACCGGTTCAGGAACTTTATTTTTTTTGTTCTAACCGGTTCAGGAACGTCAGTTTATGGGTGGAACACAAAACCGGAAACGTTATAATTCCGTTTCTGTTCGGAAAGAACCGATTGGCAAGAAATTCTGGTTCAAAGCCCTGCCTAAAAGTCCTGCAACACTCTTCCTTTTTCAGCTTCCACCATTTTGTCCTCTGCTCTGCCTTTGCCCTCTTCATCTTCCTCACCACCAGAGTCATCCTACACACCACCATCCTATGCTGTTTGGCTACACTCTCGCCTACCACTACTTTACAGTCACTGATCTCCTTCAGATTACAGCGTCTACACAAGATGTATTCTACCTGTGTGCTCCTACCACCACTCTTATAGGTCACCATATGTTCCTGCCTCTTCTGGAAGAAAGTATGATGAATACTCTTATACGTATTTTTCCTTCGATACAAATCAAATATAATTGTTTTTCCTGTTTCACGGCAATAAATGTAAACTACTGTATTACTGATACATTGATCACATGACCCAACAAACGCTGACGTCACGGTCAAAGATGGCCGCCGCCTATGAATCAACGCTCCTCTCATAGCCCACTTTACGGTTGGACTTGTGCGACGTGTTAAAAACAGCTTTTACGTGACGCGTCTCTCTCCTGTGGGATTGTCACGCCGGTGGCAAAAGATGAAGACCTTCTGTGGAAGAGCCAACACGTCCACGGGAGCTTTGGACTGGGTGGAGGAAAGCGAGGAGTACGACTACCACCAGGAGATAGCCAGGTAGCTTAGCCGCCTCAGCGTGGAGACGAGCCGCGTCCCGTCAGTGTTTACGGGAAAATCAGTTTCAATGCATAGTAACGTCATTTGTCCAAACAAGACGTTTACGTTTGGCAACGAGCAGCTCTGTCAGTTTAATACAAACTGTTAAAGGTGTTTAACTTTTAAATTCCAAGTTATACATTCATTTAAAAATGTTATATCCTGATTCCATATGAAGTTTATTGGGTAAAAACATGATTTATTATTGACCAAGTTAATAACCTAAGCAAAACTAGAGAACTTCAAGTAATTTTCTGCTTCAGATAGTACAAGTTTTGTTTTGTTTTTTCAAAATACTGCGAAAATTGTACTTTCAATTACTGTTTAATAACTCAAAATTTAATCTAGTTCGTCTTTAAAGCTTCCGCCTGTTTAATGTGTAATAGTGTCAGGAGGTTTCTCTGTTGAGAACTCAACATTAAAGGTCGGCTGTCGTCTGTGTGTGAGGGATGCTTTGGTTTGGAAGAACTGACAGAACATGAGACTGATTTATTTATATTGTGTAACAATGAAGGGCAAAGATCTTATTTAATAAAGCAGCCCATCCTCATATTATGGATATGGATCAGTGTTTTGTGTTCATTTCAGGTCCTGTTATGCGGATATGCTCCATGACCACGACAGAGTGAGTTTTAGAAAGCATGAATTTATGTGTATTTTACGTCTTTAGCACTGAAACTGATCTGTGAACTTCCTGATGCCTCTACCTTCATTACTGACATGGACTTTCTTCCTCCAGAATGAGAAGTATTACCAGGGTATCCGAGCTGCCGTCGCCAGGGTGAAGGCTCGTGGCGAGCAGGTCATCGTCTTGGACATCGGGACAGGAACAGGTCTTCTGTCCATGATGGCTGTCACTGCTGGGGCTGACTTCTGCTATGCTGTGGAGGTAGAGATGCTCCTATCTGCACATTAACAGGTCCACATGTCACCGCGTAATAGCTGATAAAGATTGTGAGCAACCTGTCGTACAGCTTGAGTTGTTTCACAACATTTCAATTCCTCTGCCTCTGGCATTGTTGCTGGAATCTGAACAACCAGAAGATGGGTCTAGACTATTTCCACCAGCATTCAGGCATCTGAAAGAAGGAATGACATACCTGTGAGTGTGAACGGTGTGTACATTTCATAGACAAAAAACACTCTGTTACAGTCAACACAAACATTTATATACTGCCTAATGTCGAATCGACTGTCTCCTTTAAATATTGTATACAGCCGTACCTCGAGATGTAAGTTTTAATTTCTTCTGTGACTGAGTTGATTATAAAATTGAAAAATATTTAAAGTCCCTACTTGAAATCTGTTGAAGGAAACAAATCCAGAATCTGCATGATACTCAGATCTGTCTGCACAGTTTAGCAACTCTTCCTCACCCCACGTCACGTTTCTAACACCGATCAGTCTCAAATGTTACCCAGTTTTCTTTATACCTGCAGGTTTTCAAGCCCATGGCTGATGCTGCTCAGTGCATAGTGAAGAAAAATGGCTTCTCTGACAAGATCAAAATTATTAACAAACACTCCACTGACGTCACTGTGGGACCAGGTCAGACAGAACCAGAAGAATCGAATGATGGTGACTCTTGCAGAGGAGAACAGGATGTTGTTTGTGTGCTGAAGGCGTCTGTTCTGTTTCAGATGGAGACATGCAGATGAAGGCTAACGTCCTGATCACAGAGCTGTTTGACACGGAGCTGATTGGGGAAGGAGCTCTTCCCAGCTATGAGCACGCTCATCACTACCTGGTCCAGGTGGGACAGTGAAGCCCTTGATAACTTCAGTCTGGATAAAGTCGACCGATGTTCGGAGGGTAATCTCGGCTGGTGGTGACGTCTGTCTCCCCCTGCTGCTGCAGGACGGATGTGAGGCGGTCCCTCACCGGGCCACCGTCTACGCCCAGCTGGTGGAGTCGGAGATGCTGTGGAACTGGGCTCAGCTGCAGCCGGTGGAGGTGGAGGGGGCCCGCCTGGTTCCGCCTGCAGAGGTGGGCCTTTGCGCTGGCGCTCATTCGGTGTGTGACATCCAGCTGAGTCAGGTGTCTCCTCACAGCTTCACCCCGCTGGGTCCCGTCTGCTCCATGTTCAGGTATGAAAGTCTTCAAGATTCTCCTCAACACACTCTTCCACGTCTCACACTGACCTCTGTCCCTCCCTCTCAGCGTGGATTTCAGCCAACCCGTGAGCAGCGCCTTCCAGTCTCACTCCTCCCAGTTTGTGGCTCGGTGTGGGGGGCGGGCCCAGGTCGTCCTGTCCTGGTGGGACCTTGAAATGGATCCCGCTGGCAGCATTGTGTGCTCCATGGCTCCTAGCTGGACGTACCCAGAGCCCAAGACGGCGCCGGTGAGGTTTCAGTCATGTTGTGATGTCGTCCAGCTCCAATCCGCTCCCTGATGATCTTTGTTTGTGTGTGTGTGTGTGTGTGTGTGTGTGTGTGTGTGTGTGTGTGTGTGTGTGTGTGTGTGTGTGTGTTTTAGTGGCGGGATCACTGGATGCAAAGTGTGTACTTCCTGCCTGTGGAGAGCAAAGTGGCAGAAGGAGAGGAGCTGAGTCTGACTGTCTGTCACGATGATTACAGTCTGTGGTACGGCCTCCGGGCCCACAGGTACCACCTGACAGGCGCTACATGCTCTGCTTTACTTCCTGTTTCCTGCAGCACTGACTACAAACACCGGTAGTTTCTCAGCCCAAAGATGAAGATGATTTTCATAAACTACGTCCTCCTCCGTCCCACATCCCCTCTGTTTCTGTGTCTTTGTGGATTAAACCAGTTCGTGGAACCTCCAGCATCAAGTTCATGTTAAAAAAGACCGTTGACATTGTTGGATGCTTATAATTTAAGGCTTGTATTTAAATCTTTGAACAAACAGGTTTACTTCGAGTTAGGTCTTGTTGAGTTACAGATAATATCTTGTTACTCTAAAATAAAGAAGAATGAAAACATATATTATTAGTAGCCCGTAGCAACCCCCGTGACCCACAATTTGGAAAAAGAGGCTGAAGACAAGATGGCATTGTTTCTTCCGTACTATGTTAGAAAATAAGATTTAGTTGTTTGTAATATTAAAAAAAGATTTGAATTAGCCAAATATTTTTGAAATTGCATTAATTGAGGAAGTTCAGTACAGAACTGGGAATGCTTATCTTCAGTTTAGCCTTGAGACAAGTTAATCCTACTTACGTCTGAATATTCTGTCTTGGTCAAAGTACCGTTCGGTTCAGGTGTCGTTGAATAGTGATGAACGGTATTGGTTGTTCTTTTTTTATTTCTGTTCTGAGAGTAAGGCCAGCCCATAATGATGTTTGACGTCCTCAGACAGCCGGACCCTCAGACCGCCAGCCCCCCCTCTCGGCCCTGCTGCACCTGCCAGGCTCATCTGGTTTGGACCCGGCCTCGCTTCGGTGAACTGAACGACCAATGGCGTACGGAGAGCTACGTCAGCGCTCTGCGCAGCGTGAGTGACGCCCGTCCGTCTGTGAGCCTGTCGGTGACTTTATGCGCGGCGCTGCTCGTCTTACTGTTGCTGTGTTGACTCAGATTCTGAGGGAAGACAGCGTCTGTCTGGGCGTCAGCGATGGAAGTCTGCTTCCTGTGTTTGCTCACATGCTGGGAGCCAAAAAGGTACTCCATCCCCACCACCTGGCTCCATCACACACACCTTCACACAATGTTGTTGACCTAACATTTTCTGCTCAGGTCTACAGTTTGGAAAACTCCAGAATGTCGAAGCAGGTCATCGAGCAGGTAATGGAGAACTGTCAGTTGATGTCTGATGTCTGTTTGTACAATAAAACACAAAAAATGAACTCCAGAAGCAGCTTAAGAAGTGCTGATGCTATAAAATTGTCTCTGCAGATATTGGAAGCCAACTCCATGACAGGAGGTGTGGAGCTGCTGAAATCCAGGCCTGAGCAGCTGACCAGTAGTGATCTAGGAGGGCAGCAGGTATTTCTGGAACAGGACTGTAGTGCTGGACACTGCTGTCTGCTGGTGTTACACTGAGATCATTGTGAGAAAACCCATAGATAAAAATGCGTCAGAGAAGGAGTGTATAGTTTAATTATTTACAGAATATCTTTATCTTAATACTGTGTAAAAATCGGTCAGATGTTATTTTTTAAATTCTTACCTCATCAGTAATAAACTGAGACAAACAGCGCACATTCTAGATGTGGAATTGCGCCACTCTTTTTTTATATGTATTGCAAAAGGCTGATATGTAGTCAGCAAATCAAATGGAGGCTGAACAGGATTTGTTTCAAATTTTATGTTAACATTCATAAAATACAAACAAAGAGGGACCAGCTGGTGAATCTGGAGTCAAAGGAAAGCGTGTCTCCTCCAGATCTCGGTCCTGATGGGGGAACCCTACTTCAGCACCAGCCTCTTGCCCTGGCACTCCCTGTTCTTCTGGTACTGTCGGACCGCTCTGACCGGCCTCCTCCGGCCCGACGTCACCGTTCTGCCCTGCTCTGCCACGCTTCACGTGATGGCTGTCGAGTTCCAGGTGAATGTTTCTGTACATGTGTGGTAATATTTAGTTTCATTTAAGGATCATTCATGCATTGTTGTTGATGCAGATGTAGTAACAGTAGAGTAGAAAAATTATTTTTTTCTTACGATTGTTAGAATTTGTGGAGGATACGAGCTCCATGTGGGACATGTGAGGGGTTTGATGTCACACCCATGGATGAAATGGTTCAGGTAAGAACTCTCCAGGGTTCCAGCATCGCCTTCATAGAGCTGTAGTATAGAGTCATGGTTTCAGTCAGGAGGTTTGTGACGGTGGAAGAAGCCCCCATCAGTTTTTATTTATGTGTTTAAAATGTGTTTCCATGACTCTTGACCCCTGTCCCTTCAGCGATCTCTGGAGTTCCACGAGTCACGTGAAGCCGAGCCTCACCCTCTCTGGGAGTACCCATGCCGCGCCCTGACCCAGTCTACACCTGTCATGACCTTTGACTTCACACAGTGTATACCGGAACAGCCAATCATCAGTGAGGGTTTGCTACCATTGACAAGGTATGGAGTTTTCCCCATGAGATCAAGAACCACACTCCAGATCCAAAACCAGTCTGCCCCCCCAAAAGTACCACGCTTAGAAAAACAACATGAAAGAAAGACCAACTTTATGGTTGCATCTTGTGACGATACCGACTTCATCCTCCACTGTTTCACAGTGATGATGACTTGGTCTCTCTAGTCTGTCCTGCAAATTGGATGTGTATAATTTTCAGGACGATTTTTTTGCTAGAACTTGGGAACGTTTCTCTCTTTTTTCAGTTTGATCTGACTGACAGTATTACTCAACCAAAGTAACATCTGTCAGCTGTGGGAAGAAACAGCTGGCAGTACGTAGCTGGTTAGAAGGTGCCTCTTGAGCTGGTTAGCTCACCAACACACGGTGGTGCTTACGTGTGTTTTGTGGGTTTTTCCTGTCAGCTTTATTTAAGATACTGCAATACAAACTCGGTGCCTCCTGTATGTATTTCATAGTAAAAGCTCACTAGCATATCAATGACCAGAAGCCTTTCATTTCTGAATGGGGCTTTTATTGTGAAAGTTGCAGAAGCATCTTGTGTCCGGCAGGAAATAACTTGGTTGAGGAAAGAAAAACAAGGTTGTACTGTGATATTATGAGAACAACACTCTTATTCATGGGCTCCTTATGAGGAATGACCGGGTCAAGTGGTAAAATATGGTTCAACAGGCCATTTGGGTTTTTAACTAAGTGTTTTGAACTTCACACATACAGGTCCTTTGAGAGTAATACTACCGATGTGTGATAAATAGCAGCTCATTGATGAGTTAAAATGAAACCAAATCATGAAAGCTGAATTATTTCCTCCACACAGAATAATTCTATAAAATTGTGATAACAATTGTGTTGTTTCAGGAATCCACACATTCTGCGTTAAAATGTTTAGATTTGAAATGTATCAGGGACACAACAGGAGCAGCAGCTACAGTTTCCCCCCCTCATTGAACAGAGCGTCTCACTGTGGATTTATCTGAACGCTTCCGTCACATTCTCCTGTTTGTTTCAGGATCGGTCGTTGCCACGGTGTCGTGTTGTGGATGGAATATCAGCTAACTGAGGACATCGCTGTTAGCGCTGGTCTGATTCAACCAGTGGGTGACCAGGTACCACAGCCTTCACCTCTCATTTACACGATTATTGTCAGATTGTCTTGTTTGCTGAATTTTTCTTCTTTCTCTCAGACTTTGACTCAAGTCTATAAGTACAAAGTTTCATTCATAAATAATCTGCCAGATATTCTGTCAACTCATCATTACTCATTTGTCTGTAAATTCTAAACATGTCTATGTGCAAACAAATAGGACTGACTGAACAATGAGATTACAATTTAGTAAATACACATACAAACGAGTCATGAGTTATTAAAACGGTTTGTTAAAATGATCAGTTAGTTGAGTAAAGCCCTCACTAACTAAAGTTAATTATTAATATGTTAAAGGATGTCCGAATGTAAACATTTTGTTAGGGGTTAGGGCTACAGATGGATGAGGAAACCATCTGACATTAAAATTTTACATGATCAAATAATAATAAAGTAATCTGTGGTGGTCACTGGAGACGTGTCTGTCGTGAGACGTCGCAAAATGAAGTATGAGAAATAAGAATGTCTAATGTGAAGAATTATTTGTGTGTCTTGTTTTCCAAACAAACTGGAATCAGGGTTTTGGGACACATGATCAGCACTCTAGACTACATAATCTGAGATATTCTGTAGATGGACTTCAGCATCAAATGGGCATTAGAAATGTGTTTAAATCCATCAAAGATACAGTTGTGCTCAGAATAATAGCAGTGTCTTTAAAAAGGTGAGTAAATATCAAAATTCTTCAAATACAGGCGTGGAAAAAAAGACGTGGAAAAAATTGTTGGTACCCCTCTGTTAATGAAAGAAAAACCCACAATGGTCACCAAAATCACTTGAAACTTACCAAACCAACAATGAATAGATGGCATGTTTTAGCTCTTTCCACTGATTTTCAATAGGATTTAGATCTGGTCTCATAGGACTTCAGAATAGTCCAATGCTTTTCTCTAAGCCATTCTTGGATGTTTTTGGTTGTGTGTTTGGGGTCGTTATCCTGCTGGAAGACCCATGATCTGCGACTGAGACCAAGCTTTCTGACACTAGGCAGGACATTTTTCTCCAGAATGCCTTGATAGTCTTGAGATTTCATTGTACCCTGCACAGATTCAAGACATCCTGTGCCAGATGCAGCAAAGCAGCCCCAGAACATAACCAAACCTCCTCCGTGTTTCACAGTAGGGACAGTGTTCTTTTCTTCATATGCTTGATTTTTCCGTCTGTGAACATAGAGTTGATGTGCCTCACCAAAAAGCTTCAGTTTTGTCTTGTCTGTCTGAAGAACATTCTCCCAGAAGCTTTGTGGCTTCTCAACATGCATTTTTGCAATTCCAGTCTCGCTTTTTTATGATTTGCTTTCATCAGTGGTGTCTTCCTTGGTCGTCTCCCATGGAGTCCACTTTGGCTCAAACAACGACGGATAGTGCGATCTGACACTGATGTACCTTGGCCTTGGAGTTCATCTTTAAAGTCTTTGGACGTTGTTCTGGGCTCTTTGGATACCTTTCGAACTATCCGTCTCTTCAATTCATCGTCAATTTTTTCCTCTTGCAGCCATGTCCAGGAAAGTTGGCTACAGTCCCGTGGATCTTAAACTTTTGAATAATGTGTGCCACTGTTGTCACAGGGACATCAAGCTGCTTAGAGATGGCCTTATAGCCTTTACCTTTAACATGCTGGTCTATAATTTTCTTTCTAAGCTCCTGAGACAACTCTCTCCTTTGCTTTCTGCTGTCCATGTTTAGTCTGGTACACACCATGTCACCAAACAGCACAGTGACTATTTGCCATCCTTTAAATAGGCAGACTGACTACTTATGTGATGTCAATTGCAGGACACACCTGAGTTATTCTTGTCCCTCTGGTAATTTTCTTTTCTCAATCTTTTACAGAAGGACCATCATTTTTGTCTAGGCATGTTTCAGTACTTTTTTTTTTTTTTCTTTTTTTTTTTTAATTAAAAAGTTTGTTACTTTTGTAAGTTTCAAGTGTTTTCAATTGCCATTGTGGATTTTTCTATCATTAACAGAGGGGTACCAACAATTTTGTCCACGTGTGTAAATAGTACTTCACAAATGCTTTGGGGATACTGCACATTCTATTTCAAAGCAAGAAAATTGGAAAAAGTTGTTACATTTTTATAATATTTCACAGAAAATCAAGAAATGTCATGTTAAAAAAATATCAGTGTTGATATCTGTCTTGACACACTCAAAAATGTACCATATAAACTACAAAATTCTTGAAAAATAAACTTTGCTGAGTATTCCTAAGTATTATTTTGTTGCATAACCACGGTTTCTGATAACTCCTTCACACCTGTGGTGCATGGAGCCTTAACTCAAACTTAAACTTACTTTATTAATCCCTGAAAGAGTAAATTATTTTTACACTCACGTCCTTATACAGAGAGATGTTAGACATGCTTACATATACTGTATACTGTATATATATTGTGTACAGGCCCCTGAAATAAACACACAACACACTAGAGGCCTGTAGGCATGCAATTAGTATAGGGGGAGGAAGAGTGACTGGCAGCAACCTCGTGGTGCACCCAAATGAGCTGACACCTCCCACTGTCAGCTCAGACTCTGAAGGTGGCTGGGTGGGAGCGGGAATCGAACCGCCGATTTCTGATCATGAGATGACCACTGAGCCACTGCTGCCCCCAACTTCTCGTAACGGTCAGCAGGTGTTGCATCTCAGGACAGTTGTGCTACACTCCACAATTTCTCTGCGTTTCTTGGTTGTGCCTCATGAACAGCATTGTTTATGTCAGCCCACAAGTTTTCTGTGGGATTGAGGTCCGGGGATTGTGCTGGACACTCCACTGGAAGGATGCTGTTTGTCTGGAACCATGATTTTGCTCACTTGCGGTTGTGTTTGGGGTCATTGTCTTGCTGAAAAATCCAATTCAAAGGCATTTTGTCTTCAGCATACAGCAACATGACTACTTCCAGTTTTCTGATGGACTCAATCTGATCCATGATCCCTGGTATGTGATAAATAGGACCAAAACAATAGTATGAAAAACATCCCCATGTCATGATGCCTGCACCACCATGCTTCACCGTCTTCACAGAATACTGTGGCTTGGATTCTGTGTTTGTTGAAGGCCCTTAGACCCCAAAAACAACAATCTTACTTTCATCAGTCCACAAAATTTTACGCCATTTATTTTTTGGGTAGTCAATGTGGTCTTTGACAAATTGTAACTGCTTCAGCACATGTCTGTTTTTTAACAGTGGGACTTTGCGGAGGCTTCTCACTGGTAGCTTGGCTTCACATCGACGTCACCTGATTGTTACTGTACTCGGAGATCTTTTCTGATCCTCCTTGAGATGATTGTTGTCTGGGCCTTTGCTAGTTTGGTTATCCTCCAATCCATTCAAGTTGTTTTTCTTCCTCGTCTTTCTGGTTTTGGCTGCCATTTCAAAGCGTTTGATATCATTTTAGCTGAACAGCCGATAGGTTTCTTGACTTCTTTGTGTGTTTTCCTTTCTTTTATCTATTTCTTGATTAAAAGAAATGCACTTCATCAGAATAGTGTCGTAAACGACCCGTTTTACTCAGGTTTTTCAGGACAAATGCACAGCCAGCATATGCAATGTCAGTTGCCTTGATCCTTACGTAAGGACTACCTTTTTTTTTAAACACTTTTTTTTTCACAGAATCGACGCCCTCCCAAATTGAATTCGATATTTTTTTTAACACAACCCTTTCAGTTAATCATTCAGTTTCACAGAATCAGCAGAATGCACAGCAGGCCTGTTGGTTTTTTATACCTTTATTATGCCCTCCAGAAACTTACTTGCGGTGTAGAAGTTAAAATTGTAACATAAACAGTGATTTATCTTGCTACTGTTGAGGGATTGCTATTATTTTGAACATAACTGTACATTAACTTAAGATGGAGTGGATTTATCTTTTAATGGGGACTTTTAGAAATTCTACATTTGGACTGATTTGGAACCAAACTGCTGGGACATCATTGAGAATCTGATGAGAAGCTCAGCTTCCTTCAGAGGACATCAGAGCGGTGACCGTAGAGCCTGGTAGGACTGTTGGTTCTGGGTTCTGACCGACGTTCTTGTTTGCAGGGGGAGTGTGAGTGGAGTCGGCACAGGAAGCAGGGGGTGTATTTCCTGAGGTCGCCGTGGGAGAGCTCAGGCGACGGCAGAGCGGCGCTGTCTTACAGCTTCATCTTTGAACCGACTTCAGGAGATATTAAGATGGACTTCAGCATCAACCCTGGTGATCTGTAACCAAGTGACTCTTGATGGTTTTACCTCACATTAGTTTGATTTTTGGCTATATTAGTTTCATATTTAACAGTTTTATTATTCTGACTGAAGGAAACCAGTATCACTGAGCATAATCCAGTCTTTTATGACTGCAGGACATGAAAACCTGTTTACAGTGGACAGCTTTATTGATTTTGAGTAAAGCAAAGCCAAAAGTGTCCTTTCAAGGTTTTATAGTTTTATATTGGTTGTCATGATGGACGTTTGCTGCTTTGTGCTTTTCCCAACAATTATCCAGAGCCGTGACGGTGCGCACAGTATGAATGAACCATCATTCAGTGGCATGCCTCCACAAGTTAAAATGAAATAAAAAGACAAGTTGTATTGCTCAGCTTTTAATACATAAATGATTCAATTTCTATTGTTTGGATTTGCTGAAATTGTACTGAGGTGTGTCCTTTGGATTTTGTCTTAAAATGTACATCTAGATTTAAATGGACCAAAAAGAACAGTGCATAAGGTACCTCATCAAAAACAAATCACATCATTTACAAATTAACAATGGCAAGAGTGAAACTGAAAAGACTGGATTCCTTAAATTTAATTCAGATACTGCTTTCGCAAATTCTCAAAGCTGCAATGCCCAACTTTTCATTTAAGAACTGCAATTGTTGCAAAAGGAGGGAATCACAATCAACATGACTGAACAAATCAAACTGAAGCCATCTGACTAGAGGGACGTCAACACCCCATCAAATCTGCAGTGACGTCACTGACAGACAGCTGAAGCGGACGGAACCATGTGTCCGTGGATGGGGAGGAAAGGAATGTGACGTTAACTCTGAGCGGTACGGTCAAGTATTTCAGGAATCAGTCAGCGTCTTCTTGTCCAGAACAATTTTCTCTCCTGGCTTGAACGCTGGCATTCCCGTATACGGACAGCTGGCACATCGGAAAGCATCGCCGAGGTAACACTGCCACAGACAAATCAAAATCAGTGTTTACCATGTTAACCAGTTGGTGTAATTTGGAGAGTAGATCTGAAAATATACTCACACTTCCACAGGAAGATTTTGGTAGGTTAGACTTTTGTGTCTCTGAACTTTTCCCTTCCAGCTCCTCAGCAAGACCACATGAGCTAAATAAAAACATACGACAAACATTAATGACCAAATGCTTCCAAAGTCCAGATGAAAGCGCTCCTTCTGGTACTACTGCAGTCCAAAACATTCACGACATGCTTCATGCTTTCAAAATGTTTGCATGGTGACCTCACCAGTTTTTGCAGGCTTTCTTCTTGCCAGATCCTGGTCCACAACTAGGTGCTTTAAGAGAAGCTGGATCTGGTTTCTTAAAGTCTTCTTCATCCAGAAAGTCATCAGAGTCCACCAGATCCTAGACAAGAACAAAACGCACACCAGACTGTAAATGCAAAAGGTTAATGACGGTAAAAAGATGGAGTACAACAACCATGAGGCCCAGGCTGGTCCAGAGACATTATGCTCCTCCTGACTGAACTTGAATGAACCTTTAAGGCAGAAAGAAAAAATCTGACTCACCACATCGTCGTCGTTGATGTCACTCGCTGACAGCGCCCACATTTTGACAGTGTTGGGATCCAGAGCAGGTTTCTCTACTGAAACCACACCTTTGAAGATGTTAGCATCACATCAAGTTTGACAAACCAAACTATACAAACTCTCACACCAGGAAACAAAAACTGTGCAACTCTTAATAACTTAGACAGCGCGAAACCTACAGAGACTGACAGTAAAGTAAGAAATTTTATTAGTGACATAACTATAGAAAATTGGTTCATTTATAGATTGATCCACCTTTCATGCTTTTTGGTATCTAATCTCAAATCCATAAATATGAATAGTTTCTATTTATATGCTGACCAAATGATAAACTGTTGGGACCCATTATAAAGTGGATTATGTCCATTTGTACCTCCTGAATTAAACATACAAAAGCTAAGGGAATCCATTTGTCCTTAGTTTTGGTGCCTAGGAAGGAGACAATTTTAAGCCTGGTGGTACAAGGACTGAAAATATAAAACCATGGAATTATCTTGTTGAACAAAAAAAAGTATGTCAAAGATTAAAATTTGTACAAAAACTACTGCACAACACTCAGTGTCCACAAAGCAAAAAACTTGTACAGCCTTAAGTTAAAGCGTATTTTCAAATAAAGTGATTTAAAAGCCTAATTTTAAACACCGGTTTGTTCCAGAAATTTCAGATCATGAGACTCACTGATTGTCAAAAGTGGCTTCAAACACACCACAAGTAAACACACAAAGTTATCTCTTTAAAAGTGACAGACACGGACAAAACTGTGCAGTAAAATGAACTGAAGAACGTCACCTGGTGTCTGCTGCTTCTTCCCAAATGACAGCTTAATCTGGCTGGATGATCCCACCTCAAAGTTGGGTTTGTTTGCAGTTATGCGGACTCGAGCCAGAGTGTTTCCTTGGTAACTAGTGGCATCCCTGAGGCAGTTCAATGCCTCTGGACTCAGTTCTGTTTTACTGACCTAGGTGGGAAGAAAGTGGGTCAGAAATGATTAATGTGCACAAATTTACATATACTGTAAATAAAAATAAATACATTTGTATCTGTCTCACAGGCTTATATTCCCCCTATTCCTACCTATACATTTTGCTTTAATAAGTTTAGCACCTCCCACTAGTATGTGGAGTATACAAGCTTTAAAAACACACACCAGGAGACACTTTGGTATTTTCTATGGCTTTACACTCAACCTGCTCACCTCAGACACCGATGTAAAGCCAGACAACTTGAGGGCTGATATAAGCTTCTCAGTAGTTCTCACACTCAGTACTTCAGCTCCTGGAGAAACATGAAGAAACACAATCAGTCACAATCTTACAGTCTTGACTGAGAAATTTGACACAAGAAATAATTTATGTAAAGATTCATGAATGAGTGATGCAGGGTTTTATAACTTCAAATTTCAACATAAAGTGCATGTTGGTGCATCTCAACTATGTAAAGAGATCTGTGTCACCTGTAACAGCTTCATCTAGAGCTAACTTCCCACCAGGTCGAAGCACTCTGGCTATTTCTGCTAGCATCTCTGCAGTGTGGATGGAGGAGCTGTCCGGCAGAACACAGGACAGCACACAGTCAAAGGAAGAGGCAGAATGGCTGGCTGGAAGAGGAGAGGATCGTTTCAGAATATTAATGTAATCTCATGTATGACAAGTGATTCATAAGCTGTCTACGCATCAAGTCTCGTATGATGTGGCTTCAAACAGGTGAAGGGTCACTCACACAGCAATAATCTCTCATTGTTCTCCACTGATAGTTTCCCGCCTGAACCAACAATGGCACCCAGTTCTTCTGCATACTGTTTCAGGACCGCTGGTGTCGAGGGCTGAGCCCAAATCAACAGCACCTTGTCTCCTCCTCTGATGCCCAGATCTGTCATGGCCTCCTGCGGAAATGTGCAGGATTACTGAGGATGTAAAAAAAATTATAAAATTCACCTTTCTGTTGAATCATCCTAAATAGAACAAACATGTAGTTGGTGGAGAAGATCCTGCCAGACCAACAAAAGTGACCGGATGAGACAATTTATTTTAATTATAATTAACCCTAACCTGTTGAAAGAAAAGGAACTAGTTATTTTGATAGATTATCATGATCAAAGTATTATGAAAACCCATGTTCGTCATGACTCAGCATGTTCTTGCATATTATTATTATCTAAGTTTTATTACGAAAACCAATATTCGTCATGACTTAGCATTTTCCTATGAGGTCAGGGGTCAGGCTCATGAAAAACAAATACGAATCTGAAGTTCCTCACACTGGAAATAAATATGAACTATGAATATCATGAAATGTAAAGATGTTGAGCGAGTCTAGACCCTTCTTTTTTCACTCATTACCAAATAACATTACTGCACTGTTAATGTAGCAATAGTTTTCCGTTTTGTCTTGGATAACGTTAGCATTAGCTTGTTAGTTGACAGGTGAAAACATTTGGTTAGATTTCCAGAACGCAAATGGCGTGACGCAGATGACACCGGTGATAAAACATGTGTAAGCACGTTTTTGAGACCACGAGAATTAGATTCAAAGAGAAAAAAATAACAAATATACTCACTGGTTTGTATGATTGCGCTTTTTGCCTTAAATTCACAGAAATAAGACCACAATTCAATCGAAACCACGGGTCACGTCGCTGTTATCTTGGCGGACGTTAAAACTGTGAAAATTTACAAAAAAAGAGCAGTGGTTTCCGCTTTGAATTTTCAAAATAAAATGTTTCTCACTGCATTAGACGAAGTCCCTGAAACCATAGCGTACTACAGTCTTAAAAGAAATGAGTCGAGTAAATTCGGGCAGAAAAAGCGAACACACTAATTAATATCGTTGTATCTTGAATAATATTTTGAAAGAGCAGCGATACTCTCTTTTCCCTTGTTATCGTGTTGCTTGTAAGTTGTAGTTCTTTTCACAACCGAGTCGCGTTAAAATGACGTAGTCGTTTTCAAAGACAAAAAAAGTGACCTGCCAGTGCTGCTAAACATGGCGGCGCTGCTGAGAGTCGTACGTGCGGGACGGGTTCTCCGGGGGCTGGGCAGAGGTGAGATACGACTACAGAGCTGTTGGTGCCTCATATTTAAAATGGACAGCCAGGGAAAATAATCGTCTGCTGTCAATATTGATTATTAAACAACGTTACGTGAAAACGTGGCCGTGTTGACGTCATTGATAATAACAACCAAAGTCATTTGCCGCGGAAGGTGATTGTGGAGGACAGAATTGGACAAACATGACAACATGTCCAACAAAATAAAACTGTTAGCTGGATGGTTGTTGGTTGATCCACGGTTTTAAAGGCTTCATGGGTTCAACATGCAGCCTCTAGTTAACTAGTCGGTGTGACTGGGGGCGTCTTCAGTCTAGTTATGCAACATGTCACAGGATCCGACTCTTAAATTTCCTACAAAATTTGAGTTTCTGGTATGCAAACTTACAATTGTTGCTGTTTGTACTAAATCCTGTGAAAATGACCACCTAAAGATTGTTGACATTTGTTTGTAATGGAACAAAACAAAATGTTGTATATCTTATGCACCAATATATACCGTGGAAGTTGCAAGACACACATGTGTCTGTATTATTTGAAGGATTGTGCACACATTGTTACAGTTGGAAGTAAAATTATTCACCCACCTTTGTGAACTGGGTTGGTTATTTTATCAGCATCTGTTCACAGTAACGTCACTAGTTCAGAACGGCAGATGTCAAAGGTGTGTTCCCAGAGTGTAACACAAATTCTACTTTTATTAACTCCTGCAGTCTCGAAATGATTTCACTGCTGTGACTTTCTGCAGACATGACATCTAGACATCAGCTTCTGACAGCGTTCATGAGGAATCTTAGCCCATGCATCATGGAAAAGCCCACTGACAGTAATCTTCCTGTTTACATGCTGAATCCACCTCATTCAAATCCCTCCAGAGAGTTTCTTTGGGTTTCAAGTCAGATGACTGACAGCCTCTGTGGTGATCAAGGAATTTTTCAGAAACCAAGCTTTGTAGGACTGAGGTTTGTTTGGAATCAAAAATGAAATCTGTTTATGCAGCTAATTAAACTGTTGCTGTGTGATCCAGTTTTTGAAGACAGTTGATAAATAGTTTATTTTGCCAGAAAACCTAGATAATAATGAAGGTTGAATCATTTTGCTTACAGTTTTGGCTCTATTCAGTAGCATTCAGGAAGAGCCAAACAGGTTCATTTGTGAGTTACTGGACACAAAGTGCAAAGTCCAAGACGTCATGGTGACTTTGAGTTTTAATATGTGAGATTTCACCGTGCAATCTGGTCACATTTTCCTCATGCCAAATCCTCAGAAGCTAACGAGTCCATTTCTCACCACAGTATTGTCAGTACGAACTGCAACAACCCCCCAATGCAGCAGCCTGAGAAGAGGTTTCCACCGTCCTGCCTTGAGGCTTCAGGACAATTCCAAATCTGACAAGCCCACTTCTTCCTCTTCTACGACCTACCATGAACACTACCAGGCTGACTCTGTCAAACAGGACACAGAGGCTCCTGCACAGGAAGGCCCCGCAGCTGAGGAGGCCTCTAGCACAGACACCAGGTCAGTGGATCACGCTGTGTTAGTATGAGGTCACAGGTACAGTAGAGCAGAGAATCATGGGACGTGAAAATGACCCCATGCTGATGTGATCATTCGCTGATACTGATCTGAGTCCGATGAAAGAACTTAAACCTCACTGGGTAGGGAAGACGTTTTCATTTTGGGAGGCTCGGGTTCTGTAGATGTGACCAGAACAAACTTGATAACTGTGTTAGCAAGTGTTTGCGTCAGAGACAAGTGTTTATTTAATACATGGAAGTGTGCTGCGTTCCGTGAGTCTCAGAATGCAGTGCGCACACGGATGTTGTCAGCCAATAGAATGCGTGTATAGTATCACATGACTACTAAAAATCTGCAAAGTAGTGAAGGCGTGCATCTTGAAGCGCGAATAAACGAGGGATTACTGTACAGTATACTGAACATCAACTCATTGGCTGCCAGCGCTTTGCATGAGTTGATCTGCTTGGACGAACTTTCTCTGACGCTGCTGACATTTATCGGTGTTTTCTTTCTGTTCTTAAACGATCGCAAGCTGTTTCGCTCAGAGCGATATCGTATTCACTCCCCGGGGAGCTCGGACTTGCATCATGAGCTGCCGCAACTTCTCAGCCTTTCTCTGATTCTTCATCCTCTGTTCTGTTACTGGATCCATCGTCATGATGCTAAATTCCATGATTAGAAACCTGATTTGCACGCCTCCAGACTGTCCTCCAGCCGTCACTCCAGCCGTAGAAAAATGCAATTGATGTCTATAGACGTCAATGGTAGCCAGCGAGTTACGACAGTTAATTTAACTCCTGTCAGACTCTCTTTATTGTTGAATCTTGTGTGCCTGTGGACAGTTACCAGGACCAGAGTGAAGATCAGGAGGAGGAATACGAAACAGAAGAACAGCTTCAAGCTCGAATCCTGACGGCCGCGCTGCCGTTCGTCCCGGCTCACGGCTGGTCGGTGGAAGCTATTGCAGCTGGAGCGGAGGTGAGCATGACAGGAAACATGTTGGACCCTGTTCTCAGGTCAGAAGACAGAACAGTACCAAAAAGCACGTCGACTAAAACTGAACTCAAACACTGAATGAACCACACAAGTTGGAGCCTGCAGGGTTCTGTTATGATTATCACTCTACTAATGTTGCATTCCTTATCTGCTGTTGTTTTTGCTGCCTTACTGGTGCCAGACACTGGGTTTGTCCTCCGCCTCCACTGGTATGTTCACGAATGGCGCTGGAGACTTGGTCCTGCACTTTGTTGCCCAGTGCAACTCCCAGCTGACAGAGATTCTGGCTGAACAGCACAACCAGGTCCAGTTGGGCCAGGCCGAGTATGTATACACACCTACAGGCTGTGTGTGCTGCTGAACTCGTTACTACTTAATGTCAGACAGACCTTGAACAGAAATCTGTAAAGAACTGAATTTTCTCGTTTTACAACTTCTAAAATCTTTGTTAAAATTCCAAATATTGTTTTGACAACGGTGTTGCAGACCAAAGAAGACGGCTGACTTTCTGAGAGATGCTGTGGAGATTAGACTGAGGATGCACATCCCATACATCGAATCATGGCCTAAGGTATGAAGCACAGTCGACAATACATATATTTTATTCTGCTCTTCTCAGACAGAGAAGACAGACAGAATCACGTATGTGTGTGTGTTTGTTTGTTTGTTTGTTTGTTTGTTTATCGAAGGCCATGAGCATCCTCCTCCTCCCTCACAACATCCCCGACAGCCTGAAGCACCTCTCCTCCCTGGTGGACGACATCTGGTTCTACGCCGGCGACCGATCCACAGACGTGAGTGGATCCTATCACCCTCGACACCCTCCTGTTTCTGCTCCCGCTGACACCTTCCTGTCCCCCTTTCATCACCACCCACGCAATATCAGGCCTGCCACCTCCCAGGTTACTCCCCCCACCCCCTCCTTCCAGCCGCTGCTTCTTGGAAGGCTGTTCTTCATGTTATTGCTCTAGTCAGTTATTAAATCATAAGTCTAAATCCATGTTCAGCTCATATTATGCAGAGTTTAAGCTAATAAGGGATGAAACAATTTACATCATGGCCAGATGAGGAAGACAAAAATTACAAAATAGTAAAAATAATGAATACTTATTAGAATATTTTTCATATCTGTCACCTGAGTGACAGTTAATCAGATCTGTTAAAACAAGTAACAAATGCAAACGTAACACAACTAAAGTCACCGAGGGGCTGCAGACTAATAATCAATAATTAACTAATAACTGACCCTCCCTGACTTTTTGGATGCAGAGCTCCCTTAATTTTCTTCACTGTCTTGTATGCAAGTTCTCACAGAGGGATCATCCACAAAAACTATTTGTCCTCCTTCATTCCGTTGCTACGGTGACAAAGCTCCTATCTGTGTTGTGAGTGATCCGATGTACCAAGGTGACACCTACTGGAACATTTAGTGTTCCACAAACACACACCCCACAAATGAGTGGTTAAATAATTCTAAGAACCTGTTTCCTTAACACTGGCGCCCACTAGCAAGGAGAGTTTTTGCTGCAACTGCTTTTGGTGTGGACTGTTGTTCCTGTGCTAAATGGTGTCTATTGTTGGCTACATTTTATTGTAACCAACAATATTGTAAGCTACAATATTATTGTTGCCTTTTTTTTTTTCCTCTGTAGATGAACTGGTACACCAAACGGGCAGCGCTGACTGGCATCTTTAACACCACAGAGCTGGTGATGCTTCAGGATTCCTCACCAGACTTCCAAGACACCTGGAACTTCCTTGACAACCGTATTCAAGATGTCGTCAACATGGCGGGCACCGCTAAACAGGTAGCGTGGAAAGCATCCAGAGTGACAAAGGCGTGAACACAGGATGTGTTTTGAGACCTTTTTTCAGAGGAAGACTGGAATCCCCAATTCCTATTGATCTAATTATTCCATCATAGACTGAAAATTTAATTTAAGAGCTCTCCTTCGAGCCAAATTCGAACCAGCAACCTAAGGATTACTACATTGTCCTGCTACAGTCCTCTGCCCTACCACCTGAGCTATCGAAGGGTTTTAATAAACATGTCAGTGTCCTTTCAGTAAACAACAGGGATTGGCCCGAACATGGGGTCAAGTCAAAATGATGAAACACAAGTTCCATACAAGGAGTTCAGAAAAAAGGAAAATGCTTCTATGTTTACCAGAATTTATATGACCTGATTTCTGAGTTGTATTTATTGTATTTCACTTTGTTCTAGGTGCAGTCCACCGGTGAAGCAGTGGTGCAAGGGCTCATGGGAGCTGCTGTTACAGTAGGTCTCCCGTCATTTGGGGATTTAGTCCTTAGTATGGGGTTTTGTTTTGTTTTGTTTTGTTGTTGTTGTTTTTTTCCTGTAAAGTATCCTGTAATCTTATTTTTTGGATTAGCCTTTCTCTAAACATGCTGATTTTTCTATAAATCTGTTTTTGCCTGTGAAGTTCGATCATCTGCTGCAAAGCTCTTGACTCTGATGCAATGAAGGATATGTCATGTACCGATGTTTTACATTCAATTTACTTTTAACATAAATAAATGCTGCTCATCAGCCCATACTATTATTTTGAAATTTTGCTTATTGTTAATTATTTAGTCATACATGACTATATGTAATGATTTTAAATATTCAGTGCTGTTTTGTGCTGTAATAGATCAGGGTCTCCGTTTTACAACATGGATTGTTAAATATGTAGACATTGAAATCTAAAATTGCTGATATTTGTCTTGTCTTGCTCTTTTCAGCTGAAGAACCTCACAGGACTGAACCAGAGACGATGATGTAAAAAGAGCCTTCCTTAACGGTGATCCTCAGTCTGACCCTTTGACTTGTGTCACGAGCTGAAGATCAATTTCTTTCTGATCTTATTTCAGATGAACTGTAATGAGACTGAAAGTGCTGGCCTTTTATTCAGAAAGAGTAAACTATTATTTATTATGGGTTTTTGTGTTCACCAGCAGGACCAGTGGCTTTGTCCTGCTTTGTTTCATGAACAAAAATTTCACTGCCCTGGTCAGCCATTTTCCCCCTTGTATAAATGGACACACAGATCTGTAAATTTATTTTTGGTCTTCAATAAAATAGTTATTACTATATACGTAGCGATTGGCTAGAATTTCATTATGTAGGTAAATGATACTGTATTTGTCCACCAATAAAGCTAAGCTCAACTCCTGGAGTAGAGTTTTGCATTTTGAATTTTAAATGTCAAAATTTTGAATGGGTTTTAAAAAATAAGCCCAATAAACCATAAACTGCTGTTTCATATTGTTTGATTTTAAAACACTACACTTTAACAATAACGCATGTTTACAGTATTCCATTAAAAATACCTGAATGCTCTTATTTTGAAAGTAAATGTCCGGGCTTCAATGACCCGGATATGCACTAAAAACCCGCCCCCTTGTCCAATAGCAACCAATCAATAGTCGGGGTTTGGTCATTTGGCCAATCAGCGATTGATATTTCCGGAAAAGCTACTGAGCCGAGGCAACGGTAGCAGAGTGAGCTTTCCATTTCACAGCGTTAAATTTGGATTTATTTGGCTTAAATAATGCCCTATGCTAATCAACCAACTGTAAAGATCACAGAACTGACAGACGAAAATGTCAAGTTTGTTATAGAAAACACTGATTTGGCGTGAGTAACATCTTTTTGTGTATACAAAGAAAGTGTGGAGGCAGCCATCATTCTTCTCAGATCCACAACTCATGTTGAAACATTCTGTGTTATTGTTCATTAGCTGCACCCAGTTACTATTTTAACATAGTAATAAGATGCGCTATAACCAAAATGTTAATTCATTGAAGAAACTAGTAGTGTACACGAACGATTCGATACCCTGTGATATGGTTATCAGTCATAAATATCGATGGAAGGGTTTTGTGTTTATTTAATAATGAACTGTCCGTCTAATCATTCTTGTCTTTTGCTCTTTCAGGGTTGCAAACTCCATCCGCCGCGTCTTCATGTCAGAAGTTGCCACCATAGGTACAGTGAACTTCTGTTTGACCGTTCTACAGCCTCACAACCTCAGGAGGCAGCTTTGCAATAGGTCAACAGTCCCGGGATCCACCCTCATCATTTGACTTCTTAATTTTGAAAACCTGTCTTTATGATAACCATTAAAACAATGTTTATTCAAGAAAATCTATTTAAAAAAGGTTGTGGTTAAAATAATTTTTATTGTCATCACAATTTGATATTCTTTCCTTGTCCTGTGTCCGACTATACTACCAAGTTTCATGAATTTCAGACAATTACATGAACTTTGCCTCTTTGGTGCCAGTCTGGACTGTTATAAGCAACATTCATCGGGGCAGCAGTGGCTCAGCGGTAGAGCGGGTCGTCCTATGATTCAAGATCGGCGGTTCGATTCCCGCTCCCGTCGCCACCTCGGAATGTGAGCTGACGGTGGGAGGTGTCAGCTCACCTCCCAAACACTGCCGAGGCACCCTTGAGCAAGGCGCCGTCCCCCCTTACAAGTTGCTCATTTGGGGCGCACCAGGAAGGAGCTGCCCGCCATTCTACGTCCCATTGCATGCTTACAGGCCCCCTTTGTGTGTGTGTGTGTGTGTGTGTGTGTGCTACAAAGGCCTCTACCCACTAATATGTATGCATGCGTTTGATTAAGAGTTATTATACTAGCGTGTGCTCTTAATTTCCCTTTGAGGATCAGACAAGTATACAAAATTAATAATAAACTAGGCAGTCAGACTGCGACATCCCACGACACCCCTGAATTCAACATTTTACCCTGACCTACTTTCATAGATCAAAGCAGCAGCTTTGATCTATGGTCTTACACTAACCTTCTCCCTCGTCTTTCTATCTTATCCGGTTCCTGAGTGTACAAAAGTTGAGATTTGACCTTGACCTACTTTTCTCAAGGTCATCATCTCATTGTTATCCCCTTTGCTGCCTGAATAATGTACTTTTGGTTTCATCTTTCTATCTGCAACGGTTGTGAAGATATTTGGTGGACAAACGGCCAGAGGGACGAACACACAAACACTGACAATTACAATACATCACCACTTTGAAGCAGGATTTAATAAATAAATAAAATTCACCATCATTCAATAGCACCCTAGACCTTTGGGCCCAATTCAGGTTTGGAAAAGAGGAAAAAATCCAGAATCCACATCTGTACTCAGATCTATCTGGACATCTTAGCTACTGTACTTTGGTTCAAGAGCCACCACTTCATAGAATTTAACTGAAATCTGTTGACAACATTTATTCCTTCTGACAGTCTAACTAAAGGGGGCAGAAACTTCCCATTTCTGTTGGAAGTAATAATTTCTGCATGATCCCAACCCACCCTCTACAGTCTCCTTTCAAAGCGGGGACTTCCTGAATGTGTACAAAAGTGTGGTTTACCAGCAACAATCACTCTTTGCTGGCTGTTGTTTCATTAAAATGTCATAATCAAGTCAGGCCGTGGAAACACATCAGGTCTGATAGTAAAACCCCACTTGAAACGACTAACTTCATATTGTACTATTTTATTTGCAGCTATTGATTGGATCCAAATTGATGCCAATTCATCAGTTCTACATGATGAGTTCATTGCACACAGAGTTGGTACGTATCACTGTGTATAAGGATCACAGCAATGATGGTATTTTGAATTTTTTTTTATTGTTGCTTAGTGATCAGAGAAGCCTTAAAGTTGTAAAAACTTCTGTGACATTTGTGTTTGTGTTATCAGGTCTCATCCCTCTCACAAGTGACGACATTGTGGACAAAATGCAATATTCTAGGGTAAGCTTACTGTTTTCATTGATATAGCACCGTAACTATTGACCACTGCCAGTCAGAAACACATTTTTGTTCAACCCCCCCCTGAGGTTTAATGTGATTGTTATAAACGTGTGCATCTGATTCCACTGCAGGACTGTACCTGTGATGATTTTTGTCCAGAGTGTTCTGTTGAGTTAACGCTGGACGTTCGTTGCACAGAAGACCAGACCCGTCAAGTCACCTCACATGACCTTTTGTCCACCAACCCCAGAGTCATCCCTGTGGGTCCTGCCTCCCTTTACGAGAATCTTTTGACAGGAGGTACAAAAAGCTGACAGTCTTTTCTTTGGACTTTCCAGGTGACTTCCAAGAGTCGAGACAGTGATCCCAATGATTATGCCGAGCAAGAAAGTAAGCTCAACGTCAAACGTCTGTCCTTCCATCACTTTATCCCCCTTTAGAGACATTTATCTTTTCCTGACTCTCTTGTCTAACACTAACCCAGACATTTTGCTGGTGAAGCTTCGCAAAGGCCAGGAACTGCGTCTCAGGGCTTACGCTAAGAAGGGTTTTGGCAAGGAACACGCCAAGTGGAACCCAACAGCGGGGGTGTCCTTTGAGTATGACCCAGACAATGCACTGAGACACACGGTCTACCCACGACCTGAGGAGTGGTACGTTTTTTATCACCATAGAGATGAAGATTCGGTGTCATATCGCTATGTAATCTATTTCTGAATGCTGTGTCTCTGGTGTTTAGGCCCAAGAGTGAATACTCAGAGATTGAAGAAGATGAGGTTCAGGCTCCTTATGACCCGAATGGAAAGCCAGAAAGGTGAAGAAAGAATCTTGTAAATCGCATTTATTTCAAATTTATTTAAATACTGAACATAGACGACGCTCGATGCTCACGTTAGAAGTCCTGTGTCTCACGTGTTTATTGTTCCTGTTCAGGTTCTATTATAACGTGGAGTCGTGTGGTTCTCTGAGGCCGGAGACCATCGTCATGTCGGCGCTGGCTGTCCTGAAGAAGAAGCTGAGCGATCTGCAGACGCAGCTGAGCCACGAGATCCAGAGCGACGTGCTCACCATCAACTGAGCAGCTGGAGGAAAGCTGCTCTGGACACATGATCTTGTCAATGGAGTCAGAGGCATGCGCCATGGTTACTGACCTCAGATCTGTGTTGGTTTTCACGCCAACCAGTGATTATTGAGTTGTGGGAATTAGTAAGAAGGTGGAGATTTCTAAAAACTTCAAGTTCCATTATTAGAAACCTTCATTTGTGATCATGTAGAGGCATGTCTAAAATAACAAATGATGTGAAAATAACTGACACATAAATGTCTGAAAATGTCATCTGTAAAATGTCAGCACCCGATGAAAAGTCAGTGTTTTAAAAGGAGCTTGTCTCACAACAACACACATTTACTTTTATTTGTTGTTGATCGTTATTTTTGACAAATGTTATTTTCCAATAAATGTGTTTTTTGTGAAATGTTGGTTTTTTAATGGTAATTTTTCCTCCACCAAGGGGAGAATGTTTTCTCCATGTTTGTTTGTCAGGGGATTACACAGAAATAATGTGACAGGTTTCCATGAAAGTCAGGAAGATTGGTCACAACAAGAAAGAATCCGACTCCAGGCTCCCGTTTCACGAAGCAGGTTTAGTGGAAACCTGTTTTGGGTTGGTTCCTGATTAACAAATGTATGATGAGTCTTACCTGAGCAACAGACTGCAAAATGGTAGGTAGGATAAATGGTAGGTTTGCAATAACACACTTGTCTCCATCCTTTAATGCACTGTAATATATCCTCCATACACCACAAGACTTTTATGGCTTTTATCTGGAGGACAGGGGTTACCCATGGCAACCAAGGCTGCTGACCCATGACACCGAACTAGGACCCCAACAGAACTTCAACTGGGTTCACTGCAGGACGAGAGTCCGGGTGGAGATGACCATAGGCCTACTAAAAGCCCGTTTCCAGTGCCTACGTCACCTCAGGATGATTCCTGAGGAGGTCTGTTATATAATTGTGTTGTTCTGCATACTATTCCATCTAATAGAGGAGAACAACACAAGTGTTATCACGTGATTAAAACAGACAGAAAATAAGACTTGGAATGGCTAAAAGCTGTTCTAACCAGCACAATGCCACAGCTATTGATGTAAGAACTAAAGTAGTTTTGGATATTGCTTTGTCAAAGAAACCATGCAATAGAACTAGATGTCAGCTCTTGATTTCAGTCCTCAGTTATATGCATGTGTTTGAATATTCTTCTTGTGAACTGTTTTTGTAACGTGTGTATGTCGATTTACTGTTTTATTTGATAAAATTAAAAAGTTTAAATAAGTTTCATTATTTAAAAGATGTTGACACGTGTGTAAGGAGAATTATGTTGGCAATAAAATAGCTGAACAGTCAAATGTCCACTTAATATTTAAGAAGAATATTCATACCATTGCGTATACCTATATTATATAAGAACTGACATCAAGAAAAAGAAGCTTTATTTGTCATTATACAACAAAATTGTGAGGTCCGATGGAGGGTTGGTTGGGCTGCTGCACCCTGGGCACATTTGCCACTGTGGGCCAACATGACCTGAAGGTCCCCTAGATGCATGTTTTTTTATTATATGGGGGAAAACTGGAGTACCCAGAGAAAACCCATTCAGACACTGAGAGAACATGCAAGCTTTTCACAGAAAGGCCATATTGGAAATCCTGGGATTTGAACCCAGACCTTCTTGCTGTGAGGCAACAGTGCTAACCACTATGCCACCAAGCTGACATCTAGCTCTTTTGCAAGGTTTCCTTGATAATGGCTAAAACTGATTCAGTTTTAATTATATCAATACTGTAGTAGTAACGGTAGACACTCAGGATTTTATTAAACCAAGCAGGTGGACAACGCCTCTGATTGGTGAACGAGATACTCGGGGATCTCGCCGCCACTTTCGACATGTTGGATGCATGCCCCTCCCCCTCCTTGCGTCCCGCTCTGTGTGGAGTTTGCATGTTCTCCCTGTCTGCGTGGGTTCTCTCCGGGTTCTCGGGCTTCCTCCCACCTCCAAAAACATGCGCTTCAAGTTAATTGGCCGTTCCAAATGGCCCGTAGGAGTGAGTGTGTGCATACGTGGTTGTCTGTGTCTCTGTGTGGCTCCGCGGTGCACTGGCGCTGCGCCCAGAGTTTCCCCTGCCTCATCCCCGAGCCAGCTGGGATAGGCTCCAGCTCCCTGTGACCAGCAACACCAGAGAAAGCGGTAGAAGATGAATGAATGAACACTTTCGTTGATATGTCTTTATCTCAGTAGGAACATAATTTATGGATATATGTCAGTGGGTTTAAATGGACAACACAGCACAGACCAGGAGGAATTATACTCCTCTTGTATTCTTATTTCACTAATTTCCTCTGAAATGTCCACCTTCTGTGTTTCTTTTCTTGTAGAAAGAGAAAATGTGTGGGCCACTGTGGTGTCGATATGCACTATATCTCTGTCGGTGTACATATGTGGATCTCAGTGGATGGCGTTTTCTTCCAGGAGGCCCACAGTGTGAGACGATCCTGTCAGCACCTGTACCCGGACTGGACCTCCAACAATGTGTGTGTGTGTGTGTGTGTGTGTGTGTGTGTGTGTGTGTGTGTGTGTGTGTGTGTGTGTGTGTGTGTGTGTGTGTGTGTGTGTGTGTGTGTGTGTGTGACTGTGTGACATGAAACGCTACATGTTTCCATGATGACACCAGACCTGATGACAGATGTATTCTGTTTGTTACTGTGTAGAAGAAGAGGAAGTCCAGCAAGAGGCCAGACGTCCATCTGTGTTGAGGTGATGGTAGAGTCTCAGCTGGGGAAGGAGCAAGAGGATGATTTTGTGACAGACAAGGAATTTTTAAAGATAACTCCCAAAAGAAAAAACCCTGACACAAGAATGATAAAGCAAAGAAAATTGCTAAGGAAACATCTGAGACACCTACTGATACAAGTAGCTCTGAGAACAAAAATGTCATAAGGTTCGAGGGCCAATGTGGAAAATTTCTTCCCTGACCTTAACATGTTTCTGGATAGCGTCCGTTTTTATTTTAAAAGTGATCAACCAGTTTTTATGAGCAAAGAGGTTTTTATATTGAAGAAACTAATGACATAAGTAAAAAGCATGACTGTGGAGAAGAATTGTGTCGGCTTTTTTTTAAGAAAACACACAGCGCTGTTGAAAATCTTACCATTGATTTTTTTTGAGATGTGAATTCCTTTTTGTGTGAATCTCTTTTGGATTTTGTGTCAATGTGATTATCTTGTAATTTGGCTTATGAATAAACGTGATTTTAAAAATCAAATATCTCAAAATTCTGGCACATAAAAATAATCATTTCATCCTTTCATCATGGTCTTCATTTGTGAAGAACCGTAGTTGTTACAGGAATCTGGTCCAGTGTAATTCAACAGACAAAACAAGGAACACGAACCAACGGGTGGAAACGACCTGCTGGAAAATGTATAGAAGTAGTTTGGAAGTAGACACAGACAAAATAACACACAATACGACATAAATGTAGACACAATAGTATTAAATGCTCAACAAATCTACTGACTACTTATAGATTCTGGTTGCCGTATTTGTCAAAAAGTAGATCAAGGGAAACTATAGCAACGGTTTATTGTGGTTGAGTCTGCTGTTGGGCCTTTCTCTGGCTGTAACCACCTACATTTACAACCATTACATCAACTTCCCTCATCATCCTCACCACTGACATCAAAACTACATCTTCACAGTACAGCTTTCCTGCTGCCTCATTGATCAAGAAGTATCTAGAGGACTTTCCATCCTGTTTAAAACTGCTCAGTGAAGGTTTATATGTCCAAGGATCCATTATGGTGCCATGGAATACTCTCAGAGTCGCAATACACAATACTACAACTTGAAATGTTTACTATGATACTTCCCTCCTCTGACACTGAATAATGCAATGAACAATGACTTCTTTTTCTAGGCTTGTTGAATGTGCCTGAAAAAGAACTGCAGCATGATAAAGCAGCAGTAATCTCAATTTTGATTTAACCCTAAATAAAACAAAAATAAATTTAATATAAGTAAAAACTCAAACCATATCTCTAGGCCCAGGGTGGGCCTAGAGATATGGTTTGTGTGCTCTCGGTACACACAACATTGCCGTTACCATGCAGAGAAAGTCTGCTGTCTCCATAGACACAATAATGATCCTTTCACTTGTTAATAATGAACTTATCATATATGATTATGATTTTGTAACTTTTCCAGTCATTTGTTGCCCCTCTCTGGACCTTTTAGACGCTAACTCTGCCACTATCATCACCTTTCACAATTCTTTGCTTGACATTCGTCCCCGTCACATCCTCATTTAAATTCAATTTAGTTAGATTCAAAAAAACTTCATTTGTCCTCAAGCGGCATTGAAGAACATCATCATCTTCATTCCCTTCACCAACGTGTCCACTGATGTCTGCTCCAATCATGACCATGTCTTTCTTCTTTGGGGACAATCTGCACCACTTCACATAGAAAGAACTCTGTTTTCTCAACCATCTCATACCTGAAATATAGGTATTGACCATATTCACTACAGCACCATCAACCCCTAGCTTCATATTCATTTGTCTATCTGAAACTTTCTTCACCTCTTAAACAATTTGACTATTTTTTACCTCAGTAAGATCCCATTTATCTTGCTGTTTGTTCCATGGTAGAACAGCGTTTATCCCAGTCCGAGCCTTACTTCCCCTCCACCTGGTACATCTACTGTACCACAGCATGGTAGCATCATGTCAGGAAGCTCTTTAAAACCATTCATGATACCTACTGTAACCCTCTCCCTCTCCTACTTCAGCCTACAGTAAGACAGTTTCCACTGATGGCTAACAGTACCAGCGATGGTCGGGCCTCGATCCATCAGTATGACTATAGTGTTTGTAACCCACATGTGTGAATTGGCAAAAGTTTCACGCTGCATCCTGACATAACCCTCTCTATCTAGGCCTGAGACATGAGACTGACATGTCTCCTCAGAGACTAGATCATGCATTATCATAAAATTATATCAAATGCTATGACAAAATGTATTTTAACTATAATAAAGTGGTGGATGACTTTAATTTAAAATAAATGATTAATTGCCATTATTATGACCCACAATCCTTTGTAGATTGAAAAAAAAAATTACGTTTACTTAGTCACGTGGTATTTTCATTGAAGCGGAAATGAAAGTTCACTCGCGACAACAGCGGAGCACAGCTGAAAAAGGTACGGGAAAGACTACGTTTAAACCCAATTTGTTCGTGTTTCAAGTGGTAGAACGTTGCCTGGCATGAATCATGTGATTAATTATTTTGTGTTGCTTGTTGTCAGTCACATAAAATAGATTTTATCAGCATGTCCTTTTATTAAAACCCCCTTACGATACTGGCTCGCTAACAGTTAGCTTGTTACAAATCAAGGTAGCCAGAATAGTCTACGTCAAAACAGAAATGTCGCAAATTTTCTTTCAAAGTAAAGGCTGGGGAAAGAAGAAACCTCTTAAAAGCTTAGGTAAATAGGATGTCGTATATACAGCATTGTAGAAAATAGTGTCATGCGATTTCATTTGGCTTAAAACTCGCCTCGGAATGACGCGTGTAGGTTAGGTATCATTGATGACATTTTACAACACATCTCTAATCATCGGTGGGAATTTAGTTTGGAAATAATGACCGGAAGTTATTGTTTTTTTGTTGCGTCGCTTTCCATTGAAGCTCAGAAATGCCTCGATCATCTTCCGTGTTTGTTTTGTGCGCAGGAGCCAAGGGTATTTAAATAGGGGGACATTGAAATCTTTTTAGCAAGGACAGTTAAATTTTACTTGGTTTGTGTGAAGGTTAACCACTGTCTGCTAAGTAGCAGATTCAGCTAACTCTCCTTAGCTGGCCAGCTCGCTTCACAAGGTTGACAAGGATGCTGAGCGCATTTGATGTGATTGTATGTATCAGGTTTTCTTGCTGCCCGGAGCCGGACCTCAGGTGGTCATTTATCCAACTCAGCATTCGATTGTTGGCTTTTATTTGGGCCGACTAACACCTGACCCTCCTTCAATGGGATTTTGGCTGAGATGTCAACAGCAGTCACCTTGATGCTGCCAGCAGTAACGTTCCACACTGGTGACTGGGTGAAAACCCCATTGCCAGATCAGTGCTAGCACAGAGATGTTCTTTATATGCAAATAAGAGAGCAGTATTAGTAACTGCTCAGTATAAGTGTGTTGTTTTACTGGCCATTGCCCTGCAATTTCTGTTACATTCAGTTCAGCAAGCTTCATCACTGACTTTGCTCAAGGTGATATTGATAGGGTTTGGGAACTAGCCATAGTTGATGAGCCTTTATTGATATAAATTTAAATAGATAGCTTAATATACGTCTGACACAGCTTTGTTCTAACATCATGCTGAAGTGGCAGTATATTGTAATATTGTTTTTGTGGTTGTGTTTCAGAGCTGTGAGGTCATGGCAGCTGCCAGTGTGAACAGACCTGGCGGTGCCCAGACCACCGAAAAGTCTCAGTTGATCTTGAAAGGTAACAAGATGCACATTTTCCTGTCATCTCACTGACTACAGTATTTTCCGCACTATAAGGTGCACTGGACTGTAAGGCACACCTTTAATGAATGGCCTATTTTAAAACTTTTTCATATAAAAGGCCCACTGGATCATAAGTTGCACTGTCTGTTTTTGAGGAAATTAAAGGCTTTTAGGTACGCCTTATATTGCGGAAAATACTGTAACTGGAATGTACTGATACAAATAAGGGTTTGTCATGTGCTCAGAGCAGAAGACTATAATGGAGTTCCCTGTAGTGCAGTGTTACAAGAACACTATGTGTAGGTCACTGAGTGTCTGTTCAGTGGTTGTTTTTTATTTGTGTATGTTTGTGTGTTCTGTCCAACAATCATAGCATTCAGCACAAGTATCATCTCTGTATGATGATTGTATGTAACTGAATTTTAGATCCTTCCCTTGAGATACTTCACATTTTTGCAACTTCTCGCTCATTGTTTATGAAGCCAGCCTGGTGTTCAGACAGGATGTGCAGCATTTACACAATAGCAAAGTCATTTGGATGAATTAGATGGTGTCACATAAAAATATTTGTGTGTTCAGTATTTAGACAAAGTCTTGCGTTTGACCTGCTGTTGTGTTGCAAACACCACTGATGGATTCTCATTTGTACACATACATACCTGAAACTATGGAGATTGTATTTTTGTCTTCATTTGATTGTTTCTTTTCTTTTGCTGTCATTTTTTAGTGTTCCATTAATCCAAACATGACCATTTTTGATTAATGGAAAGAAACTTTGACAGAGGCATAACATTCAGCATCACATAGATTAACAGGGACAGAGTGTCCATCTGCGGTAGCCTAGTGCAGTTGTGGTACCTTATGACTTGGTCATCGTGTCACTTCAATTTTAGATGTTTTTACACCTCTGCTGAGCATCTGAACGCCTCCAGCTCGGCTCCTCCAACAGCTTTTGCCTGCACAAAACAATGTTGCATTGCATATATGTAAATTTCACATAATTTCCAATGCGTATTTATGAGCAAAAATCAGGTTCAGGGTTCAGAATTAGATGTGCATGCTTTAATGTTCAAAAAGACATTACTGTATTTGTTAGATACCGTCCATTCATACAATTCCCTCTGCATGCGACCCTCTCTTTTAGGGCCTGTCAGTCAAAGGCTCCCAAAATGTAGATTCAATCTTCTTTCACTTGTAGTGAGAATGAATGTGAAAAGTGTCTCACTGAATATGAGAGTGAAGAGAGAGAAAATCATTCTTTGGTTTTGTTTATTACCATTTGTGCCCCAAGCTAAAATTTTAGCATATACTATTGATAAGAATCTTATGCATTTATATTCAAAAGCGACACATCAATGTGTCTTCCCTTTTCAGAAGACACACATGTGTTTTTGCACCAAAAAGCAGGCAGCATTAGTGAACATGGTGGAAATTAAAAAGTCTGTTACTTTTACCAAATGTGGAGGAGACAAAAAGATAATTAAAGAAGTAATTATTTCCAGGTGTATCAGAATATGAGTTGAGATCCATCTGAAGGCTTCACTGAGTTCACCAGCTCCTCTGATAACCGTCTGTCTGCCGCTCACTGCTGCTGAGTGTCATTTTGTCTTGGGTGTTGCTGGTACTGGTTTTGTAATGCAATATTCCATAAATTAACCCACAATGATTACATCATGGGATATCCCACCTCACTTGTAGTAGGTACCCAGCACTTCAGTAGTCACTATAATCAGTACAGTATTTATCAATGGCAGCACAGATGCTTTTTATTCTCCAAAGACTTATTTTCATATAAATTTGCCAGAGGAGTACTGTGTGATGAAGGTTCTGCTTTCTACACTGCATGCTTTCCAGTGTCCTAACGTCACAGTTCAGTCACTTCCCCTTCATGTTGGTCAGACTTCCTCATTCTCATCACCTCTGACCTGTTGTCGTCTGCTCCCCCTGTTCTTCCTCACCCTTCAGCCCCATCTCTCTGTCTAAACCTATTTTTGGTTCTTCAATTTTTGGCACCCTTCCACGCCTTTGTGTCGCTCCTTTGCCCACTTCAAAGAAAAGCAGATGAGTCACTTTTTTTTTTTTTTTTGCCAGATGTTTGTGAGCTCAGAGATCACCAACTTATGTCAGCCAGCTCAGTCCAGATCTGGTAAGGCCATGTTTGTGATAGGAAGGAGCGCAGACAGAGGCCTTTGTCTCATCATTTATTCATGTAGACACCCATACCATTCTGTTACACCCTGAGAACCAGACTTCCAGACTTTATGTTGTTGAGTTTGCAATACAGAAGTGATTCAGGATGAAGAAACCGTCTCTTGTGTGACTGATGCATGCTGGAACAAGATTCTCCTCAAACCAGCAAGTATTCCACCCCAAAACCCTGTCTTAAGTCCAGTACTAGGATTTTAACACAGTTGTTAAATTCGAATAGTGCTGATATTCAATTAAATATCAGTAAACGCAGAGAGGTGTATTGAGAGTTTTAACCAGTTCAAACAGCATTATGAAATCAGGGAATATCCAGAATTTTTCTTTTGTTTAGTAGCAGCGGTGTAATTCCTTTCAGGAGATTGTTACAGTATATGCGGCGAGGGAACTTAATTACATTATAATTAAACTTCTAAAATTGTTTTAGGCAGCAGAAGATCTCTTGAGTATGGACAAAGGTTTTCTGAAGTTTTGTTTCTTCCACATGAAACTGGGTGAGGCTGTGCAGCAGAGGTTCTTTGTTCATCCACTAGAGAGCGATGTTTATGTTCCGTGTGGCTCCAGGACTCCACATACTATGTATGTAGCGGGTGTTTACTGCAGATAATTAACAAAACTGTCAACGTGTAAACTAACAAAACCAGGTTGTTGATGACAATGCACAAAGGAAAAGAACACAAGTTCAAATACGGATAATTTTGAATGATTGTGAAATGACTCCGAGAATATGTTGTGAAACAGAAAGCAGTTTGATTGTTAAATTTAGTTCAATTAGGAATTCTAAAGTTATTTAATGAGATGATGTCCAATCACAAAAAATTATGTTTCGTCCTAGTATGAGTGAAGTAGGTCTTGTATGGAAAATGGGATTACTGTGGTGAGGACAAATAATATCACACGAACAGCACCTGTTTGCTGGAATCATCTCCATGAGCAAAGTTAATGACTTGTTGAGACTGAAAATACATTCAGGTAACACCTGGAGTCCAAACCTGTTAACAGTTCTACTGCTAATTATTTGAAAACACTGGAAAATATTGTATCTGAAATGTTTTTGTATCTGAAATGTGTGCTGTGAAAAGAATAATAAAAAGTTCAACTCTGGAGAACTTTCTGCTTTTACAGCTGGTGCACAGGCCGTAGTAACTCTGGTGAAATGTGGCATACTGCTTCCTTTTAGCACCTAGCACAGTAACAGCCTGAGCACTGAGAACGCAGAACATCAGATGTACAAAGAGCTTCTTTTTTGTTCATTAAAAGTAAACTTTATGTGTTTACTTTATAATTTCGACCCAAAGATGTGCAGAAAGACAAATGGAGACAGTCAAATCCACAGAACACTTACAGATTTGAAGTCTCATTGAGTTAAAATAAGTTTTCAGTTCACTTTTGAAAGAGCATGCAGTTATGACAGATCTCAGGTCAGCAGGTTTTTTGTTCCCAGGACTGAAGTAGCCTAAAGGGTCATCATAATTATTTTGAGTACAGTTTGACAGCTACTACCTCGTTACCTGAGAGGTTGGGTCAGAGGTGCTTCGACGACAGTATTTACAACAGCAGGATGGAATTTAAGTCATGGAGTGTTATTATCTCAGTATTTGCGCTGGTGAAGAGGCCGGCTGCCGTGTGACAGATGAGTCGGCTTGTGTTTCCTTTGTGAAATTACAGGCCTCATGTCCGCTGGGTTTTAGGGGCCTCGTCTCCTCTGGCACTGATGTGGACAGCGTATCGTTTAAGACGTAGAGGATGAGGTGATGTTGATGTGAAGGCTAAACATTTAACCTTTGGCACACATTAAATAGATGTATGTTTGGGCTGTGTTCAGGGGTCACACACACAGTGTAACACACTGTCTGATGAATGTAGTGACTGTAGGGCTGTTTGTTCCAACAGGTGAAGCAGTGTGACGAAAAGAACACCCATTTATTCACACTGATTCAGATGTATTCCCTTATGACTGCATTGTTAACCTGTGTGTGTGTGTGTGTGTGTGTGTGTGTGTGTGTGTGTGTGTGTGTGTGTGTGTGTGTGTGTGTGTGTGTGTGTGTGTGTGTGTGTGTGTGTGTGTGTGTGTGTGTGTGTGTGTGTGTTTTCAGTGGTTTCAGCAAAGCCCCAATCTCCGAAGCTGCCAAACCGTCACTCCCGGCTCAGCTCCTTCGTCGAGGTGACTGCCGATGGCCTGACCAGTGAAACCAAAAAAACAGGCAAACGCAGTGGACACCTAGAGCTGCAGTGGAATGAAGACCTCACTCTGTGAGACATTACACACACACAGGCACACACTTGCACACACGGGGTTGATGGAATTCATCAGAGACTGACTGCTCTGGAGCGTCTTCCTCCTTTCTGTTCCGTTTTGAATCGGTTTGTTTGGTTAAACGATGCAACAAGACTTGAAGCAGCCGATTTATCAGTGAAGCCGACACTGATGAAAATATTATCACCTCATTGGAAGTAAATGTAATAAAACACAATAGGATTTTTCATTTACTTTGTTCAGATGTTTATTCAATTTCATTTCATTGAGTTATTCATTCCCTTGACTTAGCTGTGAAATTCTGCACCTATCTTCTGTTTTAAAATTCAAAGCATTGCTAATTTCCCACAGGGTGTGTCCGTTGATTAATCTGTTTTACTTTATTTTATTGACTTCTCTGAAAATCCTCAACTGACTTCAGTCTCTCCAGCTGTCCTTTCACATAAAGGCTGCAACCCTCTCATGTAATAATTTAAAAAGAACATTTTTACGGTTAGAAGACAAACACTGAGACTTAGCTGCAGCAGCATTGAGCAGGAGGATAAGAGAATAAAACTGGACTGTTAACTAGAACAAAAGGCAGCAACATGACGTGAATTCTTTCTGGACGATTCCCGTGGAGCTGCTTAATGTGTCTGATTTCTAATGATGTGTGTCGGTATGGTAATGAGTCCTGGTGGATTGTGTTCCTCTTGTCCCGTGTTTGATAGTAATGTGACGCCTCAGAGTCGTCTGGATCTGAAGCTGTGGAGCTGCCACACCCTGAGGAAGGAGCTGCTGGGCAGTGCCACCATCGACCTGCTGGACACGCTGCGAACACACGATGGCAAGAGTAAGTGATGGAACGATGTGCTTCTGCACCGTTTTCTAGAACTCTTCAGAAATAGATGAAGAATGGAGAAGAGTGCATGAATGTCATTTCACAGTTACATGTATGCGCAGCAATAATCAAGGACTTAATGTGCAGAAAGAGAAAAGAGAAAAGGTCGAATGAAGACAGAAGGGAGGCCTTCTGTTCACCTTCAGAGGAATCAACTTGTTTCTCTATGAATACATTTTATTTTCTTACATCTCACCTGGCAGTGAAAGGTGTGATTCTTTCCCTCCAATCCACGATGAGGGACACAACCTGCCGTGTCAGCAGTCTGGCTTTCTTCAACACTTGACAGGACATTTCAGTGTTGGCTTCAAGCTGTTATTCACCTGTAGCCCTAATAGTAACATGAAATATGTTAACAAGATGACATCATGTGATAACCTTCACCTCATGGAATCCAATCAGTACAACCGACTGACCGGAACTGATGAATGGGTGCTGATAGAATTTATAGAGGAAGACAAAGGAACGCTACGGACACAGTTTTAATTTCAGTGTGAAAATGTCGTACAGCCTGTAGAGCACATCATGGAGACTAGAGCATGTTTATTATCCACAGTTAGTTGTGTAGTCAGTCCACACACTTGAGTCTCTGGTTCTGTAGAGCCAATAAGTTGTTAAAATGTGTGTGGTTGGTTGAAATATATATGTGTGTGTTTCTTATATGTATAAAACATACACACACACACACCAGGGGCCTGTACAGTTAGTGGACTGAGCTCTTGTCTCCCCAAAAAGGGTTGACAGCCATTGCGTTTTGCTCTTTGACTCTGTAGGTGTTTCATGTATGGAATTGCTGTAAATGACCACATGGCTGATCAACAGTCGTCTGGAGAATTTCCTCCTTCTCCTGCTCTGAGATTGAGATTGAAGGTCAAACCTGTCACAAAATGATTTCCCATCCCAAGCCTGCAGTTATTGATATTCACTATGTGTCACCAGATTAAAACACAATTATCAGACCCTGAGAGTTTCCTGCTTTTGGTCCGTTTAGTCATTAATACCAGGGACAAAACTCACTCACTGACCTGGAATCAGCACCACTGGACTCGTCATAAACTACTTTATGTAAAGAACCACAGCATTAGGAATAAACAGAACAGGTTATTTTGTCTTGGCTCGTTTGCTCATCGAGTATCTTCAGGTATGAAGTATGGTCGAGTGGCCCTCCACTGTGGAAGCTAACACACCGTGGTTTCCTACCGCTCTCTCATTTTAAACCAATAACAGAGGATGTCCGATTTCCTCCCTTCCATCTTTCCTCACACTCTCTCTCCTCCAATATTTTTCCTTTCCCTTGTCAACCACTCATCCTCTCTCTCTCTGTTTCTCTCTCTCTCTCATTTCACCTTCCCCTATAGTGGAGAACGTTCAGCTGAGTCTGGTGCTGCAGACGGAGAACAAAGGCTCGGTTGTAGCGGGAGGCGAGCTTAACGTCTGTCTGGACGGCATGGTTGTTGATCTGGGCTCCCTGCCCAATGGCAGCACAGCAGCAGACAGTGAGTCCTACCTGTACCACACACAGACACACACACACACAGAAGTGAAACTAATGAGACCGTGTACACATATGCATATGTCACAAGACAGAGTGGTGATTTCATGTTTTCTGAAAAAGAAAATACTCTATTAAAGCAGAAATAAAAGATAAAATGAAATGACCGCTATGGGTAATTTATGGAACGTTGCACTTTGAGGATTGGTGGCAACAAAAACACTCCATATGTTGACGTTAATTTTTGTGTCTGTCAAATTCTACACAAAAGCAGGTGTGTAGAAACCAGCATTGCAAATTTCTCAAAGAAAAACATGGATAAATTGTACGTAACATTAAAATGAGTTGTGTCACAAGATAACAACTGAGTATAAAAAGCGACATCCCTTGGCCCGAATAAAAAGGCTATAAACTCAGAAGTGATGCAATGCAGACATGAAGAGCATTGTCAGTTGTCTTCTGAAACACTGGTGTTTTGGAAACACAAGATTTTCACTCATAAGCAGAGATCTGTTGATGTGAACATGCAAACTGTTTTCCCACAGAAATCCAGACAGCTTATTAGTGCAGAATCCACCACAACATTAAACCATTTCTCCTCCTCCTCTCACTCTTTCCTTTCCTGTCTCTTTTAAATGTTCGCTAATATTGCCAGCAACCGCACAAACACACACAGACACACACATGCACGCTGTACAGTAGGATGCTTGTCCATGTCTCCACCCTGGTAATGAGTGTTTTCCCCACTTGGAAAAAGCCACAGGTTTTACATTGTGTCAATGGTGGCTAAGTTACTTCTTATACTTCCCCCTATGGCTGTGAATTCATACCGGAACATTCTCAAGATGTTTTGATCTTTGGAGTTTGTTGGTTTGTTTGAGGACAAAATCTGATCTGAAAACTTCTTCAGACTCGTCAATCATTAATGAAGATAATAAAGAACAAGTAATTACATAAGACAATATTTTTTTTCATTATGATTTCATAAAATGTAGTCCTGTTCATCAGCACTACTGAAGCAGACATACCGAACGAGCCAGCCTAGTGTTTGGCTGTTGCTGCAGCAGGTTAGACTTGTGCTAGTTCCTCGTCTCAGAAGCCATCATGAAAGGTTCCTCTGGACATTAAAATCGTCAAAAATAGAATCGAAACTGAGAACAAGGAGGCGCTGGAAATATTGGAGAGAAAATTAATGCAAAAAGACATTTCCACACTACGTATGCCACCTTTGAGACTTTCTGACAGGCTTTTTTTTTTTAAAACTGAAATTGCAGTTTAGTTTTACAGGACTAATGTGGATTTGTCCAACCCTCTCCCTAAGAAGCTTGATGTGGAGGCTGTTCTTCAGATGTGTGCTGCAATCTGAAAACTCTTGACGTCCAGTTCTCGTGCCAGTGGTCAACCACCGTAACATACTGACATTGGCCTGGAGGGCTTTATCGTTGAGACTGTAAAAATATGTAGTTATAATGTGAGTCAACTGGACCATTTTTGACCATTTTAGGTATTGTGTGTACACAGTAAAAATCTGCTATTCTATACACTTCCAATGACAAGTAATAAGGAATTTAGAAAATATAAGATGAGATGAAAAAAAATTACTGGCAAAATTTCATATATTTAGCCTTTTAACTGACTTGTTGGGAGAGAAACACACAAAAACAACAAAAATATCACTTTTAAGCCCAAACAGTGCCCAAGGGTTAAAGATGCCAGCTATCTTCAGATGGCGCACTGTCACAGAGTGTCTCCTGAAACCCAAACTAATATCAGAGCTTCAGCCTCTATTCTAAACCCTTGACATGGCAACACACGTCCTTCAGCTTTATCTCAGTTTCTTCGGCTTTGCAGACAACTCAAAATGTGCCCGTTGAACATGTCAATCCTCTAGTATGTTTGTTTGCGTTTAATTTTCCAGCCTGTCGTTTCAGCATCTCTGCGTTTAGTCTTGGTGACACTAATAAAGCCCAGTTTACCTAAGAGATGGAGTTAGTCTATTTATTTAGTTTAGCGAAGTCTGGCTTTCAGATGTTTACATAATATCAAAGTTTTCTGTCCTGCCAAAATAAATTGTTAAGAATATTATGAAACTTAATATCAGGGCAAAATGTTTACTATTAAAAGCAGCACTATTGTTTGCCTGAACTTTAACGTTGACAGTAGAGAAGACCTGGTTTTGATATCAAGGTGAATATGTTTCTTCTCCCAAACCAATGTAAAAGCGTTTCATAGTCATCCACAGACTTAATGACTCTCAGTCCACAGTATTTACTGCGTCCCGGCTCTATGCTAACATTTTACTTTCCTTTATGGTTTGGAAGCAAATACAAGATGTCTTTTTAACAAACACACAGTTATGAAGCTGCTCGTAAAACCATATCCACACCCATACATCCCTCTTTTCTCTGTAACACACACACACACACACACACACACACACACACACACACACACACACACACACACACACACACACACACACACACACACACACACAGCCTTTTCATAGAGCGCCACACAGAGCCCACAGTGTGTTCTGTTGAATGAACACAAGGCCAGCAGTGAAGGCAGAGGCCTGGCACAAGATGTCTGTATAAATGTGTGTCTTTGTGACAGGTTAGATGTGTAGCGATGGAAATAGGAGGTGTGTTATGGTTGGTGTTGTTTGTGAATCTGTTTAACCATGTTTCTTTGCAATGACAACAAGATGAGAGCATTCCTGACAAGTGGGGATGTTGAGAAAGGAGGTGAGTTAAGGTCATGGAGTCTAAAGTGAGGTCAGGATAAAATTCATGGATCTGTAGAATATAATTTATCTGCTGTGGGACTTTCATCTCATTGTTGATGATCACTCTATAAATAACTTCATATTTAGGAAAAATTAGCATGAAACTATTTTCACTGCAAAGAGTTTTTGTGAAATATTTACAATTTTAAATGTGTATTCTCTTTTTGAGTGGGCATAAACAAACTAAGCTGACTGTTTTAATGGAATAGTTTTGCATCTCAGGACATATGCCCCTTCTTTTCAAGCTTGGAGACAGATCTGGTTGCTGCCAGCTTGCACAACTAAAAAAAAACAAACTCCAACAAGAGTGTAAAACCATTAACGGAACTTCTACCAGTTTTAGATGAGATCTTCTTCTTCTTTTCCTTTCGGCTTTTCCCTTCAGGGGTCGCCACAGCGAATCAATTGCCTCCATCTAACCCTGTCCTTTGCATCCTCTTCTCTCACACCAACTACCTTCATGTCCTCTTTCACTACATCCATAAACCTCCTCTTTGGTCTTCCTCTAGGCCTCCTGCCTGGCAGTTCAAAACTCAGCATCCTTCTACCAATATATTCACTATCTCACTATCACTATCACTATATTCACTATTTTAGATGAGATCTAACCTGAGCATTACAGCTGCTGGAATGTCCAGCTGCTTATCTTTGGACATCTGAAAGTAAAATCCCACTGCTTTTTCTGGAATCACCCTCTTTATTCTGCCTGTGATTGGTTGCCGTCATGAGGTGTAAGGATTGAGGTTTGCTCTGATTTCATGTAAGAATACCCGTGTAAGTCAGACTGAGCCAGAACACATCAGGTACCGCGAGAGAGGGGGTGGAATTCCTGACATGTTGGCCCCTGTTTCCAGGCTTCAAGCTAAGCTAAGCTAACATACTGCTGGCTCCAGCTCCACATACTGATCTTATCGAACTTCAAATAAGTGAATAGGCGTATTTGACAAAATGTCAGATTACACCTTTAAATATTTATTACAGGAATGAATGGCGTTAAGTTGAGACTTTAAATTCAAACAGGTGTGAAGTTCAAAGGTTAATACTTAATGAATGGACCCTCACTTCTTTGATTGAACTGTTGTCTTTAGACTCTATACAGACACACACACACACACACACACACACACACACACACACACACACACACACACAATCACCAGGCACCAGGAGTCTTTTCATCTAATTTGTTTCTCAGAATTGTGTAATTGAGTCTCATTGCTTGCAGCACAGCAGTACAATCGCCTCCTGTGATCCTGAGGCAGTGTTCATAGCAGCGGGGGGTTTCCTCTCCTGGATTGCAGGGCCAAGCCATGGATGACAGAGGTCATGTGTGTGTGCATATGTGTGTTTTTTTTTGGTGGAGCAGAGGTTATTGAACAGAGGAATGAAGTGTGCCCATGGTTTTAAAACGAGGCACTTGTCTGTGTGTGTGTTTTATGATCTCATGAGTGTGGGTGCAGGCGTGTGGGTGTGCATATACATATGTTTTACATTCTGCAGTGTGTGTGCAGGCAGAGGTGGGCCGGCCAGAGAGTATAAAGGTGGAAGTGTGTTGCGTTCTGGTCGTGTTAAGGCACTCTGTGTTCTCGTTCTGAACGCACCTCTGTTAGTTTGGAAGTTTTACTCATTTCCCCTGGCGACGTTTCTGACACATGCACACACATCACACACACCTTAACACACACACACACACACACACACACACACACACACACACACACACACACACACACACACACATAACCAAGCCCTTGTATAGAGAGATAGGGCGAAACAGAAACCAGGCAGAAAGATTTCAGCGTTTGGCACACTGTGGAATCACTAAATGCTTACATGCTCCCTCCCTGCAAACACAGCTTCCCATCCCAGATCGCAAAAGCAACTTACACACCACAGCAGACTTGGACAGATCAGTGACTAACGCCTTCATGACTGGGCATTTAACATGCATACAGAACACAGACACACTCCCAAGGCATCTTTCGTGTTGTATACTGTATATATTTTCTGTCATGTCAATATTTACTGGTATGTTCATCCCTGATTCCAAAGACGTGATGGAAATCACATCCACAATTATTATCCCCCTTCTCAAATGAGGTGAGGATGAAAACATGAGACTAAGCTTTATCCATTGTAATTAATTTGTTTTATCACTAAAAACCTGTTCAATATATTTTGTCAAAGTTTTTACAAACAAGTAGTGGTTACAAGATGAATCAGGGTCATTGTGTGAGTGGAATTTGTCTCAGATGAAGGTTTCTGGGGTTCTGAAACTGTTTCCACAAATCTTTATATTCACAGCTGTCATTTTCTGGAAAGATGCATGTTATTATTTGTTCAATTTGAAACATCTTATTTACATTTTAATCTCGGAATTTAATTTGAAGCTCAATTTATGGGGGGGTGACTAATTCCCCCTTCAATTAATTCAGCCAAGCAGCAACTACTGATTATTTCCTGCTTATGCATTTATTCAAATAATTTATTCATCAAAAAGATCAAATGATTTTTCTGGTTTCCGTAAACATGACAAAGTCCTGTGTGATTGTGCAGTTTTAAGATCGATATCTTTGAACAGATTATAATGATATCACTTTGAATTTACTGAAACGGAAAGAATAAAATGGACTAATGGGAAAAAAAATGAGTTTGTAAAATTAACCATAACTTTCATTTTGAAAGAGAACGTAGTGTGTTCTCTTTCCTTGTCTCCATCGTGCTCAGCTGTGAAATATGGATATTTAAGTAATGTTGCCCACTGCTGTTTTTAATGTTTTTTACTGACATTTTGTTGTCTCTTAAGATGGACTCCTGACTTAAAAGTCTATTTCTTTACATGCACACACACATGCCCGAACACACACACACACACATAAACACGCACACACGCACCAGTAATTGCCCTGTTCCATTTAAAGGGAAGGGGAGATGAACTCAGGCTACATTACAATGATTTCTCCTCAAGACCTCTGTTTATTTTTCTGTATGTCCATCGGGTCTGCTCACAAGAAGCCCTTTCATGGCCACAAAACAGTACTGTGTGTGTCTGTGTCTGTGTGTGTGTGAGAGGAAGGGAGTGGGTGAGTCAGAGATGACCTGTTTGCCTTGCTTTAGATAGCAAGATATATAAATATGTGTGTAAACGTGTTCCGTGTTCGATGCCTCTGGTGTGAGTGATTTCACATCAGCAGATGCTGTTTGTGTTTTTAAAGGAGACTGTTAATGCTGAAGAAATCATCTTATAGCCTTTGTCCTTCTGTCACACTTGGAACTAAGCATGTCGTCATACATTACCTCACACTGCACACACCTACAGGTCTCCAACGCCATTGTCACATGTTTGAAATCTGTGGATTTGATTATGTAGGGTTTGACCCTCAGTCTCCTCACAACCCAAAGGCTCCATCATTCTTTGTTTTATTAGTATAGTAATATTTAAATATAAATAGTATATATGTATCGTGATGATGGTCTATGTCCACATGCAGAGATACTGCAGTCGGACAGACCCAACCTGAGGAGGACCCAGAGTGAGGAGACTCCCAGCACAGCTGGAGCTCAGAACAGGTGAGGACACGGATACAGGTACGACCGTACAAACCGTCTCCATGGAGAGTTTGAAATTCACGTGCAGTCCCAGGATTGCGTCAAGGAGATACAGTACATGGCAGACTAGATGTGTGACTAAACTGGACTAGATGTGTTGCGTGCACAGATGATACAAGGAAGAGAGGATTACTTAGCTTTGAGCATAAAGGCACATGATAAAATTTGATCTGGGAAAACGCGTGATTTATAGATCTCCTGTCAGGCTCAGGTAAGTTATGAGACTATTTCACAAAAATGTGAGAAATAAAAAGATTTTGGAATTTAAAAAGAAAACATGACCAATGCCTTATGGCTTACATATTTTCCTATCTTTTAATGGCAGAATTTGTTTGTTTTTTTGTTCTTCCTTTTTCTTGCTGCTTTCTTGAGGTGAATGTTGCACTTCTGTACATGACAGTCTTTTTCAGATACCATCATTGTGCTTAGTTCCCAAAAAAATAACAAATCATTTAATCTACAACAGAATTCAAGAGAGCCCATATAGAATAAAATTTCCCTGTGGGAAAATAAAAATGTAGCAGAAATGTCTGTATGAAAACAATCTGAGACAAAGACCATAGCAGGCCTCCACACAGAAATCTCATTATCCATATATTATACTGTACTTGTCATTGTCAGTAGCCCTCCCAGAACAATAAATAGCCCCTTCCCTGAAATAAAGACCAAGTCATTAATAATACAATTCTTATATTTCCGTTAAGTACAAATGATCCACCACCATTTTTGTGAATTATGAAGATGCTTCAGGAATGAATGTAATTTAGCCTTACAGAAGACGATGTTTGGTTGAGAAGTCGTTCCATTCATTTGTTTTGTGTTAATTCTGGAGAGCAGCTTTTCATTATGTTGGAAAAAGAAGTCCCAGTTTAGGGGAAATTAATGCAGAGAGTTACCAACCAATTCTATGTGGTTGGAGAGCAATCCATGTAGACAAATAAATGTTAACGTTGTCACTCTGAGTTGACATTTGTAACGGCGTTACCATGGTAATGTGTAAAATCTGCTCATGGGGGCGGGGTTGAGCTTTTTCTGGGCTGTTAGGCTTTGAATCACAAACTAAAAACACCACAGGATATAGAAGGGAAGGTGGGAGGTGACATAAACGTTAGACTTCAGCCAATTGTAGAAAGTTCTTGTTTATGTCTGACGTTGACACACAGGCACAGAAAACCACATTTGTCGGCATCTAAATCCAGCATAGTTCACTACCCTGCTGGTTTCAAGTCTCTGTGGAATTTGTGGTTTAATAAGAAGAATAATAGCTCAAAAATAAACCTAAGTGACCTTTTTCTAAAAGCGCTTATAAGAAAGTCATAAACTAAAAGCATAATTGCAATCAAACTAAGTGAAGTAAAGAAGAAAGGACTGCGTAAAGGCAGCCTGCGCCAGTATGGTCGACTGAAGCCCTTTTGCAGAGTGCCAGCACGTTATTCCCCTCTGAGTGTGGTTTCAGACGACGCTCTCCTCGGCTACAACGCTAGTGGGATAATAAATAGTGGAACGGGCTGCATTTCTTTCAAAGCTCTGCGGCAATGGTGCATGGGGTCAGATGGTATTTCCCTACAAACATTGCAGGGGGCATTGAACACAGTTCAGCCAAGAGTCCAAACCAGCGCTGTCATGGAGAACAAGTCAACATCTTCATCCCATTGTGTAACAGAAAAAGCAGAGAGAAAGAGAAGTGTCTCCAATGATGATGAGCTGGTTGTCCACACACAAACACATTGGGGAGGTGCATCCACGCATACCTACTGTCAGCGTCCGACCGCTGTTTCCTTCCTGCACTGCTGCTTTTCCTTGTTGTGGTGAAGGAACAATCGAGCGCAGTCCTGAATCCAGTTGTCTAGTGACGGCTGCCCAATCGCTCCCCCTGCATTCCTCGGTCCCAGGGAGGGAAAGCCAACCTATTTGTATGAAAGGTCTTGTCAGAAAAGCAAAGCTATATTTAGTGTCAGGAAAATATTCAGAGGGGAAAAGTAGCCGCCATCACTGGGTGTTTTTTTTTTTTTTTTTTACTCTTATACACATGTTCCAGGTCCCCTGCGTCAGAAACGACAAAAGGCTAATTATGAGTTGCCAGATCAAAGTAGTGGGGTGAGGAAGAGGACGTGAAATACTGAATAAACAAGAAAACACAATGTCAGAAAAGTCCTAGACACTTTTACTGTAAGTAAATGATGTGTTTTTATCTCCTCCATCTCGTCATTCCTACCTCCTTCTGTCTGATTTTCACCCTGATCTACTTTCCTTTTACTTTTTCTCCCCATCTGCTCCTCATCACCTTCCGTCCTTCTGCCTCACAGGAGCAACAGACACTCAGTGGGAGGTCCTCAGGGTGGCTCCCCAGGGTCTTCCAGAGGAGACTCTCTGATTAATGGGGAGCTGAACGAGGAGCAGGTCCCGGGGTCTGGTCACCGCCGGTCTTCTAAGGGTCATGGCAGCCCAGGAAGCAGCGCAGGTACAGTGTAGAGAAAGACTGCTAACCTGACACTGTTACAGACAAGCCTTTAACTTGAGCAGGACTTGACAGAAGCTACTAATCTGATTTTTTTTGCTGATATTATACATCCAAATTGAAATTAGATTATTCATATTAACTTACAAAGAGCTGAATTCTCTCTGCAGGAGAGTTTGAGCCTTTCATGGGATCAGAATCAGCTCAGGTTAACATTTTTCTGCAAACAGAAAAGCAGATATTGATCAGCTACTAACTAGGCAGTTGCCCGAATAATAATTGGGGGTTGAACTTGCTGAAGAGAGTATCTCAACTATATTATGCAACTGTAAATGCTCTATTAAGTAAGTTATTATTATCTCAGCTAATCTTCGCCAGGGATGTCTTCCAGCTCCAGCAATAAAAGTAAAGGTCAGCACTCGACTCGATGGATAAACAGTGAAGATTGTCAAGTGTTGAAAGATTCACATCAACATCCTAAAGCCATCACGCTCCGTGATTCTGGTTTGTTTGAATGACTCTTTGGCTGTGCTTTCATAGATGTCTCGTCTCTTTATGTGTCGTCTCTCAGACAAAGTAGAACTGACTTCTAACGGACTGGAGAATAGTCGCTGGGGCATGGCCCGTCACACGCCTCCTCCGTCCTCCCCGTCAGGCCGATCCCCAGCTGCCAGCAGCAGCGGTAGTCCCTCTCCAGGACAGGACGCCTTGGGTCTGGCTGCACCATCAGAGCCAGGACCTAACACCACGTCCAGCAACGAGCAAGCCAGCACCACCACCACCACCACCACCACCACCACAGAGTCCACCACTGACTCACTTCCAACGGGGTAAGAGTTGATGCGTGTAGTACTGAAGGGTAGTAGAAGCAGCTTGAGGTGCAGTTTGACTCCCTGACTGCCAGTGATGTCTGTAGACGTCAATTCGACGGGGAGGACTGGGGGACAGTCTGGTGAAGCTTATCAGTCAAAATCAGGCTTCTAACCATGGAATTTAGCGTCATGACAACTGATCCAGTTATGGAACCGAGGATGGAGACTCAGAGGAAGATGGAGAAGTTGAGACGGCTTACGATGCAACAAAGTGTGCGTATGTCAGGGCTCACTGGCGAGTGAACACAGCGTTGCTCTGAGCAAAGCATCATGGGATTGCTCAAGACCAGAAAGCAAACACCGATAAATGTCTGGAGCGTCGGAGAATTCTCTCTGCAGGAGAGAATTTCTGCTGACCATTTCTGCTGAAGTGGATCAGTTGATACAAAGAGCTGGCAACTAATGAGTTAAAGTCCTACGTTATGCAGATGATTCTTCACTATAATGTAAACCTATTAATGTCAAACTGAAATGTGTGATATTGTGGCTTTATGTTCCGAAAGAATCACCAAATCTTCATTATCATTTATAAGAAATTGAACTATGTCTCGTGACATGAAACACCACTGTCTGTGTGTGATCTATAATCAATACAATGTGGTGCGTCCTTGTCAGTGGCTTGTCAATCAACAGAGTGTGCTGACTCGGCAGAACTCAATTTTATTTAATGTACAAACTATAGTAAAGGAAACGGAAGACTTGTCATATTTTTCCAATACAGAAGTATTTTCTAAATGGCCTGTTATCAGCTGAAATAGCTCACAGTGAGACAAACCTTAATGATAATTTTTTCCTCTCTGTGTTACTGTTAAAACACCAGAGAACAATATTTACTGTCGTGTTAATGTTTATGATATGAAGTTGTCAAATGATTTAAGGTGTGAATTTCCTTTTCTCCTGTGTGCAGCTGGGAGCAGCGGGTGTTGCCACATGGGAGGGTGTATTATGTCGACCATAACACCAAAACCACGACCTGGGAGCGACCACTGCCACCAGGGTAACGCCATCACAACTGTCTTGTGTTTTCTGTGGTGATGCATGGATTGAAACACACTAGGGTTGGGTGATATGTTAATATTTTTGATTGACATGGGTCTTCAAATATTAGATATCAGCCAGTCATGTCTTCTACCTCTGAAAATGTGCAAGAAACTGTGACCACAGGTAAAGAAAACAAAGCAGCACTCATGCGATCTCCAAGCTAAACTTTGGTTCTTGTGGTAAACTGAGATGAAAAACTAATGACAGCACCCAACCCATGTTCCAGATGAACAGACGGCTCATTGGAAGTGTTTTTAGTTGTTTCTTTTTTGCATTTCTTACAAAAGCCACCGGCATGCTATAGGCTGTAATTGTGTAGTGTCAGCAAATCCTGCAAGAGATGCTTCACAACAGTGTGGTGTATTGCTGTATTGTTCAAAATTAAAAGTACTGCTATTTTAGTCCATAAGGCATCATATTTGATAGATTTTTAGCTGTTTTTTTTTAAATATATTTCTAAATGTGTTGATTGTAGATAATAAAATTTATTTAGTTTTCAGATTGGCTTGCTGTTCTGTGTAAGTTTAAGTTTGTACATTAGAGTATTGGCCGAGATACCAGCTTTTTTCAGAAGCACATGTTTCATTTTCTGTTTTAATATTCACCAGCTGGTTAAATGTAGCAAGAAGTCAACTCTAAATTCAGTATCATTATTATTATTATTATTATTTAACATATAGACGTTTGAATATACTTTAAGGGACAATAAAGTTAATTTTAAGTGACATGTATGTTATTCATCATTATGAAAAATAGAAAAAATAAATTTTATGTGTATAGCTTCATCCGTTTGGTCAAAAAAGCTTAAAATCTGCGCCGCAGCAGCTTCCGCATTCAGTGGTCACGTGGGCGTCATACGTCACTGGGGCAAACATAACTTGGTAGCCATAAGAAACAGTACAATTCTCGACGCGATTAACACCAAAAGTATCATGGTTACCTGCGCGGTGAACGGTTGTGTCAACAGAACAGCAAAAAGACGCGAACACAAGGACCTGTCGTTCTTTAGAATACCTTCTGGGAAGGTATCGCGCTAAAAATGCTAACGCGCTAGCCCGTCAATGGGATTGTCCATATTATATTAGCATTGAGCTAACCGCCATTTATCACTATTGGACTGTGTGGAATTCATAACAACTCGAGTTGTTGTGAATTCCACAGTGAATTTATTTGAAAGTCGCGTCTTTTTGCTGTTCTGTTGACACAACCGTTCACCGTGCAGGTAACCATGATATTTTTGGTGTTAATCGCGTCTAGAATTGCATTGTTTCTTATATGGCTGCTAAGCTATGTTTAGTATGACGCCCACGTGACCACTGAATGCGGAAGCTGCTGTGGCGCAGATTTTAAGCTTTTTTGACCAAACGGATGATGCTACACATATAAAATAAATTTTTTCTTCTATTTTTCATAACGATGAATAACATATATGTCACTTAAAATTAACTTTACTGTCCCTTTAACAAATGAAGCTGTACATAGGATGTTATAAGTGTTCCTGTAGGTGTAAGAGCCAGGTACCCTTGGTCAACACATTAATATCCAGTCACACATGTAAACTTCTTGATCAAACTAAAGGAAAGAAAGATTTGTGCAGTTCATTCAACAAATGTATTTTATGTTAGTCTCATCACCGTCTGCTTGTTGTTTCTGTTGCGTTTATGCAGGCTAGACCAGAGTGGGTGGTGTACACAGCTATCATGCTGTAATAGCCTTCATTTTCAAATCATGTTCAGCTCTTTCTTTTTCCACCTCTGCTTTCAGATAGATGGATAAATAGATATATACTTTATTAATCCCAAGGAAATTCTGTTTTTTCTTTTTTGTTTGTGTGTTCTTTTCTCTGTCTAGTTTCTAGTTTCTTCATTATAGTTTAACTGAGTGTTAATAGATTAGCAGGTTTCCTGTCACTGTGACCATTTCTTTTGCGATGGGTTGAATTTAATTCCAAATTCCAGGTTTTTATTTCATCAGACATGCAAATTTAGTGTGTTCTGGTGTCGTTAGTAGTCAGACCAAGCCTTTTTGTTGTGTTACGTTTTCAGCTGCCACTACCCCCTCACCTTAATAGGTCCATAATCACCTAGTTTGATTGAGCTGAGCCGTCATAATGAGCACACAGTTTTCTGCTAGTTTTTGTCTACACATTAAAAAAAAGGAGAAAAAAAAAGCATCCAGCCCTTTTAAGACATTTTTCTTACACCAATTATTTGTTGATTTTCAAAGTATGTCAGACTGGATGACAGAGAGAAAGAGAGGCTGTTTTTAGGAAAAGGTCAGCTCCCCCTCCTCCTCAAATCTCCATCCCCCATCTCACTTTTTCCATTCAGGGAACGAGAGCGTGGGGGCCCGGAGAACAAAAGTCCTTTCTTAGCGCCACATGTACTTCCATCCACCACTGTGTTGGCTGCTGGCCGCCATGGCTCTTCAGAGGATCAATTAGCAAACGAATGCTGGTCTAGGGCTCCAGATGCACACACCAGAATTTGTTTAGAGGTTGGGGGTGGAGTGGGGAGGTCTTGAGTTAAGCAATCAGGGATTGGAAACTGAAATAATGAAAGCCATCCGAAGGCAGAGTGAGGAAAGTTTCTGAGTTAGACGGCTCACATACATTGTTCAGTCTCTGTGAAGTTGTATGATGTCACAGTATGGTTTATTTGACACCCGTAGAATGAGGGTCTCTTGAATTAAAAGTCGCACTGTTTACATAAAGCTGTGCTTGTCCAAAGGAAAGAGCGCTTCCAAATGAATGTCAAAGTCATGTTCACTAGTTTGATCAGGAATACAGTTGCTCTAATGCTGTTGCTCTACGGTATGTGTGTAAATTTAAACGTGAACTCAGCAGTGCTGAGATGTTTGGTAATTAGGGCAACATGAACCACACAAGCCACCAAGGAATGTCAATAGATGTTCTGAAGTAAAGCATAGCAGACCCCCAAAAACGGCACAAAAAGTAGTAAAAAGTTATTCACTGCAGTAAAGAATGACGTACGTCTAAACCACAATCAGAAACCGGACAACCACAGAACAGAAAAGCTCTGGATCACATTTCAACAGAAAGATTTAATACAACAATTACACAGTTATTCTGAACAATGGTTCAAGGTGACATAGAACACACTTGTTTCTGTTTGTCTATCAAAGTCATTTATAGTGCATCAGTGCATGCTACATAACTACAATAACAACTGACAGTCAGTTGTATAAAGCCATATGGAGTGTTAATCTGTCAGAGTAACAGTAGATGGTGATGCTGCTTCACCTGGAGCAGTGCTGCTGAATATTGGTGACATCAATTACAACTGAAATTGTTTGTTATTATAGATACTGTAAGGTATCTCTAATTTGTTCACTTCTCAGCGTTGGTCCAGAAGTGAACAAATGGCTGAAAGGTTTTGATGAAAACACTGAAAAATCCTCCCAGAAGAGTGGAGACTGTTACAGGTGTGAAGGGGAACCAACTCCATATTAGTGCCTTTGACTGTAGGATGGGATGTTATAAGTGTTCCTGTAGGTGTAAGAGCCAGGTTCCAAATACTTTTGTCCAAATAGGGAGTGTAGGCCGCCGCTGTGTACCTGACTTTGTCACTTTAATGTAGTTATCCTGTGTGTGAAGTTGCAGCCATGTTTCTATCCTTACATTGTGTTTGTCCTCTCAGGACTACGATTACATTCCACGGAGGAAATAGGAGTCTTAATGGTTGCTGTCAGGTGTACAATACTGTGGTGAGACCAGCGATGTTGTTTGGTCTAGAGACAGTGTCACTGAGGAAAAGACAGGAGGCAGAGCTGAAGGTAGCAGAGATGAAGATGCTGAGGTTCTCTCTGGGAGTGACCAGGAAGAGAGGCCAGACTGAGATGGTTTGGACATGTCCAGAGGAGAAATAGTGAATATATTGGTAGAAGGATGCAGAGTTTTGAACTGCCAGGCAGGAGGCCTAGAGGAAGACCAAAGAGGAGGTTTATGGATGTAGTGAAAGAGGACATGAAGGTAGTTGATGTGGGAGAAGAGGATGTAGAAGACAGGGTTAGATGGAGGCAACTGATTCGCTGTGGCGACCCCTGAAGGGAAAAGCCGAAAGGAAAAGAAGAAGAATGGTTGCTGTCAGACAAAGTGGTGATGAGCAGTGGTTCAACAGAAGGACAAGAGTCTGTAGAATGTGAATCTGACCAATTTATGGTGAGGATGCTCTGCAAATACATTGTTCTGGATAGCTGATCACATGACTGGTGCAAAAGTTAAAGTTAGAAAGCTGAACTAAGTAGAAACACCGGAGCAGGCCACTGTGGGCTCTGGGGTTTTCCCTGGCTTCACTAAATAAGTAACTCGCGCTAATATCAGAGAGGAGGGAATTTTCTGATCCTTTTAAAGGAAGCTCAGAGGCATCGTGGTTAGAGAACCAGATAATTCCCTGTGTTTGCAGACATCCCTGCTGCTGAAGCGTCCTGTGTCTGTCCGGGGTAGCTGTTGTGTAGCTGGGCCTGACTTTTGACTCCAATCGTAAAGGGAAACTTGTTTTTACTTTCCTTACATCAGCTGATGTTTTCACTGCGTCTGAGATCAGTTTTAGCATGATCAATAGGTTCAAAAACATTTTTCAAGAGCATTACCATTTCACAAAAAGTTATATATATTTGGGTCATATAGGTCTGTTGAGGCCAGAAGAACTGACTGTTGTAGCTTTTTAGACGTTTTCAGGGAGAAATATTTAATCCTGCCCTCAATCAATTATACCAGATTAACTTAGTTCTGCTGTTTTTACTGTAAATAATAAGTCATCCTTCCTGCAATTTTTAGAAATTCAGTAATCATAGATATTTTCCATGTCTGTTTTTCTTATATTTTAAATTTAGAGAGCAATAGCACTTTTTCACACTTGCAGCAAAAACATCTTTTTAATCATCTTGTCTTCAAGAATGAAAGAAAGATGGATTATTATTGACATATGTTCAAAAGTTCTGATCTAGAAACTGAACAACACCACCATGAGCGAATAACTTTTCCTTGAATAACTACCAAACTAATAGTGAAATCAGTTTCATCCAGCCTCTAAAAACTAGAGGCGTTTTTCTGGTCCAGGAGTCATGAGGGTCAAACTATCATGAGACCATTGCTTTTAGGCGCCGTGACATAATGTGGTGAGTGAGCTGCCTTGGCGGAGCTCTGCACTCTTGAGTGTCATGTAGTTAAAAACGTATTCATGCATAGAAAGTTGACAGAGCATGTAATCTCTCACTCTACAAGCCTGCTTCATATCCACTGTACACTGAAGACATACTGTGAAAGTCCATTTGAATTAATAGCAGAGTCTTTTTAGGGGACTTGGACCACCAGAAAATAACAAATGAGAGTTTTCCATTCATACTCAAGGAGTGAAGAGCTATGATTTTTTGTGTACTTGCATTTTCTATGCTGTTATATAATCTAACATTGTAGAGGTTTGGGGGAAAAAAGTTTCTATCAGGTAATTGAATGTTGAATCTGATTTTACTGCAGAGCAGAGTGGAGATTAGATTAGATTAGTGTCTACCTCATTTTAAAAATAGTTTTTCCCCAAAAATCAGTAAGAAAATAGAGTAAAGTGTGATTTATACACCTAAAGAAGCAGCAATGTTTTAAATTGTTGAATAAAGCACTAAACCACAAAAATCAAGTTGACTGTAACCACTAGACCAGGTAGTGTGACTGTTTCTGGACTTGAATGAGCCTTTTAGTCCATTAGACAATGTGGAAAGCTCCTGTATTTCCTCCTTTTAAAAATCTATTGAATTTCTATGATGTATTTGATTCGCAAAAAATCTGTAAGCTTTCTGTTTTTCTGAGGTGTCCTGTAGATTTCAGTGGCTATAGTGTTTCTTTGATTATAATAACACAGTGTTGAAGAATCTAGAGAGGATGAACTAAACCTTTATGAAAGGGCATGTTAGCCTAACATGAGGGTCAGCAGTGGAAGGGCTACCATGAGTGTTTCTTCTTCTGTGTGTGTGTTTGCTTTTCTCAAGCCTGTTGGTATCTGAAGTGTATTTTTGTGAGCAGACGGAAGTCGACACTGTTTTCTCTTTAAAATTCTGTAGCGCTGAAGTCAGAGATATGAAATTAGCAGCAGAATGAGAACAGTTGGCTGAGTGTGTGGAGGCATGTGAATCTTTGTGGGTGTGTGGTTGGGTGGAACGTCTGTATCTCAGTCCACGTCCAGACCCCGTCTCAGGGGAGCGCGGCTCTGAGTCAGGCCACCGACACACAAACACACGACAGCTCATGGTTACCGTCACGCCTGTCGTCCCCTATTGTTTGGCCCGGTCGTCACCGAGGGACGGTGTGGTCCTCAGAGGGAATAAAGTGTTTTCATGTCTGAGGCCGGTCCAAACCAATGACGGCACAGCAAAAGGTAAATAAAGACGTGAGGGCCTGTCATAGCTTCATGGTGCCTTTCAGGAGACACAGAGCAAATATAGTGAGAGACGCTGGTTGTGCCCCAACAGTAGCTGTAGGTGGAGGATTACATTTAAATACAAAAATTATGAAAATTTTTCTATTTTATTTTACTGAAGTGGAATTCAAAAAAAGTCAGAAGTCAACCAAAGTATTCTGACATGAAAGTTTCTACACATGACAAACACTGACCTGGTTGGAAGGGATTTCTGTTCAGTGTTATTGCACACTTTTGTGCACATGTACCATGTGTGGGACCGGAACCCTCTGATCGTTTAAAAATGTGGCATATTTTATTTATTTTTTTAGTGAAAAATTTATTTTTAGATAAACCAGATAAGAATTCCCCTAACAGGAATAATAAAATTACTTTGTTACATCTCGGTCCAGTGAAAATCACCTTCAGTGAGGGATTCTGAGTGTACCACGCTTGTTCTGTTCACCGTAGCGCCCCGTACCATTCATGAAGTAGAAGAATATACGTTTTATTGATCCTAACTATGATCAAACATAATTCGGTACAATCCATGCTCCTTTGTCTTCCTCGCTCATCTCCTTTTTCTTTCCCTGCTTCATTCCTAGCTTCAGCTTCTCTTCTTTCTCCACTCTGTCTCCCTCCTCTTTGTGTTTTCTTTCTCTTTCTATTATTTCTTTTTCCTCATCTCCATAAATCAGTTCTGTTACTAACTGCAGCACAGCTTTTTGTTACAACCACCCACTCCTGAAGTGCTAAATAAAGATGTGGTTGAAGGCTAATGCCTTCTCTCTCTGTCTGCCCCCTACTCTAGCTGGGAGAAGCGAGTGGACCAGCGGGGCAGGTACTACTACGTGGACCACAACACCAGAACGACCACATGGCAGAGGCCCACGGCCGAGTCGGTGCGGAACTACCAGCAGTGGCAGAGCCAGCGCAGCCAGCTGCAGGGCGCCATGCACCAGTTCAGCCAGCGCTTCCTCTACCAGGTACTGCAGGACATGAGGACACCTCACTGAGGTGGGGTGAAGGTGTTCAGCACCTCTATTAACTGCTCTCCTCAGTATTAGACAATGTTACATCTTTAACCACAGATGATAAACCCAAACCCAGTCCCAAGTGAAAAGGATGGTTTGAAAATTGTTCATGAAAAATAATTGAGGAAACATCCATGTTTGTGCAAAATAAAAAAGGATATTGTGTTTTGGAAAAGTCAGAGGTTAATTCCTCATGTTTTCACATCATACTGGTGAAAGGTTTTGAAAATTTCCACACTTGAAAAGTAAAAATGTTGAATAAAAGGCATTCATGTTATCTCCGACGACATACCAATCAGTGGTATATTTAAAATGGTGCGATTCCACTTCAGACAGCAGATGGAATGATTTTATTTTTCTTGTAACTCGTCGTATTTTTCCAGACGAGACATTTGAGGTTCAGCCATGTCTCTGTCAGTTGATGTCCTCTCGAGGAAGCAGCCAAGGTCAGACTGCTACTAGGCAGTTAACACTTATGAGATTGAGACAGCCAGCTTCCTCAATGAGCCATTATTAAAACAAGCCCTAAACGTCTTACAGCCTTCTATAAAAACACCCCGCCCAGCACTCTGCTTGTTTCTTGATGTACCACTTCCAGTTCCCATGAATCTTCTGTGGGCATTCCTAGTTTTGCAGTCGCATTTATCTTCCATGACTAAATGTAACAAAGTCTTGCTCTTGTATTGCTCTGCCTAGTGAATTGGTAGTTTTTGAAATTTGAATATTAAATATATGAGTTGCAGGGAAACGGAACTCCTTTGTAAAAAGACGCAAACTGTGAGCAGGAGGTGCCGCTGCTCACATTTACTCATTTTAAAATCCACTGGGATTTGCAGTGGCCTTTGGCTGCACATCTTTTTGAATCCTGCTAATTGTATTAGTTGACTTAATTGATTGTAAAACCAGTATTATTATAGAAATACCCTGCTGCTAATGATGCCCTTTAACAGGGAGGGGATAGATGATGAAGGGGTCAGGAAGAGTGAGATTTCATTTCAAGCCTCTAAGCCTCTAATGAAAATATACAGAAAGAACCAAAACCTACATTAAATTCTTTTTTTTTTTTTTTTTTTAAATTATTGTTAATTGTCTCCTTTTTGTTTTGCTCCTTTTAGGGCATTTCTGTAGTTATTGTGTGTTTGCTTGTGTTAAGACAACATTGAGCCCTGAACATTTGGCAGCGTTTGACCTTTCATGGACTTTAATGGATCTCAGCTACTTTTTAGCTGCATTCAGGGAGGACAGAACACACAAAATGCAAGATACTGATACTTTCAAGCTGAACAGTTCTGGTGGGCTGCAAACTATTTACTTCCTACCCTGCTTCTGTGTCCTCCTCTGCCTGCCGCTCCCCCATCTCTCGTAGTGTGTGTGTGTGTGTGTGTGTGTGTGTGTGTGTGTGTATCTGTGTGTGAGAAAAGCCAATCGGTAGGCCTGCCATCCATGCTGATAATGGACTGCTCTGTCTTGGAATGCCCACACTGCTGATAGCAGCGACTATTTATGGTCTCAGTGTGTGTGAACAAGGAAACACACACTAAACGGCTCATAGTTTGACTGCAAACATGGTCACATGTTCTACTGGCCGACTGACACGAAGTATGCGTGGGCACACTCAAAAAAAAAACAAAATAGACTGAAAAAGTTCTGCTGTCATTAAAATTAAAAACCAGAACATGTCTCGTTATATTTAGATTATCTTGAGTATTTTAGTCCGGTTCTAGTCGGTGAAACGTGTCGACAGTTTAGTCCCTTCCAAGACATCAGCCTATTATTAATATTTCAGTCAATTTAGTCTAGCCAGAAAAAATAATTTTGGTTATTTTACTGTTATTATCTTCTCATCTGATGAAAAACAAGTTGAAAGAAATGTCTGGTCTGATGATGTCAATGTGAGTATATGTATTCTGAATGGCTCCCGGCTTCAGGCCAGCCAGCTTCTGACCCGTTCAGACTCTTGATCACCGGCTGGATCACGAAGAAGTGAGACGCAGCGGTCCTGAGGGAACCCTTACGCTGTTGCTTCCATTAGGAGATCCATTTTCCTTCCTCAGCATTCAAGGACTGTGATCGTTTCTGTGTACTGAAGTTGTTGTTGTTCAAACCAAAGTCTCATCTGTTGTTGTTGATTTAGTTTCAGATGGTTCGTTTCATCTTACTGGAGGAAAACCAAACATATTTCACCACGCTGTGTGTGCGCGCACACTTTCAGATGTGCTCACAGGGCTGTAATGTTGTAGTCAGGTGCCATTTCTATTCAGTCTCACCAATGACAACCAAAGAGGGACAATGAGCCAGTCGTGCTCTTAAATGGACCATGACACTGTAACGAATGCCTGCGTTAACACACACACACACACACACACACACACACACACACACACCTAGAGGTTGAAGTTGTTTCTGTCCAAACTCATAAACACCAGCGAGAGTTTTTATTAGTGACAGACTGATGTTTGCAGATACACATTCTTAAACGTGTGTGTGTGTGTGTGTGTGTGTGTGTGTGTGTGTGTGTGTGTGTGTGTGTGTGTGTGTGTGTGTGTGTGTGTACGTGTACGTGTACGTGTGTACGTGTGTAGAGTAATTGCGGCTCCTTAGTGACCCCAGGGAGAGCAGCCTCAGTCATTAACTCCAGTTTCCGGCTCTCCCCTTTTCTCCCCCTTCGTTTCTGCTAGTCGTCTACCTCCATCTCCTCCTTCTGCCCAAATCACCCTTCCTCCTACACCTCCACCTCCTCCTCCTCCTACACCTCCACCTCCTCCTCCTCCTACACCTCCACCTCCTCCTCCTCCTACACCTCCACCTCCTCCTCCTCCTACACCTCCACCTCCTCCTCCTCCTACACCTCCACCTCCTCCTCCTCCTACACCTCCACCTCCTCCTACACCTCCACCTCCACCTCCTCCTCCTCCTACACCTCCACCTCCTCCTCCTCCTACTCCTCCACCTCCTCCTCCTCCTCCCACCTCTCCAGTATTCTGTTGCCTCTCCAAAATCCCCCTCAATCTCACTTTTCCCCTTAAAATCCCCCGTTCTGCATCACACCAAAACATCTTTATTTTTGTTCTTGCCCCATGTTAGATACCGCCCTCCCCCATCTTATATCTGTTTTTAGCCACCTTTCATTTGCCCCCCTCACCTTCCCTGAAACGCTTCCTTCTCTCCAACCTTCTGTCTGTTCTGGCTGGAACAAGGACCCTTAACAGCAGCACCTGAATCAGTCCTGTGTTTCATCACGGCCACTGCCCAACAGAAAACTCACACACGTCCACACGGCTGAACGTCACGTTCACTGGTGTTTACCCACAAGCCTTCAGTGCTCATGTTTCCATAAAGCACGTTTGTAAGTGGCTTTAGCATGAAAGGACAATGAACAGAAGTGAATCCAAGTGCTGTTTTCTTAACACGATGTTTGAATCTCATTAGAGTGATTTACTGTATGATCGTGTCGTCGACACGGTTTGACAGCATTTGGGTTTTAATGTTTCTGCATTAAAGTCAGGGTTCTTTGAGGCCATTCGCATAAACTGGCTACTAGTGTTAACAATCAGTGCTCATTCATGCACCAAAAATGTGTTTGGTGTTTCCACTTGACTCAGTTTTCAATAATTTGGTAAAGTATAACTTATTTACTGTCTGTTGAAAATACACAAGTATTTAATTTTCATTTAATGGATTGTGATGAAGTGCTGCTTCCTGAGGTGAAGAAGGCGTCAAATCAAGTCAGATGTGCATCCTTCTTTGTATGAATGCAGTCATCATGGAGATTGAAATGAAAAAGTTTACAACAGAACTCATTGTTACTATAATGACGATTCATTTGAGGATCCTCCTGAAGTTTCTGGAATTCTAAGCATCAGATTTTTTTCTGATTTCAAAGCCGATTCCTGGATATTTAATCTCTTTGGAAAACTGAAATCCCAGCCTTTGAATGTCACACTGAATGATAATCGAGAGGATGTGTTCAGAGGGAAGGTTAAAGTCATGTGAGGTGTGTTTCTTTGGACAGAAGTGTTTTTAAGGGATTAACTAAATAGTTCACTCCTTAGGGACAAATATGTGTATCTAAATTTCAACCCAAAGGTTTAATTTCTAGGTTTTTCCAGACTTTCTAATGAATAGTTTTTAATTACTGGGTTGACTAAAAACCCTTTGGTGGCTGTTCTGAATGTTTACAACAGTCGAGTTTGGGGGCCTTTGAAGTGATTATTTCTGAGTTTCTTTTAATGTTGTTGATCAGTGATTGGGAAAATATATATTATATTATTGTATATATGCAGTGTATGTACTGTATATATAATTTATTATTTATGAATTGGTGTCAGAATACCAAAATTAAGTTATTGATTCTTTATTAATGGTAAATAAAAGTCTAACTAAATGAAACCATGAAAATATTCAGCAGCAAAAAACAAAAATCTGTTTTCAGTGAAGTCTGTTGGCTGATGAACTTGCTGACCTCCAGCTTACTGGAATCCTCTCGGGTCACTTTCTATGTCACAAATTTACTCTCTAAATATGGGAAACACATTTTCCTCACAATAGAAATGTTCCTGAAGTTTTCACAGTTGTATTTTCACTCAGAAGGTTGTGTATCATTTCAAACATTTTCAAATCGATGAACTGAAATCACCGTCTTCGTCTTCTGCTTTGAACGCGGCCCTTATGGTGTATTCCTTTCAGATCCATAACACACAGCCATTATTTCACACATTTGTGCCAACATACCGCTTTTCCCGCTCTTCCTCGCCCTCCCTTGTTTTCCCAGTCCCTCTTTCTTTCTCCCTCCAGCCTGTCTGGAAGCTGCTAAGGAGCTGAATGGTCAGAGCCAGGATGAAGTCATCATGTCTTTATATCATTATATTCTCCTTTTACCTTTTTTAGTCACAGAAAACCCATAAGGGTGGGGCGCTGGGGCATGGATTGACTGTCGATGGGAGCAACACACACACACACACACACACACACACACACACACCCTTTAACCTTGTTACGCACCCTCTCCCGCTCCTGCAGCAGGCCCTGTCCTTTCCATCTCGGCTCCCTCAGAGTTTCCATGACAGAGCTGTTTTCAATGGGCACAGTCACCTCGCTTTTTGGGACTTGCGACGTAAAGTGACGCTGACATGCTCTACAGAAAATAATCATCACTTCTGTGGTGCAGTTTGTCAAACCGAGAAAAAAAAAAAACACTCGAAAGTTTGTGTTATTCACCTCAATGTGGCCAATAAAAAGTATAGATCTCATCCTGTTTGGATAAAAAGCTGCTTGATGAACAGCAAATCAACCAAAAATAGATTTATCCACTTTTTTGATTTTCAAATGTGTCATTGATCATTTTACAGGTTCAGATTTGTTTGATGCCCTAACGTGTGAATAGTTTCCAGACGTTTTTTCATTGAAAGCACCGTTATTTTAGTATTAACCTGCGAATGCATCATCATGAGTGGCCCGTGTTCGGCTCGCTGCTAAACTCAACGACACTGAAGTTAGCGTCAACCCGCTAATTCCTAACAAGCGTCTTTTCAGCGACTTTTCCACTCAAGCTAATATATTCAAGAGTGTGTGTGTGTGTGTGTGTTTGTGTTCCAACAGAAGGACGTCCATACCTACTCACGGTTTGCCACAGACAAACTTTCCACACTTTGATGCACACACTCAGGCTCACACACTTTTTTCTGTGTGTGTGAATCCGAGCGCTGGCTGAGTAAACCCCACTGAGGTTTCCAGACCCAGGGTGAATAAAGGTGCCTTTTGTCAGCTCGGGGTGGGTTGGGGCGGCTGGAGGGGAGGCGGATTGGGTGGGGCGTGGAGGGCTGGGGGGGGGTGTCCAGTCTGGAACAAGCATGAATGTTCCCTCAGTTCCCTCAGACATCGCACTCTCTTGCCTACTTTCACAGCAGCGCTACAAGAGAGCAAGAGAAAAGTGGAGGAGGAGGTCCTCGGGGTGGGGTACGGAGGGTGCCAGGGTGGAGGAAGGTGGTGTGTGTTTGAGGAGGTGAGCGGGAAGCCGGAGGGGTGGGGCTTGCATCCAGCCAGTGAGCTCATTGGAACAGCGTTGTTGTTTTATCCTCCTACTGAGCATGTAGTTTTTGGAAGGCATACGAGCCACCAGCCGTCCAGCTCCCTCAGTCACCCCTCACCGCTGCAGCAGAGAGGAGCCACCCCCGCCCTTTCCTGCCCTCTACACTTACACACACTCACGCACATGCACGCACTTTCATCCAGCCCGACTCACCCACAGGTATCACCCGTTGATAGCGAGGTCAAGGGAAACGTCTGGAACAGATTTAATTGAGTGAGTTTTGCCGGCGTGTTTTTTTTTTAATTTTTATTTTTTTAATGTCTTATTTTTCATCCTCATCTGACTCCTCATTGGTTTTTCCTCATTTCTGTATTTTTGGGATGTATTTTCCAATCCTTTTCCTCTTCTTCATCCTCATGTGGCAGCAAGAAACCGATTGGACGGAGAGAAGTATCTCATGCCGCGCTGCACGACGAGGACAAACGCTAAGCGGAAGCAGAAGGAAGAGAGGCGGGAGACAGAAAGGTGTCCTAACAGGATTTGTTTTCTCTCTCTCTGTGTCTCCTTCAGCCGTCGGGCGCTCCGGTGGAAAATGATCCTCTGGGCTCGCTGCCTCCTGGATGGGGTAAGTGTGCCCGGCGTTCCCTGTGTGGATACTCTGTGTGGGATGCTGAAGCTGTGCAGCGGCCTTGATATTTGTGTTCCATCAGGAGATTAGTTTTATGTCATATAGCGATTTACGTTCTCCATACCTGCCAGTTGTGTTTGTAAGTCCTGACTGATCTTAAGTCAGATCAGTCAGGATTGGACTTCATTCTGTTCTTGGCCAGAACCCTAACATTCTTGTGAGTAGTACCATATCGGTGAATGTGATAGCCAAGCAACAAGTCGGTCTAAACTTTAGTTTCTGATTCTGCCGTTTTTAAATCATTCAAACTCGGCTTTAACTTTTGTTAAACGATGTTGCAGTGTGTTCGAGATTTTTATCCCCTCAGAACTTGATGATGATGACGACTTTCTTTCAAAGCAGATCATTCCGTTTATTTATTTTGTTTGTTTCTGATGGTAGATTTCATTCCATAATTGAATATCTAGATAAAATGTCTTCTTTGATCTCTGATCATGTTGCATTAGTTCATCACTGTATGACACTGCCTTTGCTCTAAAGTCCACAAATTACAGAGGATGCATTATTGATGGGACTCTTCATCCTCCCAACATTTTCCCAGAAGAAAAGCGTAATCGGATCCTCGCTGAATTATGTCACACACATTCATTCATTCATAAACGATCACTGCTGGCAGCTTCCCTCTTTCCAACATTCACACAAGCTTCATCACACGGCCGTGTTCTCTCTTAAAACCCTCGCTCTCTGCCTGTGATGCTTTTTCAGCATGTTGCAGGACCTCAAGACCAAAACCTCAATTATATCACTGGCTTCCATTCGTTTCTCTGGCGCGCTCTTTCTCATCTGCGGTCGCTTCCCTCGCTTTTTTTTTTTTTTTTTTTTTTAAGGCTCAAATTTAAGATGTCAAAGAAGAAAAAAGGGAGAGATGTTGGAGAAGAAAGACAAATGAAAGAAAGTAGAAAGGAGGAGGAGGAGGGGTCTCAGACCGGATAGTAAAGTGGGGGTGGAGTGAGTCGAGGAGAGAGCTAGTGAAAGTTGCAATGTGAGCACTACTGTTTCTGGGCCTTCCACACACTCCTGTTAATGAGAAAAAGATGTTGGAGCGTTGAAGGGAGGAGGATGGGCATCAGCTACTCCCGGCGTACACACACTTACGACTGTTGCACACTTACCACTGTTACACACGACTGTTACACACTGCCATCAAAGCTGCTACAGGCTTTCAGCGTCACCAATCAGCTATATGTTTTCCATGGCTGATATTCTCAACGTTGTCATCACTTTGACTTTCAAAAACCAGCCACACTCACACGCACACACACTGGTTAAGTATTTGGAACAAGCTTCAGTGAAATATCACACAAGTTTGCTGTATTTCTACCGTTGCAGCGACATATTTCTGTCACCTCATCCTAGCAGCGAGCTTCAGCCCAGCCGTTATTGTCAGACTCTCGTCTGATCTCTGATCCCCGTCTTGTTTGTTACCGAGTTGAGTTTTTGGAAACAACCTAAACCTTCTTTTCTGCTCTGCTTGTGTCCACAGAGAAGCGTCAGGACAATGGCAGAGTTTACTTCGTCAACCACAACACACGAACCACTCAGTGGGATGATCCCCGCACCCAAGGGTGAGCCCACCAACCGAGACCCGACGTGTGTGTGTGTGTGTGTGTGTGTGTGTGTGTGTGTGTGTGTGTGTGTGTGTGTGTGTGTGTGTGTGTGTGTGTGTGTGTGTGTGTGTGTGCTGATGTGTGTGCATGCGTTTGTGGGATGGCAGTGCCGCTTTGTGTGTTTGCTCGTGTTGAAGAAGATCTACTCACCATACACAGTGTAGTATCACACATCTGCTGCTTTTCTGATCAGGGATGCACCGCTTTATTTTAAGGTTTAATTCTATTTTACTTAATTGACCGTCCAGAAAATAGTGGTTAAAAGAAAATAAATTTGACTGTTATGTTCCCCAAATGCTGGAAACATAGAGACCAGTCTGGAAATGTTTCAGGCTTCAGACTGATATCAGGTACTACAGGCTGTTTTTTGATAATTTTTCTGGCATCATTTTTTATTTCTTTGACATTTAAACTCCTTCTGAGGTGCTTTTGTTCTTTTCCTCTCGCCTCACTCATTTTAATGTAAACCTTCAATATGACAGACTCAAATCTTCAGTCTTGTTATGTGGCCAGCCTCTAGAGCTTTCAGGGCATCAAAAAGCAATCATAAGGGTTTTAACCTCCAGCTTGAGCCACTTGTCCATTCAAGAAAGAGATTCTGAAGACCTTCAATAAATCCGACATCCTGCCGCTCTGAAGGTATTTTCAGTCCAGCTGTTTCCAAAATGATGGCTGAAAATAACTAAAGTCCTCACTGGATTAAATCTCAGAGTACAACTCTTATCGGTCATGATGATTCTCTGTGTTGACGTTCATGTTCAGGAGGACATTTGTCATTTTCAGCTACCTAAAAAGAAAACTGCTTGACTCACATCAGTGCAGCAGACTCAAAGTTCTTTTCATCCAGATGGTTGGAAGAGGACCAAGAAAATATCTTCATATCAGCGCTACACGTTAATGTCAAAGGTGACTGGATATGATTAAATAATAATAAATGAGGGCGTTGATCCAAGACCACACTCCAAACACTGTTGGTTTTATAATAGGATATTTTATACAGGCCTCTCCTGCTGGGGCCTCTTTATTCTGAACCTCAGTGCTTTGACTGAATAAGTCAAACGTGCCTCTGGGAGATAAGCGCCAGAGAAGCTTTAGATCCACAGGTGTGCGGGTAGGTGTGTTAGTTTCATCCCCAGGATGGGGGCCCTCCGGCTGGGACTGTGCTCACTGCCCTCTCCCTGTTGCAGGATGATCAAGGAGCACCCCCTGCCCCCGGGCTGGGAGATGAAGTACACCGCAGAGGGAGTGCGATATTTTGTGGACCACAACTCGCGCACCACCACCTTTAAAGACCCCCGACCTGGGTTTGAGTCAGGGTAAATATTCTCTCAGCCCTTCCTCCCAAACTTGCTTTCTAGAGAATCAAATCAGAAGCATGTCACAGACTGAGGCAAAGATATGATCTCCGTCATGCAGGTCCTGTAAAACCTCAGAAAACCGACTAAATCAACTTCTTTTTCCATTTTTAGAAGATTGCACAAAAGAATTTGCCTAAGTCTGACATATTTCAAAACTGCATCCTAATCTAAACTCCATCTTTTTTTCTTTTTTTACCTCAATATTTTTTCAGTCCATGTTTTAGCCATTTCCTTTCACTTCAGCTTATATACCACAGATATTTTCGCAAAAATTTAGATTTTACCGCAGCAGCATCAGCCGGTGGATGTTTGCCTTGCCTTGAGGCGCTCTCGCCGCAGAAGTCATGAGAATGTGCAGATGTGCGACAGCAGATCCTCTGCAGTCTGGCATGTGTGTGGGTGTGTGCTGGTGTTTGGGCCTGTGTTGATTTTTGGCATGCGGGTGTGTGTGTTCGCATCAGCGAGCTGCTTTTCTTGCTGATTATTGGCCGTGTGTTGCAGCAGCTGATCATGGAGGCTGTAGAAAAGAGTGTTCGGTGTTTTTTACGCCAGAGTCTGTCTGCGGCCGGCGTTCAACTGCTGCGGTTTTCATTTCCTCAGCCTCAGCGAGATGTGCCTAGCAGCACGGCGAGCCCAAACCCAACACATTAGAGGCCTCCTTCTTCTCCTCCTCATCAGTTCTACCCTTCTCCTCCCTTCTTCCCATTATCTGTCTCACTCTTTCTCTCCAGTGCTGACTAGGCACATTTCCAGAGTGTGTGTGTGTGTGTGTGTGTGTGTGTGTGCACAGGGCTGGTGGAGCTTATACTAACACAGCTGCAGCCCTGGACTCACCTCTGTATTTGAGACCCAGACACACCGACTAGCCATTCAAAGCAGAGTGGCTGCTGTGAATTTAATATTTACTTTTGAGTGTCTGGCATTTAACCTGGAACATCAGGGCTTTTCAAAGAGGCGGCTTCTGATCATCACGTGTCAGCCGATCCGTTATTTAGATCATTACCAGACACGCCTTAGGGATTGGCTTAAAGAGTTTAAAATTAACCAAGCTGTTCTTTCATCCATCTCCCTGTGTGTGTGTGTGTGTGTGTGTGTGTGTGTGTGTGTGTGTGTGTGTGTGTGTGTGTGTGTGCGTAGGTCACGGCAAGGTGGTTCACCCGGTGCATACGACCGCAGCTTCAGGTGGAAATACCACCAGTTCCGTTTCCTGTGCCATGTGAGTGTGAACTGTCCACAGAGGAACTTTTATTCACTTTCTCTGAATATAAACTGTCAGGAAGAATTTCAGAAGCTTCCCTCAAACCTCAAAACTAAAGAGTAAAAAACAAAACAAAAACATGTACAACTAGTGATATCACCACCAGTAAGGGGCTGAAGACCAGTCACATTACTAGACTGGTGACATTGTAGTAGTAATAATTTTCAACCAGAGTATAATCTCATGTGCTGGTGAAACAGGTAGTGTTTACCGTTACCCAATGAACACCATAACAATGTCTGAGAGGAGAGAGTTCTGTCAGATCCTGTAGTTCACATCTTCCACCTGTAGAGGTCAGCATCTACTCTGTACAGCCCCGGGGCGTTTCTACTCAGCATTCTTATTCCCTGAAGGCCTCCATGAGGAATACAGCAGAGCTTCTGTTGGCCAGAAAACTACAGAAAATAGTATGGTGGTTGTGATTTGTCTTATAACAAAACAGGCATGCAAAATAATATGAATTAAATTAGAAAATTTAAAAAAATCTTTTTGGTTAAAAGAGGAACCGAGATTGAACTTTTTGTTGTAAATCAGAGAGTTTTGGTAAACGCTAGTTATTTTTGTTCCACAAAGCTTTCAGGAGATGTTACTGACTCAAAACTGAAAACTGACAGTAATGACCGTGTACACAGGTCAGTAATTATAGCGTTCTGCTTGTTCTTTATTCTCTGTCCAGTCAAATGCCTTGCCCAGCCATGTAAAGATTTCTGTGTCCAGACAGACGCTGTTCGAGGACTCCTTTCAGCAGGTGAGACACAAAACATCAGCACCTGATCCAAAAATGACCCTGAACATGGGCCACTTAAAACTAAACATGAGTGACAGTATTTGTGGGACATACAAAGAAATGATCACAATGTTTACCTCCTGGAATGTTGGGATGGATGTCGGTACTAATGATCATTAATGATTAAGTAGAATATTCTATTTAATCATTTAATTCACTTCTAAATACTCTTTTTCTCTGTGTCAGCCTGTCGCTCAACCAGCAATCGATCTTTCTCACTCCATTGAAGTAGCCAATAATCTAATCGATCAGTCTGGACCAATCAGATCAGAGAAACCAGCTGGTATTTCTTTAATCAGACTTAAAACCTCAGTGTTCTCTATGAAGATATATCAATCAACAAAAAAAAGAAATAATTGAAGAATAGACATGATATGTACATACATGCAAGCTGATAAATAAGTTAACTTTTCATTGCTTTAGCAAGTGCCATAAGAAACCAGAAATCGCCGTCCAGAAAATGATGTCAGTCGTTTCTGTTTTGAAACAATTTTCGAAAAAAGTTGAGCGAAGGCCAACATCTCTGACTTTATGTAACGGAAGGACTTTCGTGTGCTTGACACAATAAAACACACAACTTCTGCAGTTTGACATGGGTTCATCTTTCAGTGAGTGTTCTGTGTTTGTACTTGTATGAATGACTTGTCATCAGATCATGAATGTGAAGCCGTACGAACTTCGACGCAGACTCTACATCATCATGAGAGGAGAGGAAGGCCTGGACTACGGAGGAATCGCCAGGTGAGCAAAACAAACACACCTTTTTTCTTTTCACAGTCACTGTGTGTGTGTGTGTTAACATTATATTCACATTTGATGTTAATGTTGGTGGAGGGTTGTGTCTCCTCATCTCTGTACCAGCTTGATTACTGCATTTCCAATCCAGAAGGAAACCTGGGATCCCTGGTGTCCACAGTTCATCTCTGGAATGGTTTTCCTTTATTTGAGGGTTGATTCATCAGAGTTCTGTGTGTCAGAGTAAAGCTGACCAGCTGACTGTCGAGCTGCTTCATGCCTGTTTTTAAATGTTGCTTCCTGAAAGCATCCAATACTTCCTACCCTCTCGCGGCATTTCTGTCCTCCTCCATCCCCACATCCACCCGTCATCACATGTATCCACCCTGCCCCCCCCTGCGTCTGCTGTGGTCCAGGTCTACCTTCTTGTACATGTTGTTATTTTTCTGTCAGCGGTGTTCTCATTTTTTTTTCCCCCTTGGTTTTGCATTGTGTCTCTGTCACCAGTGTCACGTCAGTGGTTTTACCCTATGGTAGGTGACATCATGCTGTTCTACCACAGGGTAGAACCACGGACGGGATGTTGGGAGTTGTCTGCGTCCCGTCTATCCGTCAGTCCATCCCCCCTCTCCCATAAACCTCAAAGGGGAGCGCAGGGACCTGGGGAGCGCTTGGTTTACTGTGCTGCAGCTGGTGGTGGTGCTGCTGCCAGTGAGCCCTCAATTCCTCTAACATGCATCCTCACACTGTTTGTGTCTTTTTAGTCTACCATCTGTATTTATCCCTCACTTTGCTTTGTCTTCATTAATTCATGTGTCATTATGATTGCAGGATGTGTGCAGGCTTATAGGTGGGCCGCATCGTTTAGTGTCTGCTGACGTCTAAAGGCGATGTCGTATTTTCTAATGTACGCAAAGAAGTACATTTAAAAAGATCATTTGTGTCCTTTGAAGCTGAAGCTTAGCATTAAAACCACAAGTAGCTTCTGTCCAAAGGTAATAAAAGCTGCCGTCCGTCACATTTTCAGTTCACAGACTGGCAGATATCTGGTTCATCTGAGATTTTACTTAATTTATGGCCAGGAGCTGTGATTTCTAGTGATATAAGAGCACAAACACACTCTTTATTAACTAATTAATGAATTTAGTTTGATTCAGGATTTAGAAATCTTTATGAAATGTTATTTGAACCTCTTTCAAACTGGACGTTCTCAGAACCCTTTAGGTTCACGTCGGCTGTCAAACTCAAACATGTCAGGCACAATAACTGTTTCATTACTGTCATTGTCATTTTGTTTCGTACTGTTTTCTGCAAACTGTGATTGTGGATCATTTTCTGTCTGTGGGTTAAATTTACTTGTTCACTGTTTTGTCTGTTTGTAATCAGACGTCTTATTCTGTTAACTCTTTGTCAGCCATTTGCTTCTCCCTACAAAGCTAAATGTGTGACAACTGTGGCTTCGTTCAGGCTGCAGATGTGTCAGATCTGTAGTGGACGGATTTCTGTGTTTAAACGGCACCAGCTTTTGTGTTTGGGTTGCCGTGGTAACGACCGGAGTGAAGCAGGCTTCCAACATCTCACTCAGTATTTCACCATCTGCATCGTAGCTGCCTGGATTCTGCTCAGCAGACCAATTGATGCAAAACTGTTTGTCTGGTTCTGTGTTGTTGTTTTTTTTTATCTGTATTTAAAAAGAAAAAAAAAACAGATTTGAGTGAGCAGTCTGAACAAGGCCATATCTGATCTACTGAACTGACCTTTCTTTGAAACAATTGTTCCAACATTACGTGTCCGTTGTTTAGAAGGAATGATGTCAGAGCGTCCCTGCTGTCCTTCCTGCATGAACGTGTCCTGTCGTCCACAGGGAGTGGTTCTTCCTGTTGTCCCACGAGGTGCTGAACCCCATGTACTGTCTGTTCGAATACGCCGGCAAGAACAACTACTGCCTGCAGATCAACCCGGCCTCATCCATCAACCCCGACCACCTCACGTACTTCCGCTTCATCGGACGCTTTATCGCCATGGTGAGCGTCCTTCTGATCTGATATTCATTCATGTCTTACAGGAATGCGCCTTTTTTTTTTTTTTTTTTACATCTGCGGTTCAGATGGTGTGTAGGTGTGTCAGCTGTTGATGGAGTTGGTGTCAGTCGTTAATCGCTTCACGTCTGCGGTTGAAGCCTGTATTCGTATTGTTACCGTCTGTGGGACGACGGCTGCATCTGGACTGTTTTCCTCTGACTAACAATAATGAGCGCAGACAGAAATGTTGTGTCCACATCTATGTGTCGACACATTTATGAGTCGAGTTAAATGTGCAATGAACAAAACGTTTATTCACTCTCACTTCTGCCGTACTTGTTTTTTTTTTTTTTATGTTTATTTTTTTGGGCAGTGGCCGTTTAACTTTTTTTATCCTGCACCTCAAATGAACTGCTCCTCTGTTCATCACGTTATGGTTCTGCAGCCTCACTCAAAATCTATTTTATCAAAAAAGTTTCTACGCAAGACTAACAAGTACTGAGGTGAGGCTTTTTTGCTTTGTAGGGACGTTTTTTATCTTTTGTTTCCATAGAAACGGGTAGAATTTGAGCACATTCTAGGGAGGGAAACTGATTTGTCTCAGATGACGGGCATGGCTCAGAAGTTGTTCAGTAGTTTACAGTTTTATTCCCACATCTGTCTGTAATGGAGAGGTGCTATTGAATGTTTTAAGAGTTTATCATTTTATTTATTCATTTGTTTCTGAAAATAAGACTTTTTTTCTTCAATTATGTGGTTAACAAGAATTACAAATGGCAGGGACTCCTTAAATTAGTTAAATAGAAATTCTCCACACTTGGACATGATGATCGTGTAGAACTAAACGTCCTGTGATACACGGATGGGTGATTCCCATCAGTGACCCCATAGAAACACAAGTCATGTCTTTTTTTCTGGGATCGGTCCTGAAAACCCACACCCTCCACCCCTCCCTCCGTCAGCCACCCCACCCCTCACCCACACCATGACCTCACTGCCGCGCCCTTCCCACACTCGCCAGCAGCTGCCTATATTTAGCCCTAAAATGCACTTTGCTCACTGGCCTTATAAAAATGCTCGTCTCTACAAAGTCTCAACTTCAAAACCCCTTTTACGGCCTCCTGTTCTACTTTTTTACCTTTTTTACTTTCCGTCTTCACACTTTCCACTCACACTCTCCTCCGCCTGTAAATCTTCCTGTGTGTGTGTGTGTGTGTGTGTGTGTGTGTGTGTGTGTGTGTGTGTGTGTGTGTGTGTGTGTGTGTGTGTGTCACTGACTGTGAGACAGACACATGGTTAGTCAGGATCCAGTGGGTTCCTGTGTTGTTCTTGGCCTCACAGCTCTGAGCCCCCTGTTGTTTTTCTGAACATTAAACAGCTCCATCTGCTCACCGTACATCTCTGTGAACACACACACACACACACACACACACACACTATAAAGAGTTATTCAATGTTTTGTCTCAGTCATCATCTGATCTACACGACTGCTGATTGTAACTCTGAAGCCGCTGCCCGTTTCCCCTCCACCACTACAAACAAACCCATTTGTCACATTTAGCCGCCGTAGCCGTAGAAACGTGCACAGATGGAGCCTTTGTGCTGGAGATATTACTGTATTTGAATCACGAGTTGTTCAAAAGCAGGTCTGTAGTTTTTGCCAGTGAATGAACTCATCAGGCTGTCCTGACTCCAGAAATAAACGGCCCATTCAAGTCACGGCGACACTCCTAACACTCGTAGGGCACCAAACAATCCCCAGTGAACCTTCAGCATGACTCTGAGTAACTGAGGAGAACATTTGTGACGTGTGTGTGAAGCACAGATGTGAACCAGATGTCACAAATGACTGTATAACTTTAATATAACCAAATTCAGAGGGCAAACGCCCCCCCCCTCCTCGCTTCTACTCGGGGACTCTTCTATATGACCAGGTTCAGTGAAGACCAGGTCTTTATTGTGGATCGTTATCTGATCCCTGCAGGCTTTGTACCATGGAAAGTTCATCGACACCGGCTTCACGCTGCCGTTCTACAAGCGGATGCTGGACAAGAAGCCCACGCTGAAAGACCTGGAGTCTATAGACCCTGAGTTTTACAACTCCATCATGTGGGTCAAGTAAGTAACACATTGTTTCCTCTGAGTGTTTGTCAAAGCTCATTTGATCAACGGTAGAGGGAATTGATCTTGTGTTTCTGTGCATCCAGAGAGAACAACCTGGAGGAATGCGGCGTGGAGCTGTATTTTGCACAGGACATGGAGATCCTTGGGAAGGTTTCCACTCACCAGCTGAAAGACGACGGAGAGAATGAGCTGGTCACAGAGGAGAACAAGGAGGAGTACATCAGGTACGTCGGCACAAGCAGGGATAACCAGCACAGCTGAACAAACTCCGGTTTGAAGCCGGGGAGGACGTAAGCATTGGAGAATAAACCGTAACGTCCAGCCGCTTCTCCGTCCCTCAGCCTGCTGACCGACTGGAGGTTCACCCGCGGAGTGGAGGAGCAGACCAAAGCCTTCCTGGACGGCTTCAACGAGGTGGTTCCTCTGGAGTGGCTTCGCTACTTTGACGAAAAGGAGCTGGAGGTGAGGAGCAGTAGGAGGGAGGATCAACAGGGTCCCTCACGTCTCGACATGTAACCCCTGTAAAGAGCAGTGAGATGATTTTCCCAGCATTTGTTTTATTTAATTACTTGTTTATTCTCTACTTTTTTCAATGATCCAGATTTTATTCAGTTCCACTTTCTGGTGATATTTATTAATTCACTCATCAGATTTCATACGACAAGCAGTATTAGAAAAAGACACGGAGCAGTTAGAATCAGAACCAAATAAATGAGAGAATTCCAATACAGTGAAGGTTTCTACATAAGAGACATTTTGAAGTCAATGGAAGAGCTAATCAGGCCAGGAAGGAATCTGAACCCCACTCATCTTCACCAGTCACATTATTCAGGACGAACTGACGTGGTCCACCTAAAGAGTCGGTGCAAATTCACCCATTGGTTCAAGACTGATGAAGTCTTCTTCCTCCTCCTCCTGCTGCTGCTCAGCTCTCAGCTAAACGAGTCCCTGTTCCAGGACTCAGTCTGAGAAGGAACCAGGTTAAATTAGTCTGGACCACACAGTGACTCGTGTGTCAGCGCTGGCCTGTCCTGAATGCTGATGAGTAAGAGAACAAAACACACACTCTAAACGTTGTTTTGTTTGTTGCAGCTGATGCTCTGTGGGATGCAGGAGATCGATTTGGCCGACTGGCAGAAGAACACCATCTACAGACATTACACTAAGAACAGCAAGCAGATCCACTGGTTCTGGCAGGTACAGATTCCACAAGGCCCAGTAGACACACACACACATACACACACGGCTGCTGTGATAAAACATGATGGGGTTGTGTCCCTACAGGTGGTGAAAGAAATGGACAATGAGAAGCGAATCCGTCTCCTCCAGTTTGTGACGGGAACCTGTCGGCTGCCCGTCGGCGGCTTCGCTGAACTCATAGGTAGAAAACAGAACATCCAGCAAGTCACTGTGTGAGATCAAGATGTTTGTCTAGAGCGCTGACGTCAGCCAATCTGATTTTAACTGTGGAGATTCCAACAGTTTCTGAAGGTTCCATAATCAGTCATTTAAACTTTCTGGGCAAACACACAGCTGTTTATCCCAAATTTGAATTCTGGCTGTTTTGTAGTAATTTGTAGCTCTAAAATTAAACAACACATCTTAAGATGATATTCTTTTCTCACACCATTACGTTGAAAGATATTTCACCAAATATAGAATCAAGTAACTGAAGGTTTTTTCTTGTAGGAAGTAACGGTCCCCAGAAGTTCTGCATAGACAAGGTGGGGAAGGAAACCTGGCTTCCAAGAAGCCACACATGGTAAGAGGCTGTGGAAGTGTTCACGAATGACGTCAAAGATTTAGACATCAAGAAGTGACTGAACCTTTCAAATCGTTCTTGTGTGGGATTCAGAGGATCCAGTGGGGGGGGGGGGTGCATGGTTTGTCTGCCGTGGGCTCCTGTAGAATGTCAGTAGTGCTACATGGTGGAGATATAAAATATTCATTTAAAGGTGACGACAAATGTATTCAGTGTCAGATCAGTTGGTAAAAGATCCACTGATAATGCATAAATGAAGATGTTCATGTAAAAGATGTTGAATGCAAAATTTTTCAACTGTCAAAGAGTCAGACTGTAGTTTATTTTCTTTGGGTTTTTTTTGTTTTTTTTGTTTTATCCTAAACACATTTTACATCACATAAAAACACTGAATCCAGTCTTTATGGATGCTGTAAACAACTTGTCCCGTATTGATGATGTAAAGTAAGTCATTAATGACGAACATGACCTTGTTCCTGTGAGTCCAGTGGACTAACGGCCTCTCGTCTGTCTCCTCCTCAGCTTCAACCGTCTGGACCTGCCGCCCTACAGGAGCCTGGAGCAGCTCAGAGAGAAGCTGCTGTTCGCCATCGAGGAGACGGAGGGATTCGGGCAGGAGTGACGCAAGAAGCAGACGCAAGGCCACTAAAGGAGAACACTTAATTCAACATGATTGTTTTTCTTCTTACTATTAATTTGTTAATCACAGGCTGCAAAATCACCTGTCGTCTACATCCCTTCCCCCGGGGACGGGTCGTGTCTGGAAACCGAATTATGGTGTAGAGATGGAGCTGAGGGGTGGAAACCCGAGGTCAAGGAGGAAGAGTGTGTATGTTTTACCGTGTGTGTTTGTGTGTGTGAATGGGGTTGCTCACATCAATGCCATTGTGTATATGCATATAGATGGTGTGTATGTCTGTGACAGGAGGGTACATGCAGAGATCATATCTGACGCCACACAAACCTCTGCTCACTCCTTAGAACCGAACCAGAACCAGACAGCAGGACCTTCGTAACTTTAACAGCCACTCACAGCAGCACACAGCTACCCGCAAATGCAGTACAACATATTTACCAGAGAGAAAGACGTATTTTAACATTTTAAATAGTGAGAGAGACGGAGCGCGTGGAAGAAAGTGTGTGCGAGTGCATGTGTGTCTGTAAACGAGGCAGAGGTCAACTAGTGTACCTTTGTTACAGAGGCTAGAGAGATGAAATGTGATTTTATTTTTCTTTTACTTGTGAAATTCAACATTTTTCTCCTGTACATAACTAAATAAATGAGATTTCAATCTTGAGTGGTATTATTCTTTTTTAAAGATGAGTAAACGTTGCATATACAGAAGTCCTGTTCATGGCCACCTTGGCCTCCCACACGCTGGTGATCACAACCCACTGTGTTCACTTATATCTGTGTTCACACCAGTAACACACAACAAGGTGGTCTACAGCCAGCTGCTCCCAGGCTTGTGTTTTGAACTAAATGTTAGCATCAGGATGCTAATATTTTCAAATGTATATTTGAACATGATAATGTAATAATTAGCATGTTTGTCTTTGTTTAATAAGTTAAAGGTAAATGAAGCGTAACAAGAACATGTCAGCTGAAGATGATGAGAATAATTTAGTCCTGTGGGGTTAGACAAAATGTGGGGAGGTCAGCTGAGGTACCTCAGTCCATCTTGAGGGGACCATGAATGTGTAAAGCCAATTCATAGGAATCACAAACCTCATGGTGACACAGGAGGTGAAGTCAAAGGACCACTAAAGGGATTGTGGTTTATCTCTCAGGACCATCGATGTATAAAAAAAATCAGCAATCCACTTAATAGCTGCTGAAATGTTTCTGTCTAGACTGGACCCGGGAAAACTGTGGCCCGTGGGCCACATTTGGCCCTTTGTACATCCCTGTCGGGGCCACATGAGGCCAATCAAATTATTTACACACAGATGACATAAACACTACAATTTCAAATAGCCTAATATAAATATTTACAGTGTTCTATTCTTCTGATTGTCAGTACCAGATATTCTAAATATTTAGTGAATTTTGCAAGGGAAGAATTAAGTTCACAATTCCGGATTCTACTGACACAATTCAGGTTTATAATGTGGCCCCTTTCAAAAATTAATTTCCCACCCCTGGTCTAGACCAAAGTGGACCTGCCATGTCTAAAACCGTGCTGCTAACGCTGATGACAATAGACACAATATACATCACAGAGTGACAGGAAGGAGCCTCGTCTGTTAAAAGAATGACAAGATCAGAAACAACACGGTTAAAAGTGTTTTTAATAGTGCAATTTAGTATTTGGTGAAGGTAGATGTAATCAGTGGTTTGTATATCGAGATAAAGAGAGACTGAGTGTGTTCAAATCACCAGTAATGGTGACAGTGCAGTCAACTTCAAACCTCCGTGAGGATGAGGAGGAATGCCGGTCCACTTCCCTGAGACGCTCTCTGACAGTTTTTACTGGGACTCTCCGGCTGAACAAACCCAGCATTGACTCAGCTGTCTGGGTGGCTGGACAGCAATGATCTCACAGGTGGAGAAGCCGGATGTGGTGGTCCTGGGCTGGCGTGGCTACACGTGGCCTGTGGTTCTGAGGCTGGTTGAATGTAATGCCACATTCTTGGAAGTGCTGTTGAAGCCGTTCACAGTTTATAATAGAGGAATGAACATTCAGTTCACTGGAAACAGCTCTGGAGGACATTCTTTCAGTCAGCATGAAGAATTCATACCCAAAACCGGTAACATCTGTACCATCGTGTTCTGTTTGTGTCATGTGGTAAAACTGTATTTAAGAGGGGGCTGTTATTGTGTAAACCTGTGCAACCAGGATGTTGATCAGTCAGCATCTAGACCCTCCACCACATAACTAATATAACCCCGGATACCAAACACTTTCATTTTGGTTAAAGGTGAGCAGTGTCCAAAACAACAAACAAAAGCATCATTTCACAGCAAAACTCTTCTAATCAAAATTAAAACATTAAGGCTGAGGATAGGCTCGAGCGTCTCCCGGGGCTGAAGGTGTGACGATTGCAGTCGTCTCATCTTCAAAAGAAACAAATGAACAGATTGAGGTTCTGTTGTCCAATCCCAAGACAGCAATGTCCAGGAGGAGATACGATCATTTTCCAACACCTGTTCATCAGACACTCACCAATACATTCATTCATTCATTCATTCATTGTCACAACTGCTTCATCCGCTGTTGCGGGTCACAGGGAGCTGGAGTCTGTCCCCGCTGTCTGAGAGCGTGAGGCGGGGGAAACATCGGGCACGACGCCAGTGCACCGTGGAGACACACAGAGACACAGACAAACACGCACACACTCAACTTTTTAAGTTTATTCATTCTTATATAGCCAAGATTCACAGAAATGTCTCAAAGGGCTTCATAATCTGGACAATATCCCTCTGACCTTTGTGTACTGCGAGCAGTACGACCCTCACATCGAATAAGGAACAACTCCCCCCAAAACTCTTTTAACAGGGAAAAAAAAAGGATGGGAGAAACCTCAGACTACAGAGGAGGGACCCCTCTTCCAGGAGTGGACCGACAAAACAATAGATATTGTATGTACAGATTAACAACACAACAATAATAATAACAATAACAGTAACAATAACAATAATAAATGTATGACAAAAGCACGCTGATCCATCCAGTTGAGTGAGTCATCACCAGCTGATGAAACAGACAGAGGTCAACAATTATCGAGGATCCACCACTCTGAGGACAGACCAAATAAAGGCCTAAGTCATTGTTCTTAAACAAAAAACAGTGTATGATTACCCCTGCCAAAACCCAAGCCATAGCTGAACCAAATGAAATGGAAGCAGACTCCCCTCGTAGATGGTGATGTAGATCCATCGTGTAGCTTTTGATACCACCAGCCAAGGAGGCGGACAGAGGTCACCGATAGCCGATGATCCACCACACAAAGACCTGAGAGAGACATCATGAGAGCAACAGAGCAAGAAAACAGGAGAGGGAGGGAGAGATAGAGAGAGCAAAGGCGAGAGTGATGCTCGAGGGGCCAAAATGGCACCTACAATTTGGGACCTGCCACTTAAACTGAAGCGCATGTTTTTGGAGGTGGGGAGAAGCCCGAGAACCCAGAGAGAACCCATGCAGAGGGAGAACATGGGGAGAAGAGCGGAACACGAACCCAGAACCTCCTTGCTGTGCGGCAACAGCACTGCCCGCTGCGCCACCGTGACGCCCCTCACCAACACACCCAAAGCTAAACACTAAGGATTCGACACATAGAGGTCAAAAGGTCAGACACAATGCATTAGTTTAACTAACAAATTTTGTGTGATAAATGTATAAGTAACCCCAAGTAATGTAACATGACTGGCAAAATAACTTGAGCAAAATCTTCTTATATCACCGTATGGAGCGGCTGACTTTATTTCCACAGAAACATGTTGGCAATGTCCATAATATTGAAGAAGCAGCGTTTCTGTTCTTCTACTTGTTTAGATCAAATGCTCAAATGAACAACTTGTTTATTCTCCTGACCTCTACCCCCCCTAGTGGATCACTTCAACCGGGGGCCACTCTATGTTTGGCAGACTTTTATTGTGAAAGTAAAGCAACCCGGAAGTAATTTTCTTTTCCTTGCGGTTCTTCCTCGCGACTTCCGGTGAACTTAGTGAGCGCGAGGCTCCGCTGCAGTTGGTGTGTTTGGGTGAATCCCGTTCGCTCCTCCGGGTCGTGATGGTGGACGCGGATGAAATCTTCCGCCTGTGCTACGAGCGTTTCCAGCGGCTTCCCCGCAAAGGGAAGCCTGAGCCCGGCAGAGAGTGGACCCTGCTGGCCGCTGTCATCAAAACCACCCACCGTGGTGACGCAGGTTGGACGGACGGAGAGTTTTGTTTTCTAAAAAAATGAAAAGATTAAAAGACTCAGAGGCAAAATAAGAACCAGTTAATATGACTCGTAAAGATGTCCAGGATGACGGAAATGCAGCTGTAACAACTGACATAAAGGCGTCATAAAATGACAAAGTTGTAATTTTTTTTCAATTAAAAGAATAATTTGGAAATGAAGTAATAATTTTATATTAAACAGGTGCGTTGTTGTAATTAAAAAGCTGTAACTGTACGAGAAAAAAATTCACAAGAGTTAAGTCTTTTTTATCTGGATGAAGTCACTATTACAAGAGGAAAATAATAATTTTATAGTAAACTTTCAAAATACAGAACTACAAGAAAAAGTCTTTAAATAAAATGATTGAGGGTAAAGTTACGAAGTTTTAATTTTACAAGACAAGACAATTATAAGATTGGTGTAATGTTACACCAAAAAGTCATTTAAAGAAAAAGTCTAGACTGTTAAGTCTGTCTATCTATCTATCTATCTATCTATCTATCTATCTATCTATCTATCTATCTATCTATCTATCTATCTATCTATCTATCTATCTATCTATCTATCTATCTATCTATCTATCTATCTATCTATCATAACAAAAGATTTACATCAAAAATGATCCATATTCATCAAAGTACACTGGTGGACTGTTGTCTCACAGGAGGTTGTAGTCTGTAGACGTTTATATGGTGGTTCTATTAACCATTGAAGAAAGTTATACTTTTTATTTATGCATTTAAGAATATGTTGAGGTGATTTATTTAAAAAAAAAAAAAACTTTTAGGAAATTCAAGCCTAAGAACACAAATCTGGATATGAAGACTGTTACGTCTGATATTTAATGATGTGTCTTTTTCTTTCCCAGTAACAAAGGAGGTGGTTTCTCTGGGAACTGGGACCAAATGTATCGGACACGCAGCCATGAGTCCTAAAGGTGTGTCGTCGTCCGTCTATCCGTTGTGCTGTTTGACTCGATTGATCTCTGATTAGATAAAGATGAACTCGTTAATAACACTCGTCTGTCCAGGGGACGTGCTCAACGACAGCCACGCTGAGGTCATCGCTCGGAGGGGGTGTGTCAGGTGGGCGTGTCCTCATGTCCGGGTGAGCAGACGGGATCACATGATGCAGACAGACTGACGCCGCTGGTTGTGTGAAATCCTAGGTACCTGATCCAGGAGCTGCACCAGGCCGTTGTCGGGGGCAACAGCTCTGTGTTCTGTCAGGCAGAGGAGCGAGGCAAGTGGAGGCTTCGTCCCGGAGTCTCCTTCATCTTCTTCACCAGTCACACCCCCTGTGAGTCCACATGTCCCTCAGGTCCACCCGACTGTTAGGAGCGTAGTGAATGTGACCGCTGGATGGTCCACATCCATCCGTCCGTCTGTCTGTCAGTCTGTCAGCCAGTCAGTCGGTCGCAGAAACAAATCTGTATATTTATTGAACACTATTAAATGAAATGAGGAGTTTAAAGAGGGTTTTGTCGTCTTTAAATTTGGCTTACTTTATTTAATTTGTTCCTGACAGTCTTTTTGAAAGCTGCTGCTGATTATTTCTAAAACATTTTCTGCATTTATTGAAGGGTAATTAATGCTTAAATGCATACTATTACATTTAATACATCAGAATATGGTGTATCTCCCGTCTTCTATCATCATCTATTTATTTTACCTGTTAGCCGTGTTGTTTTACAATGATGACACACAGTCATCAAATGATTAGTGTTTCAGAGGACCGTTAACTCAGATGTCAGCGGTCTTCTTGTCCACCAGGTGGCGACGCCTCCATCATCCCGTTCACTGACAGCCCGTCTGACTCCTGTCCTCCCCTCCTGTCGGTACGTGAAGGAGGACGAGGCCTGAAGAGGAAAGCTGAGCAGCAAAACGAGGGGGAAACACCTAAAGCGGCCCGTCTGCTGGAGCAGGACACAGCAGTGATGATGCTGGAGGGGGGAGGAGACCCAAAACGACCCCTCCCTTCAGACGCATCCAAACGTGACGCTCCGTCACGGAGCCACCATGAAGAGCCACCAGAGGAACCCGCCCCACCACCCTCAGGGCAGCTGGAGATGGACAGTAGAACCCCCTCTGTCGGGGATGGACCACATCCACCGGCGCCAGACATTCACAGAACGGGGGCAAAGTGTGTCGTGGGGGGGCAGGTGGACCCCCTGCAGCCTGGGGTCGGGTACCACAGCACCGGCCTCCTGCGGGTCAAGCCTGGACGAGGAGAGCCCACGCAGTCCCTCTCCTGCAGCGACAAGCTGGCCCGCTGGGGGGTGGTGGGCTTTCAGGGTGCACTGCTGTCCCACTACCTGCAGGAGGCGCTCTACTTCAGCGCCGTGGTGGTGGGGAAGTGTCCATACAGCCAAGACGTCATGCACAGAGCGCTGGTCTCCAGGTGAGAGAGAGTTTAAAGTATGAGTTTCACGCTGTTGGTCAGATAAACCCAACCTTTGTGAATTCAACAAGGAAAATTCCTGGAATCAGGAATTTCTTCTGACCTGACTGATTTGTAACCTTCCTGTCTGAGACGGTTTAAACACGTGACCTCAGAACCGGTGGCGAGAAGGAGCTCAGAGCTGACTTTTAAAAAAGATGCTCACAGAAAACTTGATGGAGCTCCAGGAGCTGAAGGCCGTCTGTGTTTCAGACGCTGTCCAGATGTCGTTCAGCAGCGTGACAGACGCCACACCTCCTCTGGTAACCTGAGCCGCACGCCGTTCTGAGCCCAACTCTACAGAAACATATTTAAGTGATAGTTTTATGGTGTGGATCTGGTAGCTTTCATTCCATCCCGGAGCGATGCCTTTATGTTCCTGTACATCTACTGTTTTCCTGTGGCTGATGGACAGAAAAGATCATATTACGTCTCTGGACTGCTAGGTTTGCCAGGTACAGTAAAGTTTGTCACACAAGGAACTTGACGTGGTGTCGGTGCATTAAAAGGTGGAAGAAAAGCAATAAACAAAAAAAATCTATTTACAATTGACATTAAGGTAAATGATATATTACTATGTCATATATATGACATAGTAATATGATATTTTCAATTTACTAAATGTATTTTGTGTTTGTCTTTTAATCCTTTCACAGAAAAGTGTTTTCTATCAAATTGACAACATATCCAGGCACACACATTTATTTCTATGTATACACACACACTCAGGTGTGTCTCCTTTGGTGTGAGGCTTAGCAGATCTCCCCCCTCCTCCCCCCTCAGGTGCTCGGGGGTGTCGGACCTCCCTGCTGGGTTCTCCGTCCGTCCGCCGGCGCTGCTTCAGTCCAGCCTGGAGTCCTGCTTCAGCCGGAGTGAAACGGTGCGCCGGCACCGACACTGGCAGGGACGCATCACGCCCTGTGGTGCAGGTAGGATCAGCACACACACACACACACACACACACACACACACTCGGTGACTCAGTTTCAAGTTAATTATGTAAAGGATTCGTTGGATGTGGATCAATGTGGATTTATTCAGCTGTGTTCAGACCACACAGGAAGTACAGCCGTTAGCTGGAATCATTGGTGCAAAACGTCAGAGATGGTCATCAACCATAAGTGTAAATGTGATTGAGATACTGTTATTTTGGAAATGAGTCCTATCTAAAACTCACCCACCTATTAAAGGAAGTTGATCACATGTGGTGACGATCAAATGACCTGCATGGCCTTCGCTCTCCATGTAATGAGCAGAGATCATGAAGGACTTCTTTCCCACTTCATCAGTCACAGATTCATCAGCACTAAGGGTTCATGTTGTGGTCACTGTGTTTCAGCCATCAGCTGGTGTAATGTCACGGAGCGACCACTAGATGTCACTGCCGACGGCTACAAGTATGGAGTCACCAAGAAGCACCTGGGTACGGCTAAAGCCAGGTGCGGCACAGTCACCCTACTTTACTGTGACACAGAGAGAATCCCTGTTACCTTCAGTGACCTTCGGTGACATCCTTGTGTTTTTGTGTGTCTCCAGGTCTGTTCTGTGTAAGCTGGAGCTCTTCCACTCCTTTCTGTCTCTGGTAGCGGACACTGACCCTTCAGCACTTCCCACCTCCCTCAGGTAACGAACGACGGGTTCCTTCATGGTCATGAACGGAAAGAACCGTCATGAAATCCTGACAGCCTGAACCACTGACGCTCAGAGACGGGGATCCGCGTCGAACCCTCGTTTAAAACGTAGCACCAGTGTAAAGTAGGGGTGACTGATGTTTGTATATGTACAGTTTATGGGGTTCATCACATAACACAATATGTACACACACACACACACACACACACACGCTGATGTGTGTGTTCAGGGTAGGTGGATGGAGATGGAACAGAAATACGGATGTGTGTGAAGGTGTTTGTGCGCTCACTGTTCATCACTGAGCTCACATTCCATTCTGTGCGTGTGTGTGTGTGTTTTAGGGTTGTTCGTAATAACTTTTCTACCTAACAAAGTTTCCCTTGTTAGTATTGAACGTTATTTTCTTTTTATACGACCACATTTTACAAGCGAGGCTGGTCACCTTCTGTCTGGATCCACCAGGATCTGGATGACACACAACCTGGACGTTCACCTTATGTCACTGACCTCACAGACAGCTGGTGAACTAACTTCTTTATTGTGTCTTTTAAAATGACATTCTGACATCTGCTCATCATCTCTGGACTCTTTATTGCCGGCTGTTTTCTTCATTTCAACGATGTTTAAGAATCCAGAACTGTTGCACAAGAGTCTCCATACAGTCAATCATCCAGTTCACCAATACGTCGTTCATGGATTGTGTAACCGACTATCGGCCCTCATCCGTCCTGCAACACGTGGCACCGACTGGGCCACCGTTGTGTGAGTTGTGGAGAAGCGTTGTGTGATGAGTTTAGTCTGTTTGTGTGTTTGTTTGTCTGATTGACAGATTTGCATGACATTCTCACCACACATGGACCCGAGGGACTCATGGAGGGTCATAAATTTAAGTGATGATCCCGGATTATCAAAAAGGAATCATTGGTGAGGATGTAGCTCAACAAACTCTCCCAAATGTTTGGGCCTTGGCCAAGAATTACCCTCCTTTACCGCTCATGTGGGTATTTGAGTTGGTCTGGTCTGAAACAGGTTTGATAGGAAGTCAGTTTGCATGAACTGGGCAGAACCAGAACCAAGGACAGGAATGGAAAAATTAGGCCCATGTTTCAGACTTCAGACCAGACGGCACACACACAGGTTTGTGTGTGTGTGTGTGTGTGTGTGCGCGCGGCGCCAAGAATCCTCTCCGATGGGAGAACAGTGATTCTTCTGTTCGTCAGCATTTTTGCAGACAACCTGATCCCAGCTCAGTCCAGCCCTCTTACATACATGCATCCAGCCCCCACAATGACAACATTATCCACAACAACAATAGTGTGTCCGGTTGGGTGGGGTGGGGGGTGTCCTTGTGTCGTTAGCATGTGACGAAACACGAATTACTGTTAAAGAAGATCATCAATGCCGTACGTCCGTGGAGACGGGAGCATCTCGATGCCCGTCCAGCACAAAATATAATCACCTCTCAATTTATTGATAGGAAATTTGTCGGCGCTCTTCTAACACAGAGTGGAAAGTATCGAACCAAGAGGTTGTGTAGACTGTCAACTATCTAGACAAAGATAGGATTTCACGGGTTTGAATGGCGACTGGTTGCTGTCCTGTCTGGTATAATGGTCACTGGTGTCCATTCCTGAAATCTGATCTCCAGTGAAAGGAGCTTCCACAACAAATACTGGTGGGAAATGGAGGACACCAGTCTACGCTTCACTTGGAGGCGATCCGGCCACACGCTTTGACCTCATGTTAGACATTTCAGAGCATGAATCACATCCGTATAATTATAATTATTATTCTTGTGCTTCTTTCAGTCCATCCGGGACAGGAGAGCTGAGGACCTACTGGGACTACAAGCAGGCGTCTCAGGCGTACCAGCAGGCCTGGCAGCAGCTCCTCCGTCACGCCTTCCCCCTGTGGCCGCGCAGCGACAGAGATCTGCTGCTCTTCTGCTGAAAACCTCCCTCTGAGACCCAAATTGTTTTGTCAGAGCGGAACTGATGCAGAAACAGGCGAACACGTGACGCACCGAATCCCGTCACACTTTGAATAAAAGGACAAAAACCTGGGCTGTGACCTGAGTCCTCATGTCCTCAGCGGGTCGTGGTGGATAAATGTTTTCTGAGTGTCACTTCTCGCGCGGCACGGTGCCTCAGAGGTTCACGACCGCTCTTCAGTGTCCTCAGATGCTTTTATTTTCACAACGTGCGGAGCGAGTTGTGGCTGCAGCTGCCTGGACCTGGTGTTGTGAAAACACAGCACACAGGAAAATAGGTCTATCTTTATTTTCAGTCCTGCTTTGAGAGCCTTCCCATTGTGTTTACCCCTCACAAGCATTCCTCTCAGTCATTGCACTCATCAGGATTCACGACCTGTAAAACCTGACCGGGGTGTTTCCACTGCACACAGGACAAGATTCCAGGCTGTGAGACACTAAAGTTGCTCATAAATAATGAATGGTTGTTCTCATGGACGTCCAGACACTAAATTGATGCAGGGACAGAGGGACACTTGTGTTAACGCTCAACTCTGCAGATTCCACTGATAAGAATGAAGTCCAGGTCAGTTAATGCTGGGCAGCATGTTGTCCAGGTCACAAGCAGGAAGTGTTACTCTGAGGTCGATGTCGGTCGTCTGCAGCAGGAGGCTCTGACAGAGTCGTTTGGTAAGATATAAGAGATGTTTGAGGTATAGAAAAATACTGAGTCTCAGTACAACAACGTTATCTAAATGTCCATCACCACGAATGAGATGAATTAACAATAAACCTTTCTGTATTCATATCTGTGAGGATTAAAGATCAGATCAGCTCTCCACAAAATACATCGGAGGAACAAGTTGTGTCAGTTTTTTGTCATCGTATGAGAAACTAAAACTGTGACCTGATGATGGTGCTGAATGAAACGAGCAGATCAGAGAGGATCACAACTCATCCGACGTTGAACATGAATCTCAGCATTTTTGCGGTAACCTAATGTTGAATTCTGGAGCAACAATCTTTACCGCAGGCGTGTCACTAAGTGATTACACACTGTTTGTTTTTCTTTAGATTTAATGAATAAATTCCCCTCTGGATTATTAAAGTACACAAAATCAAATGTTAAATCTCTATGCAAACATCTGTAGACGTCCTTTAGTCGTGGAGCTCCAAAGCTTTGTTAAGACCTAAACATACATCAAGGAAGAAGAGGATTGAAGCTGATGTTATTTTTACATATAATAAATGGAGTCTGTGCACCACTCCTTCTGAAATAAAACGTCGATAACTTGTTTGTAAAAATTTTCCATCAGTTTTAAAAGTCTCTATCCGAATTGAGACAGGCAAATGGAAAAAACGAATGGCTTCTTGACTTACACCTATAGATTGGAGCTTGCTGTCACTTCTTCTGCGGCCATGGAGTCCCAAAAAGATTCCCTGGGATCATCAGCGCCCCCTACCATGAGGCTGGAGAACTGCGTGCCTCACTTAGTGCCTCTTCCCAGTGGAAATTTGGTTCATAGAGCAAACGTGTGTGAACATTTTAGTAGTGACATATACTGTAGAGAGATAGCATTACGGTCTCACTGTATAGCTACCAGCACAGCTATCTGACCCACTGCGAAATCCACGGTGAGGCTCGACTGGTTGATGCCTCACCACAGGTCTCTTCTTAATATTTCAGCAGTAAATGAAAATTCAGTGATTTTGAGCAAAAATAATCTAAAATTGGTGACGTTAAATGGAAAACAACTTTATAATACACATCACTGGATAAATATAACCTTTTAATTCTTCCATTTTCCATATTTTTCTTTCATCATGGCCGTGCCTCACCTGCCATCATGAAGTGATGTGATGAAGTGATGTCATCATCACTTCCTCAACCACTTGAAACATGCAGCCTGTAGAGGATGAGGCAGATTCCATGAAAACCCTGCAGTAAACTTCTCTCCGTCTGAGGACAATGATGTTTGAACATCACTGATGTTTCCAAAGGACAGTGATCCAAAACGGAAACAAATGGTTTCAGATGTCCTGGATTGTTCTAGAGGCCATCGGTCGTCTGATCATCTCTGGTGGGTTTCATGGAGGTGGCTTCACACAGACATGGGAATATTTCACAACCGAAGGCCCCCATCCAGCAGAAAAGAGCTAAGATTCCTCAGGAATCATGCTCTATAGTGACAAACTAACCCCACCCTCACCTTACACTACACCACCAGCTGCACACAGTGGGGAGCCAACAGGCAGATAGTTAATAATATCAAAAATGTCTTTTAGACATTTAGATTCAGAGCAGCAGATCTCATAGAAGTAACAGCAGAACTAGGAAACAATCAGTGGGGAGGTAGGTAGGTAGGTACTTTATGAATCCCTTTTAATCCCTTTAATGTGTGCTGTCAAACTTGTAAGACAAAAATTCATAGCAGGTTTTATACAGGAGACCTTTAATTTTTAGGAAAAATGAAGTATATGTACTGACATATTAATAAGATTTCTTTTTCATTGGACAAAAAGAAACAACTTTACAATTGATTTTACATTCATTTCTACTGGTTCAGGTCTTCCAGCTACCTTACCTGACCTTTTTCTAAAATTCCTTTACATATTCAATGATCCTACAACACTGATGAAAGAAAACAATAGCCATTCTCATAGGATTTAAATAATATTTTACACATCTACATATCGTGCTCAATTTGCATTGTGGTGCACAAATACCGCTGTTTAATAGGATGGATAAACGTGAGCTATTAGGTTCTTATTTAGCATCATCTAAGTGAAGAGAGGAGCCATAAGTCATTCACACTGAAATGTCCACAAAGACGTGAGCAACGCGAGTTAGTTACAGCAATGAATATTCTTCACACAGGTCTCATTTGATGCACGTGTACCAAAGCACAATTATATGATGGGATGCATAAAGATAAATGTGTTGATTAGGTTATGTTTATTTTAAATAGGTAAATATAACAATACACCATAAAGATCAGGTGTTTGTCTCATCAGTCCTCCTGGATTGAGCTGAGAGCTACGTCACAGATCTACAGTAAGTAGTAAGCAAACACATCCATCCCTTTAGCCGGCGGTGGTTCCTGTTCCTGTTTACTAGTATCCACTTTCTGAATGCAAAGACCTGCTTCTCTTATCTCAAGTTCCTATCTGCAAAATGTATGTTACACAAAGCAGTGGTTGTACATAATGTAAGTTAGGTGTATGAACACATCCACGTATAAGGTTTCTCTCTCACATCAGCAGAGCACAAACCATGAATCTGGGTTCAAATAAAACAAGATAACGTGTATTGATCGTGAATGAGTTTCTTTCGCCTAATGTCAAAAAATGAATTACATCAGACTTGCCATAATGTGTGGCGTTTTTGTTGTTCTCGTTTTACGGCAGTGTTAAAAATATTTCTGTCCACAACTGTCCTTAAAAGACCGATAATAAAAGCCAAGCAGGCGTTTATTGACACAATTTGGTGCCGTTGATGATATGGGTGTGCGTTTTTAGTATCAAAAATTGATCATAAATGTATGTGATAAATGTCTAGGTGCAATAAATCTAAATATAAGTACTAGAATTACTGAAGCATAGTCGAGGCCTGCTGTGTGTGTGTGTGTGTGTGTGTGTGTGTGTGTGTGTGTGTGTGTGTGTGTGTGTGTGTGTGTGTGTGTGTGTGTGTGTGTGTGTGTGTGTGTGTGTGTGTGTGTATGTGTGTGTATTGACAAAGATACTGAGTGAGGTGTTAACCCTGTGTTGTTCAAAAGCATCCAAAGGTGTTTTCTCCGCTGTAGGCCACGTACAGGAAGCCGTCCTCATCCTTCTCCTTGTCGTACAGCTGGCCCATGGTCAGACTGCAACACAGCAGAGAGCAGACAACAGTCACACAGTGGGTGTGGGTACAGTAACTCTGTGGCTGTAATGGTGCGGCTAACACCTGGAGATGTTTCCCTATACATTCTCAAATCAAGGAAGAGGAAACTGGATCTAGAGTATCAGTACTGACTCTGATTGGATCCCGTGTGGCCCTGTGATGAGCTCCAGGAGAACCACCACTCATATTTTAGAATAAAGACAAATATGGGATGATAACATCAGGAAAGTGAATGAATGTGTCGTCACATTTAAGTTGCGTGTGAAAGGACATCCATCCTTTTGCCATGGTTGGATGAAATACAAGAGATTAATGTGATATTTGCAATGTTTTATAAATATAATTACATGTGACCTGATCTCAGATTAGTCAGTGGAACAAAGCGTTGGTGAGTTTGGTGTGTCAGCTCCTGTTCAACAGGATTCCTCTCTTGAACAACAAGTCTTAGTCTTCCTTTATGAGCCACTATCTTCAGTGTCTCCCACACAGACCTCATCTATAGGAGGAGGCCTTTAGAGGGGTGAGCGGTCAAGCTGATAAGTTAATAGCTGTGACAAATGAGTGCTGTTGAAGTGCATTGTCAACAAGCCATTGTTTAGGATATGGGATAACTGTAGGTCACAATGCTGTTTTTACAAACCCCCAGTCACACGTGGAGGATTGGACATGTGTTTCCATGTAAAGTCAGGGCGGTGCTAACATTCTTCAATACCTCTATTCTATAAGCTAAGAGCACAGCCAACAAAGAGATTGTTGACATTGTCTTCAATCTATGGAAGACGTTATGTCCCGTCTGTCCTGAGTGGAAACACTAGTGGGACAGTTACACACCACAGGAGAAAGGGAAACACAAAGTAGATTATATCGAGACTTTTCAAAGATGATAATATAAAAAACTTTCTTTGATTAAATTACCGTTTCTCTGCTTTATGTTTTTCTCATTCATTTATTCGTTTTCTCTGACCGCTTCACCCGCTTGTGCGGGTCACAGGGAGCTGGAGCCTATCCCAGCTGACTGAGGGTGTGAGGCAGGGGAAACTCCGGGCATGACGCCAGTGCACCGTGGAGCCACACAGACAAACACGCACACACACTCACTCCTACGGTCAATTTGGAACGACCAATTAACCTGAAGCGCATGTTTTATGGAGGTAGGAGGAAGCCGGAGAGAACCCACGCAGACACGGGGAGAACATGCGAACTCCACACAGAGCGGGACTCCAACCCAGAACCGCCTTGCTGTGCCGCAAGGCGGTTCTGGGTTGGACGTAATTTCTATCATTTAATTTCTATTATTTAATTTCTATCATTTAATCCACTTACACGTCTGTATTTTTAATATCACTTGTTAGTTACTTAGTAAAAAAATAATTTAAAACGTTCCTGAAGACTAACATTGTATAAATTACCACAGATATGGGCGTTTTACATTAGCTGTTCAATGAAATATTTGCGCGTCTTGTATTTCAAATGTGAAACTGAAATTTTATTCCTTAATATTTACATTAACAATTGGAACAGGAATTGCTCCACTTGTAGACACAACCAACCCACTTATGGTTGACTGCAAACTGTGAATGTTTTACATTTGCACTGAAAATATTTCCAGTTGTTTTGTGGTTGAGTCTTTAGTAATAACACAATTTGTTATATTTTCATGTGTTTGCTTTTGAAGTCATCCGATACGTGCATATAATCCCAGGGATTATGCAATCTATACAGAACTTTACATGTAATTTACACACAGTGAGGAGCTACATTCCTGAGCAATCTGAACTAATCCTGTTGAAGCAGATCAGGTACACACTGGACATTAACATGACATTAGCTTTCAGCGTGAATGGAATATGATGGAAAACTGATGGGCGTGATTCCATAGGAGGATCACACCCTGTGACAGATGTGTTGTTACTTGGCAGTCAAACAGGTCAAAGGATAAACCCTCCGCACACGGAACAAACCAAAAGGAAAAGAGGTCGTCACTGTCCATGTGATATATAAAAAGGCCTCACAGCACAAAATTTACACAATGAACATAAAGAAATTTGGTTCTGGTGAGAACTCTGCTGTCTTCACCGAGACACATCGGGGATCTGCTCAAGGTTTCTGCCTGCTAATAGGCAGTTTTTTTCCTCACCACTATCCCCAAGAGTTTTCTCCTAGAGGATTCTTGGGTTTCTGTAAAGGGTCGTTCTAGAGTCTGGACCACTCCTCTTGAAAAATTACCGTATATTCCAGCATATAAACTGCGTTGATTTAAACAACAACGAAGCTAATCGTTAGATTTTTATCAGCTGGTGAGAGGGCTCTGGTAGGAAGTGCACAAGCGAGATACAGACTGGAAGAAGAGATAATGCGGCGAGGAAGACGCTACCGTAGTATGATTGTGTTCTGAACAGGTGTTTTTCACATCATGAACACAAACTTAAGATGATAAACATGCAAAGAAATCCATATGATGCAGCTTTTACGTTAAGCTTGGCTTCGATGAATTGATGGCGAGACGTTGGGGACGGCAGCATTGTTTTGCTACCGTGTTACAGGCACTGCTCAGAAAAAAAGCGTTTTTAAAGGTTTTTAGAAATCTTTCTGTGTAAATATCACCTGGACACCGGCTTATAGACAGGTTCGGTCAATAATGAATGACAGGAGTCAATAGCAAATGACAGTACAGTGTTTTCCACACTATAAGGCGCACTGGATTATAAAGCGCACCTTCAATGAATGACCTATTAAAAAAAAATCATACATAAAGCACACTGGATTATAAAGCACACTGGACTATAAAACGCACTGGATTATAAAACGCATCTGAGAACTCATCTTCAATGAATGGTCTATTTTAAAACTTTTTTCATACATAGGCGCACCATCAGTTTTTGAGAAAATTAAAGGCTTTTAGGAGCGCTTTATAATGTGGAAAATACTGTAGTTGAGATTTGGCCCAACAGAAATAACATTAACGCCCCAAGACAGCAAGCAGATGAAGCGGTTAGGGAAAATGAATGAATGAATGAATGAATGAATGAATGAATGAATGAATGAATGAATGAATGAATGGACGACTGATAAAGAGGTTCAATCACTGATAATCAGGAAGACCTGGGCGATGAATTAGTTACGGTAGATCATATTTGCTACTTTATTTTTTACATATTTGCTTTGTATTTGTACTTTGTAATAGATTTAGATTTGCGTTCACCTGGACTGGGGGACTGTTTTGTCAACGAAGAGGAAGATGGCTTTTTCCGAAGGCAGCTGGATTCGTTTCCTGATGATCCACATGAACTGCGCCACTGTGATGTCGGAGGGCACCAGGTACTTCCTCTTGTCGATGTCCACTATCTGAGAGCCGGAGACCTTCTCCACAATCACCTGGAACACACACGTCAACAGGAAGTCATCCACCTGTGTGACGGGGCTGAAGTTGTGAGTCCCAGCCCCCTCATTTACCCTGTTCTGTGAATCTCTGGTGCTCTATGGAGCTCACTGGTGTGGCAGAGCCTTCATGGCTATTATGGGATGTGACAGTCACAGTTCATCTGACTCATCTGAATCTGGTGATCTACCACCAAACTTTGTCAGACCATATTACCATCAACAATTTTACCTCTTCCTGATTTTTTTTCTGTTTTGAGTGTAATACTTTAATGAGATGAAAAGACAATCTAATATCTGAATCAACAGCGTGAAAATTTACCGTCCCTATAAACTTTAATGCTACTCGGGTCATTCATATCAGCAGGAACTTCAACCAAACGCTTTACATCATCACTGAGGTGGAATTGCGGCCCATTCACAACTGAACTAGCGCAGCTACGTTTGTGAGCATGAAGTTCTCCCTCGGTTTCAGATCCAGACGCTGACGAGATCACTCTTATTCAGAGACGTTATTGTGGTTGAGCTTCAGGTCAAATTTGTCCCGGTTCATCAGTTAATGGAATGTTCTCCCATTAGCTCAGAGGATCATCAGAGTGTACTGTGGTGAAGATCAGGAGCCATAATGTTCTTCTCAGTCAGCAGTAGCTTTCTCCTCACCATGGAGGACATGGAGGAGAGTGGAACCATAAACATTGACTGCTATTGAGTCCAGAAGCTCCTTGGATATTTTCAGTAGATCTTTCACGACTTCCTGAATGAGTGCTTGCCGTGTTCTGACTCCCAACTAGTCCCCCAACTAGAAAATTGCTCTTCAACCCCATTTCTTCTCCATTTCTCATGAATTTTAGCAGCAAATGCTGTTGGTGAGCGCTACTACCCAACTTCAATCTTCTGTCAATAGAATATTTAAATATTAAATATATATTAAATATTTAAATATTGAGTTGGTCATAAGCAGGCCTCAATGTGTAGCCGGCTATTAATACGGTTGGTATTATTTTGGATTTAGTCATTGAGGACAAATAACACTGGTGATTAGTTATTGAACAACAGAATTTAATTTAATTCAATAATCCTAATAAAGAATGACTATTTAAAACTTTCATTTTGTGTTTCCTCTAGTAGTCTTTTGTTTTCTTAACTTATTTTGAAATTCTGAAAGTTGAGACCAGACAAAAATAGAAGAAAACGGCTTTTCACATCATTGTACGTATTGTTTGCCCTCTACTGTTGACCCTGTGTTGCTGAGCTTCATTAGGGTTGAATACATTGCTTAATTAACACACAAACACAAAAGTGTGAAGATCTCTCCAGCAAATAGACAGGATCAGCCCAGTAGTGAGTTTGGAACGCATCCAGGTCAGAGCGTTTAAAGTTTACATTCAGTATGGTTGAAGTGGCTTTACATCCTGCTCGTCCTGCTCCTGAACAATCACCAACACAATGACTCGGAGGCAAAGTTGATCTGCTTTCAGTGTTCTGTCCTAGTTATCGTTACACACAGAATGTAAGTAGTTTAACACGCGACTGTCAACACAGAAGCCAGAGGGTATGTATGTTCTATGGGCAGGTCCTCGACACACACAGCTCTGGCCTGAGGTGTCGTCGGTGGAGTTACGTCCCTTTCTCTCCATTACAGGTGGGCTTTTGTCTAGGACAAGAACTTTAGTACCCTTTCAGCAGCAGCTTGAGTCTTTCCTATGACTGCTGACACCTGATATGTTAATTCTTTTGTATTCATAATTTTTATTGGTCTCTGTCATGATTGTTGTGCTCTCTACTTGAAACAGACTGCTGCGCATTTATCCATCCCAGGGAGAGGAATCTCTGTTTCTTCCTCTGTTGGAGGTTTTGTGGAGTCTTTCCTCACCCTAATGGCTGAGGGTCTGACAGATTGTTAAATCTGATAAATCTGATTGATTAAATGATTGACAAAGACATATTTATTCTCCCAGGTGAATACCAGCTGATGTTTCTCCTTTTGACAGCATGAAATACTTTCATTGGGATTAGTTTTAGAGCAATATTTCTGGAAATCTTTTATATAAAAGAATCTGACACGCTGCCTGCATTTCATTTAAACTTGGCCTCAGTTTTTCTCATCAGAAACTAACTGCAGACCCTGATAGAAAACATCAGTACCAGTACAAACGCTAATTCCTGCCAACAAACGCTTATTATTTTGGTTGACGTTTGTTGTGACGTGACTCAGCAGAGATAATGAAGTCTTAAACATGCAAAAAAGGCACATAAAGATAATTGATAATAATGTATCAAACATTTTTGACACACTAACAAAGAGCCCATCAGTGTTTAGCAGCACCAACACTCGCCAACTGAACCGACTTCACGAGATCCGTGGAGCTTAATCAGGACATAAATTCTGTTTTTATTTGTGCCAGCAAACAATTTCTTTCCCTTAACTCAAAATTTAATTTAATTTACTCTACTATGTACTCTCTCCTAACGTTATGTGTGACGCAGAACTTTTTTGTGAGCGTGGAGATGATCATCTAGGTCCTAAAGGTTGTGCATTCTAACCCAACACCTGCCTTTGTGAGTGGTGACATTTCAAGTTTCCTTTATCTATCTGTATTTCTATTATCTGAACAGAATTCATCACATTTCTCACATGTTTTTGCTCATTTCTTTCCTAAAAAAAACAAAACATTTCCAAGCGTTAAGTTACTTGGGTTTCTTCTAATGGAGGAGTTCTTTATTTCCTTTTGCTGCGTTGAGGATTTTCATTTACTGAAGCACTCGGCACTTTTTCAATTTGCCAAACATAAAAATAGAAAGAAATGTGGAACCTCTATCACTCATCACAGCCCCCATCCCACCGCCCCACTCACCGGGACGCGGTCAGGATATTTGTTCCGTATTTTGGCTGATTCCACACATCGGTGCTCTGAGGGAGAGAGAGAGAGAGAGGCACAAACAGGAAGTCAAAGATTAAAAGGTGGAGTGAAGCCTCATGGGAGTCTCCTCTGATGCTTTGCTGACACACACAGCCAAGCCCAGTCTGATCTATGGATCCATGCACAGTTTTGAACCTGGTGGGGGATGGAACACAAAGACGTGGAGTCAGAGTGTGATGTAGAAGTGTTGTGCAGTGCCTGCTGTACTAAAATGAATCTAATTCTAAAGTTACAGGTGATGGGGCATCTGTCTCTAGCAGACACAGAGGAGGGGGAGGTGAAGGCTGATCAGAGCTGGGGGATCCTTTAAGCGTCCACATCTGTCCTTCGCCCAGATACGAGTCCTAATTCTGGAAACATCTCTAGAAAACCAAGCAGCAGCGTTTCTTTTAACGTGAGGCTTAGAATATGAACAGAGGAGCCGGAGACGGACGTGTCCCTGAAGGGGCCCCAACGGAACCTCAATGGACAGAACTTCACACCAAACTCGTCGTGATTCTAGTGAATGTTCTAAAACAGTCGTGCGGGAGGCTCAGGAACAAATAGTGAGAACTGGTTAATTCATGTAGAGAACACTACTTCCAGCTTTTTAGTTGCTTTACTAGAAATTCTTTTGTCTGAGACGCATTACATTGAACACAACGCACCAAATTGTTTTTCATTATTTACCCTAAGTGTTACTTCATCTATCCCTGAACTAGTGAACTAGTGCACTTCACCATCACCCCACCAGTGGGTTGACATCAGGGATTCAGACTCAGTCGTGTCAAGGAGAAACTGTGTGGCTGACATGATGCCTGTTGTTAAGGTTACCGACGGATCTGCGGTCATTCCACCTGCTGGGAAAAACACGTTATTAGCGTGTGCTTGCAAGTCATGCGTGATCACCCACAAACGGCTTTGCGTGGGTGATTTTTTTTGGCGGGCGGCTGTGACACGCATGCATTTCTGTAATGTGGTAATGGGAAGGTTGCGTGGCATGACAAGAGCATCTCCTGTGTGATAATAACCCACAGCCCTTTACCGAGGGAATGGTCCTCTTTAAACATCCATTTCATCTTTGCTGGATCCCGCACCGAGGCGTGGTTGTTGCGTGGAATGCGGGATGATGTCGAGTAAAATCCACACGGAGGGATGGATCATAAAACGTCAACAATATCTCTCTATCCGAAGCTTCCCACCGTCCGTCCAGCAGTGAGGTGACGTCACTGTCTGACTGAGGAGTGGTGTTGATGTTGATGATGATGATGATGATGCTACCTTCAAATGCTGCAGGAAAATATAGTTCCATCATCCGATGAATCCGATCCGTAATCCATAATAATCCATTAGGTATTCTGTTTGACAGAAACCGAAAATCTTAAAAAAAACAAAAAAAAAAACAACAACTATAAACTGTATGACAGTTAAAGAAAAGAACACAAAACATAATCATGTGAGCATGTCCAAAATATTACCCAACATGTTTTTGCTAATGCATGAATTTTGAAAGCAAAGAGAAATAACTTAAAAATCATTTTGTATACAGTGCTAAAGAAATCTATAATGAATAGAATTATTTATTTAATTGTGATAGTAATTTTTTTTTTTAACCTTTATTTAACCAGGGAAGCAATTAAGAACAGGTTCTTACTTAAAAATGCAGCCTGAACAAAGAGCAGTGGCCCTTAGAGGTGTGGGGGTGGGGAGGAAGGCTGAAATAAACACAATGTTATACATTACAGAAAATATAAAGAAAAACATAAATACAATACAAAAGAGAATGAGAGCAAGAGCAAGAGAAAGAGAGAAAGAGAAAGAGAGAGAGAGAGAGTTCATTCAGGTTATTGAGAATAACCTGAATGAATGCCAATTTAAGTGTAGAAACAAAAGTATTGGATGATAAAAAGGTGAAATTTGTGAAAGTTAAAGACCTTATAAGTTGTAACCCTCAAGCCTTTCGATTTGTAGTTAACATGAACGCCATTTTCTGCCGCTTTATCCGCCGTCGCGGGTCACGGGGAGCTGGAGCCTATCCCAGCTGGGATAGGGTGTGAGGTGGGGGACACTCAGGGCACGACACCAGTGCAACACAAAGACAGACAACCACGCACACACACACTCACTTAAGCCGGAGAACCCGGGGAGAACCCACGCGGACACGGGGAGAACATGCAAACTCTGCAACCCGGAACCGCCGTGTTGTGAGGCGACAGCGCTACCCACTGCGCCACCGTGCCGCCCCTTAGTTAACATGAATGTATTGATAATATTTAATAAATACTGTATTTACAAAGAGAAAGCAAGTGTTATCCATCATTAGGCCCGGCAGTGAATTCCAGGAGGGGATGTGTGGATATAATTTAGTTGGAGTTTGAAGCGACCTGTGGAGTCAGTGCAGCCTTTGTGAGCTCAAACAGGTTTCAGATCAGTTTTTGGTGCTGACACTGTATCCTGTGTTGCCACCACCCCCGTCTCCTGTCTCCTAGCAGCTGGACAAGTTACAACACGTCTGATTTCCACCGTGGTGCAGCCGGCGTTGCCAACACGCACCACTACCTGAGGCCCTTTTGTCTGTTTCTAAGGAGAATGGGGTCCAGAGCCGATCCGCTGATTCATTCCAGTCTGCTTTGTGGAATGCTGCATTTCCAGCGGACAGATTTTTTTGCCCATGCTTGCTTTGTTCGGGCGGGGGGGGTATTAGTGCTGAAGTTGGTGTCCAGTGATGTGATGTGGAGGCATCACTTTCCCAGGAAGGCAGTTTTCCAAGCAGTCGAGTTTCTTCTGTGATGTTGTGTTGCAAACATCTCACGACAGTGGTGACCATCTGGAGCTGAAGACAACTGGTGACTGTTTCCAGGTTCAGCCCTGGTGAGGTCATCCAGTGCATCCCTGCACACTGGAAAAGCACGTTAGGTGGTCGAGAACAGAACGTCTGATTTAGCTCTGCTGGCTGGAATCGTTGTGTTTGTCTGCCTGCTGAATCTTGAGGTCTTGTAGTCGCTGCTGAATGTTTTCATCTCCTCTGGGGTTGGTTAACAAACCCCAGTGGATTAGCATTCTCTGCGAACTATCAGCTAACTAACTGTTGTGCTCAGGAGCACAACAGTTCTTTGTACAAAGAGAAAAAAAGTGAAATAAAGACTACGGTTCAGCCCTTGATCAAATATATTAAAACTTGAATCAACATCATTTAGTATCTAACCCTGGTGAATAGGATGGCAGTCAGATCCAGCCCATTCAGAACTGTTAAGGCTGCCTTCATGATAAGATCGCTTGTCATTGTTAGAGTCAAAAGAGTGATCACCACCAATGCACAACACGGACCTAACACACATAGAGCTTGACATGCACTGGTCAGCTGACTGATGTTACAGCTGACATCACATCATGATCACAGCAGACTCTTCCTGCTGTTTCAAGTCAGAGACCATCATCTCTGCAAAGTACTGTATGTCCTGAATGACTTGTGCCCTGATGGATTACAAGAAGTGGTGGGAGTCCAGAAGAAATCGTAAGTTGTGCAGAGTTGTGTACAGTTAACATCCGACAGCTCGTAAATCCATGGAGCTGATTAAACGAAAGACAAAGACAGACACAGACAGACACAGACAGACAATTCCAGCGTCAGAGATCCTGTCCTGAAAATCACACATCAGTAGAAAGCGTCTGGACTGGAAACCTGTACACATCCCAAGAGAGGGAGGCTCTGTGTCGCAATGTTAAAGGTTGTTGGCGACCATCTATTGAAGCCCGAAGGATGGTGAAATGTAACACCAAATCAGCCCCACCTGAACACTATGTGGCAAAACTGGGTTGACCTTTACAGAGGTAGATTTTGTCTGTGGATGTGAAAGTCTTCACAGGATTGTCTGACAGCCACCCTCTGCATGTCTAATGTTTGACACAGTTAATTGTCTGCCTTGTGTGACAGGTATGACAAGTGTCTGGTGATGGGAATGAAGATGCAAAAACTCAAGAATCTGTAGGCATGTCAGACCAAACATGTCTGGTGTAGTCCACTGTAGGAGTGAGGGAGCAGTGGAGCTGCTGTACGCCTACAGGGCCAACATGGCTGGAATTAAAAAACCGCATATTGTCAAAGCTATTTTGTAATGGGGTGACGTGTTGTGTATGTATAGGTGTGCAGAAACCTCTAACTTCAGTTTAGATCTACAGAAACGTTTCGGAAAACAAAGGATTACTTATCTCTAGTCTTTGTTTTCTGAAAACAAAGCATTATAGATGAGTAATAGAGACAGTAATGTGTTACTAGTGACAGTACAACACATTAGAAATACAACCTATTTCTAAAGTTAAATGTTATTTATGTTGTGCTGTTTTTCTTAAATGCTTCCCTACTTTTTCCCTCCCCTCCACCCATGCTGGTGTTAGAGTCTCGTACCTTAAACTGAAAAAGGACGTGTGAGAGCTGAACAAACAGTGGTAGAAGGGTGGTTTTACTATATTATGTTAATATATATATACTAGCGGGAGCCCGTGGAAATTCCACGATAAAACAATAATATCAGACTTTGTTTGTTTTCTTTTTTTTCTTTGCTGTCACAAGAAAACAAACCGCTGTGTCTGAGGAAGCCATAACGGCTCCGTGTGTGTGGGACAGATGAACGCGAAGACAAAGTTCCGGCCATCTGGGTAGACGCCGGCTTTGTGAGTTCAGTCGTGGTGAATAAAGTATCGGGGTTCCCCACACGACAACGTGAGGTCCGTCACAATCAAAGAAAACAAACCGCTATGTTTGACGAAGCCAAAACGGCTCCGTAAATGAGAGACATGGACAAATGTGAAGACCGGAGCTAACTTGGCTAGCGGTCTGAACTTCCGGGTAGACGTCGGCCAAAACTGTACACAAGAAATATTTGTTTTCTTGTGTACAGTGTGTTTGCATTATGTGTCAATGGACATTACACACAAAATAGAGTATTTTTTTTGTGGTGACAGCTCAGGAGCTCTTGTTCACGTGATTCCTTCTGACAGAAGCGCCATGATTGGTTGGGTGCTTGATTGACAGGTAGTGGGTGGAGTTACAAGCCTGACACCAGAGGTTTTCAAGTGAGCTTATATGTAGGGATATACTGTATATGTATACACACACACACACACACACACACACACACACACACACACACACACACACACACACACACACACACACACACACACACACACAAACACACATACTGTATATATGAATGTTTGTATGTATTATATTTTGCACTGGTGCACTAACAGGTATGTACAATGAGATAAGAAATATATAAAAACATTGTGGAAACTACCAAAACTATGAAGATATCCAGATCAGACTCTTCATAGTGTTGCAGCCTGTGTGTGTGTGTGTGGGGGGGGGTATAAACAGTATAAACATAAACACGTATGTGTGGGTGTGAAGACTCAGGAGGAATTAAGGAGGTTGACAGCTCTTTCTTTCTCTTTTCTAGCTTTCCTCCTCTGTGTCCTGCAGCCGGGGCAACGGAGACAGCCTCGTTTTTGTTTATTGCTTGTTATCCCCCGGTGAAAAGTTTCTGTGAGATCTTTTTAATTTATGTCGGAAAATTTTTTCCAAAAAGTGAAGTTACATTTGTGAGGAACTTGACCTATTATTTTTCTTAATAATTTCTGGATCACCAGTTCTGGGACATTATTTGGATCCGTTTGTGTGTGTTAGTGTGTGTGTGTGTGTGTGTGGGGGGGGGGGGGGGGGCGTTAGTACCACAGGTGATATAAAAGTAATTCTGCTCACTATTCACCATGTGTGTGTTTTGCTGTGACGTCAGGTATGCGTGTTGTATTTATTTGTTTAGTTTGTTTTCGTTCATTAATTGGTCACTCCAAAGATCTAACACAGCAAAAGTGAATCATTTACACATTAATTTCTTGACGCTATGCTCAGCAGAGATCACTAACACGTGAGGTTTCGTTGTTTCCGGTATTCCGTCACGAGCGTGACGCGTGTTCTGGTATCCAAGGCAACCGGAAGACGCTGGATTCAGCTCCAATATGGCGCCGCGCGTTGTGCTGAGACTAGCTAACAACCTAGCTTAGACAAGACGTTTGGTTTGTCGTAAGCTGTGAAGGTTTCATTTCCTGTTTGTTACAGGAAACAGTCCGTTTGCTAAGAGTCTGCTGAGAGTGTGTAGTGTGTGTGTGTGTGTGTGTGTGTGTGTGGTGTGTGTGTGTGTGACAACAAACGCTTTGAATCCCTTGATCCCTTCCAGCCTTAGCATCGGAGTTAGCTTTAGCGGCTATCGGCTATTAGAGAATCAGTCTCTGAACAGACGGGACCGGTCGTTACCAGAACAATAGTTATTGTTACTTATGGCCTTTTATGAAGTCTATTCCCACCCAGTGTGGGTTCGGTATAAAACGAGTGTTTTCACTTCAGCCACCTTGTTTGTGTTTATTGTTTTGTGCCTCACCTACATCCCACCTCTGCTGGTCGCCTACAGGAGCCAAGGTAGGTTTGTGTCTCCTTGAACTACACCACACTAAACTGTCAGTGTTGCTATGGCGAAATCACAAACATCTGATTTAAACATGAAAAAACACTGGCTCTAAACCCACATCACCGCAGGGTTCTGGATAAAGAGAGGCACCTATGAGGAGCAGCCGGTGGTGAGGTTCCAGTATCAGACAGTTCTGGTGGCAGCAACCAGCACCCAAGGAGCCCACGTCGCCTGGAGTACCTTCCCCCATCTGAACAACATGCTTGGGTCCAACCTCCGCATCCCTGCTGTCTCTGTAAGACCCCACGCTATTCACTGGTGTTGAGATGTTTACCATTAGCAGGAGAAAAGTGGAGGATGGTTGGGGGCAGTACTGATTTTCCTTGTGATGAACAGGTGAGAGAAGAGGATGAGAACCGAGATGGCAAACAGGACGTCCTGTTCTTCAGACTGCAGCTACCACTGAAACCTGAGGAACAGGTGTACAGCCTCCAGCTGCTGCTCACCTTCAGCTACAAGCTGTTTGTAGGTATTCCTCTGCGGTCTCTAGTCCGTCTGTCTACCCTCAGCACATGCATGAGAAGACTGAACTGTTAGCATGATGCTAACAAGTCACGGTCAGTCTCTGACTCGAGTTAGATTTGTTTGGGGTTGAGTCAGAGCTGTGTCATCACTGAGGTCTAGTTTGAGATGAGCAGTCCCTCCATGACTCCTGCAGACATCCCATTTACACCTATTTTAATTTTATTTTATTTCATTTCTTTCAGACTCACAACAATGTCATTTATCAAAATTCCCTGATTTGGAATTAATTTTAGTTAAATCTTATTGAGTACCCCCCCCCCCGAATTGGTTTCTTAATTATTAATCTTAATTAATCCCTCAAACAAAAATAATTTGTGGACATAATTGTCAGCATTTCTGTCTGTAATAGTAATTTAGATATTTCAGAAACTATTCATCCTAGCTTTGACATGTTTTACAATTTCCCTTTGGGGATAAATAAAGTATACTAAATAAAAAATTAAATCAACCAGGTTACATAGTTGTTGTTTTTGCTTTTTTAATTTTCTACAAATTCTTATTTGTTTCCAAAAGAAACTTTTTTGTTGACTCTGAAAGGTGGTTATTTGGTCTGGAGCATACTAACCCAACTTGGTAACTGGGATCTACATTTTAATAATTCTATTGTTCCAGAGATCCTGATTTGACAGTTTCCACAGAAAGATGTCTTTAAGGTGACTGGACTTTGCTCATCTTCTTCCTAGTTTCTATAAAAACTATATTCACTATTGCAGCTTACGACTCAGGAGGGAGTATATGTCATATGTCACATGCTGATCAATTTGCCCTATAATTCTGGAGTGAGGTGTTGGGGGGGGTGCGTGTTGTTCACTGGTGACTCTTGTTTGTGTTTTCCAGCGGATGTCCACAGTAGTGATGCAAAGCCTGGCTTTTGTGCAGTACTCTTCTGCTGTCCCTGGAGCAAAGCTGTTTGTCAGTGGTGACCTGAGGCTGCAGCAGAGAACCCCCCTCCCTCACCGAGGCTTGTACAACGTCTATAACGTGAGTGGACACTGAAGGTCCTGCTCTCTGTCCACTTCCTCTGTCTCCATCTCTGGTGTCCTCTTCCATCTTATGCTCATACCAAATCAAATAGAGAAACACCACAGTTCAATTTTGGTAGTTTTAATGTCACTGAGTGATCATTCAGAAGTTGGATTTACTCACTTTCATTCATTCATTCATTCAGTCATTCATTCAGTCACTGTCATTCAGTTATTCATTATTAAAACATTCAGTTTGGTAACAGAATGTCGAGTAGGGGTGTGATCCTACATATAGACTAACCTGATCAATAAACTCAGTAGAGATATAACCTGTAATGTCATCTAGCTCCATGCTGCCAGCTCTCTCATCCACATCTAATAGCTGCTGCGTTACTGAGTTTCCTTTAAAATCATCTTAATCTAGTACAACAGGATGCACCAGAAAACAAGAATCCTATCTAAACCCGTTCAACCCTTTGTGTGTCTGTATCCTATCAGTGTGATTTCTGCACTGATTATACACAGAAACAGGATTGTCTTAATCAAAATCAGAATCCTTTATTGATCCCCTACGAGGAAATTGCTCTTTGTTAGAATTGCTACGTTGCTCAATACAAGGACAAAGTAAGAGCAAGAATAGATAATTTAGAATTAAGAAAAAAAGAACAAAGGAGATTATAGATGGATAGAAGAATAAATAGATATAATAATATATAAACATATGCACAGATATACACATTTACGCCTCACTTCATGTCATGTGAGGTGTTGTACAGCTTGATGGCCACAGGCAGGAAAGGTTTCCTAATGTGTTCAGTAGTGCATTTAAGAAGCTTATTATGGTGTCTCATTATCTTTTGGCTGCAAAACAATGGTTTCTTGTCAGACTTTAAAAGCATATTTAAAGTTCAAGTGGCATTTGATGATATTCACATTTACTGTAAGCTGCAAAGTAAAATCTGTATCTGGATCAATTTTTGAGTTAGTTAATCATTGTCCCACGTTACAGACACAAAGAACAGACAGTACATTCACAGCTCTGTAATTTAAGGTTATTGAGTTTATAAAAAACATTCAATAAAAAAAAAAATTCCTGGATATGCACCATTACCCGGATCCACCCCAAAAGTAAATGTATTCTTTCATCATTATTTCCTGATTCTTTTTTATTATTACCTTTATGACAACAGTTTCCAATAATGGATGAGGGTGGAGGTGGGGGCTGTAGTTCAATGGTAGAGAGCATGCTTCTCATGTGCGCTTCCCAGGGTTCAAACCCCAGCATCTGCAGCCCTACGGGGGCACAAGCCAGCCTCAACCGTAGGCCGGTCGAAAACCCAGAGAAATGCAGAACGTTGCGACAGGAAGGGCATCCAGCATAAAGAACTTTGCCAAACAAATACAGTATGAACGTTCATCATCTTCTTCTTTTCCTTTCGGCTTTTCCCTTCAGAGGTCGCCACAGCAAATCAGTTGCCTCCATCTAACCTTGTCTTCTGCATCCTCTTTTCTCACACCAACTACCTTCATGTCCTCTTTCACTACATCCATAAACCTCCTCTTTGGCAGTTCAAAACTCAGCATCCTTCTACCAATATATTCACTATCTCTCCTCTGGACATGTCCAAACCATCTCAGTCTGGCCTCTCTGACTTTATCTCCAAAACCTCTAACATGTGCTGTCCCTCTGATGTACTCATTCCTGATCCTATCCTTCCTGGTCACTCCCAGAGAGAACCTCAGCATCTTCATCTCTGCTACCTTCAGCTCTGTCTCCTGTCTTTTCCTCTAGTGTCTCTAGACCAAACAACAAAGCTGGTCTCACCACAGTTTTGTACACCTTTCCTTTCATTTTAGCTGAAACTCTTCTATCACACATCACACCTGACACTTTTCTCCACCTGTTCCATCCTGCCTGTACATGCTTCTTTACCTCTTTTCCAGACTCTCCATTGCTCTGGACTGTTGACCCTAAGTACTTAAAATCCTCCACCTTCTTGATCTCTTCTCCCTGTAACCTCACTCTTCCACTTGGGTCCCTCTCATTCACACACATGTACTCTGTGTTACTGCAGCTAACCTTCATTCCTCCCCTTTCCAGGACAAACCTCCACCTCTCTAGCTTCTCCTCCACCTGTTCCCTGCTCTCACAATGTCATCTGCAAACATCATAGTCCATGGAGATTGCTGTCTAACCTCGTCTGTCAGCCTGTCCATCACCATAGCAAACAAGAAGGGGCTCAGAGCTGATCCCTGATGCAGTCCCACCTCCACCTTGAACTCCTCTGTCACACCTACAGCACACCTCACCACTGTCTTACAGTCCTCATACATGTCCTGCACCGCTCTAACATACTTCTCTGCCACTCCAGACTTCCTCATACAATACCACAGTTCCTCTCTGGGCACCCTGTCATAAGCTTTCTCCAGATCTACAAAAACACAATGCAGCTCCGTCTGGCCTTCTCTGTACTTCTCTATCAACATCCTCAAAGCAAATACTGCATCTGTAGTACATCTGTAGTAAGTGCTGCTCACAAATGCTCACTTCTGCCCTTAGTCTAGCTTCCACTACTCTTTCCCATAACTTCATTGTATGGCTCATCAGCTTTATTCCTCTGTAGTTGCCGCAACTCTGCCCATCTCCCTTGTTCTTAAAAATGGGCACCAACACACTTCTCCTCCACTCCTCAGGCATCTTCTCACTATCTAAGATCCTGTTGAACAACCCAGTCAGAAACTCTACTGCCACCTTTCCTAGACACTTCCAAACCTCTACAGGTATATCATCAGGACCGACTGCCTTTCCACTCTTCATCCTCTTCAGTGCCCTCTTCACTTCATCCTGACTAATCTTTGCTACATCCTGGTCCACAACAGTCACCTCTTCTGGTCTTTGTTCTCTCTCATTTTCCTCGTTCATCAACTCTTCAAAGTACTCTTTCCATCTTCCCATCACACTACTGGCACCTGTCAATAGACTTCCATCCCTATCCTTAATTACCCTAACCTGCTGCACGTCCTTCCCATCTCTGTCAGAACGTTCATCTAAAGTGAAAAAAAGCCTGAGACGCCTTTAGGAAGAATTTACATATAAATAGCTGTGCAACCATGTATACAATCAGACAAACAGCCATGAGTCATCACATCAGATGGAATGGATAATAGTTTCTGTTTGCACACTTGGACAGAAGCAAGATGCTTCCAGCAGATCAACAAGGCTTCTCTTTGCCTATGAAACTAAGATTCTGAGTTATGAAGTAATGCCCCCTCTCTTTCTCTATTAATGTCAAGGTGTCAGTTATTGATGGTTCCAGTCCTTTTGCAAGTGCCTACGATCTTGACAGCATCATTGGGAGATACCAGGATAGAAATTGTAAGTTTACAAATCCTCTTATTCTGTTTTTCTTGCCTTTATTAATATGTAGTAAATGTGTTTTGTTTTTGTTTTTTTACTAAAACTAGATTCAGATAAAGCTGAACCCAGACCTTTGAGCTTATATGTAAATTTTATAAAATGATAAAACTAGAAAAAATATGATATTTGTCATTTTTTAAAACTGTCTTGTCCCTTCGTTTGTTGCCCATAGTGACCACGGTGCTGTCTTGTCCAATGCCTGTCTGGACTGTTGGACGAGCTGCTGGTTCTCCCTTTGAGCTCAATGTTGTGATCCGTTACCCGATGGAGGTCATAAGATATCCTTTAAAAACGGTGCTTGTGTGTCAAATTGTAGAATGCATTCCAACCTTATTTTTGGGGTAGTCTTCCATGCCTCGTTTAAATTTCATGTCATGATTACTGTAAATTTGTTTAAAGGATGTTGAAATTTTTCTTTTTTTCCATTAGTGTTAATTGCTGTTTACTATGGTATGCAGCAATAATATGCTATAATTTAATAACATAGAGTTGCTTTATTATGTACCTTGACTTGCATTTCAAGTTAGAGCAGTTGAGCCGTTGTCTGTATTGAAAGCATTGTCAGCAAGTTTTTTTTTTAAACCAGCTGGTGTGTAAGCTCTTCAGGCTGAAGCACCTGGAGCAACATGACACTCCTTCCCTTATGGACACATGTGACACATCAGTTGATATTTAATCTTTAGTCAAGCAAATAGTAACTTGATTCATTAGAACTTGAACCAGAATACAGACAAATGGAATGTCTGTAATTATTTATGACTTGCAAGGAATCTTATAAAAGTATAACCATCATGACATATTATACTATTATGCTCTGCTGTGTGATTGGTTCTTGGGACTCTATGATCTCTAGGTTGACTGGGATTGCATAGAACATAAACCTGTCCTTTGGTCCTTTTATGACAGACTTGTTTCTTGGCGTATCTTATTGGGTCTCACTACAGCCTTTGACACAACTGATTCTTTAATAGAGTCTGGAACATTCAGTTGGCATCAGAAGATCTGCACTAAACTGTTTAAGGTCATATTCATCTGACAAATCTCAGTTCCTAAGTGTTCATAATAAATCTTCCACATACACAAAAGTTAAACCGGGTTCAGAGTTCCGCAGGGTTCAGTGCTTGGATCTATTGTATTAACACTTCATGTGCTTCCATTAGGCAACATTATTAGGAAAAACTGTGAATTTTTGCTGCCATGCAGATGACATACAACTACAGTATACTGTACCTGTAGGCCAAACAAAACCAACCACCTAGCTAGACTTCAAACATGTGTTAAGGACATTAAATCCTGGAGGACCAAGAACTTCCTGATATTAAATTTACATAATACTGAAATAATAATTCTAGGCCCAAAGCATCTCAGAAATGTTTATTCCATGATGTAGTTGACCTAAATGGAATTGCTTTATCCACCAGCAGCACCTGTTAAAGCCTAAATAGAATTTAAAATCTTTCTTCTCACTTTTAAAGCCCTGAACAGCCAGGCTTCACAATATCCCAAAGAGCTCATTGTTCAAAGAAAGCAGCATTAAGTCACACACACAGAAAGCGCCTATAGATTGATCCTCCAGGATTCAAACCATGTAGGGTTTTTTTTAAATACTCATACAGACAAAATAAAAGTGAATGTGTCTCGTTCAACTGGAAGATTTTTGAATTGTTTCTAATGTAGTTATTTTCTGTGTCTTTTATTGTTCAAAAAAAGCTGATGACTGCATTGAATACAGTATTACTGAATGATTTTTGGCTTAACCTTTCATCCACCTATCGCCCTGGCTTCTGGGAAACCATCAAATTTGCCTGGATTCAATACATCAGTATCCTCCTCATCTTCCTCTGGGTCTTTGAGCGCATAAAGACATTTGTTTTCCAGAACCAGGTTCTGAACACCATACCCACACCAGTGGCAAAAGTTCATCGCTCATGATTCAGTGGCACTGACTTCGCCTGGCTGTGGAACTAAGAAATGTCTGTTGATGTGATGAAGCGCTTAATTGATAAAAGTTGATTGATTCATTGATGGACTTCACCTGCAGGCTGTTCTCAGAGATGACTCTCACTGTGACCCCCTACCATAGACTGAAACGTAATAAAAAGTGAAACAGCTGATATGTGGCAGCTTTGGAACTAAGTGCAGGGTCTTCTATACATGTTACCTGGTGGATTTCAGCGGTTCAGTGATGCCACTGTTTACATATTGTCTAATTATGGTGAGTGAAGTTATGGAGCAGCAGTTTCACTCTGAAAACTGAACAGACTTGTAACTCTTCAGGGTTTCTGTCTGGTTTGTCCTTGTTACTTAAAAACAGGTGGACCAACAAATTTCTGTTTTTCTTATTGCTGTTTGAATTGATAGTTTATAGTGTTTTTCAATAGCTTTTCTATATTTTTACTGTTTGTATATTTATAAAAATTTGTGACAGTGATAAAAATTCTTTGTAATACGGGCCATAGATTGTACAGCATTAGGTAATAAATTGCTTTCTGTCATCTTTCACTGGAACATTCATTTAATTACTTCTCTTACTTTAATGCTCAGACAGAATCATCTGTCTGATGATCTATCTATCTATCTATCTATCTATCTATCTATCTATCTATCTATCTATCTATCTATCTATCTATCTATCTATCTATCTATCTATCTATCTATCTATCTATCTATCTATCTATCTATCTATCTATCTATCTATCTATCTATCTAATCTATCTCTATTAGCCTTTTAGTCTTGATGGCTCACCTTTATTTAATGCCACATTTTCCTGTTGATACAGGCACCACAATAAGAGTCAACAAATATAGCTGAGTTTGTGCATACTATTATGTTATTAATTTTTTAGCTTTTGAATGTGAATGATTAACAAACAAATTGATGGATGTGGTTTCCACTGATTTTCAAACAGACAACACATCTATTTTTTTAAAAGAAAAGAAAACTGAACAAAACATTTGAATTATGGACTGGCAGCATGTCTGGAGTGTCTCCACGCCGATCGCCCATAAGTCTGCTGGGTTAAGCTCCAGCAACAAGCATGACCCGCAAAATTTATATTAAAAAAAATGAATGAATTTGTTTTTTTTTTTCAGGGATGGACAAGGTAACATGAACAACTTACCTCTGATCATTTAATTCAAAATATAAAGTTTATTTGATGCAATTCTCCTCCTTAATATATATTCTTTGGATAGTTATGTAACTTTGTAAATTAAAACATTTGTCAAGAATGACCCATAAAGAAGTTGCCAACGTGGTACAACTATTTGTGCCCTGAGGGAGGTGTAAAATAAGTGACGTGGCTCTTAATCCTATATCAGATAGAGGACGACTATCTCTGAAAACCTCAATCCAAATGTGAACGAGGTTTGTAACCGAATTGCATCACCATCCATTTCAACTAATGTGTTCCACAAGTAGACTAGCTCTGCCATCTGTAAAGGAACCTATTTTAGTTATGAAGCAAAACTGCTGAGTTCCATAACTATTTCCAGGTCAAGTTATGAAACTATTATGGCAGAGATGGGCAGAGTGGGTCATTTTAAACTCTGGTTTGACTTTCCCTGTTTCCTATCAACAGAGTACAGCGGCACGCAGACATGGAAAAACTGAGTTATTGCCTGAAGTGTAGGATTAGGGTTATGAAGCAGTTCATTGAGATCACATCTGTAACAAAGGTGACATATGGGCTTCTTCTCCATTTCTACTTGTAAGCTTTTATTTACTGATGGGAGAAGAACTGTGCTGCACTCTGTGAAAGAATGATCTCAGACAAGAGACCTGGTTTTCATGTTCGTTCTGCCTTTCTGCCCCAGGAGATGACGATTAGTTTGCGTGCATGTACATAATTTTGGGTAGTACCGCTGTGTTAGCTCATATAAACCACTCTTTGTGTCAGGGTCACTCCCTGTTTGCTGAAATACAGAGCACGAGTCTCATATCTGCTTTTTTAAAGTTGATGTTTACATTTAAACCAGTTTGATAATGTGGATTGATTCATTTTAACCACAACCTCAGATTGCAGCTACTGTCTGATTAAGATAAAGCAGAATGCAGAATAAATACTATTATTGCATTAACTTGTCAGGATTTTAGATGATGTGATGACAAGTAATACTTATCTATTTAACTAAAACTGATTCTACATCAGTGCCAGAGAGCAAAGACTGCTCAGCACTCCCCTCAAGCAGTGGGCTTTTTGGTGAACAAAGAGCTTTGGTTGCAGAAAGCAGGATAGGATATGAGTCTGGCTCACACAGGAATCAGGTGCTTCCTTTTCGTCTAGCATTGTTTCATTCTTCTTTAGATGCCCTTTATGATCAATTCCTCTCAATTCAATTCACCCTGGAGAGTTAAACACAAGTCCTTTGTCACAACAGCACAATAATGACAACATCACTTTTCAGATACAGACCCAAATGGGCATTTGTTAGACATCAAATATGATTCTGTTTATCCTCTTGAGAATTATTTTTATTTTAGTTTAGTGGTCCTTGATATGAAAGACTTTGGGGATGGCAGCCTTATGTTCAGGGTTGACAGCAACACCACCAACACCAACAGAAGCATCTGTCACACAGCAGTCCAGCCTGGTATCCTAATATCTTGGGATGTTGGTATCTTTGTATTCTGGCATCTTTGCATCCTGATGTCTCTGTATCTTGGAATACTGGTATGTTGGTATCCTGGTATCTTGATATTCTTGTATCTTGGTATCTTGGAATCCTGTTATCTTGGTACTTTGGTATCCTGATATCTTGGTATCATGGTATTCTGGTATCTTGGAACCCTGTTATCTTGGTATCCTGGTATCTTGGTATCCTGGTATCTTGGTATCCTGGTATCTTGGTATTCTGGTGTCTTGGTATCTTGATCGATCTCTTCAAAGATGACTCACTGAGGTCTGACGGGTGTAAAACTCATACACTTTAACTGTGAAAGGCGGATTCTGATAACCTGCTATCCTGACAAAGAACTCATCATATGATATGCAGTTCTGACATATAATGAAATAAAAGGATTTAGTGCATAAAATGAAATTAAAACAAAGTTCATTTTATCGCAGCAGTATAAGTTATGCCTACAATAAGAGTTTACTGTTACATTACAAATAAACCACACATACACCATGTCCAAAGGTCCCTCCTGAAGACAGCTGACCGGCTGACTCTACGAGGTGATCCCCGGACCGATGCCCCACCATAACGCCGCCGACCTCCTATAAGAAGGGACCACCCGCCCCTGCCCCGCCCCTGCCCCGCCCCCTGCCATCCTCGGTGGACTCGACGCCGGCCCCGCCCCGTTGTGCAGCCCGTAACCAGGTAGAGTTGAACCAATTAGCAGTCAGCTCCGTGGAGGCTCTGGCCACGTCTCAGCCCGCGAGCCGCCCGTGGAGGTAGAGATCCGCAGCCGCTGGCCGAGGAAGCCCCGGAGGAGAGGAGCGCATCGCGTGGGGAAGGACAGCGCCGTCCACCGCCGCCCCCCACCCCCACCCCCACAAGACCGAAGCCACAGCCGAAGGTAAGACGAGTTTCACGCAGCAGATAACTGTCCGCTCCGCCGGGAACGGACCGCTTTCTGCGCTCATCCTGCTGCGGGTGTGAGAGTTTCCTCGGGACCGGGGGGGTGGGGGGGGAGGTGAAGCTCGCTCGGGAACTTTTTTCTGGAGGTGAAACATTTTGTCCTTTTTGCCCCCCCAAATTGAGAGACGGACAAACAGTCGGTGTTTGAGACGAGCAAACGCACACAGCAACTTATTTTTATTTAAATAATTGCGGACGTGGTTCAATATTTCAGTTTCATGGCGAACCCCTGTTGACTGGGGGACACCACGACACCCCCGTTACCGGGGGTAGTTTGCCCGTTGTCCTGGAGATGGTGGACAGACAGAGCGGGTGGGACTCCCCCTGAAGGCGGTGGGGAGTGTCCCGGTTTGGGGCGCAGTAACCGGACTGCTAGTGGAGGGACAAGGGGACAGGGACATGCAGACACCGGGTGGGGGTTTGTCCCACCGGTCAGGAGAACATTTGTGATGCTGCACCTCCAGAAGTACAAATATTAGTGTACTAGTGAACAAAACGTCATCAAGAAACTTTACATGATAGTAAAGGTATGAATGTATGAGGTGTGAATGGGAGTCGATTTATTCTGTTGATATTTTTTCATTTAAGCAACACTCAACGATTTCATTAAATTAGAATTAACACAGAAGTGGAAGCAGAAATATATCGGTACTAACTAGAGTTAATATTCTCAGTAATGCCAAGTTAAATCTGTGAAATATTTGTAGTACAGTATTGTTAAAATCAGATGGAAGGTATCCCTGAGACTAAAATGTTGGCAGACGTGGTCAGGTTACTGCTGAACGAGCTCAGCTGGCTGAGTCAAAGGTTTTGACATTTTCCACTCCCGGCACAATGAACCTGCACATCCAGTTCAGTCCACCAAACATCCAGCTCTACACGTTTGTCACGGCTGTGATGTGTTCACACACTCCCACATCGCATTGATCACTTACTCCAAGTCAATCCAATCAAGTATCAATCAGATTCTTAGATGTTGAAGCAAATGTACATTCAATGGCTATCATGTGAAGACAGCGTAACTAATGATATAAAATCACGATTACAGCGTTATTTATGTATGGAAACATGCAGGGATGAAGAAATAGGACTGGCAGCAGCAAGAGCATGACAGCAGCAGGCAGAGGTCTGGCGTGTTCTCATGGATCTTACTGTACTGACAAGAGCAAGAGATATAAAGGATCCAGCCCATAATCCCAACATTGAATGGTCCTTTCTCTAGAGTCTAGAACAATGCCCACTCTGAACACTCTGATGGTAATACATGCAGTAGTTTTCCACCTTTCAACAAAGGTGGCTAAAAATCCTGAATCCACCCTGCCTCTGGATCCACTCATTCTTTCATTGCTGCATATTTCATGAGAGTCTGTGTCACCACACAGGTTGGCATGATGCCAGCACAACAGCCTCAGTGAAGGCTCTGAATGTCTCGTGTTGATATTATAATATGATATTAATACCTGATTACCCAAATGCACATTTCTCTTCACACAGTTGTCAGAGTGGTTTCACCAGTCGAGGCAGAGCTGTCAGTCACAGCAGCTGAACTGGTTGCTGACGTGTTTTGTTCTGAGCTCCAGGGTAGATTGCTGCCTCCTTAAATAGTGTTATTGGTATTCGTGCTGCAACGGTCTACAAAACTGAATACAATTATTCTGTCATAAATTTGGCATAGAATTGATGTCAAGAATTTTTTTGGTACGTCTAATCTGTAATGCATTTATAATCTGGAAGAGGTAATCTACACCACGGTGTCTCTGTCCTGACAAAGTTATACCGCAAACAACAAATTTATCTTGAAATAATGAAAACGAACACAATTCTTGCTGCCAAGTAGATAAATTCACTGGTCACCTTTTATTTCCTGATTTTGAAGCGGAAACTAAATTTATCCGGAATGAAGATTTACTGTTTGAAGGATAAACATAAGAAGAACGATCATTTTAGAGGGATTCACTGTTCATTCTTTAAATCTAGTAAATAAGACGGAGCTCTTCAAATGAACAAGTATGTAAGTATTTTAAACCTAAAGCAAATAGGAGAAACCTAACCATTAACTATTAAACATTTACAAACTCTACTTCAACTTCACTTGTCCCTAAAGGGTCAAACACTGATTGCGCCGCGAGACATGAAAACAAAGCACATAAGATTTAACGGGATGCATGGGGGGGGGGGTGGCTCTGTAGTCAGGGGCAGGAGAGGTGTTCACAAGAAGACTGTACAACGCTGAAGTGCTACATTTAAAACATTGGTGGAGAAGTCATCATAAAAAAATTAGTTACACAACATATTGGTTAACCTATGAAAACATCTAAAAAAAATCAGTGTCCTTATAAAAAATATGCTTGAAATGAGTCTTTGACATCTCAACACATCGACATCACCGTTCATAATTACCGTTCCCAAAAATGAAATGATGGGAGAAATGGACTAAAAGATGGTCTGTCCCTGTAGACACCAAAAACAAAGTTTAACAGTCTAACACAATTCCGTCTCACAGGACTAACTGAAATTTTAGTGAGACACAAATAATTCTCAAGCTCTAATCATTCAAAGGAATCCCTTCTGAATTATCTCTTAGTAACCCCCCAGCACAGACTAACACTGGATAAAAACGAACACACACTGAAGCCCAATAAACAACTCCTCCGTTCCTCCTGCCTGCCCTTGTTCTTCTTCGTTCTGTCTTCTTCCACCTCTCACACAGGGCTCTCTATGAATATAATGAGCCATTAGAGCAGAGGAATGGGAACATGGACACATTTTCTGACAAGGCTCAACACTAACAGTTGCCATGTTGCCAGGGTGAAGCCTTGTGGGAAGCAAGTCATGGTGTTTTAGAGCCATCTCTGGTAACTACTTGTCACCTTAAAAAGAACAGACAACAAACAGCAAAGCTTGTGCTTGAATGCAATTTAGATATTTGCTGTATTGAAGATTTTTTAAATATTGCTGTTACAGTCAGAGTTGATGAAGATAAAGCTGCTCAAGCTTAGTAAAATAACAAAGCTATGGGATGAAAGTTTTAACAAACCTGCCAACATCACAAACAAATGTCCAAAGTCATGCAGCGGACAACAAAACAGATGAACCCGAGTAAAGAAAGGGAAAGCTGGTGTGTGGCCGAGACACCATTGACTACAACGAATGAGGGTTGTTGTGTTATGATGTTTTCTGAATACAATAGAGTGAGATTTACTACTCTGACTTCTGTTTGAGGACGTAACTCAAGTAATTGTGTTTCTTCTGGTGTAACTTTAATGACTCTTAGTATGTTAATGAGGGGTATGTTAATGAGGGAAGTGTCTGAGACTCCCCACCAGACCCTAGGAGTTGAAGAAGCCTCTTAGATGAGAGCTGAGATGTCTTCAGACCTTAAATGATGTCCATTTGCTTCCAATTCAGTCTTCACGGGTTGCCATGAGCTGATGAATGAATGTTCAGGACCTTCACATAGATATCTGGAGGTTAGTCACAAGTGTTTCACTGACTGCAGTGAACCAACTCAGCAACTTTTGATGACACGCCAAAGCCGGTATTTGGATGTGTGGTAGATTTTATGAGGGTTGTTGTGTTTTTGTCAAAGCATTGTAGACTCACTCCAGAAAACAATCCTGTAATTTTTCTCTTTCACATTGATAAGAAGACCTTTTTAAAAGTCTGGAACCAGATGATATCACAGATCACCTACAAAATCTATTGGCTTACTGTGCATCTTCTAAAAATGTCATCAAAATGTATTCTTAACCCCGCTAACAGACAAACAACCACAAAGAAAACCTGGGTGGAGGCAGAATAACTCAAGATGTCATTGATCTGTTAACAGGAGTGAGTCTCTGTGGGTCTGTTTTCCCATATTTTGACCGATGTGTTGTTGCATCCTGTCATCCATCACTGTCATAACAGAACTTTAAAACAGGATGTGTTCTTTTGTCGTACAGTCCAAAGCCTGATTGTTATTACATTTATAGTATTTTTTTAAAATCTACAATCAGGTTGAAAATAATTGTTCCTTCAAGACCATGAAGTCAGCATCAAAGATGAAAGGTAGATACCGTTATTGTGCAGTGACATTCAGGATCTTTTCAGATAATGGCACTTTATACATGTATTACAAATGACTTCCTAGTCAAAGCAACAATGGAAAATGATACAATTTCAAAAGTTTAAGAAATTATAAAGAGGGCTTTGTGGGGCCAGTCGGCTCGGTCGCATGTGTCGGGCCGCTGCTGTTGGCCGGGGGGTGGCAGTTGGTGGCTGGTGGTCTGTTTATTTTGCTGTGCGCTGGGGTGTGGGCTGGCGACAGCATCGGTATCCCGTTGGGCCTGGGCAATAGGTGGGGCTCAGTGGGGGGCTCTGTGGGCTGGTTGGCTGCGGTGGGCCCCTGATGGGTCCTGCCGTGGGCTGGATGGGGTGGCCGGTGGTATGCCGGGGCTAGCCGCCTCTGGTCGGCTCGCCTCCGTGGCCGGTGACGCGGGGAGGGCTTGCAGCCCGCTGGAGATCTCTGGTGTATCTGGTGCGTTGGTGTGGCCCCTATCTCTTTGTCCAGGCTAGCGGGATGCCTGATGGGCGTTTGGAGGTGCGAGACCCTATACTCGGGTTGGGGAGGTGGTGGAGGGGGCTGGGTCGCATGTTCGCTCGGTCCCTGTGGCTGGCTCCATGGCTGCGAGGGGCCTTGTCTCCTGGGGGTGGGGGGTCGGGCGAGATGCGAGTGTGGCAGATGGGGGTGGGGGGTTGGGGTGGGGTGGAGTAGGGGGGTGGGTGGTAGGTGGGCCTCCTTACCCTGTGTCCCCTGGGTTTGACCTGGGAGCCCTGGTGGTGGCAGCCACTGCCTCCTCTTGGTCTCTGGGTCTACGTGGTTCTCAGTGCCCTCTGTGGTTTTTCAGGTGATGGCTTCTGGATGCTCCTGGCTGCCGGGGTTGGTTTGCTCTGCTAGCCTGGCCCTGCTGGGTTTTGGTAGCCTCTCTAGGTTTTGGTTTTCATCACACATGTTTGTTCAGGGCTTACCAGCTCCTGTTGAGTCCAATTGTTGAGAACCGTTGGGTCCTATCAGAATGTGATGAGTCACTCTTCAGACATCAATCTCGTGCCCTCTATTTTTCTCCTGCACTGTTTCCCTTTGGTGGCCTATTCTATACTGTCAGAACCTCCACTAATCTGGTGTTTTATAACATTATAACAAGTATTAAGTTGTAAGCTGTTGGATATAATAAAACAGCTCAAGTCTCTTCCACTCTAACACCACTGAATGTCTATCCACTACCCTGTTTGTGTTTTCTCTCACTGTCTTCTGGTTGCCCCCTTAAATTACGGAAGGGCAGCACTTAACTCTCTGGCTCACAATAGGAAACACTAAGAAAGATTGACAATTTAGTTCCCAGAGAGTATGGCTGATGGTCTCATGCACGCAATAAAACATATAAAAGATTTTGCTGCAAGACAAAAACATTGATATCAATTGACACCCTTTTATCGGGTTAAACTATGACAATACATGCAGACAAAAAAAAAGGAAATTACAAACAGTCCTTCGTTCTCAAATGTTTTCTAACAGTTGCTAAATGAGAAGGGTGTAATTTTTTTTAAACATGACGGGAATAGAATTCAGAAATAATATGTAGGAGTGCCAGAATCTGGAAATCAAGCGTACACTGCGCCACCAAAACACTGCCCTGATGCAAGTCCAAGAGCTGACCCTCTGCTTCCCTACCTCAAACTGGGAGGCCAAAATCTGCTCCATCTCTTCAGTGAACCGTTTGTTTTTCTTAGCAATTTAGATTCCCATTCAGTTATAGCGAGGACCCATGCAGCCACCTGCCTTGAAAATAAGCTCAAGGCAGGTGGCTGCATGGGTCCTGGTTGGTAGCGTAGGTACTTGGTTATGGTTAAAAACTAGTGTGCATGGCTGTTTAGGAGGCGGGAGGCGCTGCAACTGGCTAAGCTAAGGGGTGATCTAAGGAGCTGGACGACGAAAGGTGGTCAGTGAGGGCTGTTAGCTGGCTGCCCAGCTGAGTCATGTTTGTGGAGAGCAGCTGCGTGTGCTCCATCACCTATCGCAGTGTCGTTTCATGCTGGCCAACCAGAGCCCCTTGTGTTGAGAGTATGTCTTAAATGCTCCGTCCATTTTATGGCCTGAAGACTCTGTCGTGGGTAAACTATTCACAGATTGCCAGGACCCAGATGCAGAGATAAATAACTACTTAATAAACAGGTTTATTAACAACAAAGTTCAACAGAATATCACCGTTCAGGCTCAAAAAACAAAAAGTTCAGAAAGTATCAATTGAGGATCCACCACGAGGAGCAAAGTAACAAATAAACATAACTCAAAAAAAGGGGGAATACAGACAAAAATACTGAAAAGACCAGCAGCTCTACTCTAACTGGTATAACACTAAACAAAAATGCAACTCGGCGGCATGGTGAACAGTGGATAGTGCTGTCACCGCATCGCAAGTTAGCTGGGATAGGCTCCAGCTCCCCACCACAGTGGATGAAGTGGCTAGAAAATGAACGAATCAATGAATAAATATAATTCGAGAGATTTGAGACAAGAGGATATGCAATACTGTAGGCCGGAAAGCAAGAGGAAATCTTCAGGCACAGAAAGTGATGACAAGCTGGACTCAAAAGCCTCAGGGTTATCAGCCTGATGAGGCACATAATGTACGCTGAAAATGTAGCACAGGTGGGGAGCCCCTGCCCACAGGCTCGGCCTCGCCTCCTGCCACACTCCAACACGGCAACACAAACAGAATCCAGTCACCCTACAGAATGTATTCACCCCCACTACACATGTCCATACATATCTAACTAGACACAGCAACAACAGTCTACTTTTACCATATACCCGAACTTCAAAAGACCAATTCAGCATCACTTTTAGAGGTCCTAAGCTCTGGAATGAATTAAGCAGAACACTGCGATCAATATCCTCCTTCTCTGTTTTCAAAAATTGTCTGAAAAAATACCTTCTGTCTTCCTGATCTTTGCATTTGTTCTTCTGACAGTTTTGTTAATCCATTTTTTGTACTGATTGTGCGTGATTTGTCTTTGCAGCCTTCTTTTTGGAATTAACACACAATTTTTTGTTGTTTTCTTCAGTTGATTGTTTAATCTGCATGTCTTGAATTTGATACAGGCAGGTGTGGAACTCTCTACAAGCCTAATAAGGCTTCGTTCCCACCTTGCACAGTTTTGTAGTCGTACTGAACATGTGCTAACAAATAAAATAAATAAATAAAATAAAACAACAGAAAAAACTTGTTTTCAAATGTGTTGTTGTGTGGTGGGGGTCTGAGTGGACTAGGGAGTAACGATTACCATCAAAAGAAGATGGAAGCGTCAGAGCCATTTTTTAAAAACTGCAATCAGGTTGAAAACAATTGTTCTTTCAAGTCCCTGAAGTCAGCATCAATGTGCTTCAGGTTACTTGGCCGGTCCCAAATTGCCCGTAGGTGTGAGTGTGTGCGTGCATACTTGTTTCTGTGTGACTCCGTGTCCCCCGCCAGCTGGGATAAGCTCCAGCTCCCTGTGACCCGCCACAGTGGACAAAGTGTTAGAAAATGGATGGATGGAATAAAATTTTTAAATGATATATAGGAGTGCCAGTTGATGAGAAATTGAATTGATCACAATAACAGACTGATTAATCACAATTAATTACAAGTAGGAGAAACTTAAGGAAATATTTCTTCAAATTTTGGAGGGAAGGCGACCCAAATGTATGATGAAAGAAATGAGTTAGAAATTATTTATCTGGATCACGATGTTTCTTAGAAGAATACAGTGTGCCTTCGCGCATTTGCGCATCAACGCTCGCGACTTCACCTCATCGTGGATTTTTGGTAGCTAATAACGTGATACCGTACACACATTCTATTGGCTGACGGCATCCTGTAATGCGCTATGTTCTGTGAGTCTCAGACTTACGTGAGACACAAAAATGCTTTAAACAGTCAATAAGATAGTGGGAAAAGGTAATACAGATAGAAGGTGGTCTAATATCAGTATGGGGAGGGTCGTAAACGTAAATTACCACAAATAATAAGATAAATAGTTCATCGCTGTATCGTGGAATTCGTTAATTGCGTGTGGTTCCGGGAACACATCAAACGTGAGGAACGGGGGTGCACTGTAATTAGATGTTTGTATCCTCCTTGATTGCAGAGATGCTATCGTACCAGCAGGACTAATATTTATCATAAGCTAAGCTGAATCATCCTGAGCCAAGAAATATGTTGTGACTGTAATTATATCAAATATAGAAGGTGCTTATTCATACATAACAGGTGCAGACTTTCACCACAGGATCACAAATAGACACCTCATATTCATGGAGTGTATTATTGTATTTATTATCAGTTGATGTTTCACATGTTGGTAAGTTTTGCACTTATTAACAACAAAAAACTTTTAGTATGAAGATGAATCTTTTCTTTTATGTGATAAACAGATATAACTGAAATGGTAAAAAATAAAAGTTTTTAAAATTTTTTTATTGTTAGGAGCTGGATCGTATATTGTTTTGATTTGTCTTTTGCTTTTACTATCTTAATTTTCAAGGATAAATATTTGAAGATAATGTTAAACCAAAAGAGTTGTTAACATCAGCTTTTCCAGGTTGTTGTTGAACAAGACAGGCTGGGTACAATAGCTGCTCTGTCCACCCATCCATCCATCATCGAACATACAATAGGTGATGACGATAACTGCTGTTATTTCTACGCAGTTGTGTAACATCTTGTTCTTCAAGATATTTGTTAAATGACGCAATTACAGTGACTCAGCTCCTGACCAAAGAAAATTCCACAAGTGAGATGAGAATCTGAGATGTAGCATAAATTCCTCCAGAGGTTAAACTATAGCAGTAATACAATGGAGGGGTTGCTCTCTAAATTTTAAAGAATTAAGTGAATCATATGCTATTACAAGTAAAAGATTAATGGTAGACTGCAAATCAGGGCTGAAAGGATCCGACTTTAAGAATGTGGTGAAAGAGTACCTGAAATAAAACCCACTGGTTTGCCTCCATGCAGGGAAATCCTCTTTACTTAATGACTTTGTCAGTTGTGTAAGTGGGAAACTGGGAATGCTCTGATCAACTTCAATGGCCACTAGCAATTTTAAAATGAAATTTTTTTAGCAGTGAAAGCTTTAGCAGTGTTTTGGTACGTTTAGTCCTGCACCAGTCTGAGCTTGCACTAGGAGCTAGTTTGACTAAGCCACTGTGGCTCGGTGTAAAAGAATTGAGCAAGCCACAAAAAGCCACACTCTGTGTCCAAGACAGTGGCGCAGCGTGCAGACGACCGATGCTCGTTGTGGAGGGACACCCCCCCGCACACCCCCCATTTTCTAAAGCAACCCCATTTTAGAAAATGGGGTTGATTTCCTGCATTCTGGTGCATCCTGAGGGCAAAATCTTCTGTTCAGTTTACCTGAAAAAAATACACTAAAGTCAATAGTTCAAGCTTAACTATCTTTTTTTCTGTCCTACTTTATGCAGGTATGAATGTGAGATTCAACAATTGAAAACTTGCATTCACAATGTGAAGATACAGTCATACAAAATATTACTCAATATTTATTTGCACGTTTTACTTGGACTAGAAGACATTTTAACTTTGACCATCACCAACACCATTGGTATGACATAGTTTATTTTATTTATTTATTTTTAATGCAATAATATGATTTTTCATTTCAATTTAAAAAGGCATGAAAAATAGCAAGCGAGGTGAATACACATTTACATGCATCGCTGGTTATTCCTGCCGGTCATAGGGATCAAAAGTTTAAGACTACAAACAAGTATTGATAATATCTTTCATTTACCTTCTGATCGGTCTGTCACCACTCCTCCCCCCTCTCAGCATTCACCATTTGTTTATTAATGAGGATTTTAACACAAACTCTACTATAAAACACTAGATTCTTTTGATCGATCGTCCTCGCCTTGTCGTACATCAATTCGTGGGTTCAGCTTGTAAAAAAATATTTTTGTTTTTCATTGGACAAGAAGAGGTTATGACCCGAGTGCATATTTAATGATCGAGAGCGTTCGGGTCACTTCAGCTATTTCCGTCGTCATGCATCGGCTAAATTCCGTCGACATGCGGAAATAGTGGCGCTGGCGCCGCTCGCTAGCGGAAATAGCGAGCGAAAAAGTTGTAAGTTTTAGCCTTTTTTCCGTAAAAATAAGAACGCCACTGTGGCTACACAGTCTAAAAACCTTGTAGCCAATCTGGAATTTACTTCGCCTATGGCGAGGTGGCGAGTGGCTAGCGCAAGCCCAGCCAGTACAGGTGTGTATGTCACTGAGGGCTGTACGGTAGTACTTTTATTTACCCAAGTCTCAGTTACATAGCAGCTTGATCGTATTTCTCACTTGTCTGTTTGGAAAGCATATCTGCCAATAGTTTCTTCATCTGCAGTTTGGAGTTTCAGTTGTTGTTAAGGATGGTGTTAAACTTGTGCCTTCAGTATTTTAGGACAAGAGAGAATCACATTGTTGTTAGTGTGAAGAAGGATGATGCTGACGCAAGGTCAGAATATCATTTAGATGTTTAACAGATCTGATATTTGTTTGCTTCAACTTGCAGAAGTAAACAAGCAATGCCAATAATTCCCTCCCTTCCCAGGTGCTCTCTGGGTGTAAGCCTCCAAAAGTAACACAGATGAAAAGTTTTCTTCTTGCTCCATCAGTGATCCACCTAAATTTAGACACCGTACAATTTCAGGCACATTTTCTGACTTCTCGCTGACGCAGAGACTCCAGTCTCTCTTTTCTGTCAAACGTAGGAGACTTTTCCTTTTTCCTGCTCTCTTAATTTTAGAAGCACTCAACAAAAATATGAACACCTGATTTCATTTTTTGCATTGTTGAATAAGTTTTAGAATATTCCTATACATGCAAACTACATATCTGATCATACTTAACATACAAATTTGTTATAATAGGGTCTCATACTTGTAGCTAGTCAGAATAAATGAATTTAGTTCATATTTTGAACAGCAGGTTCTGGCGTGCCTGCGTGTGTTCTCTCTGGGTTCTCTGGCTTCCTCCCACCTCCAAAAACGTGCATGTGGCTCCGCGATGCATCGGCGATGCGTCCGGAGATTCTTTCCGCCTCTCGCCTGTAAGCTTGTTGGGATAGGCCCTAGCAACCCCAGTGACTCACAAAAGCAGAGGAAGAGGTACGGAAAATGAATGAATGAGAATTCTTTGAGGACAGGCGTGTTTCCCAGGATGCTTTAGATAAGTTAAATACAGCGTCATCTGGCAAGAGACACTGATGGACACTCATGGTCAGCCCAAAGAAAAACAACCAGGGTACCTCGAGGTCACAGCAGGCCGTGTTTTGACATTTGTGACATTTGTCACATAACAGTGGGAGTGATTGACATATCCTGAGCCCGTCTGCGAGAACATCCCCCTTTCCCCGGGTGAGGGTGCATTCATCCCCAAAATGAAGTTTGTGATCAGGCCAAGGTAGCAGTGTGTGGTAATGACCTGGCTCAGAGCTACACGCTGAAAGTTCCTCACAAGCAGACGAAGCCAGCTAGTATTTGGGTAACTAGTTAGCTCCGCTTTGGTCTCTATGTAGCCCGCCTGTGTGTGGCCCTGTACCTGTATCCTCAGTGTCATAGCGAACACACACACACCACTCCACGTTTCTGATTTTATTTATCATAAGTCTGTGACGATTATTAGGAAACAGCTTTTATTGTCTCCTCTCCATACTCATCCGTTGTGTCCTCCACTGTGTCTTTCCAATTTGCAAACATTGTGTGTTTGGCTCTGCTGTGCACTGGTGTCGCACCCGGAGTGTAACCTGCCTTACGCCTTCAGTCAACTGGGATTAGCTTCAGCATCCCACAACCCGCTACGATGGAAGAAGCAGGTATAGAATATGGATGGATGTGTTTTTTTTCCTCAACAAATCCGCCGCAATGTTTACCAGCCAGTCTCGGTTCTATCAGCAGTCTTTTAGCTCCATGATTACTGTAGAAAATTAACAGTTATATCTTGAAAAATAAGTGTTAAAAATGAGAAAAAGAAGAAGGAAATATGTTGTGACAAAGTTACTGAAAGTTTGAAAACTTCTAGACTACAGATCGTGCAGAACATGCGAGTGGAAGGTAGCGCGTGTGCGTGCACGTAGCGCATGTGAACCACATCTAGGTGGGGTGTGGCTGGTGCAGCTTCACCTCATCGTGGATTTTTGGTAGGCAGTCACGTGATCCCGTACACTCATTCTATTGGCTGACGGCATCCAGAAGTGCGCTCAGTTCCGTGAGTCTCAGACTGACGTGAGACACAAAAGTGCTTTAAACGGTCGATAAGAGTTTAGGAAAAGGTAAAACAGATAGAAGGTGGTTTAATATCAGTATGAGGAGGGTTCATGAACTTTTAAATTACCGTAAATAATAAGATAAATAGTTCGTCATTTTATCGCGGAATACGTTCATCGCGTGTTTCCTGGAACGCATTAACCGCAAGGAACGAGGGCGTGCTGTACACAATAATCCAAAAAAATGTTTCTGTGTAAAACTACAGCAATGATTTCTTTGGTGATCTTTCCAGACATATACTAGTACGATATTACTTAACTGTAAGCATGAGAATGGACCGACCTCATAAAAATTTGACCTTTGTTGGGCAGATGAATTTGAAACCAGCTTTCTTGAATGCATCATGTATCAGTAAAAATTCCAGGTATTAAGAGCCAGATGAGGATATACAGTGATCCCTCGTTACTCGCAGTTAATACTTCCAGAGCCACCAGCAAATAATGAATTTCCTCGATAATGCAACAAACAATTTATTTTATCATTATTACAGTAATTTAAACTTTTATGAACCCTCTCCATACTAATATTAAACCACCTTATATCTGTATTACCTTTTCCCACACTCTTGTAGACTGTTTAAAGTGCTTTTAAGTGTTTCTTTGATACTCGAAAGTGAGTTGTGTTCCATGAGTTTTGGAACGCAGCGCACTTCCGGATGGTGTCAGCCAATAGAATGCGCATACGGTATCACGTGACTACCTACTAAAAATCCACAATCAGGTGAAGCCGGGCATCGTGAAGTGGGAATGCTCAAGGGATGACTATATTTTTGAAGAGTGCTTCAGTAGAGTGTTGGATAGTCTTATGCTCTATTCTTTTATATAAAACTTGCTGTAGACATGCCGCATAAATAATGATACCACATCTGATTCTGAGGCCATCAAGAGACACGGTTCAAAAAGCGATTTTAATGCTTCTACCAATAGGGGCATATAGGCTTATCCTCTGCCCATCTGTTCATTCATCTGTTTGTAGCGTATGCGTTGTAGGTGTAGCCAATCGACAAGTCCTCAAAAAGCATTGGACAGAATTAAATGATCACGTCAGGAACCTGAAAAGTGTGCATCTCATAATTGGTTTCTTCAAGCCACATCTTTTACATGTTCCTCTGCATCATTTGGGAAAGTAAGATTCCATCTTCATTTGTCTATTTTGGTTCTTCTCCGAAAGAAATGTGATGGTTATGACACTGTGTCGAAGAACCTCTATAAGAAGCTTAGCTTTTTTTTACTCCATCAGTCAACTAATCACTGACCCACAGCTCTCTTCTTTTCTTTTCAGGAGAGGCATTGCTCCACAGAGGAGAATAGAGTTCCACATCAGCCACCAAAGACTGACAGTGATCCACAGCTGTCATGTTCCGCTGCAGGATGAACGTCAGCACCATGATTTTCCTGGTGATTCTCCAGGGGGCCACAGTGGTACTGTTCTGTGGTTGGTACTTCCAACTCAGTTCCTGCAACAACAACACCATTCAAAACCACAAAGTTCACATTCTGGTGCTGTCGTCATGGAGATCAGGTTCATCTTTTTTGGGTCAGGTGTTCAGTCAGCATCCATCTGTTTTCTACCTCATGGAGCCAGGATGGCACGTCTGGGGAAGACTACAAAAACCCAAGAACATGCTCCAATACATTTTGAGGGACTTATATCGGGACCTATTTCAATGTGAATTCTCTGGACTAGAGGCCTTCATGCCACCAAAAAGCAATATCAGTAATGTGTTCATGTGGAGTCACAGTCGAGCACTGTGCTCACCTCCAGCTTGTCCTCTCACCCCACGCAATGAGCTCAGCGAAGAGCGAAAGTGTAGCGAACGATGTAATGCTACTGGCCTTAAAGGGCTGAAGAGTTCCTGCGAGTCTTACAGTCACATAGTGCTAAAAGAAGTACGATTTTTTGAACTAGACTCCCTGTACCCACTCTTTAAAGACCCCAGCCTCGATCTCCGCATCATCCACCTGGTCCGAGACCCACGGGCAGTGCTGAAATCTAGAGAGCAAGCTGTCAATGCCTTAGCGTACGATAGCACCATCGTTGTTGACCAAAGACATATTCCACCTGCTGACTTACAGTATGAGGTCATCAAGGAGATCTGCCGCAGCCACGTGTTAATCAATGAGCGCGCCATGTTGAAACCCCCTTTGTTTCTCAAAGGCCGCTATAAACTAGTACGCTATGAGGACTTGGTGCGCAATCCGATTGGGGAGATAAACGACTTGTATCAGTTTGTAGGCCTGGAGCTGACCAGAAAGTTGGGGGAATGGGTCTACCGAGTGACTCATGGAAAAGGTGTAGGATCGAAGGCTGACGCTTTCAAAATCACTTCACGAGATGCTACTGATGTCTCCGAAGCTTGGCGTAACTCGCTCCCTTTTGCCAAAGTCAAACGAATCCAGGACTTGTGTTATGGGGCCATGAAAATGATTGGATACAGGACTGTTAACAATGAAAAAGAACTGAAAAACCTTGATATAGAACTACTAGTGCCACAAGGGCCGTACAAATTTATCTGGTTGCCACCCAAAACGGGGCAGGCGGCTAATAAGACAAGAGGAAAATGACAAAGACATTATCATCAAGGGACTGCAACGGACTGTGTGAAGGTCTATATTGTTTGCTTGTATAATAAGTGTTCTTTTTTAACCTAATTTAATTTCTTGCCATCATGAGGTTTTGCTTGTAGTGTACATATAACACCTTCTTTTAAAAGACAGCATTTACTATCACAGGACACATTTCAGGAATACACACAAGCAAAAGATGAAACACAGGACATGAGACACAGGTACATTCAGATGCATATGGCCACAGTGTGAAGGTAACTCTATCCAACTTGTTTTAGGTGACACAATGAGGAAACCAAGCTTCTGACGAATCCCAATGAATGTTTCCTCCTTTCAGTTACAACAGACTGGACGACAAATCACAACAACCTCATCAAATTTGTCTTCTGTCCTTCAGTGTCCTCCTTCCCTTTGCAGCTGTTTTTCAAGCCTCGAGGTATTCTAGTGCCTCATTAATATGCAACCATATTTTGTAGAAATTCTTATTTTTACTGTGATGTTGGCCTTTCCTGGAGCACCTGTGAACATTTATATACATCTACAGTCTCAATTGAAATCTCCAAACACAGACAGAATCTAAATTGAATAGGTGCCATGTGTTTTCTACATATCCATCACACATCCAGGTTTTTTTCAGAGAAAGTGTTGAAGGTATAGCAAATGTTGATCCGTGTAAATCTTAAGCCCTATCAGAGCAGTCAGGAACTGTTCCGCAATCACTGCTGCAGTGACATTAATTTTGGCAACGGACACGTTTGTATCCTCTTAAATGAGTGTCTTATCAGTAAAGTGAGGCTCGCGTGTCACCTGGAAAATTGCCAGAGATAATTTAGCCCATAGTGAGCAGTGGAGGTGGAGTAGACTGTGTGGGTATGGGTCAATAAATACGGTTAATGATTAGTCTGGTTGGTAAGTGAAGATAAGGTCTTATCACTTATTTTTTGGTTTTGTTGTAATTGTGAATCTAGAGAGAGACGACAGGAAGGGGAAAAGAAATTACCACCATTCCTCTAATGGATTGAGGCTGAATTAAAGTGGGAATAGAAGGATTGTTGTTTCCTGTATGAACACATCATCCTACCCTACGTCCTGGCAACGTAGGGTAAGTTGAACTTTTCTGCAATTTTTTAAAATATTATTGAAAAAAATAAAATGATTTCTCACTAATTTTTTTAATTGAAGTTTTCTAAATGATTCAGTCCTGTGATACATACATACCTGTACCTCTATTTTTATAATTGGGTGTGTTTCTAGAGATACCAGTGTGTTTCTAGAGATATCAAAGTGCACTGCTAACATTGATTCAGTTAGTTCTGTAGTCTAAAAATATTATTTATAATGAATTTAAGTTCTAAATGTAGTTGTGAAGTTTTGATTTCATTCCGTATCTATAGTTCTTCAGTCTATGTAAAGCATCAGTCAAGTTGAATAACAGTTTAAATGTTTTGGTTAACATTTTCGTTCAGTAGATTTTCTTTCACATTTCTTCACTAAACCACACGTACAAAGTGAGAAATAATTCACGTGAAAACTGGTTTTAAGGTTACCAAAAAAATGAAAAAAAGACCAATTCAACCTATAGTGTGAACTTCTATGAAATCGGTTTGCTTCATTTCAAATCGTCTATATTTTTGGAGACCTCCTGTACGAACTTAGAGTGTATCTGTTTGGCTGAAAGACAATCATGTCAAGTGGGTGTTTTTCTTTTCACTCTACCGTGTATCAGATTCATTGCTATTAACATAAACCTGTGCTGTTTTTGTTTTTTTTGTGTTTTTTTCCAGAAAATTAACTTTTTGAAATTTGATTTCTTTATAAAAGGGCACTGTGGTCAAAATTTTAATACGTTTATATGAAGTTAAATAAATATTTGCTGCAAAATTTTGACTGATTACGTCATTGACTTTTGTTGGCATGTTGAAAACCGCTTCTTTGTCCCGCCATGTTTGTTGTACTATTCTTAACTGCAGCTCACAGTTCACCTGTCCCATATTTTAAAATAGCAAATTTTTTATTTGAATAGTCTGATAGCCTTAGTTAGACTTTAAGATTTTTAGTTCAAATGCTTTGTAGGGTGTGCAAACCACAATCCATGTGCAAAGAGAGACACGCCAAAGTCGCACATTTCCATCTCTGAAACCGTTTCATGTTGTTTCTATTCCAAATACGAATACGTCATCTGTAAACACAGGAAATTAAAAAAAACACACATGACCACACAAACAAGAACAGCAGCATGGCTTCAGAAGAAGACTAACATCTGCAACATACAGTAGGTATGTTTCTGCAGATTGCTATGAAAGCATGAAAAAAAAATGTTTTGTCCACAACTGATAACAACATAGTCATTGCTATTTGTACAGCCTCCAAGAACAAAGCTGTAAAAATAATGTAGAAGACTTCAAAATCCCACTTTCAATTTTTTATGTGACTTTAAAGAAATGTTGCTTTCCCAGATAAATATCCCACAGAAAGCCCACGTAATTAAAATTGACATGTATGAGGCAAATACAAATGTTGCAAAAAGACTTTTTAAACAATATTAGTATATTGACACATTTCTGTACCAGCAAACAGCAGAATGTGCAGCAGGAGTATTATGAAATCGAGTCAACTGAGTAAAATTGATGAACACAACCTGAATTGGTTTCGATTCACAACAAAGCTAGACGAGGAAGTGGAACATAAGATGAAGCCACAGACAAAGGGACTGGTTCCTGGTATGCTAACTACTGCTGGCTCCACGAGAGGTGTTCATTTCATTACTATAAACCACTCCCAATGTCATTATTAAAATTCAGTTCAGCCATTCAATCTGACCAACCACAGACCACATGAGCTCCACATGTCAGACCAGGAATTTGTGCACAGTGACTTCTAGAAGTTTGTCTACATTCTCTGGGTCCTAAACTGATGTCAGCTTGACGTCATGACCACAGCATGAACAAGAGAGTGTGAACACACGAGATGCGACCTGCTGACCTCAGATGACATCACAATGCAGCTCCCACCTCCCCATCTCATCGGCTTCTCCTGGTCAACCTCTCACCATCTGCAACATCACCTCTCAGCCACTCATCTTCTCTCCTTGGCTCCTTGGGGCTCTACTTCTCATGACTTGATTTATTTTAGTTGAACCTGTGTTTAAACGTTTCCTCCCCCTCTGAGTTCTGCATTCAGAGGAATGTAACGACACACGAGCTGAACCTGCAGTCTGGACCAAATGATCCCACAACACCAGCTCCTTCCAGAAGAAAGCTGGACCTTCAGGTGTCCTGGTGGTTCAAAAATGGAATCTGATCATTGGTGAGAAGATGTTTCATCAATAAATAGATTCCATTCTGCTAACCCAATTCCTCAATGAGCTTTTGTAGCTCAGCTACAAACGGGGTGTCTCCCTCCGCCTGAAATGATGGAGGACTATTTGTTGAATTCTTGATGTTGTGTCTATTGAAAACAATCATCCAGCTGGGATTTTTCCTTTCAGAAGTTGGTCATTTCCATTTCTGTATAGGTAGCTCCTAAGTCTGTTAATCACAGTGATTGTCCTCCATTGGCTAACATTCAGTAACCTGTAGTGTCTTCTGTTGTTGACTCCCCATGTCCTTCAGGCGTGTCCACCCAGAGACGTAGGCCCCAGGTTTAAGAGGAAGAATCCGTCTCTCTTTGTGATGACATAAGTTCTTATACCTCAGTCTGAGCTCCGCTGACTGTTTTGATAGTTTGTGTACACACACACACACACACACACACACACACACACACACACACACACACACCTGTCTGATCATGTGAATTTGCGTGACGTTGTTAGTCTTAATCTGTACAACATCTCTGTGTTTCACTTCACCTGCCATTGATCCATTGATCCACATTTCCTGTTTGACCGTGATTCTCTTCAATAACTCAGTCGTATTTGATCGCCGGTGTCGGCGCTGTGGTCTTCGTCCTCACAGACTCTCTTGTCATCACATGCTGGACCTGCGCCCAAAGCAGACATCAAAGCTACCCAACTGGAGGGTGAGTAGAAAGTACAGAGGGGCGCTAACATCCCCACCCCCCACCCCCCCTGGTGTCTCAGGCAGTGGAGGGGCCCCCACCACATCCACAGCCTCTGGAATGTCTCTTCTGACCTGAACCATGTGTGTTCTGGGGGAGGAGTCAATGACAGCCGAGCCTGGGCTTTCATACACACTGGTCTGGATGTACTCTTTACTGTCATGTTTTTTAGCGTTGTGTTTATCCACCTGTCCTCTCCTATCTTCTATCAGTGTTTCAGCCTCCCTGAACTCTACAAATGTGTCTTTCATATCCTGAATCCTGAAATCAATATGTGCAGTACAGTATTTGCTTTTCTCTCTCCTCTGCTTCCCAAATTTTTTGTAGGTTCATCTCAAAAATGACAATTTCCCTTTTTTTACTTGTTTTATCTTTCTTTAGATTTTGCTAGAATATCACAGCACCACTTTGCAAATGAACCCCCAGCACATACATCACACAAGGAACTATAGAAAGAAACCATTTCTTTCTATAGTTCTACCGTATGTGTGGAGACTGATGTTAAGAAAACTGTCACACTAGCAGTGTGTGGTAGAGTCTTCCTTTAGGTCCAGCACACTACAGATCAGGATGAGAGTCATCACTACAAGCTTATTATGGTACTCCTGTCAAAACCAACTCTCTCCCTGACACAGAGCTCTAACCAAACTCAGCAGCCACAACCTTTTTTAACAATATGAAGCAACTGTCATTTAAGAACAAACAGGATGTCTAAAGAAAGTCCTATTTCCTTCTCAGATGCTGTAAGTGAAGTCAATAATACATCACCAAGCTAATATTTATACAAGTTTTTAGATGACTGCATCATCACAGTTTGCCCTCAGGGGAGGAACTCATCGCGCTCCACCAGAGTACAACCAGGACTTGAAGGTCACACACAGGTGTGGACAGTGACACCATAACATCCTGATGTATGTTTTTTTATGTTCAGGGTTTTAAGTGCAGAGTGGGAAATTAAATGGAATGACTTCAGCAGAGATTTCACCACACACATTTAGATGTTGTTAGAATCGCCTTCTCGTCTCAGAAAAATCGGAGCTCAAACAGATGGTTTATTGAAGAGTGATTAAAATTGAACACAGAATACGAGCTATCGGGTTCCAGCTCTGGTCACACTCAATCGCAATCGCGAAGCGGGAACCCAGAACAATAAACCAGGCTGCTTTTATAGTTTTATTAGATATTATAATTATGAACAAACAAACAGAAGTGGATCTTAGCTTAGCTCTGTGAAGCAGCACACCTGCTAGGTTTAGCTAGAGGCTTTACGTTTGTTCCATTGTGCTGATTGGTTGTTGTTAATGACAGAAACCTTACAAGCACAGACTGTACGAGGGGGGATAGGAGCCTGGTTTTACTTTATGCATGAAATATCCAGAGGTCCTCCCACAGCTTGAGCTATACCACAAAGAAAATCACAACAATATGACAGACTGTATGGAGCAGAGCGTGTGTGTGTGTGCGTGTTTGTGTGTGTGTGTGTGTGTGTGTGTGTGTGTGTGTGTGTGTGTGTGTGTGTGTGTGTGTGTGTGTGTGTGTGTTGCTGGCCTCGTGCTCTCCCATAAGAACATCTACACATATTGACACTATAGACACCATAGATGACACAACTGCTTTGAGAGACAGAGCTGGGCAAAACACAGCATTCCTCTAACAGGGCGAAACAGCAGTGTTATATGTAGAGGGTCATATATACAGTACTATAAATCATTATCACTGGTAGATAGAATAAACAAAATCATTACTACTATCAGATATAATGTGAATCTTTATAGTTTCCTTTCTCTAATGATACCTACTTCCATGCAAAATGAAATCTGACCAAATCTACATCATCACACATGTGAACCAGAGACATCTAGGTCTCTCATCTGTGATCAGTTTTTCTAAAGTAATAAAAAGAATAAAAATACCTGAACACATACTGCAGTGTTTTAGGCCTGAAACGTATTTTCATGACACTTCTCTGAGTCACAGTTTTTTTTTAACTTTTTGAAGAGCTTTTTAAATGAGGTTCCCGTACTTCTAAAAGCATCACTTGCTTTCCATTCATTACAAGAGCATCAGAATCAGACTAGATTGCAGTGAACAGAGAACACTCAAAACCCCCCAAGTTCATTTTAACGACACAGTAATTAGAAATAAGAACGGACATGAATATCTTTAGGAACCGATTATCTGTTATTCTACACTCCCCAACTGAGGGTCTGGGACCCTTTCCAGGGGTCACCGAAGTCCAGAGGAGAGTAAGAGGAGGTAGTGGAAGACAAAAAATCTTAAATGTGCCTTTTTTGTTTTTGTTTTTTGATTGTTGAATTCTTTAAATGGTAAAAAGCTCCTCTAATTAGATGCAGTCAGTATATTTAATGAAGCACAAAAGAAGTTCATATCAGCATGTGAATTCTACTGACCGGTTGTGATACTGAAGACTAGAATAACCTCTACCGTCTGTGTTGTCCTGCTTCAACCGGTTTTTCAATTTATATCAGGTAACAAAATGCTTTTATTGATGAGGGGAATGTCTACAAAAAACACCCGCAAGACTAAGAAAGCGAAAACTGGCACAGACCTACAATGAGTCTCCTTTCTGCATGACTGGAGGTAAAAAGCAAATTAGAGTAAGTTTCCCTAAGTGCCTGTCATGCTGTTGTGACTAATATGGAACTGTTGTAACGCTGGCTATTGTTTTTCTGACGTGTTTATTCTCTGCTTCTTTTTCAGCCTTCTCTTTGTGTGCTCAAGGTGAAAACGTCCACACAGGTAAATGAGGAAGTACACAACATAGAGTTACAAACAGTAAGGGACTTAATACTGAACTGCAACGGGAGACACATTTCTGTACAGTCCACACCCACATCTGATATTCTCTGGAGGAGCAGGAGCATTTATTTTTTGAGTTGAGGAACCTCAAGGAGATCGAATCAAGTCTTTTGGAAAAAGCAAATACTGATCACAAGAAGAGCTGACAAATGCATCTGTGCAAAGTTAGGCTTAATAATGACCATAAGGAATCTTTCCCACCACATTATTTATGTTTGTGCACCATCTGCTGGTTCACTCTGGTCAATCCAGTGACATGGAGTTCAAATCACCCAGAGGAGAAACTAAAATACAGGCGAGTGAGGACAGAGGAAACTATGAATACATTAAAGAATGACGTATTGGCACAAAATTGGGAAAATGTATATAATGAAAAAGACATTGATAGTGCATATGTAACTTTTATAAAAATATTCACATCATTATATCATAAAAATTGTCCAATTAAACAATGTGACAGAAATCAAAAGTACAAAGATCGACCATGGTTCACAAAGGGATTATAAAACGCCTGCAAAAAGAAAAATACACTATATAGAGAGTTCATTAAAAGACGAACGAAAGAGGCAGAAAACAAATACAAAAAATATAAAAATAAGTTAACTAATATTATAAGGGTGTGTAGAAAGGAATATTACAGCAAAATATTATGTAATAACAAAAACAACATTAAAGGAATGTGGAACATATTAAATAGTATTATTAAAAATGGTACTAAACAACAGAGCTACCCTCAATATTTTATTGAAAATAACATGAAGATGGATAATATGGATGATGTTGTCAACAGTTTTAACAGCTTTTTTGTAAATGTTGGACCAAAACTGGCAGATGAAATCCCAGATCCATGTTCAGATGAGAAGTGGAGTGACAGCCTTATAGAAAGGAATCCCAGTTCAATGTTCCTCACAGCAGTGGAAGGAAAGGAAATAATAGATATTGTAAATAAATGTAAAAGTAAAACATCTACGGATTTAAATGAAATTGATATGAAAGTTGTAAAAAAGGTCATTGAGGGGATTTCAAAACCACTAACATACATCTGCAACTTATCATTCCAGACTGGTAAATTTCCTAACAGCATGAAAATAGCTTAAGTTGTACCGCTGTATAAAACTGGGGATAGACACCACTTCACAAATTACAGGCCTGTTTCCTTGCTTCCACAATTCTCCAAAATCCTAGAAAAATTGTTCAACAATAGACTAGATACATTCATCAATAAACATAAATTACTCTCTGATAGTCAAAATGGATTTAGAGCAAACAGTTCAACATCACTAGCATTGATAGAATCAATGGAGGAGATCACCAATGCCATAGATCATAAACTGCACTCTATTGGAATATTCATAGATCTCAAAAAAGCATTTGACACAATCAATCATGAAATTTTAATCAATAAACTTGAGAGGTATGGGATCAGGGGGTTAGTACTGCACTGGGTGAAAAGCTATCTGCTTGGACATTGCTTGTGGCGCCCCACAGGGGTCAGTGTTGGGTCCTAAACTGTTTATTCTTTATATAAATGATATATGCAAAGTTTCAAAGGTATTAAAATTAGTATTATTTGCAGATGACACTAGCATTTTTTGTTCTGGGGGGGGAATTGCACAAACTAATGGGGAGGGTCACTGATGAAATACGCAAATTAAAAATGTGGTTTGACAGGAACAAATTATCATTAAATCTAAGTAAGACAAAATTAATGATATTCAGCAACTGCAATAAAAACATTCAAGCACATGTACAGGTAGATGGGGTGGACATTGAAAGGGTATATGAAAATAAGTTTCTGGGGGTGATAATAGATGACAGGATTAACTGGAAAGCTCATATAAAATATGTACAAAGTAAATTATCAAGAAGCATTTCAGTTCTGAGCGAAGTCAAACACATTTTGGACCACAGATCACTCCACATTCTCTACTGTTCTCTCATTTTACCATATTTACATTACTGTGCAGAGGTCTGGGGCAACACTTATAAATGTACAATAAATTCATTATCAGCATTACAGAAAAGAGCCATATAAGAATAATTCATAATGCCGGCTACAGAGATCACACAAACCCACTATTCTTAAAATCCAGAATATTAAAACTCACTGACATTATACATTTTCAAACAGCACAACTCATGTACAAAGCAATACATAAGACACTTCCTGCTAATATACAAAAAATGGTTTTCAATTGAGAAGGGAATTATCATCTGAGGGGGGAGCACAACTTAAAACATCAGAGGGCACGTACAACAATGAAAAGTTTTTGTGTTTCTGTTTGTGGAGTGAGGGTGTGGAACAGGTTGGGTGTGGAGCTCAAGCAATGTCCAAGCATGATCCAGTTTAAAAAGCGCTGCAAGCACATGGTTTTCACTGGGTACAGGGAGGGGGAAGGGGTCTAACAATCGGGTATTTTCTATCAATTCTATTTGTAACATTTTTCTGTTAATTGTCTTGTATATATGTTTAGCACTTCATTTGTTTATTTAGTTTTTATACGGGGAATTAATGTCAATGGTGAAGTGAAGAAGGTGTAGGATTCAATAAGCTTATGCTTCTTCCTACTCCTTTTTGAGCATGTTTTGTGTGTTATTAGTATTATTGTTGTCTTTATTTTTGTTTTATTCTGCGCACACATGTTCGAAATAAAGCATAAAGCATAAATGTTGCCTCTAATTGTTTATTGTATGTATTTTAAAATTTATAAATGAGTGTTACTTGATGAGGAATCCTGTGAGAAAAGCTGTACAATAAAAACACAATCATTCTTTAGTTAAGTGTTTTCTTAAAATCAGTATATGCTGTATATGCAGTACAAACAGCATTTTGTTCACACATAGTACTTAAGTACATCTATCTAAGAATCCCCACCGTGTATGAAAGTACACACATGTAAGCAGTTCTAGAATCATGTGCAGTATTTCAGAACAGCTTTAATGTAGATCTCCAACCTGTAGTGGATGTTTAGATAAAGACTAAACTCTATAAACAGAATCCCACCATTCTCGTATGTGTCTGGAGCATTTCTGCTTTCTAATTGTAGGGGGGTGTACAATCTTTCCGATAGAGGTCACACAGACAACTCTGAGGCCAAAGGTTGTGATGTGGTCCCTAGCTACCCAGAAAGTCCTCATCATGAAACCAACCGTGTCCTGGGAGGAGAGAATAACAGCAGCACATGTGTCCAAGCGGTTGAGGTACAGTACAGTGAATTAGCAGAAGAAGCACAGGTGAAAGCTGGTCTGTGACCAATCACCCTGGGGAGGTTGGATGCAGGAGCTTTGTGGGGGGGTCTGCAATCAGGCTCCTCACTGCTGCATGATTGACCGGATCCAAGATGAGAAAGGCCATCAAGGAGCGGGCAGAGGAGGCTGAGAAAGCAAGTTTCTGAATATGTTTACAGTTGAGGCCCAACAGCCCAGTGAGGTCAGTTACAGGGTGTGGTAAAAACTTTTTACCATGCTTCTAAATAAAAGTTTTGACAGGCGTGTGAAGGCATAAAGGCTGTTAAATTATGTGAAACGTCCTGGTTCTTCTCCTGAAACCCAGTGGGATTTTGATTGGGTGCACATTGGTGATGGTGGATTAATGCAGCTCTAATAAAATACACTGTCAGACAGTGGCCACAAGATGTCAGCATTGTCGACTGACAGATTTAGATTTTGTGTGGGGTCGGCACGGTGACGCAGTGTAGCGCTGTCGCCGCACAGCAAGGTGGTTCTGGGTTTGAATCCCGCTCTGTGTGGAGTTTGCATATTCTCCCCGTGTCTGCGTGGAAGTGTCTGCCAGTCCCAAATTGCCCGTAGGTGTGAGTGTGTGCATGTTTGTCTGTGTCTGTGCTCTGCGGTCCACTGGCGTCACGCCCGGAGTGTTCCCTGCCTCACACCCCCAGTCCGCCGGGATAGGTTCTTATTCCCTGCGACCTGCGACAGCGGATGAAGCGGTTGTGACAATGAATGAATGAAAAAAAGGATTTCTGTGTGTGTGTGTGTGTGTGTGTGTGTGTGTGTGTGTGTGTGTGTGTGTGTGTGTGTGTGTAAGACGTTTCATTTTGCGAGCAAAAATTTTCATGTGGTTCAATATGATACTGACAATCCTTTTAGAATAATTTTCATTTCATTTGACACTTTTTCGAGGAGTTGTCATCTACCACATTATGTAGCAACCTCCCCTTTTAAATTCTAGTGTTACTCAGAATTCTCTTGATTTTATTAGCCAGGCATTCCAGCCTGCAAGAATGACCTTTGACATTTGCTCCTCAAATACAAGGTGGAAATATAGGATGATGAATTCATAGATGATTTACAAAAATGCAATAAGCAATTGAGTTATGGAATGCTATGAAGTGAGAGGACAAATAAGAAATGTTTTGACAACCTACCAGAGCAAAGAAGATAAAGATGGTGATACTGGAGGCGACAATGCTTGTCACGTGCGTTACTATGGAAACAAAAATGCAGGAGACGATGATCACAGCCATGAGTGGCGATCATCCGGCAATGCCAGCAGTTTCAAGGACAGGCATTCATCATGATATCTTCATGAATCCTGACCGATCAGGCAGCGTGTTTCAAACCTCATTATGGTTCATTTACTGTATATCTGGCTTATAACAGAACAAGCAAAAGTCACACATTCAAACTTCCTTGTGGTATTTATTCATGCAGATAATTTGTGTATTTTGGGTAAAAGTGTTTTCATTGAAGTTTTTTTCTTTCTGTTATTAACTGGACACATTTCTCATCGATGTTAGCAGCACAACCAGCTTAAACAAGTTGAGTTGGATGTCAGAAAGCATTGTCTAAATCATCACCAGGTAACATGTGTTGAGTAAACAGCATTTGGCTCAAGGATGGTATTTTACTAAGACCCCTGTTCATCTGACAGTTCCTTATTTCCAAAATCAGTGGGAGGTCCAAGTTCACCTCATGAGCACTGTCAAGGTGCCCTTGAGCCAGACACCAGCCCCCCCTGCAAGTTGCTCATTGACTGGTTAGCTCCTTTGGGCGCACGACAAAGGAGCTGCCATCCACTCGACTTGACCTCCCATTGTTTGCTTCCTTACATTGTTTGCTTTGCTTGCCCCTTTTGGAAGTGGGGAATGTGTGTGTGTGTGTATGTGTGTGTGTGTGTGTGTGTGTGTGTGTGTGTGTGTGTGTGTGTGTGTGTGTGTGTGTGTGTGTGTGTGTGTGTGTGTGTGTGTGTGTGTGTGTGTGTGTGCGTGCTATGGGCCTGCACATAACATAAATAACAAAAATAGTCTAGAGTAAAAACACACATAAACATTACCCATGGGGGTAACGTTCTACCCCATGGGGGTAATGTAATGTAATGTTCATGTATGCTCTCTGGGCCCTGAGCCTGTTTTTGTCTATTTTTTGATGCTTTTGATTTTGTCTCTATGTACCACATTAAACAAACGTTTAACATAGCCATGCTAGGTGCACAAAGAGGCTGAACGGCTCTATGGAATTGTCTCTGTTACACATTTAACATGACAATTTATAATTTTATTATTGCATTACATTTTGGGTACCTCCTGTTTAGGGTCACATGTGCAGAAAACATTCAGAGGGCACACCAACGGTAGCGCAGTCGCCGCGCAGCAAGACGGTTCCGGGTTCACGTCACGCTCTGTGTGGAGTTTACATGCTCTCCCCGTGTCTGTGTGGGTTCTCTCAGGGTTCTCTGGCTTCCTCCCACCTCCAAAAACATGCGCTTCAGGTTAATTGGTCATTCCAAATTGACCATGGCGGTGAGTGTGTGCGTGCTTGTCTGTGTCTTCTGTGGTTCCAAGGTGCACTGGCGTCGTGCCCGGAGTTTCCCCCGCCTCATGCCCCAAGACAGCTGGGATAGGCTCCAGCTCCCCGCGACCGCATGAAGCAGTAGACAATGAATGAATGAATGAATGAATGAATGAATGAATGAATGAATGAATGATTACGATTATCTTATCAATCGACTTATCAGAAATACAGGTTTCAGGTAATGCTGGAGCTGAACATTGGCAAACAGGAGGGGTGCACCCTAGATAAGACTCCAGGCCATCATGGGGCTACCCATGGACACACCTATGGACAATTTGGTATGAACAATTCACCTAAGCAGCGTGTTTTTGGAGGTGGGAGGAAGCCGGAGAACCTGGGGAGGGTCCCACGCAGACACGGGGAGAACATGCAAACTCCACACAGAAAGGACTCAAACCCAGAACCTCCTGTGAGGCGACAGCGCTGCCCACTGTGCCATCGCGCCGATCCTAAAATAATGAATAAATCTCATGAATATTGTTACAGGAAGTGGGGAATGGGGAAGTTATGAAAAAAGGCAGAAACACCCACAGGATGTTTCTTAACCAGCTCCACGGGCTTTGTCACTGGTGAGCTTGCCTGTTGCCATGTTGTTAGGCTTGGAGACAATTTATTTGCCCAGAGCATCATCAGACTGAGAGGCCTGATACTGGACGAATTCAGCAAACTCACTGAAGCGGCGGAGAGCCCGTGCGTGGTTTTGCTCCATCATGTCGATGAATGTTTGAGCGTACACCTGAACACACAAACGCAAGAGAAACAGTCAGTTTGAGTAACAGCTCCGATCCACGAGTCACATGAGTGTAAATGTTTACATGACCAGACCTGGTGGATGTCTTGCACCTCCGAGTGAGACAAACTCTCTTCTCTGGTCAGTAGTATACAGTTCCATGGGCTCCAGTCTCTCTGCCTGTCCCAGCGTACAAACACCAGGTCATGAGGGTCATCTTTGCCACTAAGTGCTGAGCTGGATGCCCAGACCACCTCTGCTAGGAACTTTATGTCCTCCACCTGTGAAAACATGCACAAAAACAACTTGATAAAGGTATCATGAATATAAAAGCATCCAAGCAAACAGGAAGAATCTCCAATAAGACTGTGGCACCGGAGTAGTGGAGATCATTCAAACAGATCACATCCTACAAACCTTCAGCAGAAAAGGGATCTTGGCTTTTTTATTTAGTTGCAGCTCATCAGCTCTCAGCCTTCTTAGAATTTTGTTGTAGCAGTAAAACTCATCACGGGTTTCTGCTCTGTTTATGATTTCTGCACATTTGTCGCATTGACTGCCAGCCAAAGTTTTAAAGTTGGTCAAGGGAAGGTTGCAATTACAATATCGGCAAAGCAGCATCTTGTTTTTCAGTTTGAACGGATCCTGGGGAACCTGGGGGAGATTTTTATGTGGAAATATTAGTGTATTCTCAGGGTCCAAATTAAGTCAGACGAACAGGGTTTTTGCTCACCTTTAGCAATTTGGCCACTTCAGGGTTAAACTGAGGTCTTTTGATAAAATGGAGGAACAAGAAGGTGAGCCTGTTCCTCATCGACTCCAGATGTGATTTGTTTACTCGAGATATCAGGAACATCTCCCTGTCAATCACTTCCACTATGTCATTTGTTAGATCACACTTGTACTCCTGTAAAATAATAATTCAGAAAAATAAAAAGCCATCTTTCATTCATTTACTGTATTTTCAATATCTGCTTGTCGTGGGTCGCGGGGTTACTGGAGCCTATCCCAACCGGCTAGGGGAGTGAGGCAGGGAGCACTCCGGGCGCGATGCCAGTGCACCGCAGAGCCACATACACGACAGACAAACACGCACACACACATTCACCAACTGTTGTATTGTGACAACATATAATCAACGATGCGTTCCTCTAAATTCGTGTGTACCAAGCATAGACCTCTGAGGAGTACCATCATCACCTCCGTCATCTTCTTGTTTACTCAGCTTTTAATATTATTTCATGTAGACTTAAAATCTGTCCTCCAAAAGGTAATTATAACTCGTGCAAGTCCTGTTGAATTTTTCTGTCTGTTAAAGTGCTTTTTTTAAAGTCTGTTGAAGTCTGCTGATGTGATTAAGCACTGTACAAATAAAGGTTGATTGATTGATTGATTGATTGATTGATTGATTGATTGATTGATTGATTGATTGATTGATTGATTGATTGATTGATTGATTGATTGATTGATTAATTGATAATTATTTCTTGTTATGTTATGTCTTTTTCAATGTTTTAAAATTAAACAAACTTCTCATCATTTTGGGCATTCCTACAGAGGCAAAGAAAAGTTTTTTTCTCACAGAAACCCAATGAAAACAGTGTCTGTCTACAGTTGCCTCCTCCTAATGACTGGTTAGCCTTCAGCATGAATTGTTTTACCAGTCACAAATTCATATGAGTTAGAATCTGGACAGTAATTTTATTTACACTGGTTCTACACATTCCTGTCGTGAGCTGTGTCTGTGTGTATAAAAGTGTACTACTGTACCATGACAGTGTCTTTCAGTTCCGTGAGGATGCTGAGTCTCTCCTCCTTGTTGACAGGGACAGGCTTGACTTTGTTGTACAAATCTCGCAGCTTTCTGGCTCTGATGGTGTTTAGGGTGTCCATCTCAATCGGTTCACCGTCAGCTGCTCTTTCCCACCTGACAGGAGCTGCTGCCTGAAACACCAAAAAAATGGAATTAGCACAGCATCAAACACTACAGAGTAAAAACAAAATACACACCAAAATGAAAAAAGATGAACACACCTAAACTTCATGCAAAACTACACACAAACGTGGGTTCTCAGTTACTCTACATGCCAAATAACATATACAATATACGTATATTCTTTTATAGGTAACGGAACTAACAGGCAAGAGGAAGACCAAAGAGAATGTGGATGGATGTAGTGAGGAAGACATGAGGGCATTTGGTGTTAGAAAGGAGGATGCAGAAGATAAGCTGACATGGAAAAGGATGACACGCTGTGGAGACCCCCAATGGGAAACACTCAAAGAAAGAATATATAGGATACAGTGGCTTGCAAAAGTATTCAACCCCCTTGAACTTTTCAAAATTTTGTCACGTTACAACCACAAATCTGAATACAGTATTTTCTGCATTATAAGGCGCACTGGATAAGGCGCATATAATAAAAAAAATTAAAATAGATTTTTAAAAATAGTTGCTGTAGTTGCGCTATCCGTCCACTAGCTAGAGCATTCATGACTGTGAGTACCTTTAGTCAGCTGTGAATGGCCCTATTGTTATTTCAATGAAGCCATTCTGAACCTCATCAAGGAAACCTGATCACTTGATCACTTTGCCATCTTAGAAAGAAGTTAATAGGCAGAAGTCGTAGGCCCATATAATAAAACCTGACATAAAAACTGGTTAAATTCATTACGAGTGAACTCAGTTCAATCAGGGCGGATTGTTTCCTGATCTGCAGATATTTAAGCTCCGACGTCCGTCTTCGTTTATTAATTAAATATTATTTCGATCGATCGGTAGTCCAGTCGGAGGTGAGGTGCAGCTATTTGCTGCTGTGTGTCCGAAACAATTTTTTAACTAGTTTTTAGTGTCAGGCTGCTGATTTACAGGCAAATGCGACGCTGTTTTACTCATAGAACTGACTTTAACGTCGGTGTCTCACCACTGTGAATCTCACAGCACATCGCTGCAGACAGAACACACAAGCCTAAATGCGCCCCTCCGCCGCCCACCCAGAGCTATCAACTACATTTGCAAATCAATTGCAGCACACCAGACACCTTTGTCTAGCAGTGACTCTGCTCTTGAAATTTCAGAAAAGGCTGGAAGTTCAGCTTTGAGGGTCTTTCATTCTTCAGTTTCTCTGTGTGTTTCCGCAAACTAATAGAATGGACCGTCACTAGAATCCAGATTACAGCACAATGGCATTTTTTAGACCAATGAAGTTTAAAGTGGGTTATTTCCGGCGCCTCAGTGGTTGGGAAATACTGAGATCAGTCAGTCAGTCAAACTTTATTAATAGAATTGTTGGATGTTCTTTATATTTTGCTACGTTATCGCTCAGTGAGAGCCGCCACTTCGGCGACGCCCCTTGACTACTGTTGTTAGGGGGCGTAAGCCCGAATAACTTGTGAGGGTGCCCCTGGTGGCGGAGTGTGCCATGACTTTTTTTCAGCGAACTTGTTTTTAACCAATACTAATCCATATATAAGGCGCATTGGATTATAAGGCGCACCACGGGATTATGAGAAAATTATAGGCTTTTAGGTGCGCCTTATAGTGCGGAAAATATTGTATATTTCATTGGAATCTTATGTGAAAGACCAACACAAAGTGGCACACAATTGTGAAGTAGAAAGAAAATTATATATGATTTTTTAAAAAATGTTACAAATAAAAAACTGGAAAGTACAGTGAACTCAGACCTTGTCCAAGAATTTCTTTACTGCTTTGTCATGGTTGTTTTTCCGGATTTCGCTGCGCTGACGCTCGATGGCTGCGATGAGCTGCATCTCCGTCTCCACCATCAAGCGGAGAGCTTTACTCCTCTCAGCTCCAACCAGTGTTGACTTGATCTTCTGCTCTTCCTCACGTCGCCATGCTGAAACACACACAGATTTAGTTGTTTAGTTGGTACCTCACCATAGTGTGATAAGACAGGCATTGAGAAGTCCTCACTTTACCTTTCAAGTTATTTGTTAGTATTTCCCATCATCACTGAATTTAAGGATCAATCGATATAATGACAATAATTTTCATTTGTCTACTAAAACAAAAAAGTTTTCTAAAACAACAAGGTAAACCAATGACTAAGTAATCAGTTGATTAGAATGATGTCACTACATCCTGCTTACTCTCGAGACTGTGGTATTGCAGAATCAAGTCCTCCTCTGACTTGGGGTTCCTCCAGCCTTGGTGGTGTCCTCTCAACTCCTCTTCCCTGTCCTCCACTGTCTTTCTCTTCTGTGCCTCCTGCCAGGCTACTAGCTGGTCATTTTCCATCTTTAGTCGTTTAAACTCCTTGTAGGCCAGCCAGCGGCGAACAAATGACTGCAGCTGGATGACCTGGATGAGTGACAAATCAGTTGATATTGATGCATACTGAATTTATCTTTCAAACAAATATTAGCTGAGCTGCATCCACCGCTACAGTACTAGCATCCCTGGTCATGACATTATTCAAATACTCTGCCTCCCAACGTCTGAACCTATTCAACAACTTGATTCCAGACTTTGTCACCGCCTTCTCAGTCACCCTTGTTACATCCAGAGAACTGTCGGTACCTTTACTTCCTCCAGCCATGCTATGCACACATGTGGATTGACCATTTCATTTAAATTACGTTTTTGGAGGTGGGAGGAAGCCGGAGAACCCAGAGTGAACCCATGCAGACACGGGGAGAACATATAAACTCCACACAGGAAAGTCCTGGTGATATTGAACCAAGGACCTTCTTCCTGTGAGGCAACAGGGCTACCCACTGTGCCACTATGTTGCTCAGACATATACTGATGTAAATGAGTTACATCAATATATGTCCAACCATAATCTCTATAATCCAACCATAATTTATATGAAACCTTCAATCCAGATTCCAGGAGCCCAGATTCCAGTGCCCACCACAGCAGAGATTTACCTCATCGAAGTTGCTAATAATCTCCTCCTCCCCCAGACTCCAGCCATACAGGTATTCTCTCCCTTCTGGACCTTTCTGATGCCTTTGATACCATTTACCACCCCAGTCACCTAACCCATCTCACCCAATACTTCAGCATCACTGATACAGTTCTCTACTGGTTCCAGTTGTGCCTCACCAAAAGAAAGCTAGTATTGCTATGCTGTCTTTTAAATATGAAATTACTGTTAACCTAAAGCACCCCACAATGATCAGTTCAGTACTTTCCAATTCAGTTATTACTTCTGGTTTTCAATGAGAACAGACACATTCCTTCTGTTTTCTGTTCTCCTGCTTTAACTCTCAAAAATGACAAGAGGAAGAGGAAAAGCAGAGAAGTTTGATTCTAAAATGACAAAAAGAAAAGGAAAAATGAAGAAGTTTGATGAGATAAAGGCTTCTCTAGTTAAGAAAATGGAGAAGTCAAAGAATGAGTTGCTGGAAGAGTTAAGAGAAGAGTTAAGGAAGGCCTTGGAAGAAGTGAAGCAGCTGTGGAAAGATATGGAAGAGGAGGACTGGCGCATTGTTGCCTTGGAACAGAGAGTGGATGACCTGGAATAGAAAGCTTGCATTAATGATGTGATCATCATCAAAATCAAGCTGCACATGCATGCACATGCTGTAGCCAGAGGAAGTGGACAGGCCACCAAGCACAAAGAGGATACTGATGCAGTAGAGCAACCGGTGATTTCCCAACTCAGAGATGTGGAGATAACCTTAGATATGTAGCACATCCAAAGCTGTTATTCACTGCCATTCGGGGGCAGGAAACCACCTGCAGTGTTGATACAATTCTACAACCGTAAGCACAAGATTGCTCTTCTGAAATAAGGCTTCAAACTAAAAGGAAAAAATGTCTACATCAACAAGAACCTCACTAAGAAGAATGCTGATATTGCCAAAAAGGTTAGTCAACTGAAGAAGAATGGGTTGACTGACAACACCTGGACAAACAAATGCAGGATCTTCATCAAAACAAAGGGGCTTACTCCAGAGCAGATGAAAACAATGATGATCAATCTGTGATTGCATAAAATTGTTGTAATGATGTTATGACTACACTGATAATGAATAAACACTTGAAACAACAATGTGCCACAATGACTGTTAAAATTTCAACTTTTGTACACTCAGGAACTGGATAAGAATTAAAGACAAGGGAGAACGCCAGTGTGAGTAAGACTAGCGTTGATCTAGTAGTAGGTCAGAGCACTGGCCTTGATATACAGGTAGGTCAGGGTAAAATTTTGAATTCAGGGGTGTCACGGGATGTTGCAGTCTGCGACTGCATTGGTTTCTTATTTTTCAGATGTTGTTGATGTTGCAGATGTGATGAAGGTGTCAAGTCTGTTGTAATAACATGTCTGATAAAATAAACTAAATAAATACATAAAATAAACAGGAACCAATGCAGTCAGAGACTGCAACATCCTGTGATACCCCTGAATTCAAAATTTTACCTGACCTCCTTGCATAGGTCAAAGATCAAAGCTAGTACTCTGACCTACTTTCATAGATCAAAGCAGTAGCTTTGAGCTATGGTCTTACTTACTCAGCTATGGTCCTTCTCCCCCATCTTTCTATCTTATCCAGTTCCTGAGTGTACAAAAGTTAAAATTTTACCTTGACCTAGTTTTGTCAAGGTAAAGGTCATCATCTCACTTTAATTTCCTTTGCCGCCCGAGTAATCTGCTTTTTATTTCATCTTTCTATCTGCAACAGTTGCGAAGAAATTTGGTGGACTAATGGACGGATGGACAGACGGCCTAATGGACGAACACACAAACGCTGACTATTACAATACATCACCGCTTTGAAACAGGATGTAATAAAAATAAAATTCACCACCTACAAGCTGCCCCTTGGTCACGTCATGCAACAGTACGGTCTCAGCTTCTTTATATTTGTGTCGTCTACAACATTTGTGTAGGCGACACAAATGTTTACCTAAGTCTATGTAGAGTATGCATGTTCTCCCCATGTCTGTGTGGGTTCTCTCCGGTTTCTCCAGCTTCCTCCTACCTCCAAAAGCTTGTGGCTTAGGTGAATTGCTCAATCCAAAATTGTCTGTAGGAATGAGCGTGAGTGGGGTCTCTGTGTGTGGCCTTGCGATGGGCCACACCCTGGGGTGTACACCTTGGGGGTACCCCGTGTCTCACCTGTAGCCAGCTGCCATAGGTTCCAGCATAACCTGTGACCAGCATGTATCAGCAGAAAAAGCGGCTGAAGACAAGAAGATTGTGATTGTCTCGTCTTCAAGAAATTGAATGAATGAATGTAAACAGGAAGTGCCTCACAGATCACAACTTATCTGTACATGGCTGATGGCATGACCACAACTATTTATAAGATACTGTCTTCTCTCTCTCTCTCTCTCTCTCTCTCTCTCTCTCTCTCTCTCTCTTTCTCTCTCACACACACACACACACACACACACACACACACACACACACACACACACACACACACACACAGTGTTCACCTACTGCTCTCAGCCTCGTGTTATGATATTCATCAGCAGTGATGTAGGTGTTTCTGATGGGGAGCAGTCTGTCATTCCTACAGGAGACGTGGAAGCCGATGTCCCTCGTCTGGGTGGAGATGTCAACTAGACACTGCTGGGCCTCAGACTTCACCTCTACAGTCTGAAAGAGATGGACATGGATTTAACAAAACAGGGACACATTTTAATATAACCGAGCAAACAGCTTTTTACTTTGAAATGTGTCAAGATTTGAGGATGCAGAAATGTGTAAGAATTCATTAAGAGTCCTGATTCTGTCTCAGGAGAAGTTGTCTCCCTGTCCTTGAGGCAGCCTCTGTGCACTGTTAGGACTGAGGTGTGTCATACAGGAAAACAGGCTGGTGGTGAGCGCAGCTCAGGTTGCAGGCTTTACGTCATAAAAATGTTGCTTCAACATGAGATGGTGTGTGACATTTGCCTGTTTGTGTGCTTGCAGTACATATTGATGATTCTCAAGTATAATAAAATTCTAAAAATTCTTTTATCTCTTCATTCGCAGATGAAACAGCTACATTGTTTCATCTGTGAATGAAGAGAGAGAGCTGGAGCCTATCCAGCTGACTGAGGGCATGAGGTGAGGGAAACTCTGACAGCGCTACCCACTGCACCACTGTGCCTGAAGTCGTTTTCTGTTTTGTGTAAATGTAATTAATTAACAATGTTGTACACTCATGAATGCATTAGAGTACAATATTAATGTCTTTAATTTTAAATTACTAAGCTGGGATAGGCTGATGACCCTAATTCTATCATCTGCAAGGAAATGAATGAATGAATGAATGAATGAATGAATGAATGAATCTGTCAGAGATGTTTGTTCAATGATTTCTGCTGTGTACCTGTGTGGTACGGCTGACAACATCCACCCCTCTGTCAGGTCTCCTCTTGGGCAGGGTCTGGGCAGAAGCATGGTGGTACTCCACCCCTGTCAGCTTGTTTCTGTATCCACCCAAGAAGGCCTTTGGTTGGCGTGGGTGCACAATTGTCACCTTAGACTCCTGAAGCACACCGTCATCTGGAGGTCAAGGAAAGGGATGTTGCAGTCAGTTATTATTCATTCATTCATTCACTCACTCATTTTCTGCCGCTTTATCTGCCGTAGCGGGTCACAGGGAGATGGAGCCTATCTCAGCTGGCATAGGGCGTGAGGCGGGGGACACTCCGGGCACAACGCCTGTGCACCGCGGAGCCACACACACAGACAGACAACCATGCACATACACTCTCACTCCTACGTGCAATTTGGGACCGGCCAATTAACCTGAAGAGCATGCTTATGGAGGTGGGAGGAAGCCGGAGAACCTGGAGAGAACCCACGCAGACACGGGGAGAGCATGCAAACTCCGCCCAGAGGGGGACTCGAACCCGGACCAGCCGTCTGCGTTGTTAGGCAACAGCGCTACCCACTGCACCACTGTGCCGCCCAGTTATTATTCAAATAACTGGAAATACAGTTTCTGTCACTGAATGTCTTGTGTAACCCTGGTTGGAGCATCTACTACTTGGAATATTCATTTATTGTCCATTCGAAAAGAATTTCAGTTGGAAGGCAGTTGAAGCTGAAATCATCTTATAGCAGCACCAATGGCATTCAACATGAAATTCAATGTGAAAATTTATCAGCTTAAGTTTCTGCGTCTTCCATAGTCTCAGAATTAGAGAATTGTTCATTTCAGACAGGCGGTCACCTCAAACCACGGACATAAAATACTAGATATTGTTGTGTGAGAGTCTCACCCCGCTTCAACTGATCTTCCTGTTTGCTGAGGTTCCCTGGGCTTTCTTGGGACATTGTGTAGATCAGTCTGTGATTAAGCAACAGAGGTGGAACATATCTGACATCACTTATTAAGCGTTAAACAATTAGGCCTGCAGCTGTGAAGTTTGATGAAGCTCATAACATTTTTGTCTCAGTAAACCTGTAATTCACCCGAGTGGAAGCTGGACTCACCTTCTTTCCGGTACCTAATCACACTGTGGCTTTGTTTCTCGACACATATACATATATATGTGTGTGTGTGTGTGTGTGTCTTCTTTTAATATATGTGCTTTGTAGTCTTCCTTTGGTGTGTCTTTTATGTGTGGCTATGATGGGCGGCAGTAGCTCAGTTGGTAGAGTGGGTCTTCCAATGATCACAGGATCGGTGGTTCGATTCCCGTTCCTGCCCAGCTACTCCGGAGTGTGAGCTGACAGTGGGAGGTGTCAGCTCAGCTCCTGAGCACTGCCAAGGACCCGTTGAGCAAGGGACCGTCTCCTTTATAAGCTGCTCATTGAGGCGCACCATGAAGGAGCTGCCAGCCACTCTAACTCCCTTTCAACTTCATGCTTACAGGCCTCTTGTGTGTGTGTTACGGGATCTGTATACATGAGGGGCAATCAGGGACATAATTCAGAATATACCATTCACACACACACATATGAAACAAAACACATTCACGTACACAACTGAAATCAACTGAAATGCTCTCACACACACTACTGAAATGCTCTCACACACACTATCGAACATTTCAGAAACTCTACCGTCGCTTATGCTTGCTCTGGAGGGTTTTGTTGGATTACTTTGTCTGTTAAAGGGCCTCGAAATGTCTGAAGATGTGATTAAGCGCTATAAAAATGAAGGTTGATTGACTGATTGATTGAACTGCACCAGCCTGCTTCTAGCAGGGAAACACTTTTTTGTACAGTCCACACTCGCATCTGGAATTCTCTAGAGGAGTAGAAGCATTTTTTTGGAGTTGAGGAACCTTGAGGACATCGAATAAAGTGTTTTGAAAAAAAAAACTAACACTCATCACAAGAAGAGCTGACAAATGCATCTGTGCAAAGTTTGGCTTCACATTGACCTTTAGGAATCTTTCCCACCACGTCTGTTTGTGCACCATCTGCTGGTTCACTCTAGTCAATCCAGTGACATAGAGTTCAAATGTCAACTCTAACTGTTTATTGTATGTATTTTAAAGTTTTAAATGGGTGTTACTTCATGAGGAATCCTGTGAGAAAAGCTATACAATAAAAACACAATCATTCTTTAATGTTTTCTTAGAATCAAATTCATGGATTTTTTCTTATAATGAATTTCCACTAGTTTTTACTAGCTACTAATGCAAACCAGATAACAGATTGGAGAATCTATCTTGAAGAATTGTGTCCATGAAGTGTCATGCTGTCACAGTTCTATAAAAGAGTTGCCACTTCCTGTAGCATTTTAGAAATTCTCAACTTCTTTCACCTTAAATTTCCTATCTTCTTGTCTGTCATTGGTTTTGCTCCTTTGGCTCCCCTTGTCTTTGTTTTAACCTGTTTTTTTTATATCTATATCTATATGTCTATATGTATGTTTTTTTAGGAATGTCCTGGAGGTAAAAAGAGCGTCAGAAAGAGTGATGAGTCTGAAGCTAGAAATTGAAAGTGTGGTGTTCAATGTTGTTAGTGGGTATGCTCCACAGGTAGGATGTGAGCTGGAGGAGAAGGAGAAATTCTGTTTGGACTTTGATGAAGTGATGCAGAGCATACCTAGAAGTGAGAGAGCTGTCATTGATGCAGATTTCAATGGACATGTTGGTGCAGGAAACAGAGGTGATGAGGAGGTGATGGGCAGTTTTGGTATCCAGGAGGGGAACGCAGAAGGACAGATGGTGGTTGACTTTGCAAAAAGGATGGAAATGGCTATAGTGAATACTTTCTTCCAGAAGAGGCAGGAACATAGGGTGACCTATAAGAGTGGAGGTAGGAGCACACAGGTAGACTACATCTTGTGTAGACGGTGTAATCTAAAGGAGATCAGTAACTGCAAAGTAGTGGTAGGCGAGAGTGTAGCTAAACAGCATAGGATGGTGGTGTGTAGGATGACTCTGGTGGTGAGGAAGATGAAGAGGACAAAGGCAGAGCAGAGGACAAAATTTCTGAAGCAGAAAAAGGAAAAGTGTTGCATGACTTTCAGGAAGGAGTTAAGACAGGCTTTGGGTGGTCAGGAGGTGCTTCCAGATGACTGGACAACTACAGCTAATGTGATCAGGGAGACAGGTAGGTGAGTACTTGGTGTGTCATCTGGAAGGAAAGTCGATAAGGAGACTTGGTGGTGGAATGAGGAGGTACAGGAGTGTATACAGAGAAAGAGGTTAGCTAAGAAGAAGTGTGACACTGAGAGGACTGAGGAGAGTAGACAGGAGTACAGGGAGATGCAGCGTAAGGTGAAGGTAGAGGCAGCAAAGGCCAAACAAGGGGCTTATGATGACTTGTATGCTAGGTTGGAAAGTAAGGAGGGAGAGACTGATCTATACAGGTTGGCAAGACAGAGAGACAGAGATGGGAAGGACGTGCAGCAGGTTAGGGTGATTAAGGATAGGGATGGAAGTCTATTGACAGGTGCCAGCAGTGTGATGGGAAGATGGAAAGAGTACTTCGAAGAGTTGAGAACGTGGAAAATGAGAGAGAAGCTGATGAGCCATACAATGAAGTTATGGGAAAGAGTAGTGGAAGCTAGACAAAGGACAGAAGTGAGCATTTGTGAGCAGGAGTATGGTTTCATTCCAAAAAAAGAGTACTACAGATGCTGTATTTTCTTTGAGGATGTTGATAGAGAAGTACAGAGAAGGCCAAACGGCGCTGCATTGTGTTTTTGTAGATCTGGAGAAAGCTTATGTCAGGGTGCCCAGAGAGGAGCTGTGGTATTGTATGAGGAAGTCTGGAGTAGCAGAGAAGTATGTTGGAGCTGTGCAGGACATGTATGGGGACTGTAAGACAGTGGTGAGGTGTGCTGTAGGTGTGACAGAGGAGTTCAAGGTGGAGGTGGGACTGCATCGGGGATCAGCTCTGAGCCCCTTCTTGTTTACTATGGTGATGGACAGGCTGACAGACGAGGTTAGACAGGAATCTCCATGGACTATGATGTTTGCAGATGACATTGTGATCTGCAGTGAGAGCAGGGAACAAGTGGAGGAGAAGCTAGAGAGGTGGAGGTTTGTCCTGGAAAGGAGAGGGATGAAGGTTAGCCGCAGTAAGATAGAGTACATGTGTGTGAATGAGAGGGACCCAAGTGGAAGAGTGAGGTTACAGGGAGAAGAGATCAAGAAGGTGGTGGATTTTAAGTACTTATGGTCAACAGTCCAGAGCAATGGAGAGTGTGGATAAGAGGTGAAGAAGCGTGTACAGGCAGGATGGACCGGGTGGAGAAAAGTGTCAGGTGGGATGTGTGATAGAAGAGTTTCAGCTAAAATGAAAGGAAAAGTGAACAAAACTGTGGTGAGACCACATATATATATATATTTTGTTTTTTGTTTTTTAATTTTTAAAAAATTTTTTCATATGTGCCCACAAAAAACTCCTCAGATCCCCATCGGCCAAACCAAATTGTCTTTGCCAAGCCAGGAAACATAGGACAGAAGACATTGGAAAGACAGTGGAAATATCAGCACAGATGGGAAATGCGCATTGACCTGGACTTTCAGACAATTCTGTGGCCAAATGTTTTAATGTGGTCCCTAGCTGCCCAGAAAGTTCTCATCATCAAAGTAACCGTGTCCTGGGAGGACAAAATAACAGCAGCACATGTGTTCAAATACAGTGAACTAGCAGAAGACGCACAGGTGAAAGCTGGTCTGCGACCAATCACCCTGTAGAGGTTGGATGCAAGAGCTTTGTGGGGGGTCTGCAATCAGGCTCCTCAGTGCTGAATGACTGACCGGATCCAGCATGAGAAAGGCCATCAAGGAGCTGGCAGAAGAGGCTGAGAAAGCAAGTTTCTGAATATGGTTAAAGAGGAGGGACAACAGTTGGGGCCCAACAGTCCAATGAGGTCAGTTGCACGTGGCAGTGTGGGGAGACGACTGCACAAAGCCGGGTTAAAAACTTTTTGCCAGGCTTTTATATAAAGGTTTTGACAGGTGTATGAAGGCATAATGGCTGTTAAATCATGTGAAACGTCCTGGTTCTTCTCCTGAAACCCAATGGGATTTTGGTGAGTGCACATAGTTGATGGTGGATTAAAGCTGAATTTATTTACAATATACCAAATTCATTTGACCACAACAGTAGTTCCAGACTTTCCTCATACATGATGTTAAAATCACCATTTTTATAGCAGGCATTTGTAGATAACATGTATTAATTCCATGAGGCATTTTCTGCATGCAAATTTTAATTGATAAATTGCTGTACTAATGCAATACAGGCACGGTGGAGTAGTGGTTTGCACTGCTGCCTCACAGCAAGAAGGTCAGGGGTTCAAACCCCATCATTTCCAACGTGGCCTTTCTATGAAGAGTTTGCATGTTCTCTCCGTGTCTGAATGGGTTTTTGCCGGGTTCTCCCCATTATGAGGAAAAACATGCATTTAAGGAATATTAGGTCATGTTGGCCCGTAGTGGCAGCGCACCCAGGGTGCAGCGGCTCTAGACCGACTTTCCATCTGGCCTTTCAATTTCATTGTACCATCCCTGTGTATAATGACAAATAAAGCTCTTTGTCCTTGTCCTTGTCTCTTTGTCTTACAGAAGACAAAGTCTGTGAGTACTGTCTGTGTAGGTTCTCAGTCATCTAGGTTGAGGTGAATCAAGAGGAGCAAAAAAAAAAAGGAAGAATCAACTGGACTTGTTGAAGGTTGGATGAAGATGTTTCTCCTCTCATATCAGAGGTTCTTCAGTTCTGACTGACTGGTAGAGTTCAGATACTTACACTCCTGTTGGAGCAGAAAACAAAGGACTGAAACCACCAAGACAGAGAGTCTAGTTCGGAGTCGTTACCATTCATAAGTGGGTCATTGTCCCACCCACCCTTATGTAGGATGTTATGGGCTGCACTGAGGTCTGAATATAAGATAGTGAATATATTGGTAGAAGGATGCTGAGTTTTGAACTGCCAGGCAGGACACCTAGAGGAAGACCAAAGAGGAGGTTTATGGATGTAGTGAAAGAGGACATGAAGGTAGTTGTTGTGAGAGAAAAGGATGCAGAAGACAGGGTTAGATGGAGGACAATGATTCGCTGTGGCGACCCCTGAAGGGAAAAGCCAAAAGGAAAAGAAGAAGACTGAGGTCTGAATGGTTGTTCAGACCTCAGTCTGGGGATGGAGGTTAATGCTAAATTGTAGGTGGCTGACAGATGGGGTCTTCATCCTCCTCCTCTGTTCACAGATGGTTTCTCCAGTTTGACAAAGTCTCCAGGATCACAAGGATCACAACCAAGTGCTGACACTCCATCTGTACTACTGGCTGTGTAAAGTATAGGTGCAGATCAGTTCCTCAAGTAAAATCCTACAAGCATGACCGAAGGAAGTAAGTTTGGGGTTGAGCAGGTTACAGCAACAACAGGTTGCTCTTCATTTTTGGAAGGCAGTATAAATCCATTCATAATCCAGCAATCCACCTTAGTTTACTAGAAGTCTTTTAAATGCCTTCAGCGGTGCATTCAAGGACTCTTCAACATTCAGACTTGTACAATTCATGTCATTCATTTATTATGTGAAAATCTGCGCAGGAGACAAACCCTTTGTCAGTAATATATTTGCTGACATTTTAAAATTTCAGTCATTTTAATGTTATAAAATTCACCAACAGTGTTATTACGATAAACAAAAAAATTTCCATACTGTTAGCAGATCTATCTGAAGCAGGAGGAAGACTGTTTCAAGTATTGTCCAGTACTGCAGTACTACTTCACTTTTTGGGTCTTCTTCTTCTCCTTTTCCTTTCGGCTTTTCCCTTCAGGGGTCGCCACAGCGAATCAATTGCCTCCATCTAACCATGTCCTTTGCATCCTCTTCTCTCACACCAACTACCTTCATGTCCTCTTTCACTACATCCATAAACCTCCTCTTTGGTCTTCCTCTAGGCCTCCTGCCTGGCACTTCAAAACTCAGCATCCTTCTGCCAATATATTCACTATCTCTCCTCTGGACATGTCCAAACCATCTCAGTCTGGCCTCGCTGACTTTATCTCCAAAACCTCTAACATGTGCTGTCCCTCTGATGTACTCATTCCTGATCCTATCCTTCCTGGTCACTCCCAAAGAGAACCTTAGCATCTTCATCTCTGGTACCTCCAGCTCTGCCTCCTGTCTTTTCCTCAGTGACACTGTCTCTAGACCAAACAACATCGATGGTCTCACCGCAGTTTTGTACACCTTTCCTTTCATTTTAGCTGAAACTCTTCTATCACACATCACACCTGACACTTTTCTCCACCCGTTCCATCCTGCCTGCACACGTTTCTTCACCTCTTTTCCACACTCTCCATTGCTCTGGACTGTTGACCCTAAGTACTTAAAATCCTCCACCTTCTTGATCTCTTCTCCCTGTAACCTCACTCTTCCACTTGGGTCCCTCTCATTCACACACATGTACTCTGTCTTACTGCGGCTAACCTTCATCCCTCTCCTTTCCAGGACAAACCTCCACCTCTCTAGCTTCTCCTCCACCTCGTCCCTACTCTCACTGCAGATCACAATGTCATCTGCAAACATCATAGTCCATGGAGAGTCCTGTCTAACCTCGTCTGTCAGCCTGTCCATCACCATAGCGAACAAGAAGGGGCTCAGAGCTGATCCCTGATGCAGTCCCACCTCCACCTTGAACTCCTCTGTCACACCTACAGCACACCTCACCACTGTCTTACAGTCCTCATACATGTCCTGCACAGCTCCAACATACTTCTCTGCCACTCCAGACTTCCTCATACAAGACTACAGTTCCTCTCTGTGGAACTGGGTAAGAGTCCCTAACTGGATACTTTACAATGCAGATCATTTAAAGTTTAAATTATCTGTTTGAATGTTAAACAGAACCTGTAACACCATCCAACTGCAACAGGAAATGTACTTTTACTTCTGCCAACAAAGTTTGGAATAGGTGGTCTTTCTGTCACGTGTTGATACCGGTTTCCTTTAACCTCCAAAAGAAACTCGTTAGCAGTAGTTTTATTTTGAAAGTCTTTGACAGGAAATGATCCGTTCATCATGGCTGCTTTGACAGTGTTGGGATAACAAGGTGCAGCTGCGCTAGTTCAGTAGACACAGACGTCAGGACGACGCGAGTCAGCGGCGACCTGATGGCCTCGGCGCCCGCCGAGTGAAGGATGGGCTTCACGGTGTCGCAGCCATGGCCAGATTCACGAACAGGACCGCCGAGGACGGGGAGTCACGGGTGACCAACCGGACGGACCGCGTGGACTCGCGTGACCTGGTCGAGCCCAGGGAGCTGTCTGTGGAGGAGGTGCTGAAGTCCTACGAGCAGCCCATCAACGAGGAGCAGGCTTGGGCGGTGTGCTACCAGTGCTGCAGCGGGCTGAGGGCGCCCCGCCCGCCCGCAGCGAGAGTCCGCCGGGTGAAGGACCCGTCCTCCATCCTCCTGCACCGGGACGGGACTGTGTCGCTACGGCCGGAGCCTCGACCCAATGGTAGGAGCTTAGCAGTCGGTGACTCGCTGCTCTTGGTTCGAATAGCTCTGGCACGAAACTCGATAATCGAATCAATCCCAACAACGTGTTAGTGTTTGTTTGGCGACACTTGGTCCAACTTCTCGCCGTTGTCCTGTTGTGATGAGACCCACTATTAATCCGAACTAAGCTCTATATTTTTAATGAACTCCACTTTTTTGGTTGATCATGTGTTTGCAGAATCCTGGGACGTGTCACCTTTACTGCAAAATATATCGATCCGAGCCTCACATGGCACGACTTTGGATAGAAAATCAAAGTCAGATTATATTAACCCTATTTCTTACGGAGTTTGGTACAAAGAAAGACTTTATTCCAAGCCGCAGCAGCATCGGTGCTATTCTGTCTCCAACCACATGCTGCTTGTGGATCATCAACTCTTAACAAGATTATGTGATCCATGGGTAGATCAGTGAGCTAACCCAAGCCCAAACCTAAACCCTAACCCTTGCTTGATCACTAAGACAGCTAAATCTGTATTTTTGTTGTACCTCCATTGCCATCAAGGATGACTAGTGTTATGCCGGTAAATGATTAATTATTCATGGAACACAACTTCATTCTAGCAGTCCTCTCTTGCAAGCACTTCAAAGGATGAATGGAACCCCAAGGACTGTTACCCCATCCTAGATGTTCCCCATCTGAATTTTCCCTGCGCATGCATAATTTCCTAGTTAAAGAGGTGTTTGTGTCCTTGGTTTCATAAGTCTGATGAGTACAGAAGAATCTTATGGGTGAGCTTCATTGTTATGATTTCCAAGATGCTGAACTTTGACAACTTAGAGAGCTGCTTTAGAATAAATATAAGAAGCTCTTTTCACTGTGAAGAAAACATTATTGTCTCATATCATAATCATCATATTCTTTCCTACATTTGCTGAACTGTTGAGGCCAGAATATCTGAACTTCTTGGCTTTAAGAAACTGAACATCTCAACTAGACATGAAAACGTTTAGAGAGACACAGGATTGTAGGTCGTCAAATATCAGGCTGATCCAAGGTCTTCTTGGTTGTGTGTCTGTTGTTACCACATGTTAACACACACCAGTGTGCTGTTGTTTTGACTCACACACCATAAACTACCGATTTTAAACAAATTACCAGACTTATGCTGTGTTGGAACATAGAATGACTCCGGGGATTTGATTTGTAATTCAGATTCAGGGGCATTGAAATCAAGTCCATTTGTCCTCCGGTCCACTCAGAGGACAAGTTTTCTATTACACTTACTCAGGTGAGATTTTTTTGTGAATTTACTTCTGCTCATTGTTTCAATTGAGGTTCAGCAATTTAAATAAAAAGTTATTTTTATTGCTGTTTTACAGATTTTTTTCATTCATTCATTTATTTTCATTAACTACCCCAGCAGACTTGGGGTAAGAGGCAGGGTACACTCCAGGCACAACATGGGCAGACTCCACAGATGCAGAACTCATCGTGTTTCACCTAGAGGTGCAAAGCTTGGTTCTTGTTTATCATGTCAAGATCTACAAAAACATGTTTGAATCAAAACCTAAACCTGACAGAAAGTTGGCTGTTTTGAATCTCGAATGGTTTCATAATTTAATGTGTACTTTGGAAAACTTATCTAAACCGACCAGTTTGTACATATATCAGAAGGTTTCTCAGAACTTTAAAGGTGGCGCCATGGCAGCAAAGATTGATCTTTCTCCATGACACAGGAGTAAGTAAATCTTTGGGGTGAATTTGATCTAGATGAAATACTGTTACAGTAGTACTGCTGTGGGCTACAGCAAGAGTACTGTTACAGGCTAGAACGCAGTAGTGCTGCTGCAGGCTAGAACACAGAAGTACTGTTACAGGCTAGAACACAGTAATACTGTTACAGGCTAGAACACAGTAGTACTGTTACAGGCTAGAACACAGTAATACTGTTACAGGCTAGAACGCAGTAGTGCTGCTACAGGCTAGAACACAGTAGTGCTGTTACAGGCTAGAACACAGTAATACTGTTACAGGCTAGAACACAGTAGTACTGTTACAGGCTAGAACACAGTAGTACTGTTATAGGCTAGAACACAGTAGTACTGTTATAGGCTAGAACACAGTAGTACTGTAATAGGCTAGAACACAGTAGTACTGTTACAGGCTAGGACACAGTAGTACTATTACAGGCTAGAACACAGTAGTACTGTTACAGGCTAGAACACAGTAGTGCTGTTACAGGCTAGAACACAGTAGTACTGTTACAGGCTAGAACACAGTAGTACTGTTACGGGCTAGAATACAGTAATCCTGCTATGGGCTAGAACACAATAGTACTGCTACAGGCTACAACACAGTAGTACTGCTATGGGCTAGAATACAGTAGTACTGCTACGGGCTAGAATACAGTAGTATTGCTACAGGCTACAACACAGTAGTACTGCCATGGGCTAGAATACAGTAGTACTGCTACGGGCTAGAATACAGTAGTACTGCTACAGGCTACAACACAGTAGTACTGCTATGGGCTAGAATACAGTAGTACTTTTACAGGCTAAAACAGGTTACAGAACACACATCTCCAAGTAGTCCTCAGGTGGATTTGAACCCATAACCTTCTGACTGTGAGGCAAGCAAACCCTACCTGTTTCAGGTTGTCCCATAGTCTGCATAGGAGAACGGTAATGTGCATCAAGATTGGGCTGTGACTGACACTGCTCTGCAGCAGTTTAATTTAAACCTACAGCTGATGCATCGACCCCAGTCAGTGACAGCAGGAATGAAATCACATCCCCCCTGACCTGCAGCACATTCATTATGTCTACATAGTTACTGTCTGGTTTCCATTTTCCACAATAGAACACTGTCTTGGTATGAAACATAACAGAATGTGAATGTGTGTGTGAATGTGTGTGTGCAGGTCAATGACGTCATTGGTCCACTGTTGCAGTGATGGTCGGCCGGCTGTCAAGTCGAGTCACAGTGAATATTTGACTGGCAAAGACATTCCTGACGCTTTGGTACTCGGTCCTCTCCAATGCCCAACTGTATGTCTGAAAAGAAAGTCACACTCGTAAAAATGAAAATGTGACACGTAAAGTAGTTGTGGAAATTGTGCACATGTTTTTTGAACATCTGCCACATAAATCCTGGTGTGCTCCATTAAAACCTTGTTCCTTTGGAGCTGCCAGCTTGAGAATATTGTGGAACAGCACGAGTATTAAACTTTAGCATGCTCCCTCTCCCCTTAGCTTCATCCTAAACTGTAAACAACACAGATGAAACAGGAGATACATTTAGAGGATCTTCAGGCAGGCATTAATTCCTGAGCTGAAAGGGAAACTACCTGCTATTTATTTTTGAGTTACGAAAAGACTTAAGGGTCAAACACCAGATCCATATCACTTGTATGTCATGAAAATTTTGCATCACCCAAACTTCTTTTTTCAAGATGAAAGATGAAAAGCTCTCTTTTTGGTTTTGCTGCATTGTCAAAAAAAATCCCACACACATGGGAGGCTCACCATACTGTTTTGGGGTTCTATCTTTTACATCATGTCTAAAGTCACTGACATAGAGGGGGCCTTGAAACACAATGTTCCCCTCGTGTAACATTCAACTAGACCCGAATGGTTTCTATTTTTTTGCTTCCCTCTATATAAATAGACCCTCATTGTAGTGACTTCGATCCCTTTGATCCTTGCTGTCCTTCAGTCAATGCGCTCATGGATTGAACAATGTATAAAGGTCAACTCTGTCCTGACATTTTGACCACTAGAACTGATTTATAAAGATAAAGGTGTTTTTAAGTGGCGACTATTCATGAAAACATTTTATTTCTATTGTATTTTTCTCATTCTTTCTACATTCTCTGGCTTTCTTATTCCTTTAGAGAGCTCTGCTCTTCCCAACCCAGTTTTCCTTCTGTCACTTTGTGGTTTGAACTAATTACCATGGCAACAGATGGTAAAATCCTGTTCGGAAGAGTGTGCATTAATGTGCATGCACATCTATAAGGGTGGTGTTTGGATGAAGAAAGAAAATTTTCTTTTGTGTAGCTTAAAGATTCTAACAAAGAATCTGTGAGGTTTCCGTGAAGACAGGATGCAGAATGAAGAAAGTAGGACAACTCAAAAAACAAATACTTGAATGGTTCAGAGATAATGTCCTTTTTCTAGAAACACTTGTGACATCGCCCAAAGGAAGGATGGTCTGTCAGCTTCTCTGGTCCACAATAGCATCCTAAATTTGGTCCAGTCACTAAGGGTTTAAAGATTTTCATGACTTTGGTGATCCTCTGACATCTCTCATCACCATATGGTCAAAGCTGGTTTATGAGCAGAATAGATAATGAGATACAATGTGTGAAGTGTGAAGCCAGTATCTTTGTGTGTTTGTAATGACCAGCAGGGGGCGACACCATGGGCTACAACGAGACGTCCATTTCTAATTTATCTTATGATCAATGACTCTACTTCTCACCTAACTTATAACAGTGTTTTAGACTCCATTCACATTTCAATTATCAGTTCACTGTTCAGTTCAGATTGTTAGCACAGATTAGATTTACTTATTTTGATGGTTATCATAATCTCTTAACCTGCACTTAGCTCTAAAATGAACGGATCCATTGCTGTAAATGCACACATGTCCTCAGTGAGGTTTGTATGAGTCATCAGAGTCAACAACCAGTGTATGATATTTTAACTGACACAAACACACCAGTAGCAGATTTGTCATTCAAACATTGTCACGGTCTTTCACGAAGTCACTAGCACCTGTTGGTAATTTCAGTCCTGTAATCAGTTATAATAATGCTAGAACAACAATCTTCTCCATCTCTCTATTTTGAGTTGGTTAAGAAAAAAATTGGGGTAAATTAGATTTTGTTGAAAGGGTCTCAGAGGGAAGCTAACACGGTCGTAGTTTACTGCAGTTTATTGTGCTTCAAAGTTTAGAAACACACTGCAGCTCAATGGATGGAAGACATCGATGATCTAAATGTGCTCTCTCCGTCTATACGTCCAATTCCATTACTGTTTGTTGACATGGAAGCTGCAGGGCTTTCAGAGGATTCCTCTCCTCTTTTGTGTTTACTGACCGATACTGTGGGAACCAACAGAGATATCACAGGTTCCATTATGTGACCCCAGTGAAGCATGTTTTAAACCTGTCTGACGGGTTTCATGTAATCTTACCTCTTTATACAGAATAGAGATTCTTGGGTCTCTTTCAGTGTCACCCTAACCCTTTTTGTTGTGGACTGAAGTAGCGTTTTGTTCACATGAGGAACAGACTGACGTGTCTGAGGCTGCTGTCCTGCTCTCAGCTTTGGTGGTGGATTGAGGGAGGAAGTGGGCATGCCTGCTGACATCACCATATCCACACCTACACCCCCTTCACTCATCTGTTGCCTCATCTCTCATCTGTTTACCTCTCTTTCTCTCATTCCTTTCATCTCTCTCTCTCTCTCTCTCTCTCTTTCTCTCTCTCTCTTTGTACCCATCTCCTTCACGTCTGTCCAGTCTCCTGTTTCTCTGCAGTGAGAGCTGCTGATCGAGGAGTTTCAGGCCTCTCGGGTGTCATTATAGACATCCAAGCTGGGAGAAAGAGCTTTTTCCTTTTACACTCACACCCACACACACACGCACACACATGCTTGCCAATCCCTGCTGCAACACATTACCGCATGGCCAAGTTATGACTGTGTGACATATGGAGTAAAACATTTGATCTAATCAGTTGTAAACAAACTGACTTAGCGGTTCATTATCACCATAAAGTTCTCAGATTGATGGCTGGTGACAGACACCAATCTGGCCAAACAAACTTAGGGTCACACAAAATGATGTAAGATGAAAACCATTTCAATCTGACCATCCAGTTAGAATTCATTTTTGTAGGAGGCAGTAGAATTGGACACTCACTGATTAAAGAAGTAGAGGAACCCTCGGTAGATTGAATACACCCCTGCCAAGGTCAAACAGTCTTGAGAGGAGTGTTCATCTGTCAAGATGTAATTTTTGAGAATGATGAACAGAGGACAATGTCTACCTACTGAAAATGTTAATCATAGTTTGGGTGTAATCCTGCTATTTGACAGCAAACCTGGAATGCAGAGTTGCATTATAATAATAACAATGAGTAAACATGTAAAGATGAAAGAGGCATGCCACCACTGCCTTGTGCTGTTTGGACAAGATCAACTTCTATTGACATGACCTTGGTGCAGACTTGATGTGAAGATTATTCATGTCCTTTACAGACAGCTCGTTGAAAAAACTTGTGAAAGAAAGTGAACTGTTTTTTTAAATAGTGATAGACGTTTCATGTCTTTAGAACTAGCCTCTTTGTCTGGGGATTGGGTTGTCGAGCCCCATGCTGACAACTGCCACCCAATCGACACTGCGCCCGTCCCCTACGGTTTCCTTAGCGGGTGGTGAATCCACCGGTGATTGGGCCCACAACGTCCTTTTGGGCTGAGCCCGGCCGGGCCCCATGGGCAGAGGCCCAGCCACCAGGTGCTAGCATACGAACCCCAACCCTGAGCATGGCTCCAGGGTGGCACCTCGGTTGCACCATATTGGGAGACATCACGGTCCATGATCTTTTTCTTCCCATAGGGGTTTTGTTACTGCTCTTAGTCTGCCGGCAGTATTCGCATTGCAGGCAGTAAGTCAGACTTGTTCCAGGTGCATGTTGGACTTCTGCCCTCTATCACCGATTCTGTTCATAATCTTTATGGACAGAATTTCTAGGCACAGCCAAGATGGAGACCTAGGGGAAGACCTAGGAGGGACTATGGAGGGACTATGTCTCTCAGCCGGTTGAAGATGGATGGATATTGATAAACGATACAATAAAATATTTCTATGAACAGTAAGAGTCATTATCCTACTGCAGGTGGAGTTTTTGTTGTCCTTCCTTGGCAGTCAGTTGTGTTTTGCAGTCGAACAGAGTCAAACACTTTTGCTAGATACTAGTAAGTATTGACAATTTCGACTTCCTCAGCCATCTTTTTCTTGAGTAAATGATTAATTTCCTCAAGGTCATAAAATTTATCATATACCTTTTGACAGGCACATTCATGGTCTGCTTGTGCTCTGAAAAAGAGTCAATAGAGCAGCAATGTTGGAGAACTTGACAAGAAGCCTGCCCCCGACTGCACGGGATAAAAAGCAAAGTGGGCAGAACAGAGCCCTGAGGAACACCAGTGTGTGTGATAATAGCATGAAACATGTCCGTCTACAAAAATTTAGAAATATTTTTTAAAAAACAATGAAATCTAATAAGGTGAGTATAGTAATAGGCACTATCAATTAAAATGCAGTTGCAAAACCACAGAACCGTCAACCTTCAAGTGTTTCATCTAACTCCTTATTGATCAAACTTTAACACCATTTGCATAAACAAGGTTTACAAAGTAGTGTGATAAACTTTTCATTGAATATAAAAGTGTGCTGTAAGTAAACTTCTTTATGCCTCAGGTCCAAATTTCTTGTATGTCCCCTGCTCTGTCTCCACAGATGACATCAATGAGCCCCCTCCTCCTCTGTCATCAGAGCGACAGGTGGGAAAGACAAGTCACTTCACACTTCGTTTTGCTGTTTGGCCGAATGTTTGACAACAGGTAGTATGTCACATTTAGTGAAGGGACAACCTCCTGATCTTTCCTCCAGCTGGTCCAGTCTCTGGGTGTGGCCATCTACCGAGCTCTGGACTGGGGGCTGGACGACAGCGAGGAGCGGGACCTCAGCCCACGGCTGGAGAGTCTCATTGAACGCATGGCAGGTGGGGACCAGGGCGGAGAGGGCGACAGCACCACAGGGAACGGGACAACTGATGAGGGCTACAGTGACCAGGAGGAAGAGGAGGAGGAGGAAGAGGAAGAGCAAGAAGGAGTAATAAAGCCGGTGTGCACATTCCGCCAGGTGATGGCGCTCTGTGCTGCTCGGCTGGCCAATCCAAACCTGGCTCCAGAGCACTACCAGGCCGTTTGCAGAGCTCTGTTTGTGGAGACACTGGAGCTGCAGACCTTTCTCATCAAGATCAGAGATGCTAAGGAGGTATGCTAGGTTGTTACGACTGAAGTTGGTTACTAATACTGTTTGACTTAAAGTGTAGCCAGGAGCAAAGCTATTAATAGAATGTCATTGAGCCTCTCGTTTCTGCCAGCAGAGGTCTGCACCTCATTGTTGGTACACTTGGAATTTGGAATGATGTCCCTGTTTTTCACCTGGCAGGAACACGGGGACAACCCTGTGTTCCTGTCAGGTGAAAAACAGCCAACTACCGAGATGATCCTCTTTAACAAAACGAGAGATGTCCTCAAGCGGAGTCTAACAGTAAATGATCCTTAATTACACAAATGCATTTGGATCTCTCCACAAAGAGCTACAATGTGAGGGCCCAACCCTTACAGTCAAGAGCCACAAACAATGGAGCACACTAGCGTATATAATGACTCCGCACCTCGAGTGGACTGTGCCACCCACGCCTCTCCCATGAGGTTCATCTAGGGGTGATTGTCAGTACTCAACGCTGTCTGGGTCCGTTCAGGGTGTAGTTTCTTAGAAACTGGGCCTGAGGCTCACATCCCCAAAGTTGTCACTCCAGGTGCACGTGTGAACCCGGTCTGAACCGACAAGTTCCTTTTCCAAGTTTCAAGGTGCAGAGCACAAAAATGGCACCAAGTAATCATGCCATGTCCCTCGAATACAAAAGGGTGAATGGAGACATCACTGTGTGTCCATCCTGTCAGCTAATAGTCCGCAGGGCGAAGACATCTCATGCAATTGATTGAAACCCAATGTGGAATTGAAAATACACACAAATCCATTTCAAATGTTTGCGGCACGGTAGCGGTGTGGGCAGCGGTGTCGCCGCACAGCAAGGCGGTTCCGGGTTTGAGTCCCGTTCTGTGCGGAGTTTGCATGTTCTCCCCATGTCTGCGTGGGTTCTCTCCGGGTTCTCCGGCCTCCTCCCACCTCCAAAACATGCACTTCAGGTTAATTGGCTGTTCCAAATTGCCCGTAGTGTGTGAGTGTGTGTGTGCATGGTTGTCTGTCTTTGTTTGGCTCCGCGGTACACTGGCGTCATGCCCGGAGTTCTCCCCACCTCATGCCCTAAGCCAGTTGGGATAGGCTCCAGCTCCCTGTGACCCGCGACGGCAGATTAAGCAATATTGGAAAATGGATGGATAGCATTTCAAATGTTGAAATAGGAAAAAAGGGATGTACAGCTGCAACAGATTTCAGTAAACTTGTAAGGATGAGGAGAAGATATTTAGGTCATGTTTACCACAGTGTTGCATTACCTCTATAACAACAGTCTGGAACTGAGACCAATTGTTGTCAGTTTAAAGTGGAATGTTTCACATTGTTGCCTGATGTTGGATTTCAGCAGCTCAAGCTTTCTAGTCATGTAGCTGGATTCAGAGAATTCAGAAAAACTGTGTTATTATAACACAATTTTTGTTATATGTTGTGTTATAAAATTTGGTTTCTTTTGCTTTTTGTCACCCAGATGCTGAAAAAGATCTCAACAGAGGAAGCTATAGAGGACAGATCCACATCTGAGCTGGATGCACTGAAGCACAGAGACTGGGTGAGACCAAACAAATGAGGGCCCAGTGTCAGCAGAACAATACAGTGTTGTTGTGGTTGTTGTTGTTGTTGACACGTGTGGACCTGTTGGCTGTTGTTTCCAACCCAGGCACGTCTGTGGGTGCAGCTGATGAAGGAGCTCAGACAGGGAGTGAAGCTGAAGAAGGTACAGGAGCAGCCATTCAACCCCCTGCCCACCGAGTTCAGCCTCACACCCTTCGAGATGCTGATGCAGGACATACGAGCTCGCAAGTTCCAGCTGCGCAAAGTCATGGTGAGAGACTGAGACCTCGAGACCGGGAAAGCCGCAGCGATGATGATGATGACGAGACGAAGGCAAACTGAAGTGTCAGCATTTATTGTGCACCATGGAAGAATTGTAAGCGTCAGTTGAACTAAACTTTCCAAACCACTGAGAAGGCAAAGGAAGTAATGATAGTGCGTACCCTGTAAATCAGTTGATTTATAAATGCTAATATCAGTTTAAATGTCAGTGGAGGTGTTAACTGCTGAGAGGAGCTCAGTCAAACCATCAGAGATCTTGAGGAGGAACTTTTTATAGAACTTACTTCTTCTCTGAAATCTTAACGCTGCTGGAGATGTCTTTCCTTCATTGGTTGACTTTGTTCAGGATAACCTGGAGGATGGACAGGAAGGAGACATCCACTGGGTTTGTGAGAGGAAGAACAGGAATAAACATGGCAGTCACCTCGAGGCTTTCTCTACAGACATACATTATTCAGCCTCAGAACACAAATATGAGCAAAGCCTTCTGTTGTTCTGGCAGCGTTTGGACAGAAAATCATCACCCAGCTCTCTCCTCTACTGTGTCTGGATGTCACATCCTGTAGCCTTCTAGTCTTCAGTCAGTCTCACTGCTCCTATCAGCCCCGTGTCCTGACCAGACAGGAAGCTGGTTCCAATGAAAGAGCTCTGATGAGCTCACTGGGCGCTGCTAGCACAGCACTAATACCAGGCAGAGTGTAGTGGAGCTTTACGTGGGTTAATTTTTAAAGGTTAAAGATAGAGAAAAACAGCTAATTATTGGACTTTTTTAATTGGATGCAAGTGTATTCCAAATCTCTGCTGTGCTCCTGTTGGACTTCTTTGTAGCACAATAGCCTAACTTGTTGTCTGTCCGTCTTGTGTTTGTGGTTTGTTACCTATTCTTCATGCATCTGGCCGTCTGGAAACAAGAGTGGTTACATCGTTGTGTAATTTACTGGCGTTGTGCTTGATTTGTGACCCCTGACTTGTTTAGGTGGGTGGAGACATTCCCACCAGGGTGAAGAGGAATGCCCATGAACTGATACTGGACTTCATCAGATCAAGACCTCCTCTCAAACCAGTAAGTCATTAACAGCTATTTCTCCTAAATATACTGCTGAGTGTACAGCATGCCACACGACGTGGATACCTGATACCTACCAGGATCCCTGTGTGAAAGTGAAGGATCTTATAAGTCGGACTCATGTAAGTGCAACTTAATGAGGTCAGGCTTTGGTCACCTGACAGTCCTCGTTGTTCAGGTCTGATCATTTGCTCTGCTCAGCGTTGGTCCTCCTTCATAATTCGGAGAGACCCATGTCTGGCTTTAAGCTGAATACATGTGTGAAGCAGCACATCATGATTACACTCCTGGGTAACTGTAGCATTAGCCTGTACACAGACTTGGATCATAGGGTTTCCATAGCACCCATAGCAACAGAAGTGTAATGGAGAATACAAGAATGGGATTCATCCATCAGGCAGGTTTTTTCTTTTCCATGGTTACATTTTTTTAATCTCTGTCTGTGACCAGAATTTGTCTCAAATGACGGCGTTTGAGACATAATTCAAAAACTTCATGTATTCATCTACCTGTACCTGAAAGGTATTCTTGAATAGTTTGGTTGTTTTTTCTTTTCCTTTATGGAATATTGGATAATGTTCTGTCACATGTACTATTCACACCCAAAGAATTTAATAGGAATCGTTTAAATGACCTATTTTTAAGTGCCGTTCTTCATTATAATGCTGTCATGACAGGGAAAAGTACCCAATACTATAAACGCATCTCTAAATCCTTCACAACAGCTTTTGATTCTGCTGTAGATTATATTTTACTGGTAGAGATACCGGCAATGACACACGGCTCCATCCAAGCTTTAACATTAGCTCATATTCAAGCTGCATGTTAGCTATCTTAGACTGACACATAGACGGAGACTGACACTAGACTCTCCCTGATCCATCTGTCCATTCCTCATCGACCTGGTGACGTTACTGATGCTAACATTTTCCACATACATTAATAACTGAGCCATGGAATACTCCTGGTCTTGATATAGTGTTTGTATCAAATCTTTTCATGCACATTTATTGATAAAATGTAACCAGAGATTCATTTTAAATGTTTTTAATTTAAAAAAGTTGATTTGGGATTTAAAATACTTGAACTATATGAATTATGTAGTAATTAATTATCCTTAGATAGTATCCCTGCTGTTTTTACTGTAATATTGCCTTGAGATAATTTTTTTTTTGTTATTATTTGAGTCTATACAGATTAAACTGAGCACAGCTGTTCTACATGCTGTTCTGTTTTGTTGTCCACTGATGGTCTAAACATTGTTTCCAGAGGTATCGAGTGACACTGAAGACATTTTGGAATGAGACATGTGTATATTTAAATATTTTGTCATCCTTTAAAATTTCTCACGAGTGTAATCTGTACCTAATCTGTACTCATTAGGTTTCAGAGCGGAGCCTCCCCCCTCCTCCTCCACAGCAGCAGTCTCTCCATGACCAGGTCCTGGCTGAGATCAAGCAGGAGAGAAAGCTCAGGCCGGTGGTCCAGCCCAGCTCCAGACGTAAGGACACAAGCACATGTTTTTTCCTTCACCCCATCATGATCCAGTCAAAACCTGACACCACCAGGCCACATTACTGTTTAATTAAGTCAAACCAACGTAGAAAAGTCTTTGAATGAACACAAAAGTTTGATTGATTGGATCCAATCGACAGACTTGAAGAAAAGCACTAGGGTGATGTTGCGTAATGTAAAAGATTAATTCTAGCTGCTGCTCTTAGCACGATAGATTTGCTTTGCAGATTAGATTCTAAAGTGCCTGCTTTTAATGTGACTCTTCTTATTGCCATGAACTGAAAAAAGTTCAATGTTGCCTTAAAGGTGAGGGGTCCACCTATTTAGGGTTGACAGCACGACTTAGCAAACGGCATCCCGTACCAAGCGCTTCTGTCCACCATGTGGAGCTGCTGATGGTTCACAAACTATGTACAGATAAAAGTTACTCAATGTGTGTGTGGTTGATGGAGAAGTTAGAAGAGAGAAAGCAAGTTGCTTTGTTAAAAACTGCTGTTGATGTTTGATGAAAATGAATCTTTTTATGACATTAATAATCTTTTTTTATGACATTAATAACTAACATAGTTGTCACATGTTCTGATATAAGAATCTGAGTTCAACCCATCATCTGAGTAAAGTTGTTCTACGCTTTGTGGTGTAAAAAACATGAATTTTATACTGCAGTGAATCAGGTTACATTAACAAAGGACGCCATCCTGATCTGCTATGCCTTAATGTGGTGATTAAGTATTAACTATAGCTAAGCATTTTAGAAGTACTGTATATGCCTTGTTTTATCAATAGTAAACAAACAAAAAAATTATTATAATATATTTAAGCTGTGAAACCTAAACTTATTTACATACAATTTAAACCTAAAAAAAAAGTCTGTCTGCCTGTTTATTAATAATATGCAGTATTTAGTTACACAGTATCTCTATATCACAGATAATGGTGGACCTCGGAGTGCCATGGTGACACTCTGTGATTCATTTTCTGTGGTTTGTCACAGATCATAATCAAAATGATGGCCCTTTGCTAATATGAATAACATGGCCAGGTTAGGGTTACACTATAAGACCAGCACTGTCTTTCAAAGTATTCACTGAATACAACTGTACAGCACTTGTACTGAAAGTAGGACCTTCCCTCACAGTGGGTTTGATGAACAGTTCATTTCATACTTGCTGCCCTCTCCCTGCAGGCGCTGCTTGTTGTTTGGCTGCTCCTGACCGGTTCTGTTCTCTCCCTTCTCAGCGTTCGGCTCTCTGCCCTGCCTGGCTCAGGCTTGTCCTTGTAATGTCAAATCTACTTCCTGCATTGATCTGTCCATGCCAGAGTCCAGACCTCGACCGTCGTCACGGCCTCGGATCCTGCTCAAGGCTCCCACTCTCGCTGAGATGGAGGAGATGAACATATTTGAGGTGAGGCTGGCGGGAGCTGAGACGACGATACTGAAGGTCGGTTTCATCCGGATGACTGTTGTTGTTGTTTTCCACAGCAGCATTACTGCAGTGGGATAGAATGTCGCTGTACATTTGCAGGATAGAAGGGGATGGAGCGAATCACTTTTCCACAAAGACTCTGGCTAAGGACATCAGATCTATAATCACAAGCTAGAACCTGGTCTCACCTCTCCAGCAACAATATTCATTTGACTTACACATTAATGTAATTATTATGTGTCACATGATTGTTCTTACCAATGTTTCATTTCATCTGTCTTTTGTAATATCATATTTAATGGTGTTATTCCTTTTTGGAAACTCAGTACTTACCAAATAAGTTAGTATTTCTTCAGCCGCTGTCCTGCAGAGGTCTAATTCCAGAGGTAATCTTCTGAATATATTTGTCCCTCACATCAACAGTTACCAAGGCTTTGGTCTTCTCGCTGTTGACCGAGAGGCCTAGTTGCTCATTTCGTAACCCACAGCATCGAACAGTCGTCGGAGCTCTTCTTCATCTCTAGTGAATAGAACTGTGTCATCTGCGCATCAAAGATTGTTGATCTTGACACCGTTGACTACGATTCCTTCTGGCAACGCCTCAAACTCCCGTTGGATAACTTCTGAGTAGAGGTTAAGGAGGTATTTCTCTTTTGATTCGCTGGTGAAATTTTTTTTAGCAGTACTTTGAGTATTTGCGACATGAGGCTAATAATCCTGTAGATGGCACAGTCAAGTGAACCTGGGATCTTGGACAGGGAAAATGGATTTAACATCTCCTTTGGTCGCTTGTCTATAGAGCAATGCACACACTGTACATAGAGGTTACAACTTCCACAGATGACCCAAAGTTTAACATTGAAATGTGTCAAACATTCCGTCCTCAAAGGAGTGGCGTGTCTTCCAGGTGGACTGTTGAGTCCTAAGTTGACTCTCCTGTGTTCAGACATATGCTGTGGAGCGTGGACAAGTCCCTGACCACTCCTTTGAGGACAGTAACGTCCGGGTTCACCAGGGGAGACAGATGGTTTGAGAGAGGAGTTAAAGAAGACATTTTTGTCAAACTGGAGAAACCATCTCTGAACAGAGGAGGAGGATGAAGACTCCATAACAGAAGCTCACCATAACAGCTGTCATGAGGGTGGGTGGGTAAATGACCCCCTGATGAATGGTAAAGACTCCTAACTAAACTAAATGTCTTGGTGGTTTCATTCCTTTGTTTTCTGCTCCAATAGGAGTTTAAGTCTCTGGACTCAGTCAGAACTGAGTCCAGAGACTCAGAGAGACCAGAGAGGTGAAACCTCCTCGCTGTGACACAGAAGCGCTGCCCTCTGTGCCCCCGTACTGCCCTGTTATAAAATGCATTTCGTTTAATTGCCTATCCTTTGTAGGGTCAGAGGATCAGGATGCTGATGACATGACTGACGTTAGGTTTACGTCTGAGGCTCAGTGTAACCCTGTTCTACACTAACAAAGTTCTCATCAGTCCTGTCCTTCACGTGACCTTGTCTACATTGTCCTTCATCACCCTCAAGCCTTGTGGATAAGGCCCCCCATCCTCACGTCATTTTCCCTTACTTCCTGTTTCTTTCTCCTGTTCATCTGCAGGAGGAGGAGACCACAGACAACGGGGAGCTGAAGAGGGCTGAGAGCTCCCCGACTCCTCTGAAAAGAGATCGCTCCTTCTCGGAACATGACCTGGCTTTGCTCCGTGGGGAGATGCTCCCGTCGCTCTCTGAGTCGGTGCAGCTAGATGGAGGCGTCAGGATGAGGGTGGAGAGGCCTCGATCCAGGACGCTGACCAGTGCCAGGTTGCCCAGTTACAGAGGTCAGTGTGGAAACGCAGCAGGATTGTGTTGGCATTTATTCTTCACTTCGTCACTGGTTATAGATTGTTGTGACAAATGAAGTAAAATGCACAAAGAGAAGACCATCTGATTCACGATTAATAGAATTACAGCTTTCCACAAACCATCTTTTTAGATTGAGTACAGTTTTTTCCGCTTCTCCCGACAGTTCGTACTTCTACTGGAGCGTCAGACCGTTAAAAATGTTGCCATGGATTCCCTGAATTAAACCACTAATAAATCTGCAACAACCTGGGCTTAACTTTTCAATCACAAATATTTACAGCCAGTGTTGCTTATATGAAGCGGTGGATCACAGGAAACATCTAGAGTCTGTTTAGTCCTGCGTAACACTCTGGACTGCAGCATGGTTTTTTATCTTATTTCCATACATTTCTGCAGTTATTCTTATTCAGGCAGAACTCTACACTTAATGAATTACACCCAAACATGGCTGCAGCTCAACAGTTCTCTAACGTGTCTTAGTAACGGCATCAGCTGCTTGCAGCGACATCCTGAAAAGTGAGTCAAATGGAGATGTGGATAATGCTTAGATGTAATTTGTCCATAAACGTACAACAAACCCTTAAACAGCTCAACCAGTGGGTTTAGATCATGGATAGAAACCAGTGAAGGCTTCCAGCTCCTCCGGCTGGAGATGTGAAAGGAGAGCAGTGCTGGACCAATTGGAACGTCATGACAGAACACAATAAAAAAAGAAACAAATGTCCTTTTTGGACTTAAGAACGTCTCTTCATTTGGCAGTAACATTTTCTGAGGGTTTGTTTCAACCTTGAGGCGACAAAATGACTTTAGTGAGACGTTTTCTTCTCAGCTGCCAAATGACCCTCAGTCGTACAACCATAAACCAAGTTAAAGCGCCGCTGGCCCCTGAAAAAAGGGCTCAACCCCCATCAGCCATGAAGCTGTTAGGAGTAATATGATGGGTTTTAATCAAATATAAACATGCTGATGAAGTCAGTCAGGGCAGGTAGAAGCCAATGGCTTCAGGGGCGAGGGGTTTCTGGTTTGGTGGTGAGGGTTCATGCACTCGCAGGCTGCCTGCCTACGTCTAAAGAGACCCGTCTGAAAAACAATCCTGCTTGTCTGGAATCTATTCTCAGTCTCCACTCGGGTGAAACTGATCCACACACTTTTGTGCCACAGGCCAGAGGAAGCAGGAGCAGGAAGGACGGTCATCATGTAGAACAGGGGTGTCAAACTCATTCTCACCAAGGGCCACATCAGCCTCATGGCTGTCCTCAAAAGCCCAGATGTAACTTATAAATGTAACTAAATGTAACTCAATGTAATGTGACATAAATGTAACTACTCCTTAATATTAAATAACTCTGAATTTATGACTTATTCAAGTTACAAACATTACAGTTACACAGAAAAAATGTTTGTTTCTCTGTTATAACACAGAACTCCATCAATCAAGGATCAAACTATCCAAGTGAATAAAGGAAAATAACATCAAACATAAATTAAGTTTTAACTTTGTTCGAAACGGTTTTGTCAAAGTTAAATTGGCTTAATTACTGCATTGTGGGAAATGTAGTTTTGGTCAAAGCACGCTTTTGACTTACATACTTTTAGACACCTTTTATGCTCTTGCGGGCCACAAAAAATGATTTGGAGGGCCACTTTTGGCCCCCGGCCCTTGAGTTTGACACATGTGATGTAGAGCATGTCTTCACCAGTAGGAGGCGCTCCAGCCTCAATGTGACCATACCGCTGATAGCGTCGGCTGATCCAAATGATATGTGCTGATGATGTTTTACCGGCCTGTTCCGGCTTTTTTCAGCCTGTTTGTTTTCCATTAGAGCCAAACTGACAGCTTCCATTTGCAGGATTGATGATGCATCCCACTGTGTGGTCTGTTTTTAAGCCCCTCTCACTGCTGGTTAACTGAGGCTCGGCTCAGCTCCTCTTTCATAGCAGACCTCCTAACTGTGATGTGAGTTGGGGATGTAGCTTCATGGGCTGAGTCGCAGCACTGCGATCAGGTAAATAATACATGACGTCGTTGGAGTCGATCGACCAGCACTCTGAAGGCCGACATCTGAGACACAGCTGAATGAAAGAGCCTGACGTGTAATTCGAAGGGATGCTACGCTGGAATTCATGGCCCCATGACATTCAGTCCTAATTTTGGTTTTTGTTTGCCTTACAGTTTACCGCTTTTATTTCCACTCTCTATCATTTCCCACAGCTTCCTTCCCGGTTCAGGGCTGGGCGCCGGCTTCTCCGGCCCGCCTGTCTTTGTGTTCCGTCGACGAGGCGACGGAGGGATCCGAGGCCGCGTCTGGCTGCAGGGCTGGAGATGAACACCAGTGGATGGTGAGTTACTCACAGCAGGGGTTTTGTTTCACGTGAAATCCCAAGCCGCTGGTCACGATGACACATCGCAAAAATATTGGAACTGTCGGGTCGGATTCAGGCGGCGTCGAGTCTTTTAAGTAGAATTTTGTTAAAACAGTGAAACTAGATGTGCACTAAATCTCAATTCCAACAGGACGTGTGCAGCATCAACTGACAAAAAGTACGCATGGAAAAAATTTAGTTCATGTGTCCAACGTCAAAATGCATGAACTTCTGTGTAATCCGTCTGAAAGTGAAACGACCACAGGCGCAGAGTGAACTGATGTTGATAATGATGGACACCCCCCATCGATTGTGTTCAGGAGGCCTTCAGCCACCCTGTGGAGAGTCTCGCCTTGACGTTGGATGAGGTCATCAACGTGCGCCGAGTACTGGTCAAAGCAGAGATGGAGAAGTTTCTTCAGAACAAAGAGCTCTACAGTAACCTGAAGAAAGGGAAGGTAACCGAGGGGAGTCGCTGCTGATCACGACAGAGCTGCAGTCACAGCACACACCCTCAGTAACAGTGTGTATGTATGTGTGTGTGTGCGTGTGTGTGTGTGTGTGTGTTTCTCAGGTTTGCTGCTGCTGCAGAGTCAAGTTTCCTCTCTTCTCGTGGCCGTCTACCTGCCTCCTGTGTAAAAGGTTCAAGAAACCCCATCAGGAATTTCTGAAATGAGTTCCTGAATGAACAATTTGCTATTTTTATATTTGTGCTATGGGTCATTCTTAGTTCCTGGAGATTAAACAGGAATAAATAATAGTTCTCAATGAAATACAGTGCGCCCTCGTGCATTCGCGCATCAACGCTTGTGACTTCACCTCATCGCGGATTTTTAGTAGGCAGTCACGTGACACCGTACGTGCATTCTATTGGCTGACGGCATCTGGGCGTGTGCTTTGTTCCGTCAGTCTCTGAACTTCGTGAGACACAAAAGTGCTTTAAACAGTCGATAAAAGTGTTAGAAAAGCTAATACAGATAGATGGTGGTTTAATATCAGTATAGGAAGGGTTCATAAATGTTTAAAATTACCATAAATAATAAGATAAATCCGCGATCTCGATTCCTTGATCGCATGTGGTTCCTGGTACGCATTAACAGCGGGGAACGAGGGCGCACTGTATTCACTTTCTGGACGCTGAGTCTGTGTGCTAATGTAGGTTCTGGCCTTCATGTTTTAAAGCTTCTAGTCTTCCAGAATTTCAAGTTGCTCTCAGTCCGTTACGATGTGTGTCTTAGCTACGTAAATTTAGTTACATATATTTAGTTACGTATATTTAATTACAGATACGGTGCAGACCAGTCTCCAACACAGCACCATTTTTCTTTAAGCAGACTACTGCATGACTTTAATTATATTTTAATGGCAACCATTAAAAACTTTATTATTGATCGCTGGCCCGATCAATCCCTAAATATTTATTACAATGGTTTTATGACATAAGTTGTAAAAAAAAAAACCTGCTGCACATTGAATATTGAGAACGGACGCTGTATTGATTCCTTTTTGTTTGTCTTCCAGATGTGTGTGTAACTCCTGCAGTGCAAAGGTACTTCACATCTTCTGGAGTGTGTTTATGGATGTGATTCATCCACTGCTTTTCTCTTTATTTATAGAAGTATTGCTCTGCTCTGCCTTTTCAAAATAAGACATTGCTGTTTGCCGAATACTTTTTTTGTGAGTCTAATTTTTCTGTTGACGTCTGTTGTTCTTCTGTTCCTTTATTGGGTGTCCCAGGCCGTGTTGGATGTGTGCTTCTGTGCTCTGTAGGTTTGAGATTCAGGCTGTTTGGATGTTGTATGTTGCTTGTGAGTCTAAATTATGTTTGCAGTGCTGTTTTAGGAGTTGCTGTGACTCATTTGTTTTGCAGCACATTATTGTGGTTTCCCTTTTCTCCCATTTTTGTGTTTAGATTATATGTTAATTTGTTGCTGTGTAATTTGTGTCTAGGCTTGTGGTCATGATCATTTAGTTTGTACATTTTCTTAATGTTTGTGCATTTGGGTATTTTTTTGAACATCTGTTTTGTGAACTTCTTTAAAGAAACTATTATGCCTACAGCTCTGCTGTTTTTCCTCTCTTTCTTCCTCTTGTTGGTTTTTTTCCCGTGGCGCAGATGAAGATTCCCTCGAAGAAGATGGCCCACATTCCTGTGTACACAGTGGGCTTCCACAACACTCCAAAGAGCCACGGACACAAATGCCATGTGTACAAGTAAGTGGGTGTGGGTTTGGGTATGGGTGTGTGTGTGTGTGTGTGTGTGTAGCTACCAGAGGCTGAAACTTCAGGGTTATGGTTGTCATGTTCACACTGAGCATCACACAAACTCATAATCATTGTGTTAGCATTAGCATGCGTTCATGCTGCGGGGGGGGGGGAACTTTCTCATTTTTTGTTTCCATCAACATTCTGTTCATCTTCCCAGACTTCTTTGTGTTTTGCCTCTGAGGTTGACCCAAGTCTAGACCAGATCAGGTCTTAGAATTCCAACTTCACAATGCAACCGGCTGAAAAGCCAAAGGATCACCAAAGTCATGACAATTCATCCTGAGACGCGCATAAACGTCGTCTGTAAAGTATCATTTTGGTGCAAGGCACCAGACAGACAGACAGACGATAGCAAACAGATCCATAAGCGTCATTTTAATTGTATACGTTGTAATCAGCACTGCAGCCTCCAGAATCCATCAGCAGGAGTAGCTGACGCTCTGACTGGTGACACTTTTCTGTTTCTCGTCTTCCACTCATCCGAGGCTGACGCGTGTCGTTAAGTTTTCTGTGTGTAATTACTAAAGTTTGCTCGATGTTAAGTCGATGTGACGCCTGAACGACTCCCAGCTGGGTGACACCGGCCCAGTTCCTTCAGTCCTGTCAGCCAGTCGCTGCTTTTTCAGTCCAAGGACAAACCCCCCGGCTCAGGTTAAGGACACGGTCTATTTAAGGCGGCCCCTCCCTCACACTACTGACTGCTGACCTTGTCCAACCTAAGTATGTGCAGCCTCTTACCTTGTAGCCTGCTCCATCCAATCAGTGGTGTCGAGCCCTCCCTCTCCTTTTGTTGTATAATCAGGTCCTCTTGTGAGGCCTCTAAGCAGCCGTTACGTAATAATTACCCAGCTGTCATTAATATCCTCTCATTGTGTCTGTGAGAAGGAGACGGGCGCGGAAGTGAGAGATAAAGATGGACAGAAACAGGCATTCTAGATGTTCTCTATATATACTGTAGCTAAACTTTGAGATAGGAGTTTAATTTGTTCCGTGACTCTCACCTCAATTTTTCCCCATTTAAAATAACTTAAATCATTTTAATACATTCCAGCCTTGTAAAAAAAGCCCCAAAACCTCTAAATTAGGACATGCAGACTTTACCTGTGCGTGATTAATTATATATAGGTTACGTAAACAATGATCAAGAATGAAAAGGAATGCAAAAGTCATGAGAACACATGAGCTGTGTTTTTACACCACCAAAGTGAACCGAGATCCGGTCTCCGCTAATGTATCCATCCACCACTAGTGGTGGTATCCTGTAGCATGACTCGTATCTCGGATTTTTGCCCATATGTCTCGCAAAAATATGAACAGAACAGTTCCATGAAAAGTTGTTCCTGGAACTAAAACATTGAGCCCTCTGGATGGAGATGGGCTTTCCTGTGGTTGGGTCTGGTTTTTTCTTTAGCGCTGCCAAGATGGTTGGTTTTTTGCTCAGTAGTGCAAATTCAGGTTGACCTTGGCGTGAGACGTTTGTTCTGATTATTTGGTGTGGAGCAGCGTCCACTGGTTCTAGACCCACTGGCTGTCAGGCTGTGTTCTTTGAGGTTGTACCCGGTTCTATATTCCTACCGCTTTGAAAGCCGCCTCCAACCGTCCCTGTTCCTCTGCAGGTCGCTGCGCAGCTTGTCCCGCCGCTCGGTGGAGGAGGAGTTTCCCCACCTGTACGCCCACGGCTGCACGCTGCGCGACCTCTGTGCCGAGTGCACCAAATTCATCGCTGACGTCATTTCCTCCAGCTGCCGGAGCCTGGACATCCTCAACAACACTCCCAAGAGGGAGGCCAGACCCGCTGCCAATCAGAGACCGCAGCTCCGACACCAGCCCCACCTCGAGACTCGTCCCGAAAAAGACCCTCAGCGCCACCCTGCAGCTTCCACGCCGTCACCGTGTCTCCCCCAGGCCCCTTCCCAGTCCCATCAGAGACCTGAGCGGCTTCAGGTGTCAGCGTCGCCTTCACCCCAGGTCAACTCCACGACTGTTGTGAAGCATTGATTCCATGAACTGACAGTTTAACCCTTTCTGCCTAAACACACTCCGTTAAGGGGTTGTTCCACTACACAGTGCGCACACAAACACACACACACACACACGCGCAGACACACACACAGGTACAGAAACATGGGGTCCTGCAGGGGTTTATTGCATCAGCACCAGTACGGAGACAACTATAACGAATGAAACCATAATCTACTGAGGATGTTCTTTCAGTATTGCTTGGTTAGAGCATTGATTGCGTTATTTAACGGTTATGCTATGATATATAAACCTGCAAACAAATCCCTTTTTTTTTCAACACCACCACCTCCCTGATGTTCCAGCTCTCAGCTACAGGATGTTCCGTATCTCACCCAGCAGAAACTGTCCACACTGAGAGAGGAGGTGAGCTCGGGTGGTGGTTGTTGATGCGATCCAGCCTAGAGTTGACATGACAGCCTTGCTTCGTAGCTCTCTGTAGTTCCCTTGTGTTTGCCATGAATGTAACTTAAAGACACAGACGAGTTGTAAAACATGAGCTCGTCATAACCTTTAAACTCAATCACCCTGACAAGCGGCGGCTGCGTGAGGAGGCCACGTTCGTATTAACGGCTTGTAATGAGGCGAGATGATAGCGACACTCTGAATGTACCGGACACGGACTGCACCTTTAACTGACACAGCATGATGATGATGTGAAGCTCTAGCAGATGAGACCCCCCCCTCCCCCATCCCACCCCAGTGGACAGTTCCGTTGCAATCTGCTCTGGTTTTGTAAACACTTAGTAAACCTCAACTGCAATAAAAGCTAATGACAAACACAACCAGCGCTGCATCTGTGAGTTTTACTGCGGCGTTCAGCCGGTCACAGAGCTGCACCTCCTAAATACAGTTGCATTTTTTTTTAAGTATAAACATTAAAAAATGCCAAAGTATTTGAAATTAATCTTCCTGGTTTCTTTGCTTTAGTAGAATCTTTTCTATTGGTATAACTTATAATCAAAGAAAAATAATCTAGATCCTTTAATGGAGGAATGAGTCGCAGAATGTGCTGATTGAGCGGTCCCTATCAGGCATAGAAAGACCTGCTGCTGAACTACGGTCCAGTGATGATGTCTGGCTCTGAAGGGACCCATCTAGCCCCCATCCCTCCTTTATAACCAGTCCTTGTAAATGTATGTTAATAAGAACTTCAATTTTGTACCTAAATGTCAATTCACTTCTTTTGAATTAGCTCTTTAAATCTAGGCTATAAAATTCACAGTCCACTTAATAGTCCCTCCATGGGAGTTTTAGGCATAAGTCTTTCAGGGGGCTTTTTCCCAAAATTATGGGGCCCGAGAACATTTGGTTCGATTTTCTCTTTCCTTCACCCCACATCTTGTAAGATCTGCCATCTTCTGAGCAGATCTTTCAGTCTTATTATTATTTACACTACTATTATTATAGCTCTTGTAACGTGCCTTGACACAACTTGTGTTGAGATTTGGCGCTTTATGAACAAGTTGAATGGAATCAAAGCCAAGCGACTAGAATTGAATTCCCATGGAATGGATAGCGGGAGAGGAGGGATGAGGAATGTAATGAAGGCACTCAGCAGGTTGTGAACCAGACATGGACGTAGCTCCAGGCTAAGAACACAGATATAATCCACAACCTTCTCCAAGCTTACAAGCTTTGATTGGTTTGAAGTGTTTTGTAGGTTCCTCAAGCGATCAATGGGTGCAAAGGTGAGGCTGAGAATTTAACTCAGTGATCCAGACGTCGCTCCCGTAAAGGAACTCACTAATTGGATTATCTATAATCAAGTTTATCAATGTTTCCAGGGATTGAATGATCAATCAACCGATCAAGTTTATTGAAAATGTTTCTTCTCGTTCTGCATCAAGAAGCAGAAACATAAAAGTCTTTGTGTCTAACTTCCAAACTAGACTAGAGATGACATGATTAGTTCATTAGTTCAGCAGTTTTCTTGTATAAATGTTTAATTATCATAACACCAGACTCTTAACTGCACTTTGATTACATTGATGATAAGATGGAATGATTTGGTTTGAAAATACGTAAAACTGTTTTCTCTAATTGGACGTGATTACGATCAGAGATAATAAATCAGGTGGCATGTGGAGTAACTCTACTCATCATGACGTCATGATGCTGACAAAAACAGTGACTTCCTGGGTGAACCTCACCGTTAGGTCGGGTCTACGAACGGAAACGACATCAAACCTCCAGAGAGAGAAGCCACTGACGGAGACACGGAGTTCTGCTGCGATGCATTTACTAGACCTACGACGCATCGGCAGAAGCCCCGCCCATGTCTAAATTAATAATCTACGCCCATTGGCTCCCTGTACCTAGCACCCGCCCCCTACATGCTTATTGGCTTTCTCTGTTTGTTATCCGCCTTCTTCCTGCCTATTGGCTGTCTCCGTCTGTCATCCGCTCTGAGTTCAGACAAACAAGCCGCGTGAAGATAAAGTGAATGTCAGGCAATTGAACAGGAAATAGATTGATTGTGTCATCAAAATAAAAGAATTCTGGCGCCTCTTTATTAGCCTTTTCATTGTCTTTCTTTAAACTTTCAGATACAACAGCCAGAAATACACACGAAAGTGTTGATTTATTGACTGCTCTCACTTTTAATTTATGTGGTGCACATAGGTGCATTGATTATATAAAGGGACTTATGTATTGATATACTGAACCACTGCCAGGGGGGCAGTGGGTAGGTGGTAGAGCGGGGGGCAGAGCGGGTCGTCCAATGTTCTGAGATCGGTGGTTTTATTCCTGCTCCCGCCTAAAAACACCCCGAGGTGAGCTAACAATGGGAGGTGTCAGCTTACCTGTGAAGCACTGCCGAGGCGCCCATGAGCAAGACGCTGTCCCCCCAATGAGTTGCTCATTAGGGCGCACCAAGCAGGAGCTGACCGCCACCCTACCTCCTGCATGTGTACAGGCCCCTTGTGTGTATTAGTGTGTTCAAGGCCTGTACACACTAAGAAATATGCATGACTAGCTAGAGTGTGCCACTAATTTCCCCTCGGGGATTAATTCAGTGTATAAAATGAAAAATAAATTTAAAAAATACTAAAATAGTTTAAGACAGATGTTTGCCTTAAAAACAAATACGCTAGGGTATAGAATTCTGCTTCAGCAATTACTGTACTTCAATCCCATATTTTACATATCTGTGATGGAATTAGTCTCCTGAGTCCCAAAATAAATCTGAAAAGGCAGAAAGTTCTGATACATTTACAGTGCAGTGGTAGGATAATTACTGTTCAATTATCCAAAACATGGTCTGATTAATATACCTGTATAAATTCTTGAAGAAGTTTCGATGAAACGTTTTCAAAAACTTTCTTAACGTCCGTTTGATTGACTTAGCTTTGGGTAACCATGACCTTGATAACTTAGAACCTACACAGACACCTGCACAAATACACACAGTAACCTGCAATATTAACTCAATATCTCAAATAGACATGGAGATAAACTGACTGTTCCTGATTTATTGACCTCTTGGACATCCAAATTGGAAATGGGTCACCGTTGCAGGAGTGAGGAAGGGGATATGTGCTTCGTATGCTCTCTGTCTGACATTTTTAGTTTCCAAAGCGCAACTCAAAAACAGTTGTGTGGACTGGGTTTGTCAGGGATGAGGGTTTGTGGAGCGTGTCTTTTATTTTGGCAGGTATGAACGGATGTTCTCTCGTGGTGTTCTTGCCTGGTTTCCAGTGGAAGTCGGACAGCTTTACAGCCTGAACTCAACAACAAGCCCTCTTAGACTGGCCCATCTCAGTCAGTTGTTCTTTTCGTTTTGTTCTCCCTCTTTTTCTTTTTCTTTTTTTTTGGGAATCCTGGACTTTTTTCTCCCCTCTGGCTGTAGTCACAGTGGGAGTGGGTGTGTCGATGCGGGAGTCTCGTCGATGCTTGTGCGCACTCTGAAAAAGAGGAAAAAGTTGATGATGAGTTTAGTGTGAGAGCAGCCCGCCTCCGAGCAGGCGAACAGTCCGGGAATGGCAGTCTGGACCAGGGCGGACAAAAACGGCCAGCTGGACCTCCTGCTCCGGGACCGCTGGATCCGAGTGGCCGCCGAACTCACCCGAGAGACGCTGGCTCTAACGGCCGAGGCGGAGGTACCCGGACCGGGCGGCAATCACTGGGACTACAACTCCTCGGCGGGCCTGCGGAATGGCATGTCGAACGGAAACGACCCGGGAGCGGGTCCGGGGAATCCCGGCCGCGGTCAAGACCAGCTCCACAGCCAGAACCACGGGGGTCGGGGGCGCAGCAGCAGCCCGGGGCGCGGAGGCGCCAGCCGCGGTCAATATGACGGGAATTACGGTTTAAACAGCCCCGGGAAGTACCCGAATAACGGCACAAACTCTGACTTTGGAAGCCCCGGCTCCAGCTACGGAAGTCCCGGGTCCAGCTTCGGGTCCAGACAAGGCGACTTTCCCGTCAGCCTGGACGGCTCCTCGGAGGCTGTGCGTAAAGTCCGAGTTGTCAAACAGGAGTCCGGCGGGCTGGGGATCAGCATCAAGGGGGGGCGGGAGAACCGGATGCCCATCCTCATCTCCAAGATCTTCCCGGGGCTCGCCGCCGACCAGAGCCGGGCTCTCCGGGTGGGCGACGCGATCCTGTCGGTGAACGGCAACGACCTCCGGGAGGCGACGCACGACCTGGCGGTCCAAGCGCTGAAGAAGGCGGGCAAAGAGGTGACGCTGGAGGGTAAGTTGGTCCAGGCGAGAGCGAGGACGGGTAAAGGCCGAGATTAGTGTCATGTAGACTGGCCGCACAACTTCCACGACCCGCCGGCGGTGGTGTTCATACACGTCAGCACGACTCGTGGAGTGGAATCTCAGATCTAGCGTTCAGAGATGTTGATCCAAGCAGGTAAATCATGGAACAGGTCAACCACCAGTTGCTCTGTCGACAGTGGTGTCTGTGGTGAACTTTTAACTCATCAGGATGCTCCTATTGGTCACCAGTGTTCACCCAGATCCACCCGTGGTGCGCACAGGTTACTGGAGACACCACACATGTTTCAGGTGTTAACTTTCACCAATTAATCATTTCAATAACACGTTATAACAGATCCAGTGGTGTACATATAGAGGCTCTGGGGAGAGGATTTAAATAACATCAACAGAACAGAAAGCCTTTGATTACTGTAAACAAGAAAGTAACCACAGTTTTGGTCACAGTCAGAGTTAAAGACATTTTACGAGCTTTTGTGTATTTGAGTGGTTTGCAGAAGGTAAAAGGTCACAGAAGAAGAAGAAGAGAGTCGACTGTTTCTTCGCCGATCGTGCCGGGGGGAGAAAGGAAATAAATATGTGAATGATCTGTGATGTCCTCACAGAAGTGGGTTCAAGTACAGCTGCATAAATGGTTATAACAACTGTGGAAGATTGCTATGGAGAAAGGATCGGGAATCCATTCGTTGTGTGGATAACTGTACGGGAAAATATTGTCTGTGTCCGTTTGGCCATGAAATGTCCCTTCACTGTCTCTAAGGGTTGGAATTTACACCTGAGACCCAGCGGGACGCAAACATGTGACGCCTGTTTGTAAGACAGTAAACTCATTTGAGTTGCTGTAATCATGTCTATAATGATAAAGAAGTTGCTCCTGTTTCCAGAGTCTTCATCAAACCAGTGTCTCAAACAAACCTTTGCCCTCTACCTGATAGAGTCTCGCTACCTGCAGTAAATACGTGGAAATCTGCAGCTTCTTAAAATCACTTTAAGAATTTAAATGTCTTCCCTTTTAATGGTGAGGTTTGGGCTGCAACCAAGAACTTTTCTCAACTATTAGAATTTTACAGGCGTTCCATTAATGAAGGAAATAATCAGCAGATCAATCTTGAGGGGAAATATTCACTAGTTGAAATATCTACGTCAACAAATATGAGAGGAAATTCATTCTTTAACAAGAATGCATGAGATGTGATGTGTAGTAATAGACCAGAACCATTGGGGGGGTGGGGGGCATAGAGGTAACAATTCCATCAGAGTACTTCCTCTCCACCGCTATCCCTCTGTCAATGCAGTGGGTATGCTGAAGTAACCAACATACCCACAGTGGAACTGCACCTGTGTGTGCAGGCATGAAAAGTACCTAAAGCTATCCAGGGTGCGTTCCGTTACCCTAACAGCCCTGACATTGCCTGCAAAGCTGATTATAACTGGAAGGCTGAGGAGAAATAAAAAGTCCCTGTTCAGGCAATGATTTACATTCTTCACACACACGTGTGTGTGAAACACTGCTCTCTTACTTTTCATGGATAAATGATACCAACAGAAGCGCTGAGACAAGATAACCATGGCAACAATGGCTATGGAGGTCAAAGCCACTCAAAGAAGTGCACTAGCAGTCATCCATTGTGTGTCTCCACGCTGGTGTTAATTTAGTTAGCTATCTTTTAATCTGGTCTCAATCCTGTGTCAAATGCCCTTATTCCATTGTGTCACAGTGAGGCGACAGTGTGATGTCATTAGGTTTTAGTTGATGAAATATCTGGGCCGTTTAGAAGTCTTTGTCACGTCAGAACCAGTATTTGTTGTCTTATGTCACTTATTTCAGAGTTTTCTGGTCACTATTGATGAAAAGCAGGTTGGATTATGAAGAATGCGGCTTTGCATCTGGTGTAATGATGTCATTGTCAGGAACACATCCACACAGAACATGTTCTGTTTTGCATATTTACTTTGAACCACAAGTCGGGCTTTGGTCCCATTCAGTTTTAGAATAGGTCGGGAGCTCGCTTTGGCCCCAAGACCTCTAATCATTGGCTTTGCCAGATAGAACTGAGACTGTGCAGCTATCCTGAGGGAAACTTCAGAGGGAGGCAGCTCCTAGATGGTTCCATTCATTGTTGGCCCCTGTTTGCAGGTCGGACCTCTGATGTGTATGTCAGGATCCCTGCCGTCGCCTCTTTGAACTGCTTTCTTTGGTGTTATGGTACATTTACTTCATGTTTCAGTCCCAGCAAGCAAAGCAAATCTTTGCTAACACTCAAAGCAATATGATCTAAGCTGGTAAAGGTATGGACTCAGTGTGTGGCCAAAAACACTCCATAAAATGCAAAACACCATTTGGTGATGCGGTAGAGTCTACTGAAGGGTTGTGCGTTGGGTTCTCCTCAATGGGTCACACATTCTGCTGGAGTTTGGGTTGAAGACTAACCATATATCCAAAAGGTCTACTGAACAACACATATAGGAGGAACGACTTCCCATAACAGGACATGTATATGCATGAAGGTTGCATGCTTTATACTGGCTCCGTGTGAAAGGGAACTGAGCTCCATGGAGATGAGTTCAGATCCTGAACGGCGCCGATGTCGAGTTGTTTGATCTTTAGGAAAGTGGAAAATAGTGAATTGCAGGGAGAGAGGCCACAGAGCCTCTGGGCTTTGGAAAATTTAGGCCACAAACAGCTAAATGCAGTGTTTAATGGTTTGGAATGAACGCCGGATGAATACTAAAGAGGACGGATTGTCGGAAGTACCGGTAATCGATGTGTGACACATTTCAAGTCAAATCAAGTTAGAATAAGGCCAAGGGAAGAGGAAAGAACCCCGAGGTAAAAGGTGTCACTGCTGATCCAATCAAATGGAAAAATAGAGTGATATCAACATGTCTTCTCTAACCCTCTGCCATCACACGACTGTGCTGTTTCAATCGCTCTGCTGGTCATCGGCGAGCTCTAGAGAAGATATGCAAACGTTAGAAGGTCTCCGGTGGAATCTGGCCAGTTGTGATGGATCCTCAGGACCGTGGATGTGCTGCTTCCTGCGCCACCGCCATCCAGAAGAATGTGACAGCTGCCTGTCACTGTTTGTCGGGTTGATGTCCACCGGCTGCGTTGTTTGAGAACCGTCTCTTCCTCCTCCCCACTGCGACGAGGGGGAGACGGCAGACGGACGGAACGAAGCTTCCTGACCTCCATGTCGTGTAAACAATACATAAACCCCCAAATCTTCTCACAATTAGCTCAGGTGGCCCGCATTCCTGACCTCCCGTCGCATGTGCTTATTTAGAGCGAAGGTCAGCTGTGGATGGTTCCTGCTTTCTCTCATGGAAGGAGAAACATCTGTGAAGGTCATGGATGGATTTTCTTTCCTACGAAACTAGAAATATTTGTCTGTAACTGTGATCTAAGGTTGACATTCACTACTTTAGCAAACAGATCTTGTTTTCTCAGGTATTATTAAAGCAGGAAGTCATGATCTTATTTGGAAGGAGGGTTGATCTTGGACCAGAATAGAACTTGATGAATTCTGGATGGATCCAGGGCTTTTTTTATAACTTGTTTTAACATTGAATTGACATAAATGTTTTTCGTTGCACACGGTTCCACCATACTTACTGCTCAACCCCCTTTCAGCACTTAGTTTTAGTTTTAGTGTCACACTCTTAATTTAGCCAAATTAGCTTCTTCTAGTGGATGGAAATGGTTTTCAAATGGATTAAAAGAGATTGAAATCTACTGAAATAAACCTGTAACATTTAAGAGGAATCAGATCTTTCGGTGAATGAATTGGTTCTCTTGTGTGGAATGTCCGTATCCCATACATGACACGCCGCTGGTTAATCCCCCACTCTTCGCTAGCTGACTGTAATATCCCATATGTCCTAATGATTAGTGAGAGCTTGTCACAGCAATCTCTTGTGTCTTATTGGGTTAGCCTGTCCATCAGTGGAAGGAGACGCAGGATGAACCCTTTGTCTGTGTAATTGGAGGATAAAAACAGCACATCACAGACACAGAGGCCATTGATGGAATGGGAACAGCCGTGACGAACTACTCTCTTCTTTTGTCCGAGGCCCGACCTAGCCAACCGTCCATTCACTGTGTCGCACGTCGGCCTCGCCGGTTTCTACAGCCTGTTGGAGAGCTCTGCATCTTTGTATGAAGTCTGAGGCGCTAGTGTCTCTGGCTGCCAAAGAAACTGAACCGACCTTCAGGAAAGGATGGAAATTGTTACGCGCCCAGCCCTTTGTTGGGTGTGTTGGATAAACTAAGAACAGTAGTACCTTGAGATACGACTTCGACAGACAACTTAATTGAGACACAAATTGTGGCTTTGTACATATTTTTGTTCGTCATACAAGCAAAATCTGAGATAATATTCATGCTTCAGGACACTACTGCTAGTTGGTGGATGGATACAACATCAGCTGAGACCGGATCTCGTTCCTAAAGTAAAAACGTAGCTTGTGTGTTCTTGTGACTTTTGCATTTCGTCTCATACTCTATCATTGTCTACGTAATTTATAAATAAGTAATTATGCACAGGTAAAGTCTGCTTTTTTATTGGTTGATAAAAAATATGTTTGTTTTTTTTAAATAATTTAGAGGTTTTGGCTTTTTTACAAGGCTAGAATGGAATAAAATGATTTTAGTTATTTTAAATGAGGAAAATTTGTTTAACTTACGAGCTCAGTCACTCGTATCTCGAGGTACTACTATATCTGCATGGCTTCATACCACACTGGGTAATCTGTTCGTGTTAAGGTTGACTAGCTGACACTTCAGTGATGAACCAATCCTCTTATATACCCCTCCTTGTTGCCGCTGGAGAGCCAAGAATCTGCTGACAGACACCAAATCAGAACTACAAGTAGAATAAATCGTAAAGTAGAATAGAATAAATAAATTGTTAATGTTACTGTGGTGTTGTGTTGTCGTGCTGCTCTGTGAGATGCTCTGTGAGAAGGCCCTGTTGTTGGAAAAGCCACACAAAAGTCTAGTCAACTGGGAACTGTGGAGACACATACGTTGTCTCTCAGTGGATACTTAGGATGCTATCCCAAAATGTAGCGCTGCCACCTTTTGAAGGAATGACGTATGTGATGTGGAGCCAATCCTGATAGAGGAGTGGAGAAAGTCTAGCTTAGCTAAAATTAAATTAATTAAAACTTTAACTCTATAGGTGGAAATGAACAGAATCACTGTCTTATTTAACTTAGAAGAAGAACCACAATACCTCAAACACATAGAACCCACATATACAGTATATAAACACATGTATAATCGTAATTGAGCTGTATTTTTTTTAATCATTTAATTGTAAATACTGCATTTGTTGATTAATTCATTAATGAATGTACAGATTATCAGATACCATAACCCAGCCCTACTTTACCACAGCGGAAAACAACCAGATTTTCCTCCCGCTGGGACCCACTGAGGATAAACCTGCACCAATCTGTGCCCTCGCTGCCAAAGTGATGGGTTCGACATTTGTAATCTGTAACAGTCACTACGCTACAGACTGATGAACGTGATTATTTTTGTCTGTAATCTGCTTTATCCTTTGTAGAAAGTTGCCTCACATATTGCAACACACTCTGTACTGTCTACACTGACCTGTAGAAAACTGGCTGATGTCATTTTATAAATCTTACATTATTAAGATAGAGCAGATAAGCACACGCATGTGTTTACATGTCAAAGGCATGACTTTGGTTCTAATTCAGGTCAGTGTAGAGGTGTGCCTCTGTTTGACGAACCCATGGAATGATTTTTGTCTTTGCCAGAAGAAAGACAGTTTGTCCATAATGCGTGACTTCACTGGCTTTCAGTCTTGTGTTTTAAGGTTTTTACGCTCATTTGGTCGTTTATGTGTCAAAATCGTCACTACTATTGGTTTATGTTTAGTCCAATTTAGCTGACTCTGAAGTTCCATGTGAAATTGAAGTTGGACATGATTCATTGGGTCACTGAATATTTTGCATTTCAAAATGTGGTCAGCATCCTCTTATAGAACTACCACCATTTTACATAGCATTACTGAATGCAGCATAATGTAGCATGGCAGATCCTCTGATCAGGCAGTCTGGGAAGTGAGAGGCATTACGTTCCTGAAGCAGACGGCGATGCTACACATCGTGATCAGGCAGCAGTACATCCCAGATGGAGGACGTTTTCATGGGAAAGAAATTAAACCCAGTTCAACGTGTTTTTTGTATGAATCAGTTTATTAGACACCCCAGAACTTTACGCATGTTCATCATAAAGCAGCCCCGCAATGTGCTGTCAATGCAAGTACCCCGCCTTTTGCCCATAACCAACTGGGATAGACTCCAACAACAACCGTGACCCACAAAACGGAAAAGCAGCTGAAGGCAAGATGACTGCAGTCGTCTCGTCTTCAAAAAATGGATGGATGGATGGATGGATGGTACACTGTGCTAGAATACAAGATTTAATGTTCTTTAAAACCAAAGTTTTCCTTCAGAAATATAAAAGTAATGCTGTTAACAAATATATTTGTTCACTGAAAACAGAAGAGTACTCATGAGATTTCATTTCAACCTTTATATAGGAAGGATCAGCCAGATTATGACAAGACAGCATCAGGAGGTAACAAGAATACAGAAAAAAGCAATCGATTCCTCCTCAGGTAGCCTCAAAATCCTCCATTTTTAACAACATTTTTCAAAAGCTTGACAGCATGCCTGCAGTTTTCTGTGTCTGTAGTTCTTGTTCATCCAGGTCATGGTACCCCAAAGTTGTTTAGTCTGGAGGAGCTTTTGGACCCCAGCAGTGAACAGACTGTAGTATCTAACACTGACCAGTCAGGATTCCCTCCTCAGAGTCTCAGTGGTTCCTGTCACTAGACTTTTCTGAACTGAATCTGTTTTTCATTCAGACAAAGCTTTTTATTCATTTAGCACTAATGCACTGGATAGCTGAGCATCTCGGTACTTTGTGGAGGCCTGCAGATGCCTGATTGGTATCTTCCTCACTTTGCAGTCATCCTTAGTGCACCAGCCGGCATGAGACAGGTTCTATGCTCGTCATTCTCACAGCGCTAATGACCTGGTGTCATTCCTAACATAGCTTCACCTGCTGTTGGGGTGTGGGTGGCCTGTACATGGTAATATTCCCAAAACCAAGGTAGGGAAAGCTATTTATTTTCCGTCACCAATGTCATAGCATTAATAACGTAATAATAGTAATTGTCTGTTTGACTGAAGATATGCTGCTAAAATGAACGATGGCTGAAGTCCATTCAGCTACTTCACTTCCAGCACCAGGATGTGATTGATCAGAATTCCAAGCCTTTCAGTGTGACAGTTGTTTGAATGTGGGGATAAAGACTCGTTTTCGGACCGTCTCCCCTGAAAGCCGTTCATTCCACAGTGGGTGTGAATGACTGAATGAAGACGGCCTGATGTGACGCTGGAAAAGTTTTGGAGGAGTTTGTTTCTAAAGCTGTTCGACCATCTGGAAAGTACTTGTGACAAAGTCGGGCCCCTTCAGGGGCCTGGCATTGTTTGTACTCACTCATACTTACTTCCTGTGACTGGATCCACACTGTAAACCTTAGATGTTGGTTTACATCCGTTCGACACTCGTCTGCATTAATGTCATAAAGTCACACGCTGTGGGGTCTGAAAGCTGTTCATTCATCTAGTTCTGTGCCCTTGGACACAATATTTGTTGTTCTCCATCAAAGTGTGTAAACCTTGCATACCATTATCCTGTCCCGGTGTTAATTTTTGATTAGGGGCAGCTATTGTTTAGGAGCAGTCATCCACTTATTGAAAGGTCGCTGGTTCGATCCCCACCCCCGCAGCCGACATCATCAATGTCTGAGTGATGCTGTTAATGCTTATTGATGCCCTGGATTGTGGTGTAAAGGCTTGGATCGGTCGGTCAGACCAGAAAGGTGTGTGTACACACACACACACACACACACACACATACACATACAGTACACACACACATGAACAGTTGTGTTGCACTCTTTTATTATCATTGAATACAGGATAAATACTGCAGATCAAACACAGTTTACTTACAAAGCTGTACCTGTGTCGTGTTGTAATTTGACCAGAATGCAGTAGTTAACTGTAATTATGATTTGACTTTCGTGGGGGCAGAAGGTCGATGGGGGGCAGGTTCCAAATAGATTACAGGGCAAACACTATAATGAAAAGGTATCAAGCAGAAAATAACGTTTGCAAGAATGATAAAATAAGACGTGTAAGCTTGGAGGAGAAATGCTGTTGTGAATGTTCAGTGTGTGTTCAGTGTGTGTCCGTGTATGTGCCGGAGCCAAAGGACCCCCATATCCCCCAACTCTGTCGTGTCCTCACACACTGTTCTCATTAGGTTCTGGCAGAAGTAGCCTTTCAGCGAGGGGGTACAAGGGAAAGACGAAAAGATGAAGACAGAGGCAGAGAGTTGGGACCATTATGGAAGGTGGGAACAGAGGAAGAGGAGGGATGAAGGAGGGAAGGGTGAGGGGTACAGGAGGGAGGTGAGAGACAGACAACTGCAGACAGGAAGGAGTAGAGAAGAGTAAGGCTGAGAGGAAGAAAGGGAGTAGGAGGGGAGGAAGGGGAGTAGGAGAGGAATGAGGGAGCAGCAGGCCAAACCACCGGGGAATGTCTGGGCAGTTTGGGGGAAAAATACAGATGCTGGGGTTTGACTGGCTGACTCGCTGCTCTGTAAGCTATTATTTCATTACTCTGTCCATTCCAAAAGACGGTTACTGATTTCAGAGTATGTAGAGAGAAAGAAGAGGCAGGCGGGTAGTTTTACGGGTAACCTCACACCACAACAAGCCCCACAATCAAATATGTGTTGAGTCAGAAGCTTCTCCTCTTCTACATTTTAGCTCCTATTTCTTAATATCGTTCAACAGAGTAAGAAGAAAACAAGGCAGCCGAGCTGCCCTGATGTGGTGTTGGAGGGACTCCCCTCATACACATTAATGCATACACACATGTATGGCTTTGTGAGGATACGCACACAATGAGGTGCTATTCTGCTGTGTGCAGACCTAATTAGAGAAATCAGAGCTGAGTGACGTTCCGAACAGAAGTTGTCAGTACATTCAACAGCACCAAGGGCAAGAAAGGCAGACGAGAAGATCAGAAAGCTCTGGATGTGTCTGTAATGATGGAGCAAACATTTGATCTGGTAGAGATGTACTGGATTTGTCAGGACACAGTGGGAATATGTAATATGAAAAATATGAAATTGAAACACCACCACATCTTCAAATGTGATGGTGAAGATGTGATGATGTTTCATGTTTTCCCACAATAGATTTTGGGGAATATGGTCAGGCTTTATTTAGTTGGTTATTGGGTTATTGGTTGTGTGTCAAAGTTGTGTAGAGTACTGACTTGTAATTGCCTGGCCAGGAGGTGACACTCTCACCTTTGGCTCTTTCCTTGTGGCTGTTAAGTAAGACCAGTAAAGAGTAGGAGGACGGGTCTCCAATAGATTGTGGTGCTTTTCTTAATAAAGGTCCCATCAGGTTGGAACAAGTTGAGGAAAGTTTTCAGGTCATTCAGAAGCCATGTTTCCCCCATCCAGGTAAGTTCCTGTCTCTAGAGATGGAGTTTAAGTCTCTTGAGGTCTTGTTCATTAATGACAAGAATGACACCACTAACACAGAATACATTACTGTTAAAATGAAACTCCCAAGTTAGCAAAAGGAACAAAAAACAAACGTCACAATGTTACAAAGATGCTGCTGATAAAGTTGATACATATTATATTCACATTTATTATTATATTAAGAAAAAAAACGTTTTAATGCTGGTGTTATCATTTTATTTTTTTGGATTTATCTGTCACACATTGAAGGCTGGTCCATGAAAATATTGTCTGATGTTAAACCAGTATGTGGAGCAAAAAAAGGGAATTGCTGTGTTATATATAGCATTTTAAGGCGTGTGAAGACTAACCCACTCATGAAATGAATAATCTGTTGGTCTGTTACAAGGCTATATCCTACATGATGCCTTAAACTTACAGGAGACAAAAAGGGATTTAATTTGACATATATAATGGAACAACACCTGACAAAATCTATTGTAACCATTTAAATGAATGTAATTTGTCATACCAAATTTTTTTTCACGTCACAACTTCCCCCACTGTGTTCGTCACTGTCACTGCGCTGCCTGTATGGCACCTTTCTTTTTAATAAAGATCAAGTTGTAATGAGTGTCTATAAGTGAACCTTCATGTCTGCACGTCATTAACCAATCAAACAGGAACAGCAGCAGAGTGACCTGCTTCACACCAAGAATAGTTCCAGCAGTGCGTCAGAGCACAGTCCTCACTAGATGTTGATGCTAGTACATACACAATATAAGGAAACAGTTATGTGATAGATAAAAGTTGAAACAAATGCATTGCTATATCTTTAAAGGAAAATAAAATGTATTAAAAAGTACAATCACGTTGTAACCCAGATGCCAACATTATTTTGTATTGGTATAAAACAAGTATTGAGTATTGTTCTTATTACTGTATTGAAATGTTACTATTTTCCTATAGGTTTCATAAAATTATTCTATTTACTCATAGAATGTGTATGAATGTCTCACCATTAATACAATCTCATATTGTTAGCATCAGCTACTTGATATAACTTTTAAAAATGTTATAAATTGAAAATGATAACTATAACAGATTTTTTACATGGCAGTTCAACATCAGGAGTTACCTTTACTCTTGTTCAAACCATTTGTGCCACAGTTAAAGTATGTTGGAGCTGTGTAGAGATCCTGTAATGTGAACTCAGAAGCAACATGTTTTCTCTTTCAGAAGTTTCATTTCTGACTGCGGTGGAGTTTCAGATTAGCATGTTAAAATCTGTACCATCAGCTCTGTAGAGAGTTAACTTTGCGATTGTGGAGTCCCCCAGGGTTCTGGTCTAGGTGTCTGATCTTTTTATCTTTTTATTAGATTGTTAATGGAGAATCGCTGCTCTGTTGATACTGTAACACTGAATTTAACGTTTCTCTCAATATAATCACTGTGGTTCTGCATTGACTGGTTCTGATTATCTTCCTGACATCTGTCTAGGGCTTGTACCCACTATGTTTGACTCCAGTCTCTCTGTTCTTGGAAAATTTCATCCTCTAAAGTGTTCAGTACCAAAAAGGACCACAGTGCTGACAGGAGCACAGTACAGTGAAGCTCTCTGAGCTGTTCATCGAGTATTTTAAGATATATAAACATGTGCAACCACAGAGAGGCCTGTGTCTGCAGATGGAAAATATCTCAGCTGAACATCTCTGCGCCACATCTGATTATTAGGCTGAAGTGAGGCCTTGCAGTGGGGACGTCCTCTTCCACATAACCATCAGACATAAACACGGGCATTTGGGATTGCTCTCTCCCTCCTACTCGGTCCAAACACTTACGCTTGCAGAAATGATGGCTGTCCTTGTTGGTGTGGGTGAAGCTCCATGACTTGGCTTGTTGCCTCAGTGTTACAAACGACCCAGCCCTACTATACATAGCATCATGTACTCACAAGCATGCAGGGACTCGTGCAGGTTCTTCTGCATCTATGGCTCTGTTAAATCCTCTAAGTGTCTCTTATTGAGCTACTCTGCTGTACTTTCTCTTCTTCTCATGCATACACTCAAGCACACACACACGTTCACTGACCTAATATCTACATTCAAGAATGACCTCACCACTTGAGTCTCGTCTCAGGTTTCATACAGGCCCACCAGTCTAACACACACATACCTAGACACTCCTTCATTTCTCATACTCACACACACACACACACACACACACACACACACACACACACACACACACACACACACACACACACTCACACACAGCAGAGCGTGTTAGAGGAAATGCTGACCAGATAAAGTGGCTTTGTGCAGGCAGGATAAAAGTGTGCTAGAGCAAGCAAAGGCACGTGACTGAGTTCCAATCGGAATGGGAGGTGTACGAGGCCACGTAACCAAATTTGGAAAGTGAATCCAACACATGGGTTCAAAAGACATTCTTCTACAAACAGCCGACTGGCTGCACCCACAGCTGTAAGGCCAAGGCATCTCGTGATCATTTCTCACAGGGGACCACTGTGTCCTTTGAAAACATGCTGGATGATAGCGGGAAATCTATGTCCAAGTTCTGTTCCATAATATGATCAAGAGTTTTTCATTTGATGAAGTTCCAGTGTGGATCATTAGGTTTGATTAAAATGAAGCTGGGCAAGCACTGAAAAAGTCTATCTTCTAGCCCACATGTATTTACAAGCTGATGGTGGAGAGAATAAAACCGCAGCTTTCTCTTGCAACATTTACCCTTCCTAACCCTACCAGGACCCTGAATGTCTATTCAGAAGAAGAAGAAAAAGAGAGAGTGTTTCCTTCAGGCTTGGTTTATGGCTAACCACAGCTTATATCCTGAGAGACTGGCTGTTATTGGCTGGATTTCCACAGATGGTCAAACTATTAACACCATTTTCTCTAGATCTGTAGATTTTCAACATCCGTCTTGCTTTTGCAAAGACTGTATCACAGTTTACTCTGAAGTGCTGCTGACTGTTCTAATAGATTTGGTGCTCAGTAGTAACCTGCTGCACTCAGTTTTTAGTTTGTAATCTTAAAAAAATGAAAGTTAAAATTGATTAATTGTAAAAATTTTCCTTTTTTTGTCAAAGTGAATTCAGAATGATGAACCAAACTGTGATGGAGGTGAACAAACGCTTCAGATCAGCTCTATAAAACAAAACCAGACCTTCTTTACAAATAAAACACAAAACAAATCTGCTCAACGCAAAACATTGAGTGGCACCAACCATCTATCCATCCATCCATCCATCCATCCATCCATCCATCCATCCATCCATCCATCCATCCATCCATCCATCCATCTATCCATCAATAGCAATGCGTGTACAGTATCACGTGACTACAGCTCATGGGAGAGACTTGCTCCTCGCCTCTCGCTCTCTCCCTTGTCAATATATAATATATATATAATTTTAAAAATCTGCAATGTAGTCAAGCCACATATCTTGAAGCGTGAGTAAGTGAGGGAATACTGTATCCTGTTTATCTCTATCTCACAATGGTAAACGATCTCCTTTAAAAATAAAGTCTGTGCCACCGTCATACCACCTTGTGTTGTGGATCACGTAGTGTGATATACTCTCCTGTGTTCTGTCCTCAGTGAAGTACATCCGTGAGGTTTCTCCACTCTTCAAGAAGCCGTCCCTTGTGGCCGACCTGCCGTGGGACGGTATCCGCCCTCAGTCGCCCAGCTATAGTGGGAGCGAAGATTCGGGGTCGCCAAAACACGGCAGCTGCTCCTCCTCCAAAGACAGGAAGGTCATAAACCTGAAGATGTGCTTCATCAGCAGGAACCTCACCATGCCAGATCTGGAGAACAGGTACAGGTGGACGCCCCTCCGTGGTGGTGTGTATCGGAGAGAGAAGGAGCAGCTCGTGGGAGGACGAGTGTCGTTGAGTGTGTGTGTGTGTGTGTGTTCAGTGTGTGTTGATTAGATAAGAATGTTTGTTCTGTAAGAGATAAGGACCCTGACAGCAATGGTCTTTGTGTTGTGTTTGTGGATATAAATAAATAGTAGATAAAATAAAGCAAACTGAAAATATAAAAATTTGCATTGCTTTCGCGATGACTGTGCTTTGTAGATTGAGATAATTCATTGTGATCAGGAATGTCTTTTCTTTCCTTCTAATCAATAGTAATCCAGTTGTCATCCTCATCCGTGGGTAAAGTTCCTGCTAGGAGTTATTTATATCGCCATGGAAATATTACTCATGAATCATTACATTGTGCACACGTAAACAAGAGCAGTGACAGAGTGTCCAAATCTAACATTTGTTACGCTGTTATTTCTGTTTTTACATGGGATTCATAAAATGATCACAAACACGTACACAACTTGTGCAGCACCAAGGCCCATCACTTCTCAGGCCTCACAGTAATAGCTACACGTGTAAAAAGTCTTGTAAACTACAGTAGTATCTCGAGATACGAGTTTAATGTGTTCTGTGAGTGAACTCGTAAGTCAAGCAAATTTTCCCCATTTATTTCCCCATTTCATTTCACTCATTTCCATCCTTGTAAAAAAGCCCCACACCCCATAAATTATGGGAAAAAAACATATTTTTATCAACCAATAGACATGCAGACTTTACCTGTGTATAACTGATTATGAACGAGTTACGTAAACAATCATAAAGTATGAAAAGAAACACAAAACTCACGAGAACGCAGGAGCTACGTCTTTACTCCACCAACGAGAACGAGATCCGGTGTCAGCTCATGTTGTATCAATCCGCCAACACTTGGTAAAGAACAAGATCCGGTCTCAACTGATGTATCCATCCGCCAACACGTGGTAAATAATGAGATCCGGTCTCAGCTGATGTTGTATTTATCCACCAACACCTGATAAAGAACAAAATCTGATGTCAGCTGATGCTGTATCCATCCACCATCCTCGAGATACAAGCCGGAAACACGGATTTTCGCTCGTTTGTCAAACAAAAATATGGACAGAGTGTATCTCAAGGTAGTACTTTATATCATGATTATCTGCCATTGATTAAGTAAGCATGCTAAGGAGATGACCTTAACAGGCTCTTTTTGTAAAAGGATTGTTTCTCTACATGAGCTGCGGTTGCTTCAGCCCCTCAGTGGTGATTTACATTTATTTCAGGCTGCTGGAGCTCCACTCCCCCGACGGCCAGCACACGGTGGTGCTGCGCTGCAAAGACGGCCCCTCCGCTAACTCCTGGTTCACGGCCATCCACACCAACATCGCCGCCCTGCTGCCACAGACTCTGGCTCACATCAACGCTTACCTGGGGGCCTCGTCCTCCACCTCTGCCCACCCCCATCTGAAACACATCGGCTGGTTGGCTGAGCAGGTATTTTTCAGCTCACATATTTGTCGCACAGAGGTGATCATCCTTTACAGTCGTGAATTAACTTTTGCTGACTGGCTGCTGATCTTTAAATGTTCGATTCTGTGCAGCAAACGGCAAAACAGTGTTTTCAGCTGTAATATTTATAGGCTGGTAGCAGGAAATGATAGAGATGATAGAAATGCACCCACACCAATTAATTTTTTCCATCACAAGTAAAGGATGACACACATAAACTACATTCCACACAATCTCTACTGGAAGGCATTCTGAGGAAAAAAATTTTGGTGGACTAAGGTAATTTAGAAGTTAATTAATTTAGAAACATTAATTTAGAAATAATTCCAGTTGAAATCTATCAAATTATATAATTATATACAGTCATGAGTGTTAAAACCACACAATTGGGCAAAGTACACTGTTAACACATCCTCATCATGGTGTGCATGACTTACTGCTGCACTCCTTCCTCATTTTAGAGAAAAATTTCACCAGGGCATTGTGGTTTGGAAATTTGGAGGCTCATAATTCGAGCCGTTCAGACTCAGACGTTCTTTTCACGTTTTTGATTTTTTTTCATGAGTGAAAATAGTTTAAAAAAAAAAAAAAAAAAAAGATAAAAAAAAATTTTAATATGTGAGTTTATTTTTTATGTTTTCAAAGAGATGAGAAGGTCAGCGGAGAGGGCGGTGTCTCTGCAGTGTGTGTGTGTCACTAGGAACAATTCACCAATATGGTAACCTGAGGGAATTTTAATGCTTCCTGGTCACAAACCACTTCCTGTCTTCATGGTGTTGCCAAACGTCTTGTCTGCGTCTCCTCCAACACATTGTTTTGTTATCGCTGCTCTTGATGCCTTCTCCCAGAAGCTCCTCACGGTGTGATTTAGATCATTATTAACATAGAAAGTAAAAAGCAGCCATAAAAATCTTTTCACACTATTAACATTGACTTCTGCGAGCGATCCATGGTTCACATGTGGCTGAAACGTGGACGACAATCCAATTCCAACACGGATCAGCAGCAGCCTGTTACACCACAACATTAAGTATCGTATACTTTCTCTTTATGACATCTGGGAGGATAAGAAATTGTGTGTTCATGACCCAAGGCCTAATGTTTTTGGGTTGTAGTCTTTCAATCCCGCTTTTAGAAACACAAAATGTTAGCAATGCCCCTTACAAACGTGTTCAGTTTGGTCCCGTTCACCTGCTAACAAACAGTGATCTGGGTAGGTTTTTGACGGTCAAAGGTCACTGTGATTTAACAAAGCAGGTTTTAAGCCAGAGCCAAAAAATTTATCACTTAATTGTTCAAAAAATTCACCCAAATCATATAATTTGTTGTCTAAAATGGATTTATTACCATAATAGGTCAAAGGTCACATTCGCTGTGATGTTTAATGCAAAAAGTCTAATTATAAATTATCTCATGTGTGTTCTTGAATTTTGACATTATCAAGGTAATCATATATTATTTATATTGAGGGCGTATAGTGGTTAGCACTGTTGCCTCACAGCAAGAAGGTCATGGGTTCAAATCCCAGCATGGCCATTCTGTGTACAGTTTGCATGTTCCCTGTGTCCAAATGGATTTTCTCAGGGCTTCCCCCCACCATTAAAAAAACCTTGCTTTTCCAGGCTCTGTAAATGTATTTTCTAAACACATGACTTTTCATCAGCTTGCTTTCACTTTCACTGCATAAACCCGGACTAATGCGATAACCTCTGCAGCACACAGGAAGAGTTTGTTATCTTGAATTAGATTTAGTCCTGAACTCAAACATGTCCATTTGAGAGTAAACTGGTGCCAGTCTCGGATCACTCTGACTCTGAATACCATCTTTTGACTTTGATGACGCGTTGGTTCAATCTGTGGGTGTCTGCGTGTGTTTATCTGACCAGCTTCAAACAGGAAGCCCTTATAGAAGTTGTCGTTGTTTTGCACGGTTTCCTGTCAGAACCCACCTACTCGCCTTGGCTGCTCTATCACCATCGGTTTCACGTTGGTGCTTTTCACTGTTCACCCAATCGCTCATCCTTGACTCAGACAAACACACAACATTCTATTACGTACCTCAGAATTCTGGTCAGACTGTCAAAATGAGTGATGCAACTGATGTACTCTGTCATCACTATGACGACCCTGCACCTTTTAGGAGGTACACTCTGTTGAGCAATGTGGGAGTATTCCCTTACTTACATTACACTAAAGAGAATAAAACCACATCAGTGAACTATGTCTACTATATACCCTTTGTTTAAATCCTAGATTTTTGTCTTAATTTTGAACTCTGTTCTTCAGGGTACAGAAACATAATCCTGCTGTATTGTTGGATGTGTGATTACCCAATGGTACGATTAATGGAAGGATTGTACTGAACAAAAGATGACTGAAACATGACTTTGGTGACTTTATGTTATTTAGCTTATCAATCCTGACATGTCTCTTTCAGGTGCAGCTGGAAGGTGGGCGGCAGCAGTACAAACCGCTGGTCATGGCTCTGACGGAGAAGGACATCCTGCTGTTTGAATCGGTGCCGTGGAGCAGAGAGTCCTGGTCCCTGCCTTTACTCACCCACCCACTGCTAGCCACGAGGTAAGGACAACCCACGGAAGGACGGGGCCAGGTAAGCCTCATGCCGCTAGAGCAGGGGTCCACATCAGGGGTCGGTGGTTGGAGAAATTAGAGGAGCACAAAGATAGATTTAAGAAGTGGATTGCATCTCCAAACTGCACAACTGCTGCTAGTTTTGTTGCAACCGGAGAGATAATAAGTCGTCTAAAAATCGTTCACAGATGAAGTTGACAGTGAATACTCGAATCTACTGCTACACAACAAAGTCCGTTGGATGTCCAGGGGGGAGGTTGTGCATCGCTTAGTTTCTTTTTTAGAACATGTGAAAACATTCCTGAAAAGCAAAAACCTGAACTGCCCACAACTGGAACACATTCTGAAAGAGTCAACAGACGCCCATCACCATCACACACTGAGCAGGGATTATTTACAAGGAGCGATCGTTGATAAGCGTGCTGCATTTGGGAGCAGATTTAAAGAGTTCTTCAATGCAACAAAACATAATACATTAATACAGTAATGGAAGGTAAACTTAAAGCACCAAATGTCAGACAACAGAGTAGTCATGTGGTGTCATTCACACCAGGATGCACTGTAAAATCAACATTTAATCATGAATCTCATTATGTATTTGTAGCCTTCAGGCTAATAAAGCTACAAATACACTTAAAGCCTGTGTTGCCTTCATATAAGGCTTTTGATTCTTTGCAGCTCCAGACAGATTTGATCCAACATGACTCTTTGAACATTCTGGGTGTGCTAGAAAGTCTGGAGTCCTCCATCAGGAAACAGCTGTCATTAAGTCCTGAGAGAACCGAGCTGACTCATTACCTCTTTACAAAATTTGTGTTTTGATCAGATTTTTAATTTCTTGTTTCAAATGTTTATCCATCCATTTTCTTGTTGATGAGACGATCATAATCGTCTTCATCTACACTTGCTTATCTGCCTAGTGGGTCACGGTTTTCCTGGGGCCTACCCCAGCAGGCTACGGGTGAAAGACAGGGTACCCTCCAAATTAGACGCCAGCTCATCGTGGAGTTTTCAAATATCTATTCATATCAAAATGCTTCTGGATGGGACATTTTTTGCAAATGCACTATCAATTCTCTCAAAGGAATCATTCATTCATTCATTTGCCTTATCGCTTCATCCGCTTGCACGGGGAGCTGGAGCCTATTAAGCTGACTGAAGGCGTGAGACGGGGGAAACTCAGGGCATGACGCCAGTGCACCGCGGAGCCACACAGACAAACACGCACACACTGACTCCTACGGTCAATTTGAGACCGGCCAATTAACCTGAAGCGCATGTTATTGGTGATGGGAGGAGGCCGGAGAACCCAGAGAGAACCACGCAGACAAGGGGAGAACATGCAAACACAAAGAGTGGGACTCAAACCCAGAACCGCCTTGCTGTGCGGAGACAGCGCTACCCACTGCACCACCGTGCCGCCCTCAAAGGAATCCACTGATATTCAATATCGATTGTAACTGGGTCAGTGTGGGAGGCTTCACCATGCAGCCATGAGTTACTGTGGGACGTGTTTCTGTGCGGAAACTCCCACCTGTGGAAAATGTTTCCAAAAAAGAGTGGAGGAGAGGAGAACCCTTCACTAACTTTCATATGCATCACAAGAAGAACTAAAGAGATTGTCTTATAATAAGTTCCATGTATTTGAGAATTTTTTTCTGACATTCAAATGGAATTTTAAATTTACATTAATTGAAATTAGAAATGTGCAAATTTTGTTGTCTGATTGCATCAGAAAGTGATATTTTGGTGCAGATTTTTCCAATTGGTTCGGCATTAGCTGAGACTTTTCAGTCTTTTTTGAAATATTCATCGGCCTTTGTTCTTGAATGTGTCAAATTCAAGTCACCCATAATCATTCTCTATAAACCTATGCTTCTATGTTCCTATGCTTCTTTTTATGTCATGTGTATTTATGTAATTACGTAACGTGTTTTAGTCTGTGTCAGCTACTGTTATGTGTCTTCATGTAGATGAGCAGATGATATATTGAATTCCCTTCGGGATTAGTAAAGTATATATCTATCTATAACAGAACCACATCATTGTGTAGATTTGTTCACGCGGCACAGATCTGATCATCACTGAGGTTGTCTGACCTGCCCTTCCTTTGAGCGAGTGATAAATGTGTGTGTTTTCTCCAGACTGGTTCACTCTGGCAGCGCCAGGAGTTCCCCTGCCCAGGGCTCAGACCTGGTTTTCGCCACTCGCACAGGCACGGGGCGAGGCATTGAGTCGCACATCTTTAGGGTGGAGACCCACTGGGATCTGTCTTCATGGACTCGGGCGATGGTGCAGGGGGCCCACGCTGCTGCTGAGCTCATCAAAGAAGTCTCCATTGGTGAGTGTGTGTGAGAGCGTGTTAAATGAAATGAAGCCTCCCAGTGATGCTGGGGAAGAATCAATGAAGCAGTAAATCAGAAAACAAAAGCTTCTCCCCATAAGGTCCATAAGACCTGTTTACTTCAGGAAATTTGATGCTGACAGGCTGGAAGACTCTCAGCGAATAGATGAACCGCTTTGACTCCTTTAGTGACTCATCAGTAATTAGAGTTGAATAACATAAGCATCAATATTAATGTTTTGTGAACAATGAGAATGTCCACCAGCTCTTCTACTGGTCCCCACACCTCCTCAGAGTGTTTTAGCGTCCTTCAGCTCCTTGTTTTGTTTTTTAATCCGGAGCTTTAATGTTTTCCTCTCATCTGTTCAGCTGATAAATAACATATTTACCCAATAAACAGGATCTGTTATGGAGCGGATTAGTTTATCTTATACACCCTGGTGTTGATATTTGATATGTCCACATTAAACTCATTATGTGATGCAATAGAATACAACACTGCAACCTCAGGAAATACCACAGAACTGATGGAGAGCCTCGGGTGTGTGTGTGTGTGTGTGTGTGTGTGTGTGTGTGTGTGTGTGTGTGTGTGTGTGTGTGTGTGTGTGTGTGTGTGTGTGTGTGTGTGTGAGTCATGTGGACGGTTGATGAATTAGTGTTTGTTCTGTACATTGTGTGTGTGGTGTGTGTCAACACACATCAGTTAGTAGCAGTGTGTTAAAGTGAGTAATCCAATCTGTGAACAGAAGATGTGGCCTCACCTTCGTCATTGTGCTAACAAACTAACGCCAAGCAGAAGTTATTTTTCTTTAGAAAACATTTTTTACACAACCTGATTTGTACATGAATTGTTTTTTGTGGTTTGTTTGTTTTTTTCAGCTGACCACATAAATAGTGTCTTGATTTGCAAAAGTCTTCACACTAGACCTACTCTGTCCGGAGTCCCCTCCTTTACCAGGTGTAGCCGTTGGGTAAAAGCAGCTCCGTGCAGGAAAAGCAGAAGTGGGAGCAGTAGAAGGGAATTTGTTCAGAGCAGAACAATAGCTGGCTGCCGGTGTCGCACTGGAAACCCTCAGACATTTTTTCTTCCTCTTTGCTGTTCTGCTGCTGCACAAATACACTTTTGTGTCGAACACTGAAGCTCGTCGAGTTACAGCGATGCGCGGGGACGTGGTTCCACCACACAGCTCAAACTGCAACAGTTTGGATCGGTATTTAAAACAGAGAGGAACATCTCACTCCGTTAAATGCAGACGCTCCAACCTCTTTCTGATTAATTTCTTAATAATGTTACTGCCCGGGGCTCAAGTTGGAAACTGAGAAGCACTTAAGAAAAACAAAAGAAGATTTTGAAGAATGCAACGCACGAGAGTGATGAACAATCCATGGTGAATCCCCTGAGAAGAATGTGTTAATGTGTTAGTGGCTCGTGTCCACTCACCCACTGGGTCCTGTCTCACCTCTGCATTACCCACACACACATGCTTACACCTGCTCCTTCTTCCTGTCAACCCCACCCCAATCAGGGTGCACCCTGAACAGGCAGGACGTTCGCCTCACGCTGCACTATGAGAAGGGCTTCACCGTCACGAGGGAGCAGGCAGATCCGTCCGTGGGCGCTGTGATGTTTAGATACCCCTACGAGAAGCTCCGAATGTCTGCCGACGACGGGATACGCAACCTGTACCTGGACTTTGGGGGTCCAGAGGGAGAAATGGTGAGTGAGCAGAAACACAAAGAACACACAAAGTTTTCTTCCGTTTGTTCTAGAGCTCCTTGTTGCGTCATTGACGGCCGTAACATATGACAGTGGTCCCTAACCACCTGCTAACTTTTTTATTCATTTATTCATTTATTTATTTATTTATTTATTTATTATATTTATATTAGCAGGTCTTCGCTGTGGCTGTTTCCAGGCTGTTTTATATGAAGTCAGATGTAGCTGCAGAGAAAGTGTCAGCGTGTGACCGCATATGTCATCTAATAATTGTATTAAGCCTTGGACAGAGACCTCCATGTGATTGAATGGACTCCTTAAATTGACTGAGTCAGAATGAATGAATGAATGAAAGCTTTTTTATTTTGTGGTAGTAAACTAATAAAATAGACTGAACAGAAAAACAAACATTGAACAAATCATTGAAAGTAGATAAAATGGCAATACCCACCGCTTCTCAACTGCGTAATTAACGATCAGTACGCTCAAACATATATAGTTATGCATAAATATTTACAAAAACAGAAAAACAATAAAGTAAACTAACAGAAATTTGCGAAAAGCAAGTAGTAAAAATAAACGTAGTGCATATAAACAAATACATAAATGATTTATAACAACACCAGGTTGTAAAATGTTCAATGTAAATAGTGTTTTATATATGTGGGTCTTTCAAAAGTAATAATATGGTGAAAGAATAAGAAAAGTTTTTTGGGTTGTTTTTTTTTGCACCCTTGTGCACAACATTGCACTAAATATTGATAGAATAGTTAGTAATTGAGTTAGTAATGATACACAAACAATACTTGAAGGATTTTGTTTTTGAGTTTTGCACAACTCTTTGGATAAACAAACATGCACTGGGTCAAATTGACCCACAACATCAATGTCATTTGTGACAGATGAACATAGACGTAGGGTTAAAGCCTTTCTCCCCTCCTGTACCTGTTGAAAACCATGTTTTTGTAAAGCTTTTCAAACTGGGTTCTACTTGGACATGGCTTGAGCTCCCCACCCAATCCATTCCACAGCCTTGCTCCACAAACAGAAACACTAAAACACTTTCAAGTTGTTCAAATCCTCTGATGTTTTAAATTTAGCTCCCCACCCTGACCATAATCCCCATCTCTGTCAATGAACAACTTTTTCCCAGGATGTAAATTGTTTTTTTGCTTTTAACATGATTTGTGCTGTTTAAATATGGACCAGGTCTATGAATTTTGGATTTTAAGAATAACAAATAATTGTGATCTCTACAACGAGTGTTATGAACAATTCTTATGAACCTTTTCTGCAGTTTGGATAGAAGTTGTATTGTACATTTCAATAGAAGTTGTATTGTACATTGCACAGTAATGTAAATATGGTAAAATAAGTGGGCAGTAGAGAATGTGGACTGAATTGTGGTCCAGAAAGTGTTTTGCTTTGCTCAGAACTGAAGTGCTTCTTCATATTTTATTTTGTATGTTTTACATGAGCCTTCCAGTTTATTTTATCATCAGTTATTACCCCAAGAAATTCGTTTTCATATACTCTTTCCAATATCAACCCCATCTACTTGTATCTAAGCTTGTGTGTTCTTTTTACAATTTCTGAATAACATGAATTTGGTTTTACTTAAATGTAAATATAATCATTTTTTTCCTTCAAATCACAACATCAGCTTGTACATTTCAGCCCTGATCTTCTGCAACAGCTCAGATAAATCCCATCTGCAATGTCATCTGCAAACAATACTAATTTTAATATTTTAGAAACAGTTGTAAATGTAAACAGTTTTGAACCTAACACTGACCCCTGGGGGATGCCACAAGTAATGTCCAGGCAAGATGATGTACAGTATATTCCCCCAACTTCACAAATAGTTTTCTGTTACTTAAAAAACTAATCACACAATCAGATTTTTGTATAAAATACAATGACATCAAGTGGAGCACATTGCTCTGCTAACAATCCTGCACATTTGTTTAGCTCACTGGTCCCCAAACCAGGGCCCGCGGGTCAGATGTGGCCCACCTCCACATTTGGCATGGCCCCCTGAACAGTATCAGAAAAACACCCTGGTTATTATCTATTTCATTAATGGTGTTATTTATTTCATGACTTTTTTCTGTTAAGATCCCAAAAAGGGTTTTTAATATTTGCTTGTATGTGAAGTCGATAAATATTTACATTTAGGCATCCCTGCGATCATCACAGGTTTTCTGTTACATACTGACCCTGGCCCCCCATCAGAGAAGGGAAAAGTTATGTGGCCCTTAAGGGAAAAAGTTCAGAGACCCCTGGTTTAGCTTGTTTAACTCATGTCCCACTCCTTGACAAAGTTTTTCAGAATTCTGTTGACTAGTTTTTCGATAAGAAAAGTAGGAAATTGAAAAAGGCATGTCTTGCAGTGTCATATAAAATCTTCAACAATTCTTCAACAAGTCACCAAGACTACTCTCACCATCTTAATCTGTATTAATAGTGTGTAGTTTATAGTTTTAAACCGTCCCTAAAAAAAGCACTACACCATGCTGAATAGTGTTCCTTTGCAATCTCGGCACAGATAGTAACTTCTTTAATGTTCAAACTTTCATAAATGGTCCATCTGTGTTTCCCTAAATTAATTTAAAAGCGCACACATCAGACATGAGCTGCTCAGTGGAATAAATATGTGAACATTAATCTGACAGACTCTGTCCTTCTCCTCCTCTCCCCCATCTGCAGGTGTTCGACCTGCACTCGGGTCCGAAGCCGGTGGTGTTTGTCCTCCACTCCTTTCTGTCAGCCAAGCTGACCCGTATGGGTCTGCTGACGTGAACCAACAAAAGGACCGCAGCGTGGAAGAGAGGACACCCCCCCCCCCCCCGGCACCGCAAAAAGGCACAAAATCCTGATACTGGCGTTTAATTTGTGTTTTTATTTTTAACTCTTTATGATTTCTTGATTCAAAGGTGACATTAGGCCTGAGCCGGAGCTGCAAGGGAGGTTTAACCCTTCATAGTGTTGATTGTCTCAAAAATACGCCTTCTGTTCCAGCTGCCCCACAACCTCTTGCAATGCTTTGAATTGTAAGCATGGGTAAAAGGAAGCAACGCTTTGCTTGATGTCATGAGGTGTTAAGAGACCATTCCAACATTCCACGAGATAGTGTATTCAGTTCCATTCTCATTATGTGACCGATGTAAACAAGAAGCAAACAGCCGTGATGTCCTCCTGAGATTCCATCACTAGTGCACCTCAAGCAAAGTGTGACTGAAATATAGTAAGGAAAGGAAGAATTTTTTAGACAATTAACACATGACTGAGCACAAGTGGCTAAAATGTTGTTTTCACTACTATGCCTATATTCCATGACAGCCTTCCAACGTGTCTTTTTAAAGAGCTGTTTGTCCTTGTAAGAGAAAGATGCTGTTTTAGAGACACAATGCAGTGAAATGATTGGAGATTATGCAAATGAATAAAGGTGTGTGTGTGTGTGTGTGTGTGTGTGTGTGTGTGTGTGTGTGTGTGTGTGTGTGTGTGTGCGTGTGTGTGCGTGTGTGTGTGTGTGTCCTGTACCACATGCTTTTGTTGGCTTGATAGTGTGCCTGCTGTCTGACAGACTCACCTTTTAGCACATTATCCCAAACTACTGTTGCAGTCAGGATTGCCAACTGTGCCTTTTCACATGTAGATGAAGACACTCTTCATACTTTTTCCTTTTTTATTTCACACAATAAGAGAGTTTCAAGCTTTGACATGTGCGAGCAATAGTATTACTCTTATAGTGTAAACCATGTTACTTTGTTTTTACCTTGTTTATTTTATTATCTCATGATAGCATGACTTCCTGACATCAATCTTTGCATCAGATGATGACACGACTGTGTGTTACCTCCTTACCCCTCACTGAATGACACTATAACATCTCTGTCTGTGTTTGTTGCTGTTGCCACATTCCACTCTGCATGAGATTCCTTGTCTCTTTAACATTCCTCCAGCTTCTCTGGGTAAAGACAGTTTAGTAGGTATGGTTTATGCCAGCCATCACAAATGACAGCGGTACTCATCTATTTTAGTCACCCGAGCTTGCACCTAGGTGTTGTCCCCCAGGTGACCCCCTCAGTAGAGAGATGACTGTACACATCATGATTGTAACTTATTACACATCTCCTCAATGCCCCCGAAACCTTGAGGAGCTCACTTGCTAGTTGCCATCTGGAGCTTTCAGTCCCTTCCCGTGGTCTTTGTTTGGTTGTCATGGAGATGGCTCAGTTCTCATCATGTAACTTTTTCATGAAATGTACCTTGCTTTGTGACAGGTGTGATAGTTACTCCCCCATGTTTGGTTTTGGATCGCCTCTACTGGTATTCCCTGACTGCCTACTGATCCCGGGTCCTTGACCTTTGACCTCATGCCAGTCATTATTCAATATTCAGAATCAGACTCAGAACAAATATTATATTGTGTTATTTGTTTGGAAACATCACATTTCCTGTAGAAATTATACGTGTGAAACATGTTGTTTACAACAATTTCATCTATTTAGCATACATCTTTATTATGATAATCGATAAATGAACTGGGGAAACGACTGCAGTAGAAATCTGCTCAGAGCTTAGTTGAGGCGCTCTAGAGAAAACAGATAGTATTGAAAAAAATTACAACCAGCAGAATGGGGAAAAAATTCATAATATAAATATAAGTAAGAATGACACAATGTGAATAATGAGTGTTTGCTCGTTGCTATTTTTAACTTTCACTCAAAGCTCAGTTTTAGTACTTGGATCAGTATGTCCCAGTGGTTTACCCACAGCTGGTGTCTGTTTCTACTGTCCCTCCAGTCTTCTGATAAAGATGCAGGAAGTTCCCATGATGACAGCTGAGTAAACTAATGGAGACCATTAGATATAGTTAAAAGCTCTGGAAACAGCTGTTCACTGGTCCTATTATTAAAGGATTCTGATTCTGATATAGTTTAGTTATCATATAGTCATAATTATTTGCCAAACTGATATTCACAAGCTCAAGAATGGAAAAAAAAAACTAAGTCATTCAAATTTTGGTACAGACGGCCTACAGTTTATATAAGCTAACACCGAATTTGTCTAAAAAAAAAAAAACAATGACAGTCCTCTCTTAAGTTCATGTTTTTAGAGTGATGAGACTTTACTCATAAATGTGTTCAACATGACAGCATTTTCTGGAGCTTGCTTTGGTTCAAGGTACATGTTGTTTTCACTGACTCTCCATTGGAGCTTCTGGCCACCTTTTTAGCCTCAGGCAATGTAGGAAAACAAGATAACTATTCTTTTCTTGGAAAAGAACACAATTAAGTTTGAATGACACACATTAGGTCTATGAATTTTTTAATCTTTTAATCTTTTTTGTCCTTTCAATGATTTGAACAACAATTATGTGGCTTTTGATTTTCTAAAGCTGTTTTTCAAGCTGTATTTGAGAAGCTGTGAAGAGAAACAGCTTTTTTCCTGACGTAGCATTGAGAGCCACAGTGAGGTGTTGTACTGCATCATTCTATTTTTCACCACATGATATGTTAGTCATTACTTCTCCAACTCTCCATAGATATGAGTTAACTTGTTCAACGTTCAATAAGCCACAGCCTGTCCTGTTTCGAGCGTAATGCACTAGCCAATCAAACCCCTTTAAATCTGTGAATGTACTCCTCTATCACATGATTATTTTAATCACCTTTCTCTTTATGTTGTGAAACTCTAGCTATGTTGTCTATGCAAAGCAGTGCTTCAAAGGAGGGGTGTTTGAACCAAAGGTAATATCTGGCAGCTTGCGTCCAACACAATCATCAAACTGAAAAGTCACAAAAGGAGACAAATGCTGCTGCAATAACCTGTCATATGCAAAGTATTTTAGACTTCCTTCCGAGATACAGTATACAATGGATGATAATGTAATAATCTCAAATGTAAATCTTTACCAATAAACTTGTCACAAATTATATGGATTATGTGTGATTTTTTCTTGACGATTTAGCTATCGGGGCGGCAGTGGCTCAGTGGTAGAGCGGGCGGTAGAGCGGGTCGACAAATGTTCCAAGATTGGCAGTTCGATTCCTGCTCCCACCCAAAAACACCCGGAGTGTGAGCTGACGGTGGGAGGTGTCAACTCACCTCCGGATCACTGCTGAGGCGCCCTTGAGCAAGGGGCCGTCCCCCTCACAAGCTGCTCATTTGGGGCAAACCGAGAAGGAGCTGCCTACCACTCTACCTCCCATTGCATGCTTACAGGCCCCCCTGTGTGTGGTTGTGTGTATTACAGGAGCTTGTACACACTAATACAGTGCACCCTCTGTCTTTGCGGTTAATGCGTTCCAGGAACCACACACGATTATGAAATCCGAGATCGCGATCTATTTATCTTAATATTTACGATAACTTAAACGTTTATGAACCCTCCCCATACTGATATTAAACCTTCTATCTGTTTTACCTTTTCCCACACTTTTATCAACTATTTAAAGTACTTTTGTTTCTCAGGAAAGTCCTAGACTCACGAAACGTAGCACGCTTCACCGTCAGCCAATAGAATGCGCGTACGGTATCACGTGACTGCCTACCAAAAATGAGGTGAAGTCGCGAGCGTTGTTGTGGGAGGGCGCACTGTATTTCAAAATAAAAGTCTCACTAGTCACAACACCAGATGCAATATTAACAAAATAAAAGGTGGTTGAAAATCCCAAATTAAACACTGATTTATTTATTTTTTATTAAAAAAAATACTCATGTATTTAGAATTATTTACTTCCTTATTTTGCTTACTGTTTTATTTACACGTTTTCTTTTTTTTTTTTGTCTGCATGTATTCTCATAGTTTAACCCCATAAAAGGAGGTCAACTTTTTATGAGATCAATGCTTATTTTAGTCTTGCAGCAAAATCCTTTATATACAGTATTTTAATGCGTGCATGTGACCATCACCAGTCCTCTCTGGGAACTAAATTGCCGGTCTTTATTAGAATTTCCTATTGTGAGCCAGAGAATGCCACATACAGCACTTCAAACTCGTGCCAACTAATGTTTTTGCGTCCACCAGATGTCCTACTAGAGCAAAGGAAGACTCGGCGTTTGCGCTGGACTCAACCAATTGGATGAAAGCTTTCAAAGCTTCATGACGCTTCATCTAAACATTACTAACAAAAATAACAGCCAGAGAATAAAAATCTGGGCGGAAAGCAGAACAGTGCGATGAAATGACAACGTCAACATTACAGGTAAGCTACTGTTAGCTAGCTGCCATTGCTCGACTTCATTTTGACATTATGCAAGCTAACTTGTTAGCCAAACAGCTGACGCTAACTAGCGTTAGCTGAGCCTACGTACATTGCTTTAATACTTTGTCTTGCAAATATAAGTATTTACATGAATATGGTGCTATTGAATACATAATTAAAACAATAACACCACTAACTGTCGTCCTTGTTGTTAAAAATGTATAGATAGTTAATGTTTAACCTTTTAATGATTATCAAAGGTTATTGTAGCATGCGCTGTGTGACGGCTAGCTAGGCTAGGGCTGTAATAGTTTGTCTTGCTAATATCAATATTTACATAAATCTTTTGCGATTGACTAATTAGTTGAAACAATAGCACCACTAACTGTGGTTCTGGGTGTTGATATGGGATCGATAGTTAATGTTTAACCTTTTAATGGTTATCAAAGGTTATAGCATGTGCTATGTGACGGCTAGCTGGGCTGTGGCTCCTGCTTGCAGACACTAGATACGATAAAAGACAGATTTTATACAGTGAACATTTTGGTCTCGTAACTTTGTGTGTGTAATAGAGAATAATTTATTATTGAAAGGACGAAAAAGCTGTAGAAACGTTCACAACACGGGCTGCACACAGTGTTTTGGTTGATGTTTAGGTGATGTGAGAATGTGTACATCCCCTGCTCCTATTTTACCCACCTTATATGAAACGACGACTGTATGTCTTTGCATTTGTTGCAGAAAGCGATTGATCTTGTGACCAAAGCCACAGAGGAAGATAAGGCAAAAAATTATGAAGAGGCCCTGCGCCTGTACCAGCATGCCGTGGAATACTTTCTCCACGCTATCAAATGTGAGTACCGCAGAAGTTGATCCAATTTCATAAATTATTATTGGTACAAAACTTTGGTGGGTTCCTCTCACATTCTTGCTTTACTTCTTTTTCCAGATGACACCCACAGCGACAAGGCAAAGGAGAGCATACGAGCAAAGTGTAAGCAGTATCTGGATAGAGCAGAGAAGCTGAAGGATTATTTGAAAAATAAAGACAAACAAGGGAAAAAACCTGTCAAGGAGGCACAGAGCAATGACAAGTATGCTATTTAGCTTTTCACTCTGCAAACAACTTGTTCAAGCCTGTGTACATCACTGCATGGGTGTTGACTTCTTTAAATTTGTGCACTTTTAGGAGTGATAGTGATAGCGAGGGTGAAAATCCTGAGAGGAAGAAACTGCAGGAGCAACTCATGGGTAAGGATGTTTGCAGTTGATTAAAGATCAATAAAGATCTGTGTTAGAATGGATATGGTACAGTTTGCTTGATCAAACTTGGGGGCGGCAGTGGCTCAGTGGTAGAGCGTGCGGTAGAGCAGGTCATCCAATGATTTGAGATCGGCGGTTCGATTCCCGCTCCCGCCCAAAAAAACACCCGGAGGTGAGCTGACAGTGGGAGGTGTCAGCTCACCTCTGGAGCACTGCTGCAAGGCGCCGTCCCCCTTACAAGTTGCTCATTTGGGGCGCACCAAGCAGGAGCTGCCCACCACCCTACCTCCCTAGCATGAGTACAGGCCCCCTGTGTGTGTGTGTGTGTGTGTGTGTGTTCAGGGCCTGTACACACTAACTAACATTCATGTGATTTCATCTGGACTAACTAGAGTGTGCCACTAATTTCCCTTCGGGGATTACTTGAGTATGTTAAAAAAAAAAAATCAATCTAAATAATTGACCAGCATTGGGTGCATTTTGATCTTTAGTAACTGTGATGAGAATTCCTTTAATGTAACTTTTAATATTTTTGGGTTCAGCGGAGTTATGACATATTTCATGCTTCAGGATCAAACATGTACAATCAATCCTCTTTGATGTGTTTGTTCTGACTACATTTGAAGGATGATACCATCGGTCTTTTTTTTACCCTATCATTTATTTTTTTGAATTACATTTTCAAGCATTCAGTTAGCCAGAGAGATATGTGACTGGAAATGGAGCGATAGTGAGGAACAGAGATGTAGCAAAGGCCCAGGAGTCATATTAAACCCACAGGATGTATTAAAATCACTGCCCGTCTGCTGTTGTGTTCAGGCGCTATCGTAATGGAGAAGCCCAATGTGAGGTGGAATGATGTGGCTGGACTGGAGGGAGCTAAAGAAGCCCTGAAGGAAGCTGTCATTCTGCCCATTAAATTCCCACACCTCTTCACAGGTAAAATTTGTCTTTGCTCTTTCTTATTCTGCTTAGTCTATTCTTTATTAAACTGACTTCGAAACAGTAAAGCAGAGATAAGAGTTTAAATGCGTACTTATAAAAAATTTCTATTATATATATAATACATTACTAGAGTGTCATCACTTAAAAATAAAGTTTTCACAGTTGTCTGACCAATCAGCAGTATGGGTCTGCAGTATTGTTCTTGATGAAATTGTGTTTGTCTTATTAAGGAAGTTCCTCATGTCCGTAAATAGTTCAAAGGTATTTTCAATTGTTTCCCCTTTGCAGTAAATAAAAGCTGAATAACTTAGTAATGTTAGAACAGAGCACGGCTCGCAGCGGAGACCATGTGATTGGCTGATAAAGTGTGTGTGGGTGGTACACAGAACGTCTACCAGGGAATATCTGGTTGCTGCATCTCATGCAAACTGGGACTTCAGCTCAGTCTGTAGAGAAATTAACTTTGTTTCCCACTCACATCATGAACCATATCATGGAGGAGTTACAGGAATGGCTTTACTATTTCCTGTGTGGTTCAATGCACAGATATATTATCTCTCTGTTAATAGAAACACACTAAAGCGCTCCTGTTGTAAATCATGCTGTGCATCTTATGACAAAGATCGTTATCTCGGAAATATGATGTTTTAATACCAAATCAACAGATTATTATTTGTCAACCACTAACTTTTCAGTTTATTGTTTGTGAAGCAAAGACATCAAACGTTCTCTGTTTACAGTTTCCTTTGTTTCTATTTTAAAGCTGTGGTTCAGGTCAATGAAAACTCATTTGAAACGTGGGTCATACACATTGCTCTGCAGATGTCAGCCTGATCTTTGGTAAAATTTGTAAATTATGATTTATTTACAGTGCGCCCTCGCGCATCAACGCTCGCGACTTCACCTCATCGCGGATTTTTGGTAGGCAGTCACGTGAAACCGTGCGTGCATTCTATTGGCTGACGGCATCCGGAAGTGCGCTGCATTCCGTCAGCTTTGAACAGTCGATAAGTGTGGGAAAAGGTAATACAGATAGAAGAGGGTTTAAAATCAGTATGGGGAGGGTCATAAATGTTTAAATTACCGTAAATAATAAGATAAATAGTTTGTTACTCAATCGCAGAATTCTATCGCGTGTGGTTCCTGGAACCCATTAACCGCGAGTAACAAGGGCGCACTGTAGTTATTATTGAAATTATTATTGTTGTTATATTGTTATTATTATGTGATTTTTCTTCCTTTTATAAATCAACTCAATAATGGTTGGTAGATTAATCTATTATTGAAATTGCTAACTGCAGTAGCAGAGGAGTTTAAGTTCTGTTAGCTGATAAGTCACCTTAGAAGTATTGAAACAGGCGTCAGATATCGTTGAACATGATCTGTCCTCTGGATGCTGAAGTCCCATCAGTTTAGTAAATGCCTTCCATCTGTAGTTTTTGACTGGAAGTTGGAACAGTACAATTCTCTTAACATGATATCCTCCGTTCTGCCTTTTGGGCTAAACTGTACTGGACTTCTTGAACAGGCTTGTGAACATTCTCCTCATGTCATACAAGCAACATGGCTTCTGGTTTCTGTGTCCTTAGGGAAGCGGACTCCGTGGAGAGGCATCTTGCTGTTCGGTCCTCCAGGGACAGGGAAGTCGTACCTGGCGAAGGCGGTGGCCACTGAGGCCAACAACTCCACCTTCTTCTCTGTGTCCTCCTCAGACCTCATGTCAAAGTGGCTGGGAGAGAGTGAGAAGTAAGTGTCCTCCTCGTTCGGGGGTGTCTGAAGTTCTGCTCTTCACCGTTTCTTTGTCATCATTAAAGAAACACTCTGACTTAGGAACAGTCATAGAAACATGACTTCCGCGAAACGTCGGGTTATGAAATGTTTTCAACACAGCCTGAAGAACATATCAGAAGTTGGGAGAAATGTTGCTCAGACACAGTCTTGGATTGACTGTAGGATGTTTACAGCTCCAGTAAATACAGTTCTATGAGTCAGTCTTGACGCTTGTCAAGATGTTGGCCTCGGTCACGTGACTACCTTCATAAAGGGGCCGCACCAGACTGTTATCACCGAATACATTACCTCTAAACTGAAACCCGCAAGCTAGCAAAACAAACAAAAAAGAAACATTGGAGCAATGTTACGAGGACGCTGCTAATAATATACACATTATATTCACATTTATTATTTAGAAAAAAATAGTTTTTTTGCTGGTCGTATCATTTTAGTTTGTTGTGTTTATCCACCACACTTTAAACACCAGTCCATGACGCAAAAAAGGTTGGGGGCTGCTGTTCTAGAAGATTTATGTTTAAATACAGTGGTACCTCTGCTTGGGATCCTGGGATGCCAGGATGCTAGGTAATAGCCAATAGTAGAGCAGCTATAAGAATGTTGAGTTCAGGAACCTGTGGGAGCTGCGAGTATCAGCCCACACTGTATTTTTACCTTTCGTAACTAGAGGCAATATTTTCCTGTTGAGGCGTTTCGTAAGTAGAAAATTTCATATGTAGAGACATTTGTGAGTAGAGGTACCACTAATTGCCTATTAAAAAGCTTAACTTACATTAGTAAGACGAATGTCTTTTTCACTGTGTACTTATGTCACCAGCAGTGACCCCAGATGTCAATTCAAAAAACTTTATTTGTTCCCAAGGAGTAATTGAAAGTACATAAAGCAGAATTACTGTCGTGTAAAAGTGCATACAGTGTAAACATAAACAGTGCATCACCAGGGATCTTCATCGTTTCCACTTCTGTGTGACTGTCCTTTTGTCTTCCATTCCTTTTGACGGTGTCCCTCTCTGTGTCTCCCAGGCTGGTGAAGAACCTGTTTGACCTGGCCCGTCAGCACAAACCCTCGATCATCTTCATCGATGAGGTGGACTCTCTGTGTGGCTCCAGGAACGAGAACGAGAGCGAGGCTGCCCGGCGCATCAAGACAGAGTTCTTGGTCCAGATGCAGGGTGAGCGTCTGTGATGAGAAATGAACCCGAATTATCTGACACACACATGTCAAATTCAAGGCCCGGGGGGCCAAATCTGGTTATTTAATTACTGTTAGAACCGGCCCACAGGCCACAGCCACCTGATGGCCTTTTGCACACACCAACACTACATTCCCCACAATGCAACACTAGCCCGCAAAGTCACTGCAGTAAGTGGGCCACTGCTTCATTATTCATCAGCGGTCAGAGCAGAGGTTAACTTTCATCTACCCCCCCTCCTCAAAAATGGCTAAACGTTAACGTCTAACATTAAAACATACACAACGTAATCCTGAGATCACATGGAGTTGACTGGAGCTCTGTTTTTTTAGGTGTGGGAAACAACAATGATGGCATCTTGGTGCTGGGAGCCACAAACATCCCCTGGGTGCTGGACGCTGCCATCCGCAGAAGGTCAGAGGTCACTGATCCCCTCAGTGCCCTACACTTACACCTGTATAGGGATTCTCTATTTACCTGGGAGAAGCAAATGCATCTTGTCCAGTCAGGAGTGAGGATGATTTTTTAATTGCCCTTCCTCCAGTACTACTCTCTGATGACTTCCTGTCATAGGTGAGCAGTACGGCAGGGGTATCAGGCAAAAATCCATTCTCCTACATGGCTTGTATTTCAGCTGTCACACAGATCAGAGAGTTTGTCATTTGTCTGATTGTTTCTATAGGAAGTAACTAGCTGAGTCTTTTCATACAAGTGTCTTCAGATTTGAACACATGTCTGAATATAACTGAAATTTACCACCTTAAAATTTAAATCTGTTATGTGTAATGTAAGGAACTCTGTGGTTGTATCGTCAGGTTACATCCAGGACTGAAGGAACAAACCAGCTGATATAAATCAGTGCTGCTGCATCGCTAAATATATTAGTTTAATAATAGCAAATTAATGAAATAAAGTTTGTCCCCTGTTGTGCATCAGATTTGAGAAGCGTATCTACATCCCTCTGCCGGAGGAGCCGGCTCGGGGTCAGATGTTCCGTCTTCATCTCGGCAACACGCCACACAGCCTGAGCGACACGGACCTGCGTCAACTCGCCCACAAAACAGACGGCTACTCCGGTGCAGACATTAGCATCATCGTTCGGGATGCGCTCATGCAGCCTGTCAGGAAGGTCCAGTCAGCTACGCATTTCAAAAAGGTAGAATCAGACCCAAGAAAATAACCTCATATTCAATCTTCAGAAGCTCTTATCTGTGTGATCTCATCCCGCTAAATAATTCATCTTCTATTTCCTTCTTGCTCCTGCAGGTTCGCGGCCCCTCTCGAAGTAACAACCAGGTAATAGTGGATGACCTTTTGACCCCGTGTTCTCCTGGAGACCCTGCGGCCATAGAGATGACATGGATGGATGTGCCTAGTGATAAGTTGCTGGAGCCAATCGTCTGCATGGTGAGCTGCCAGAGTGAACGAATACAGAACAGGACTGCACTTCTTCATGTTCTTCATCACAGCACCACCATCTGTGACAACACACTTGGCTGCTTCAGATGGAACCGTTTCTGTTCACGACACAATCCATAGCGACGGCATTCTGACTGGGGATCGGGCAGCTTGAGATTTTGATGAAGAAGAGCTGGAATATTCAAATGTTTTTGTGAAACCTAACGGTTATTATTGCTTTCTTTGCAGTCGGACATGCTTCGCTCTCTGTCCACCACTCGGCCCACGGTCAACACTGAAGATCTGCTGAAGGTCAAGAAGTTCACAGAGGACTTTGGGATGGAGGGCTGACCCACTGCCTCACCCCACTTTGCCAGAAGAGTCAAACATCTCTCTACGACACCACCCCTCCTCTCAACTGCTGTGTCATCCTGTAGGCTTTTCTTCCTCTAATCAGCACTTGGTCCACTGCCTCCTGGATTCTGTGAAGGTTCTCTGGTTGGAGCGAGGAAGGAAAGCTCATGTGTCTTGTGTAATCAACTCGGCCAGTAGTTCAGAATCCTTGGAGAAAGTTGACCAAATGCTACCTATAAAAACCTTGGCGTGATTTAGTAGTTGGGCAATAGAGCCTGTGTCTTTCCCTTCCGTTCCACTGCTGCTGCAGCAAATCCACCGCAAGAACTACTCATCTAACCTGCATCCAAGTGAGGAAAGCGGAATTTGAATCTAAGTGTTAGATTCTCTCTGGCTGAAGGACTGTACTTTTTTTTTTTTTTGCTGCCATTGTGCACTTTGCTTTGGCTCACAATGAAGGACAGTGATGTTTGAAGAAGCAGAAGAAGTTCTCCTGTCAGGCATGCGTGTGAATGCAGAAGTGTTTTTATTAAACTCGTGTGACTTAATGTAATTGTCCATATGTTAAAACCCTGTCATGTTAACATGAGGAAGAATTCAGTGAACTGACCATCGCTGCCTCTGCTTCACCCTGCAGCTCACTGAGCGAAGCGTCGATTTTCACAGGAGACGTGTTTGATGGACACAGTTCCTCTGTCTGGTGTAGAGCGTCTCGTCAGGAGGCTCGTGTGGTGGAGCGTTCGTTCGTTTGTGTTACAGAAGCTGCCCTGCAGATCATTGTATTCAATTATTTTTTCTCTAAGGACATTTCGTCTTCGTTGGTATAACATAAGAAGTTGAAAAGTCGCACTAAACTGCTGTTAGTTCTTGTAGTAGGAGTTCTGGAGCTTTCCATTACATCCCATGCTTTATACCACTGCAGTTCAGAAGCGAGTGTGGAGGAAGTACCTGCTGCTGAAGGTCATGTGATGTCATCAAAAGCTCCAGAGCACCTACTAAATACACCAAATGTATTTTCTCATCAAACTGATCTGATTATGATCTGTACTGTCTTGGCTTTAGCTTTTCTGTCTGTTCAGCTGAATGTAAATACTCCAGTTTGATCCCCTTTAGAATCTATCAAGCACATCTTTAATTTTTGACTGATCACATGGGATTACACTGTGTGTGTAACCCACCATACAGATTCAGTATGTTTACACTACAAGTATTCCTTTTGTTGAGGCCTGACGGAGTATTTTTCCTTCAGAAACCAAACATGCTCACTCAGCTCTACCCTGAGGTAAACACGACCATGCTGTTTCTTTCCCGTCTCTTCTTTTGCTAGTTCTCCTTTTCTTACAGTATTTGTTCGGTCTTCAGCTGACAGACAATAAAAGATCAAAAGGGAGGCTCACACAACAAGTTTCCAATCTTTTCAACCAAACTGCTAATAGATGTTTGTTCTGTAACGGCTGTCTGACCTCTCGCTGCGGCGCCAGTCCCACAGGCCCTACTGACCCACTCAGACCGGACTTGCGATTAACTCGTTGTTAGCGTCGCTCAGTGCGGTCTGCTTGTGGAGGTCCATTCAGGTCCAGTGGGAAGTCAGCTGACGTTACTTCGACGGAACTTAACCTGCCCCTAGCCATGTAACCATTACTACTAATTTAACCTGCATTAATAAAACCTGACATTTCAAATGAAAAAAGGCAGTTGTTGATTTGACATGTTTATTACGATCAGTATTCAGGGGTTTGAGGACATTCTAAGACACCTGGGTGACGGGAACCCCACCAGTTCACCATGTCCGACTTCTGAGGATGCTGTTCATTTACAGTGTGGGTGTTCAAATTGAGGTTTCTCAGAATTCTTTGATATTCAAGACAGAATAATCGGCTTTTTTGTCCAAAATCATGTCTGTCCAGTAAAACAGGAACTCCAGCCAGTGGTTTATCACGACTGACAGCCTGGTTCTGGCTGGATGATACTATGCAGACGCATAACTGATGAGTTATCCAACGCTATGAGGGAGACTCTAATGCTATTGCATGAAGCTGTTATTAACAAGAAATCTTAAAGGTGTTCTAGCTGAAGGACACTTGAACAGGATACACAGCTGGCCGTAAACACACAGACACAAAGCTTTACCCTCAATGCAGGAATGGAATCTCTGCTGTTCAGATAGCACATCTACAAAGGACACAGAGCCTCAGTTTATTTGTCAAGGCAACTGTTCCCTCACCATATTCAGTGGACAGACATTGGCAGCGGTTTGAATATCAAGAAATGCCCCCAAAGAGCTTTCTACCTAGCCTAAAGGCAGGAAGGACATGGTGCCACAGACCACTGGATCTACGCGGCAGCATGACCAGGTTGTACTGAACAGTCCCAACATGTTGATCTCTGCCAGTTTGAACTGGTTTGTATTTGAAGAAAACTCCAAATCCGCTCCATGTCCGCAGCGCCAACAGAAACAGACATCTGTCCTTCCGGTGCGCCGTCATCTGCGAGGCAAATGTGTCTTCATCACGGCCACCTTCGTCACACTTTGCTGCGTTTGGAGTGACTCTCTGCCGAAGGAGCTGCCCGCTTGTTGCGGTGGTGGGGGAAGGTTGGCATCAGTTCCGGTTCGCAGGCTGCAGACAGAGGAGATTAAAGGCTTTACAGCGTATCAGGACCGGACCGCAGCAGACCCTTGCCTGCCATCGTTTCACTCACGCAGAGGTTTCTCTTTGAAGTAGGAACTCTCCAAACAGTCCTTCGCTGTCGCTCTGCAACAAGAAAACAGTCGAGAGTCAATCTCTGGTAGTTCTGAAGACCTGAACATATCTGACAGAAGGGCTACTGCCCTGTAGGACGACAGTGGGAAATCAACCTCCTAATAAATGTAACAGAACATTCACATAACACTGGACTTTCACTTTGTACAATAAAAAGACAAAAGTAAACATATGAGTACGTTGAGGTACGAATATAATCTGTTCCATGACTGAGTTTGTAATTTTTCCCCGTTTAAAATGACTACAATCATTTTGATGAGTTCCATCAATGTAAAAAAGCCCCAAACCCTCTAAATCAGGGGTATTCAACTAAAATTCATGGCGGTCCAGTTTTTAAAATTCCCTCTTAGTAAAATGTCCAAACCCAAATCCAGTTTGTGTCTTATAGCCGGCCCCTATGTCCACATTTCAACACTATTTGTCAATTTTCAATGCAGGATATGTTTAAGTAAGTGCACAGCTAAGTCTTTTACAATAAATAAAAGTAGACATAGGCAAAACACTTTAAAGCCTTTATGTGAGATTGAGGAACTGAGAATTTTTTTAACATTACAACGCAGAGTCGATTAAACCTTTTTTCTCAAATTAAAAATGTCCCAGCCTTAAACACTGAAGGCCTACGCTTCAAGTAAAAAAACATTAACATCTTCTGAAATCCATAAATAAAAAGTGCAAAAGTCATGAGAACACACGAGCTACGGCTTTACTCCACCAACGAGAACGAGATATAGTCTCAGCTGATGTTGTATTCATCCGCTAATACATGGTAAAGAACGAGATCCGGTCACAGCTGATGTTGTATCCGTCCACCACCTAGCGGTGGCGTCACAAAGCATGACTTGTATCTCAAATTTTTGCTCATATATCAAACAAAACTATGGACAAAGCGACAGCTTGTATGTCAAGAAATCTCTAATCCTTCTGTTTTACCTGCGCTGCGGGTTGTACATGAAGAGCAGGTTGAGCAGTCGGTGTCCAGCATCAGACAACCAGATGAATTTATTCTTCAGGTTGTTGTACGGCTGCTTCCTCAGACTGTACTGACCAATGAGGGGCAACTGAGAGAAACCCTGGGACACACATACAAATACAGTCATAATCTATTCTTATCACAGATGTAATGAAGACGTGAGCAGAGCTGAAGTCGCACAGGCCAGATGTTTTCATTGGGCGTTCCCAGCAGCTGAACTATCAGGTCGACTTGCTGGATCTCCGAGGTTCCAGGCAGCAAAGGATTGTGGGCAAGCAGCTCAGCCAGGATACAGCCGACAGCCCTGCAGAGGACAAACCACAGCAGGTAGTTACTGGTGCATTGTGGGACCTACAGCTCCTTATGGAGCGTGTCCAGACTGAAAGGTAAGAAAACGGTCACAGGTGTGTCAGTGAAAGGGGAAGTGAAATACTTTCCTTCTTCAATACTGATGTCCTAGCTGTAGCAGCTAGCATGTGACTTAAACTGCCTTTTAATTTTTGTTTCCTGTAGGAGCTCTGAATTGTTAACGCAAACACCCACAGAAGACAAAAAAATGGCAGTTTAATGTTCACATTGATATAACATTGCGCTTGTCCCTCCATTTATTAGTTAGTTCAGCGATCCCCAGCCATGACCGGAAGGCTCTCTGGGTTAACTTCTCAGGTAAAGGAGGTTTCACCTGAATGTGAGTCAAAGCACTGTCAATCACAGGGAAATGCTGGTTAGCTGAAAAATGTCACCTGAATGATGTCATTAAAATTATTAACCATATCAAAGTGCTGCCCTCAACTTGTGTCTGTTCAAGCAATTTTGTAAGGAGATGAACGCACCTATTTGTGCGACATATTCCACCTGCCAAGACGGCTGCGTCATTAACTATTATCCAGCAAATGAAGGCCGGTCCGTGAAAATATTGTCTTAGATGAAACCGGTCCATGGCGGAAAAAAGGTTGGGGAGCGAGTTAGTTATTTAGGTATGTACACATGTAACAAAGACCGTAGATCAAAGCAAATGGAGAGGAAACAATTATTCCGCTCATAAAATATCATATGGTAAAGACAGTGGCGTAGTGAGTTGTGCTGTCGCAGGAAGGTTCCGGGTTCGGTTCGTTTCTGTGCAGTTTCTACGTATCTGCGTGGGTTCTCTCCAGGTACTCTCTGGCTCCCCCCTACATTGTAAAAACATGAAGCTTTTGTAAACTGATGACACAAGTTGTTCAGTGTGTGTTTGTCACTTGATTAGTCTCAAGACCCGCAACTCACAAGCCCTCGAGACTAATTACCTGTAAATTACACATGTAATTTATTGGGACCTGTAATAATAAACAATGGATGGACGGATGTATTGTTTATTGCCACATATCCCATGCACTTCACGTGAATTGGTTGGTCTCAAATTGTTTGTTGTGCGTGCGAATTTGTCTGTCTTTCACGTGGCTCTGTGGTGCACTGGCGTCGTGACTGGAGTGTACCCTGCCTCACCCCCAAAGTCCACTGGGATAGGTTCCAGGAACCCTACGGCCCGCAGCAGCGGAAGAAGCTGGTAGAGAAGATGAATGAATGAATGAATGAATGTACTGTGTGTAGATCAGGCGTACAGTTTACTGTCGTTTGTTCACTCCCCCCTGCACTTTGATCCACTGCCTTTGTTACAGGCATAGAAACTTACTTACAGAGGGACAAGTGGAATTATCATATACAGTACAGTAGATGTCAGTTAATACATAACAAGTCTGTTGTTGTCACGCCTCACAAAAACAAGATGTTGTGACACGTTACAAAAATTTTACCCACCCATGGGCAGTAAACACAGACTTTGTTCAGGGTCAGGTTCGTCACTAGTTTTTGATGATCGCAGCAACAGAATATACTGTAGTATAGAACTAGAACACTTTCATGTTTTCATGAGGCCTGAACAAACCAGGCACGCAATCTGATTTCCAGCAGAAAAGAAATCCCCTGTCAGATTACTGTGGGAAAGACCTGTTTGTGTGGAAATGTGTGATAGTTATCTGAAGCTTATCAACCGATGACGTGACAAGTGTCGTCTAGATAAACTGTTTCAGCTGTTTCCCCCTCATAGCGGAGTAAGGGTGGCACTTGAACATGAGGGTTTGAAAGAGAAACAGGGATTGGACAGTCGGACCCTCACCACATGTCCAGAGCTGTGGTCTGGGACTTGGTCCCTAGGAGAAGCTCTGGCGCTCTGTACCTGCAGACGGACAACGGAGGGAAGGAGAACATATCGTTACAGGGCCTGGATTGAGGTAATGGAGCTAAAAGGGGGAGGATTACTGGGAGAGATTAAAAGGAGGAGTTTCCACTGAGGCTGCACAAGCAGAGTACAACTCTCCTTCGGAATCCAGTGACACTGGGTCCAAAGGGCCCTGTCTACAAGAGACTCACCACAGAGTGACCACTCGAGGCGTCATGGGCTGCTGGGGGATGCCGTACATCCTGGCTAGTCCAAAATCCGCTGCAGGCAAGAAACAAAAACCATAATAAAGAAACAACTTCAACCGATCGGTCAGGTTCATTCAACAGAGCGGCTAAAACGCTTCATGATCACATAACCTGCTGGTTAGTTTTTCATTTAATTCATTCATTAAAACAGAAAATAGTGCATTATTACAGTCATGTTTTTTTCTAGAGACCAGGCTACTTTTTAAATGTCAAGGATGACACCCTGACTGGGGGTAAAGTGAAACAATGGAATTATCAATCATGAGAGAAAATCTGTCAGATTTGCTGCTGTTTTATTTAAGGAAGTTTAGGATGAACTAGGGTTTTATTTCAGAGATGCAGTCAGTCAGGGATGCGGGTGGAAGAGTGGACTAGGGTTGAGTGGTAAGGTAGAGCTGGGTGTCATCAGCATAATAGTGGAAAAGAATGTTCAATTTGTGTAAGATATTGCCGAAGGGAAGAAGGTATGTTGATGAAGAGGAGGGGCCCAGAACCCTGGGGCACACCTGAAATGACGGAGGTGGGGGTAGATTTAAAGGACTTTGAGTTGGATGGACTGAGTGCTGTGGGAGAGGAAGATGTGACCCAGTCTGATGGTTGTGGGTGATGCCAATGGAAGATAGTCTGTTGAGGGTGGAATGACAGATGGTATCAAAAGATGGAGGAGGAAGAGGATGCTGAGGAGTCCAGAATCAGCTGATCATCAGTGACGATTTTGTTGAGAGCTGTTTCAGCGCTATGGACTGTGTGGAAACCAGACCGGAAGTGTTCATACAGGTTAGTGTGTGATAGGTGAGAATGGGGTTGGGAAGCAACTATTTTTTGAGGATTTTGGAGATGAGTAGATTGGAGATAGGATAAAAGTTGTTGAGATTGGAGGGATCAGCGTGAAGTGTTTTCAGAATTGGGGTAATGGCAGCCGTTTTGAAGGACACATCCAACTCCACTTGTGTGAGAACTAATAAATAATAATAAATATGTAATAATGATAACAATAAAACAGTAATAATAAATATGATATTAGAGAGAGTAAAAACATGAGGCATATTTCAGGAGTTGGTTTTGAATTTTTATGTTGCTACAACCTTAAATTTGGGTGTGATTTTGGATCAGGCTCGATCAGATCAAAGAGGACAGTTGTGCCATGAGTGACGTTCTAAAAATGAAAAAATAAAAATTCTGAGACATTTGGGTCAGTTTCATCGCTAAGCAGAGTTCTGCATGTTGAGAGGTTGACTGGTTTTAAATTAGGGTTTGGATAAATAAATTTGAATGTATATCAAATAAATCTAATTTATTCAAAAAGCCTGAGGTCTTTAGTGTCAGAAGGGCCGATGCTGGCAGCATTTAGGCCTCATGCTAGCAAAAAGGTCTAATGTGATTACAATGAGGTGGCGATAATAATGAGGATGACTCACCGATCTTTACGCAGCCTTTGTCCGTCATCAGCAGATTAGACACCTTCAGGTCCCTGATAATGGGATGGGAGGAGATAATGAACCTGCTGCCAGGTGATACAACCCCCCCCCCCCCCCCCCCCCCCCCCAACCCCTCCCCCATGTCAGCTAGAGAATTGAACACAATGTTAGCTCTGGAAACCAGGTCAGTCCACTTATCCAAATCTCACTGACTGGCTTAATGATGAAGAGCAAGACCGAGACGAAGAGCAGGGCAGCAGGACGGTAGCACGCAATGCTAGAGATGAGGCTGATCAATCAGATCAATAACCACGAATTAACGTCCATGTTTACTTTACCTGAATATCTTCATAAGACGTGATCTGAACTCTAAATGACACAGGGATAATCTCCAGTCTAGGACAAGGTACTTCTTAAAGCTGCTCTACAAACTCCGAAATACACTAAAGAGTACGAACTGATTTTTTTCTGTGACCCTAAATGTTTGTCACAAAATGAACTCCCAGTTAAATCTGGGCCACTACAAACAGAAACAGACCAAAAGATCTTTGTGATTAGCGCTGTTACGAGAAAAATTGAGAGTTTGTAACTTAAAATCTGTTACAATTTAAGGATTTTGTGGTTAAAATATAGAAATGTCAGCAACACAGTTGTCAGAATTGATAGAAAAGTTATTTAACTAAACACAAATAATAGGAAAGTGTTTAAAAAACACTGAACACAAAAAAACTGGAGTTGCTGGTTTCCAGCCACTGCTTGGGACTGACCTGTGTATGATGAAGTTGTGGTGGAGATACTCCAGACCTCTGAGCAGCTGGAGGACGATACACTTCACCTGAAAAAAGGAATAGAAGAATACATTCAAGTGAACACAACACAAACAATCCTGGTGGTCTTATGAAAGAGATGTAAAGCCACCAGAAACGCTCACCTTAAAGATCACATGTCCACGCAGAAAAAAAGTTCAGGAATCCTACCTGCGCTTCAGAGAACGGCGTCTGCATGTTTTCCAGCAGACTGGCCAAGTCCTGCTCGCAGTAACTCATCACCAGAAACAGGCTGGGCCAGAAACAGGAGAGCAGAAACACAGATCCAGAATAACGTCAGGAGACGGCCAGCAAGCAGCTTGGGTTCAAGCATCAAGTCAGAAACACGAGCAGATGGAACTGCTCATGTGGAAGATTGTACTTTTCCGATGACTTTCATTCATCTGGATCAAACAAATCTGATCACATGTCATCTGATGACCTTTAAACTAGAACTAAGTTCTCCAAATCCTTAACACAGCATCAACTGACATAAAGGTTGTGGATCACTGTGGATCATCTCGGTTTGATGAGACGAGTAAGGGATGTGGGTAATGTGCTTTTTGTTTCATCTTTCTATCTGCAACGGTCGAGAAGAGATTCGGTGGACGAACGAACACACGAATGCTGACAATTACAATAAATCACCGCTTTGAAGCCGGATGTAATAAATCAAATTTCTTTTTATTAATTCACGGATGCATCACCCACCCAGTCCACTAGACGACGGATCCACTCGTGTGGTTGTAACAATAAAATAGACAACTCAAATTTGCTGATCATGACTGTTTGTGAGTCCCCTGGTGTGTGTGTGTGTGTGTGTGTGTGTGTGTGTGTGTGTTACCTTTCCAGCTGACTGCCAACAACCACTTCTTTCAGTTCCACTATGTTGGGATGTCTCAGTCTCAGCAGCAGGTTGATCTCTCTGAGGCTGCTGATCGGGATACCTGGCAGACAAAGAGCAGGGCAAAAGGCTCAACTGCTGCTAGAGCTCATTCTAACACCCAAACCACCAGAACAATACGAGGAGCTGGGACTCCAGGCTCCACTGTCTGATTTATGTTAACAATTCTTGAATTAAAAGCTTTTATTCAGTTTTTTTCAGATTCTTGTGTTAATAACGTCCAGAGAGTGTCTTAGATCTACAAGCTGAACACTTCCAGCACCATTATTAGGCCAAACTTCCCATAGCTTTGCAGGAGATATCGGCAATGATGCTCCCTCCAGAGCTCAGACAGGTTACACCTTGCAGCCCCCGCAGTGCTCTCACCATCTTTCTCCTTGTCCATCCGGACCTTCTTCAGCGCTACAATCTCGTCTGATTTAGTGTCTCGGGCTCGGTCTGCATCAAGGACAGGAAGCAGGTGATCTACTGAGCTCTTACAGTGATCTGTTATTTTGATTCTTCTATCTCGAGCTTTGACGACTCACACACAATGCCGTAGGTCCCTTCTCCGATGCGGTTGAGTTTCTCAAACTCTCTGACACTTCTGCAGCTTCCAAACTGAAAATGAGCAAAAGACAAAGAGATCATTAAGAAGGTCTCTTCACTTTAGGGCACAGATTTCATGTTGTAGCAGCAGCAATGCAGTCCATGTGGAATAAGGTAGTCCATGTTAGACAAAACAACATGTGAGGGAGGTTTCCTTCATTAGGTTAATGAAGGAAATGTGGGCCATTGGGAGAATAATCTGGGAGAGGTCAAGTGTGCTTCAAAACTTTAATCGTTAAATCACAAATTCTTCCACATTGTGACGTCAAAAGCTCAGATGAAGTCAGCCTTAGACTTACACGCAGCAAACGCCCAAGTTAATTAAAAGTCAGTTAACTTCACAACTCTTAATAGTGAACACAAATCAGTCATGACTGATAGCTTCAAAGCTTATCCGTATTGATAATATAATATCGATAATAATCACGTACAGCAGCTCAATCATCTGCATTGTTTTAGCGGTGATCACGTTGAATGAACAAAGCTACGCAGTAACTCTGTCCTTTATTATTTAACGTTGACTGTGTTGAATAAGAGCCGAGTTCTGGAGGAGACCAGCTAGTTTTGTGATGACTGTTTAATTAGGTTAAAGCAGCGACGCACCGCTGCTGGTAATCTGGTTTAGGTTTAGCTCCTGATTAGCTGGGCATCGATCTCACCAGGGGAAGCTAACCCTCTTACCCGGTCATTTTGAGGCACTGTGAATGATTTGTTGTTCTTGATGGACTTCAGCTTTATAGGTTCTGGTTCTTCTTCTACCAGAGGGTCCATTCTTTGACCTCAGGCCGCTTCCACCCTCATCAGACACGATAACTGTGCTTTGGAACAGAACTCGACAGCTAGCATCTGACTCCAATGCGCGCCGCCATGCTGTTCCGTTCGGGCCCACCGGATGGACAAGCAAGAACTTTCCCGGAGTTAGAACATTTGTGAATCCACTTTTTGATTCACTGATGAAAAATTGAGACAGAAAAAATAAACACCAGGATTTTTTTTTTTCAATTTGATCATACAGCTACAGTGGTATTCTCAAAAAAATAGAAAGCCTAGCTGCATTACTGTGGATAAGATTTAGCAGTTTGCAGTAATGTAGCAGCAGGACTGGTGCTGGAAGGGTGGAGATGTGGGTCACAACAGAACCTCTTAGAACCTCTGAATTTAAAGTCAGTACAGTTTTTTGGTGGGTTTAGAAATTCAGGGGGGACATTCCAAATTTATTCAGACTTTTCAGATTTTGACAATAATGTCATAATTTTAAAGAAATGTTTCAAGCGGCATCAAACCTCTTCCCTCACACTATTAATTTAGCATCAGATGTAGTTTTATTAGTTATTCAAAGATTTTTTTTTTTAATAAAGAAACAATCCTGTGAATTAATTGTACTTCTAAGTGTATCAATTCAAAATATTTCAAACTGAGCTTTGTTGCTGTCTCTGATCTCAACAGTTTATTACTCAGCATACCTTGTGTGTGGACATGTGGAGTCACTTTCTGCTCACTAGTTTCCTCCCCACTACAATAGGTACGGAGGACGGCCTCCGTTCTTTGATGGCATCAGCTATCGTCATTTTAGAGTCGGAGGCGTAGATGTCTTCTCTTGATGGAGCTGTGACGATGATGGAGGGTGCACCTGCACAGGAGTCCGTTGTATCTGACTCAGCATTGGTCTGTGAGGCCGGTCTTTCTGAAACGGTGGGCAGCAAATGACTGACGTATATCACAGGTACATGCTGAAAGATGTTAAATATCAGTGACATACACCGTTATCAGCCCACACACTCCACAACAGCTTCAGCATCTCAGGGACAAGTAGGGTTAAAAACAGCGAGAGCTCTCCACAAGCCTTTCACTCAAGACGACGCCACTGGCTGGGATCTGACCTGCAGGTCAGGTGAGGTCAACCTGATCTGCAGAGAGGATTTCCAGCAGCAGTGTGCGGTCACAGTGTTTCTGTGTGATGTAGACACCATCCAACCTGGAGAGGGATGGGCGCGGCTTGGTTCAATTGCCCGACACACCATGTGATGACAACCGCTGGTCGTCTGTGGCGTCCCAACGACCCTCTGGGGTTGTGAGACAGGCTAGGCTAGGCTAGTAGACACCAACAGCACCTTTTAAATTGGATTATACTACTTTCCTAAGAGTGTTGGAGCTCTGTTTATTTACATGAAGTAATAGTGAGTATTATTAATAATGATCACCATCACTTATTTAATCATCTTCAACAAGAAAAAAAAAGTATTGAGGTGGTACAGAACTGGATTTATAGAATTGTGTCATCAATAAAAGGGTTCAGTGATGTAACTGTGAGAACACTTTGTAAGATCTGCTAAATAACGCCACAATAATGAAGACAGTCATTCATCTGGACCTCAGAATACACGGCACTGATGACACTAAAACTAAAAGATGTTCTGCCTTCAGGATTGTTGTCATGGTAAACGAGCAGTTGTTCTTACAGTCTGTTTCCTCTACAAGTGTTTGGACGGTTACAAACAATATCACAAACATCCTGGTCCAGTTTCAATCTATATCTACATCATCCCTACCTGAATCTTCCTTCTGGCTCGCTCCAGCCCCCATTAGGCTTCAGTCAGCTGATGTCCGCTCTTACTTCCATACATACAGTACATGATGTTCACATTTTGTCTACACAAGGTACACATTCAGACTTCATATCAGAGCCTGGGCTACATCTGATGCTGCTGCCAAGCCTCCTCCCCTGGCTGTCTCTGCTAATCGTTCCCTGTTTCTGTCACTCGCTCCACCCGGGACAGACATTAATCCAGCTGAGTTTGCTCACACCAGTATTAAGACACAATGGATTTAAAGGGCAAATAGGGGGAACTAGTACAAGCTAAATTTGTCGTGAATAACAAATAACTCTTCAATATATGTTGTTCCTTGATGCGTGTTCAGGTGCAGCCATCAAATACTGAACTGAAATTCAAGAATGTGTAATACACTCCAGAGGGGTGTCAGAGTTTCCAAGATTATTCATCAGACTGAAAAAGCAGCCTTCCTATTCTGTTATTACCTATTCTGATGTAGAATGCAATCAGTGTTTCCATAATAATTTATCTCCTTGTTCTAATATTTTCTGGCAGTTTGTGAGTGTTTGTGGTTCAGTAATTCAAACGAAGTCCTGCTCTGCTGTCTTTCTCCTTACAAGTGTTCATGAGTGAGCCTCTAGGTTTTAATGGCACGGTTCAGGACATAGTGAGATATGTTACATGATTTGGAAGGTACTGTACTCAACTACCAGTCATCCATCAAAAGCTGCACATGCAAGGCATGCTGTTTTTGTCTGAACTATACCAACTTCAACATTCATTGAAAAGACCCCCCAAAATATTTTGGTCTCATTCTAAATGACATGTCTCCATAAATAAAAAAAAAAACCCTGGAAAAATTTAATTGTATCTCTATAATGCCCTCATTTCATACTTGAATAATTGCTGGTATTGATGGCATTTTCTTACATGTTTTAAGGCTTAAATAATATTTGATACTTGACTGTAACAATATCGCAAAGAATTATTTACAAAAATTAAACAAAAAAATTTCTTTCAGAGAGAGGGGGGGTGTCGCGGGATGTTGCAGTCTGTGACTGCATTGGTTCTTATTGAAATATGCATTCGTCTTTTCACCGTCCACTCTTCTCACCTGTTGGCGGCGCTAAAGCGTCACAAACCTCAAATAAACTCACGAAGAAGAACGGAAGGGTCGATTCTTGTGTCACGTGACTACTCTTCAACCAGGAAGTGTGGTCTCAGGTACACGGTTGAACCAAAATAAGTCTAGGCTAGTTTGCTTGGAAGCTTAAAAATATTTTTCTGGAACAACTTTCTTCTGAACATGGATGGTATGTCGCGTTTTAATGGCTTCAGCGCATATCTTTTTGTAGGTGTTGCCTGTGTTGTTAGCCGTTTTGCCAATCTAATAACAGGTAGCTAACATTAGCATGCTAACCTGCTGGGGTGGTTAGCTAGGTTAGCTGTCAGACCTGCTTTGATTTCATTTCCTTTGATTTTTCCACTGAAAACAACAGTCTGTGTTTACTGAGTCTGCACTAATCAGGTTTTGAACGGAGTGTGACATTCTTGACGCAAGATTCATTCGATGACAAACATTTCGATGGCAGGTAGAGAAAATAAAAACACGGGTCGAACTAATAGTTCATCTGGCAGCTATTTTTATACATAATTAATGGATTAACACTAGTACTACCAAGTGTGAAGACTTTTGATGAGAACATTGAATGGGAGATATTTCCTCCACTTTGAGGAAAAGTGATTTAATAATAGTGAGTGATTATATGACAGGAGGAAAATATTAACATTAAACAAATGTTAACTGAGCTATTTCTCTACTGATATGCATGTAACTCTTTCGGATCTTATAATACAATAATTCTTTGCAGTTTTATGGTTTGTTTTTGTTCGCAGATTTGAATTAATAAAGTTTATTTGAGTGGCTTCAAAAATCAGTAATATCCTGATTAATTAGCGTTAGGTATATTCTACATACAAAGTAGATGCTTAAATTATAATCAACAGAGTTGATGATTGAAAAATATGTGTTAATTGTTTCACATCGGAAACAATTAAATCTGGGCTAAGTGAACCACCCGTGAAGTCATCGTATATTAACCAACCTAACATGGATCTAAGCGAACTGTGAGAAATATGTGAACATCTGATGAATTGTAAAAAGCAATCTGATTAATTGACAGACAGTCTGCTGGATTTTTTTGAAGACTGGCTACTGATATGACGCTTTACATTAAATACACTGCACTGCTAATGCATTATCTCACTGTCCACAGAGTCACTCTTCCAGCTAAAGGTAACTTATCTCCTCAAAGTTTTCATTCATATCAGCTAGATATTTGTCTATACAGTATTGTGGAATAATTATGTACCAATTTTCTCTCTCTTTAATGGACAGTTCACCGTCAAGCAGCTTGAGAGATTGGCCAAGAAGGCAGAGAAGGAGTCTGAGAAGGAACAAGCCAAAGTAAAGAAGGTGAACAAACTATAAAGGACAAATCTCTGGGTCGTTGTTGGGCCCAACCTTTATGATGGATGAAACACACTGTGACAACAATACTTGACTCAGTTTAGACATTAACTATCAATCTCATAATCTGTTTATACAGAACATCTGCGGCAGTACTTTTATAAAGTGATGTTTGCTGTTGACCTGTAGAGGCTGATGAAAACATTTTTGTGATTCTTGTATGTACAACAACAAAACTGACAAAGGGTTTCAGAAATAACATTAAACACAAAATTTTTAATGAATGGTAAAAATGAAACAAACAAAAAGGCTACTATGTAGCTAGTCAACCTTATTAGTGGTAGTTGCTCTGCCAGTGTACTACTAGCGGTTGATGATCCCGTTTTCCAGTATTCATACCACCATATTATTTAATGTTTCCGAAAAGTGTTAAGTTAAAATTCATTTGGTATTATAAATATATTATTCAAAAGTTACAGGATGTTCATCTGCACCTGGTCACATTTTGTAGATTTGCGCCTTGTGTCACCTTGTTTTCCTTCTGTGGAAGCACAGAAGGAAAACACTGAAGTGCCAGGTGACAGTTTGTAGTGTGTTCAGATGAGTACTGCACATATGATTTGTGAGTAGTGGTTGTGTGTTTAATAAGTAGCAAAAAATATAAACACAAACCAGTCAAAACGCAAAGCACAATATTAAAATGGCGACAGCAGTTCAGTCCACTGAGTCTTTGCCGTGGACCAGTGGGTGGCCAGTTAAATTTCGGAGTGTGAACTGGATGGATGAATGGATGGGTGGATGGATGAGTGTGGATGTATGAATTAAAAAAGAAGGCCTCTCTGGGTTAGTATTTGGTAAAAACACTGCAAACACTGAGGAAGAGGACCTGAGGACGAAGGCCTATTCCATCTGTAGAAAGGTTTTAATCATTCACATCGCAGGTATTGAAGGAGGAAAGCGCAACTTTTTCCTCCGCATGTTCGTTTGATTTTGGGTAGTGAGAATGTTGGAGGTCCGAAAAAAGGCTGGAGATGATGAACAGTCCTTCGAAGCTTTATGACAGAATATTCTGGGCAAGAGACTTACAGAAAGAGCTGCAGCGGTGCACATGTGCAAAGATAAGGGAAGATCACACACATCATTTATGCCCTAAAAGGCAGGATTGTGGGCGGTGAATCTATGGTTTAACCTCGAAATATCTGCTCTAAACCTGTTTCAGTTGGTACATTATGATCTCTAGATCTCAAAATGTCGACAGTTTCACAAAATTATCTGAGACTACAGCATTATTAATCACGCGGACCCAGTGAGAACATATCTATTGCAGACAAATTGTTTACAGATATCGACAGTTATGCAAGCATTTCCAAATTTGATTAAACAGTAGATTATTTCCATACAGAACCATCATGACCTTAGACAGCCTGGTGCCATCATCAGGAGCACTGAATGATTTGAGGCACACACACACACACACACACACACACACACACACACACACATGATAATGTGTGTATGAATATGATAATGAATATGATGTTAATTGTCTGTCAATAATTGTCTTTCATAAATCGTACCCACTGGACTTTACAACCTACTGATTAAATGTACATAAAAATACAAAAAAAAAATACAAAAATACTTACATAAAAATAAGCACACTGTAAATATATGCATCCTTTTTACTTGCTAATTCTTCACTTTATTTTTTAAATTGCTAATTAACTGTAAAAGTTTCTGATAATTTTTCCTGCGTTTTTGTTTTCAGTTTTCTTTAATAAATACTCAGTATTTATATTTTGTTAATGTTATGTCGTCGTTCAACAGGTCAGGTGACATGTCACGCATCGGCCAGCAGGGAGCAGAAGCGTGTTTTGTTGATTGTAGGATCGTTGTTGTCGATGTTTTAAAGGTGACGTCCGATTGAATGTTTCGCTGTAGAGAGAAACTTCAGATGGATGTTCTCATGGAACGACTGCTAGAATGTGAGAGCGATATTTGCCTTAGTCATGACCTCCTCCCTCTTCATATCCTGTCGAGCAGCTCACATGCATTTGTAATGTGTCATCTGCTGCCGTTCATATTACTGTTGAAAGGATTATGATCCGTATTACCAAATTTAACTGAGCTATACTATGTGGTTTAATTGGACCTGGTAAAGAAATTCAGAATAACAACCAGTAAGAAAGTCAGAGTTGGAATACTGTAATCCCAGAGGGGGAAATTAAAACAAACAAGAATAAATAAAGATTGAGCAATAGTTTTTTCAAGCATGTTTTATAAGGTTACTCTCCTGATGTCAAAGCACAGTGTCGGCAACCAAAGCTTGGTCACAGATACTGAATATTTACTGGCAACATCTTCATAAATACAAAGACTCACATATTAGTCTCCAGTCACACCAATCCCTGTGTCTGAGTCGATGTAAAATACTGATACTAAACCGAGAACGTCTCTCGTACAGTCATGTGTGCTATAAAATCACTGACGTGAAATCCAATGTTTGTCTCATCACCAGGCTTTGCAGCAGAAAAACGTGGAAATTGCAAGAGTTTATGCAGAAAACGCCATCCGGAAAAAAAATGAAGGCATTAATTGGCTGCGCATGGCGTCTCGAGTCGATGCGGTGGCATCTAAAGTCCAGACTGCTCAGACCATGAAGGGAGTAAGTTTTTAACTCACTCTTGCCTTGGCTTTGATGATTAGGTCCAGTTTTACTTGACAATGAAAATATTTTTAACGTGACTTCATTCCTATATTTCTCTTCATATAATAATCTTTTGAAGGAAGAACTTTAACCTCTTTCTACTTTATTCTGTTAGGTGACCAAAAATATGGGTCAGGTGACAAAGGCCCTGGACAAAGCTCTGGGCTCAATGGATCTCCAGAAGGTCTCTGCTGTCATGGATAAGTTTGAAACACAAGTCCAGAACCTTGACGTCCACACCTCAGTGAGTCGAATGTTTCATGCATGTTTGAAACTGTGAATCAGACTTAAAAAAGAAAAAAATCAATCACGCATTCCTTTCTCTGGCCTGGAGTTTGATTTGATCTCCGCTCACACCATCCGTCACTTTTGTTGCGACACCAGGTGATGGACGACTCCATGAGCTCAGCCATGACACTGACCACGCCTCAGAACCAGGTGGATGACCTGATCCGCCAAGTAGCCGACGAGAACGGCCTGGAGGTGATGGACCAGCTCAGCCAGCTGCCTGCTGGAGCCACCTCAGTGGGGGCAGAGAGCTCCAGGAACCAGGAAAAGGAGGACCAGCTGAGTCGACGGTAAGACCTGTGTCGGTTGATGTGTATCTCATGGATCAATCAGTGAGATCAGAGAATGAGATCTGTCAACCAAACAGATGCTACCAGCCACCGCTTCCACACACAACATCACAGCTGAGGCTGCAAAGCCATGAAATATGTTCAGCTCAACGACAGGAGGAAGAGACTGCACTGTATTATTACCAATAACAACAGAACTCTGATCAGTATGTCGATTATTGGTTATCATTTAATCAGCCATCTGTTTTATCGTCCGTTTATTAAATTGGGACACAAGTTCCAAGTTATGATGGCATGTTTATCTTCTGTTTACTCATATTTACATTTGAAACCGTGAAAAAGTAATTTAGAGGTAAATTTCTGAATTTAATCTCTTTTCTTTACTGGATGGCCACATCCACATCGCTGCTCGTGATTCAGATCTAGAATGATCAGTGATTTGGTTAAGACTTCATTTGTTCTCTGAAGCATCAGGACTGAGATCTGTTGTGAGAGTGTGTGCTTTTTTTCAAGTAGAGGAATTACCGGTATCCTCTGGGAGTTCTTCAGTGGAAAACCACTTGAGTGAGATTCTGTTTCCAAAGGTCCTCAAACACGTCTGCATCTCAGCTTTGTGGTTCCTGTGAACATTCACATTGCTGTGCATCAGCAGGGGGTCAATATTAGCTTGAATGCTGACCAGGAGGGCTTATCAAATACCCTTTTGTTTCTCCACACAGTTTCAACACTGATTGTCCAGACATGTTTATCGGTTTACTGCACTTTCGAAGGTTTGTTTCATTTTTCACACGTTTCTCAAACGCTGCAGGTTGGCTGATCTGAGGAACTGAAGCGTCCTTCGGGAGGCGACAGAGCATCCAGCTGCGTGGAAACAGATGAGTTTGACAGCGGTGGCGACGGGAGCTGTGTGTTTTTATTGAACTGTTCCTACCGGGAAGACTTAATGAGCCTATTGATTACCATCCCCTGCTCTATAAATACACATACTGGCTACAAGCATCACCGGAGAAGGCAGGAATCACTCTGGTTCACCTTCTCAGTTCCATCCAGCTATTCCTGGTTCTGTCATCTTCCCCCCAATTCCCCGTTGGATCTCAGTTTACCTCTTGCTCTTCTCTGTTTCCCTCTGTCTCTGCTGCTGCTACCTCTTCCTATGCCTCCAGTCAAGCTCTGAAATCACGTCTGGATGTATTAATGTACAAAGAAAGAAATCCATTTAATGTATGAATAATGACAAATTTTTAATAACTGGTTGTAGTGATTCTATGGAAGTGGGCAGCCCTGGTTCCCATGGGGTACAGGGTGGGGTAAATATGTACGTATTTTATAACTTTAAATGGACTCTGTCAGTCTATAATGGTTGCAGTGGGTCACTGCTCAGAGGAAGGGCACATATTTAATCAGAAAGGAACAGTTTATCCCCACAGCTAGCAACATGTTAGCAATGCTAAAGGTCTCCTTCAGTCATCAGAGCCCCTCTGGTAGCACGTTGCTCACCACACTGATGATCATCAGGTCGTTATCAGTGTGGGAATTGTTTCCGTTGTGTTTTTTTCTGGCTGATTTGCCGTTGATTATTTCTCCTGCCTGTTTTCTGCTTTGAAAGCCTTATCTGGGATACCGTGGCTTCGCAGGTGCTTCCCCTTTGGTGCCTGAAGGATGTAGTTTAGAGGGCAGCAGACGTCTCAGACAGAGACGACTCTGAGCAGAGTCGTCTGGTCGTTGTTTTTTTAATGGGAAAAACATCCCCAATGTTGTTGTTTTTTTATTTTAAGTTTTTTAGAAGCTTCTGCATTACAATCTGAAGCAATCAGCCCTGCCTGTTCCAGGAGACGATGTCGGTCGTTCCTGTAGGTCTATACCCCTGATTTGCCTTGTAGGTCAGAACTCCAGGTAAAAGAAAGAGATCTGAGGTGAGCAGCCTGTCTAGAGCTCTGGCTGATTCCGTCACGTTCCTTTTCGAGTGCTCGGTTCAGACATCAGAGGGTGCAGATTCACCCTCTGCCTATTTTAACACAGGAAAGGTTTATTTATTTTCAAATTTCAGCAGCATTTGCAGCACTTATGTTTTGTATATGACTCTTGTAAAAAATAAAGTCCTGCCCTCTTACACAGGTTTTGTTCAGCTTGTTTGTTTTTGCTGCTATCACACACTAGTGACACACAGTGGTTCAGGAGTTTTGTTTCATTTAGCCACGCTGCTCCACCTGTAAGATGCGTACCGGAATTCAACTCCTTGACTTCAGTAGATTAGTACACAGTCCACAAAGATGGGAATGAATCAAATACAATGAAAACCTTGAACTGACTTAATGTAAAGAAAATTACTCCTTTGAAAAATTCTCCTTCGACCTGCTGCTTGGTCGGTATTGTCTCTGAAATTAGTCATATTTAAACAAGCTCTTGGAATTTAAAAAATTCTACCTATGGCCCAGTTTATGGTATACAGTACTCAACTGCATTTAGGACATCAACCAGAATGGTAAATTCATGCCTCAGGTAAGCCATCATGGTATCATGTGATCTCTTTACAGCACATTGCTGTGTGTTCACACACAGAACAAATACAGGCTGCTGGGAAAACAGTTGGAGCTGCAGAACAAACGGAGAGCAAAATAATCTAATTATTATATTTCTGTAATTTTTCACTGAAGCCACGACTGGGAAGAGTCTCAGGGTGTGAAAGAGGAGGATAACTACGGTATTTTGATTGTGGGAATGTCTGCATTTTTCTTTATTTGTCCATCCCTCTTCCTGGTAGTCTCTCTCATAGTCTGTTGATGAAGTGAGTCATGAGGTAAATTATCATACCATGGGTAAATAATTAGTGACCCTGGGGAGGGGAGCAGCACAAATGCCAGGGATAAACCGTACATGCCTGGCAGCCCCATAACAACTGGCTGTCTGTGAAATGTCAAGGAAGACGCCAGAGTGATCACCCAGCAGGTTGTCTTGTTTCCACGGGAGACTCCCCCGCCTTTTCTTTTTCTGGAAGCCTTGATTTAGCCATGGTGACAGAAAGAGGACGCACAATTCACGAAAACACAATAGATGAAGAACAAGCTGTCCCAGGACTCACTCCAGCTCACTGAGCATTGGTGGCTGATATCCAGTCTGAGCCAGAGTGGAACACACCGACCCAGTGACCTCGCCGATCCATCGGGGGGGGGGGGATGAAATCAAAATTTTAATCAGCGTGACTCCCTGTAGGAGCCTGATTCTATAAAAAGAGATGATCACAGGGTCATGCTGGCAGAATGGAGTTCCCTGCGCTGCCTGAGATGGGCGGCAGTGTCGGGTTTCCAGTTGTGTCTGCTGTTAGTGTATGACAAATTAGCTGCTTGGCAGCAAATCTGAAACCAGACGCTTCTCAGAGGGAGACGAGGCAGGTTTCAAACACAGTCAGCTGAATCTGAAAGGGAAGGTGAGAGACGAGGTGCAAGCAGTGTCATTAAATATCCCTGTGACTGGAGCTGTGTGGTCTTTGTTTATGTCTGTATCTTTATCCCAGGTTGTTTCATCCCCCCCCCCCACTATTGTCCCCCCCACCCGTCTACTGCCCCTCCACCGCTTCCCATCATCCGACAGGAATCACGGTGGCCCCCTCCGGTGTGACCGCCCCTGTCTATCGGCTGAGGGCGGGACCCTTGACGCTCAGAGCTGTTCCGATTTGATTACAGTAAAGGTAACCATAGTTACGAGGGCTACACAGGAAGTCACAGATTGTTTTCTGTTACAATAATAAAACGACTAAATCAACATGAGAAGGAAAATAATTTCAAAAAAATTTTAGGGATTCCAGGATTTAAGGTCAAATATTGTCTAGTCGCAAAACAAACAAATAGATACATACATATAGGAAGGACAGAACATAACTACTGAAGATGTTCGGGAATATTCTAGAAGGTAAGGTCAAGCCCTACTTTCCTTTTCATCAGAATTATTATACATAATGGATGGTTTTGTTTATTTCCTGCCCTTCCTCCAAATCTTGGGCCAAGGAAAACTTTAGGGAAACTTATCTCTGGATGCAAATTGTGGATCTTCAATCAATACAAGAAATAACTTTTTATATACATTCACATTTTGCTCAATTCATGACAAAACACCCAAAATGGATGTCCAAACTTATCACGTTAAACCATTTCTTGAATTTAGAGTAAGATCCTGATCATAACCGGAATTGGGAGATTAACATACTCATTTGGAGTGAGCTGTGTGTAATGAGTCACAATCCAGTAACAGAACTGTACAGGCGTATGCAGTTAAACAGGGAGATTGAGATCAATTCGAACAGATTTCACTTTCTTCTAGTGCGGTAAAAGACCTTTATTTTGGAATTTGACAACCGGAAGTCGTCGGTGTACTGAAGCTGACTTGATCGAAGCCGAGTCGAGCGGCGGAGATTTACCGGCCGAGCTACGATGTTCTGTGTTTTTACCAACCGGGGAGATGATACAAACAGAAGACGAGTCTTTACTCCGTGTGAACTGACATTTTATCACCGAGTGGACGTGGAGGGGAAGCCGTGAAACCTGTTCGAGTTCCTGTGTCGCGGCTGCTGCTGTGTAGGTCCGACAGGACGGGGCGGGGTGATGTTTAGCTTCCGGAATAAAGGCAGCGAGAAAATGGGAACCAGACGAGCTGTGGAGCCGGCTGCCGCCGCTGTCGCTTTCTGCCGGACACTAGAATGAGAAGCATACCGATCTGGAGTTCCAGGCTGACGGTTTAACCGTCTGAGGCCGCCGCTGGAGGGGAAGCGTGTCTGTGCGGCCCCCAGTCCGTCTGGAAGATGTGGACTCCATTTCCACTCTGTTGTCTCTTCCTCATTACCGGAGCGAACCGGGCGTGGGCCACCGGAAACCTGACAGTCGACGGCGGGAACGACACCGACCTGGCGGCCGACAGCAGCAGCAGCAGGTACATCAGAATCGGGGATGGATCCTCGCAGGAATTCGAATTCCCTGAAAACACCAAAGGCGTGATCGTGATCTCCAGCCGGTACCAGAGCACCGCGGCCAGCAGGAAGGGGCGTCAGAGCGGCCATCAGACGGTCAGGGTCCGCTCCCTCAACCCGGAGGTCCTCACCATCCTCAATGCGTCGGATCCCGGCCCCGCAGGACCGCCCTACATCATCAGCATCCGCTCGGGTTCCGCAGGCACGGCTCACCTGCAGATCCAGCTGCTGGACCTGGACCAGGACTCTGCCCCGGTTCTGATTGAGGAACGGATGGATTACTCCATCAGGGTAGAGCCTGGTGGTGATGACCTGACCGACTGCCTCGTCCAGTCTGGTGGCTTGTCCCATTTCTCTGAGAACCCTGTGCTGTTTGCCTTACTGCCCCTCATCTTCGTCAACAAGTGTGCCTTTGGGTGCAAAGTGGAGGTGGAGGTGCTGCGGGGCCTGCTGAGGAGCCCGGTTCCACTGCTCCTGGGGGTGTTCGGTCAGTTCCTAGTGATGCCGTTGTATGCCTACTGTGTGTCCCAGCTGGCCTTACTGCCCAAAGCGCTCTCCTTGGGCTTGGTCATCACCTGCTCTGCCCCAGGCGGCGGTGGCGGCTACCTGTACAGTCTGCTGCTGGGGGGAGATGTCACGCTGGCCATCTCCATGACCCTGGTGTCTACGGTGGTGGCGGCAGCAGCCATGCCGTTGTCCTCAGCTCTGTACGGCCGGCTGCTGGGCGTGCATGCTGCCCTGCATGTGCCGTTTGTGAAGATCCTCGGCACCCTTCTGTTCATCGCCATCCCCATCTCACTGGGGATGGTGGTCAAGCTCCGCCTGCCCGCCCTCACACAAGTCCTGCTGGCTCTCATCAGACCCTTCAGTCTCGTGCTCATTGTGGGGGGCATCTTCATGGCGTACCAAATGGGTGCGTCCATCTTGGCCAATGTGCAGCCACAGATTGTTGCCGTTGGGGTGACGGTGCCTTTGCTGGGGCTTGTGGTGGGGGTGATCCTGGCCAAGCTGGCGGGTCTAAGCCTTCCTCAGAGGAAGACTGTCAGCATCGAGGTGGGCGTCCAGAACAGCCTGCTAGCGCTGGCGGTCATGCAGCTGTCTTTCCGCCGAGCAGAGGCAGACTTTGCGTCTCAGGCTCCCTTCATCGTGGCCCTCAGCAGCACCTCGGAGATGCTGCTCATCGTTCTGGGGCACTTTGCCCATCGGAGGTTGTGTCGGTCTGCCGTCCCCAGAAGTGACGCCTGATTGTAGTCAGTTTTTTTCTTCTTTGGTGTGGACATTTTGAAGACTAAAACTTTCAAACCTGTGGAAGTTCTATGTCCCACAATCTTGGCTACGAGACATCTGACAATGACCGATCCAGTAATCACTGTTGTGCAACACAGGAGAGTGGATGGACCTTTTGTGATTTGTTATATTTCATGAAAACCAAAGGCCTTTTACCCCCCTGAGACCCTTTTTGTGTTTATTTTACAGTATGTGATTTTTGAAATCAGATTATACTGTGAGGTATTTAATGTAAATTATTGCTAAGAAGAGAAATACCTATGAAAGAAAAGTATTTTTGTACCAGATTACTTTTTTAGTCAAAAAGCAAAGATCAATTTGCATCATGTTTACAAGAGGTCCATGTGTCTTAGCCTGGGGGAGAATTTTGGGGGTGTGGAATCACGTATGACTTAAAACAGGAACGTGAAGATGTCTTTGAAGTGCTCGCAACTGATTGTTTCCTGGATTTGCAAATCCGTGTACTTGAACAACAGAAGAGAAGCAGATTCGTATGAAAGCATTTTGTCAAGAGTGTGAAACTGGTCTAAAAAAGCTAGTTTAGTAAAGCAAATCTCGGACCAAGCAGAGATTAGCCAGGATGCTAACACAAGGCTCTTTGCACTAAGTAACACAGACGGTTCACTTAACAGTTGTACAATGTTTTGTATATTTAAAGAACAGCTTCACAGTATGTGTCGAAACTCTGAAATAAACACGAACGCCATTAATCACGAAAACAAGCACTTGTGTATTGCTTATTTTAATAACATGCTGCTATTACAACCACACTCAAGAGGAGCTCTAGCCTTTACTCGTGTCTGACAGTTCCAGCTGAGTTGATAAGATGTGAACTGTTTAAAAGTTTAGCTGACCTCCAACTGAACCTTCAACTTTATAATCTTGCTGACTCGTTCATGCTCATTGTGTAATGTGTATTTTGACTAGTAAATTGTGACGCAGCATGCATTTATCTTACTGTACTCTTACCACAGCAGAACTTCTAGTTGCTTCTTGAATTTTTAGTGATATTTGGCCGACAATATAACAGTGGAATTCACACTGATGGGAGTGTCAGATGCCGGGAACACAGTGGAAAAGTAAAATTTCCTGACATACAGGGTGTCACTGTGACGTCACACAATCCTCACAACTGAAGGCTGTTGTCTGCAGTGCCTCGACAGCATTGTCGTGTGTGTTTGTCTACTTGTCAGCATGACTCGAAAAAAACTACTGGACAGATTTCCGCTGTAATTGCCAGAAGGATGGAGCCTGGGTCTGGAAAGGTCCCATTAAATGTCAGTGCAGAGCCGGATACGAAGGCAGGCCCAGGATTATTGTATAACTTCACAGGGATTTAAAAACATAATTCCTGTAATTATGCAAAAATTGCTTAAATGGTATCCATAAAACTTCAAATGTGTACAGTGTGGGTCAGCAACTCCACATGGATGTGTGGGTTTGTTCAGGCTTTGGGTTGCTCTTGTTTCAACTCGTTTTTACTCCTTTTGGCATTCCAGACCTAATTCCTGATGTCAAGTGATACCAGTAGAAGTAAGGGACATGGTACGTACCCATGGTGCTTTCCAGGAAGAGATAAAATGATAAGCTGTTTCAGGAAGTAATGAAAGAGAACAAAGTGAAGGAAAGTGTGGAGTATATTTTTTTAAAATCCACAATAACAATCATAAAGCATGCATGGCTAGGAAATCTGTGTGATATGATTCAGGAGTCGAAGTTCAAGGTCCAATTTTTATCGGCGTATTCTGAACAGCATCCTGTGGTTCATGGCCAGGCCTTCAAAGCTTGTGTGTTCTGACTGAGGTGAATTATTAAAGAGCCTAGAATTCAGCCTCTGTTGACAATCAACATAATAATCTCCCTTCCTGCCTCAGAAATGACTCCCAGCTGCCCAGAATGAGGGCGGATGATTTGTACACAAGCAGTTTTACGTAAAACTGCATTTCCTGTTTACGTGCAGAGAGCAGCAGACTTTAATGTGCTTTCATTAACAAGTTTTCCCTGAATGTTTTATAGTGAAAAATCAGCTCAGACCTGCTCTTCCAGCCCGCAGCGGATTTGACTGAGCTTTGAGGAATGTAACAGCTGTAAATCCTCCAGCCGAGCCGAGGCAGCTTCACTGACTGGGGGAAATTCAGGGCTCTGAGAGAAGGTGACTGTAAGAGGAACATGACTGGGTCGGTCCATTTCAGCCACATTCTGAAGCCTGGCATCGTTTGTAGAACCATATTGATTTTTCCGTCAGAGGCCAGATGTTCGCTGACCTTCATGGGTGAAGCAGTAACTAAACATGCAATTTGTACACAGAACCGGGATAAAAAGGTTTTTTTTCATCATGTTTTTACCCCATCTAGAAAGACAATGATAGACTGTGGAGCAGTGATTTTGTCAGTGAGCTCAAGTTTCACATTTTATTAAAAAGCAAGAGAGATTATGAAGTGAAAGACTTTGACAGACATAATGTTGTTTGTCTCTCTTGTTGAGACCATTTCTTTCTCTGTAACTGTGGATACATGGAAAACATTCAGTCATCCTCACTATGTGTCTAAACAGAAAAACATCAAATCATTATTAAATACTGTACATCATTCCTGCATTCCGATAATTCTTTTTCATCACAAATAGGTCTCTACCTCCATCTGTAGCGTCTTTCTCCAGGATTAACTTAACACTGGGAAAAATAAGATCATGTCTAACTTTTTAATAAATGTTCACGCCTGTAATTTGTTTTGTTAGTATTTTCAAATACTCCATGATTTTCATTGTATTCAAAGTTCAAAAAAGAACAAACAAATAAAACATTCTCTGCCAAGAAAATTATGTTTCCACCAGTGTCTCTTTGTTGATCTATTAGCAGGATTGTGTAAGACTTTCTGATGGTTTACATGATGTATGTCGGATGGATCCAGTTAAAGTGGGAGACCCAGTGTTTGTCTTTCTTAGATATTAAATTTTTCCAGTGTTTTTACCAATTAACCATTTGAAATTTTTAAATGAAATTTGGCCATGGAGTTGCGTCTACCAAAAAGCAGAGCACAAATTTTTGGAACAATGTGGACAAAGGTGATTAAAAAAAACCAACATTATTTGTCACTTCAATGCAACTCAGCGGTAGAGCGCATGCTTCACAATCCTCGACATCTGCAGCCCTACGGGGGCACAAACCAAGCCTGGATAAATTAGCGGTTGCAGCAGGAAGGACATCCAACACAAAAAACTGCAAAAAGTGAAGTTCGGCATGGTGTGGCGACCCCTAAAGAGACAAGAATGAAAAGAAGTTTGGTCACTTTGAACCAGAGAACAAGCCAACTGAACATTGTGTTAATTATTTTTCTATCTCCTTATTCTATTTGATCAAATCGGCTGTTTTGAATAATTGACCAGAATCCAGTCATTTATTAATATAGATTTGTCCTAATGAGTGAAAGGTTTTTATGCATGTTTACATCCCTCTGCCTTCTTCTCTAACTTTATTACTCAGACATGAGGGAATCCTGCTGAGGTCCAGATCCAGTAAGTCCTCCATCAAAACAATTCCCTCTGGTGACAGCGGCTCACTTTTGATTCAGACGAGCTACCACTGTGGCTGAGCCGGTGTTTTCTCTGAGTGTCACTGTGGGCTTTTCTTCATGGGGTTGACAGGTGATGACAGTCTGCCTCGCTGGTAGGTTAGCACTCAGTGCACCAGCTCTCCTGTTTGTATTAGCATCCTGCACATTAGTGGCACAATAGGAAGAGAGGGCTCTTAAAAATTCATGAAGACACATCGCATTAAGTTTTTATGAGTTCTTTCCATCGACTCCCATGAGATGGTTTTCCTGCTGCCAGCTGCAGGAAGAAGATACATGGGTGGCTGAGCGGAAGACCAGGAGGAGGAGGGGGAGGAGGGCGCTACGCAGGACATAGTGAGGAATGATCTTCACCAACACACCGAGGACAACATGAAAGTAACTGTTGTAGAGGCCTGGATACTGACAGGGTGCAGCACTCACTCCTCCAAACCTGATGTTCTTCATTCTTAGTTTTTAGCTGATTTAGTTAGGAACAACGTAGATTTCAACATAGATGTGATTAAGAACTTTATTGATTGATTGACTGATTGTTTGAAGGATCTTTTTGATTTTATTTTATAAATGTTTTAATCAAAGGTCAAAGTTGGACTTTATATTTTATTTTACTAATGTAATTGTCCACAATAATAATAATAATAATAATAATAATAATATTATAGTAATAATAACAATAATAATAATTATTATTAATTATTATTATTATTATTCGCATGTTTGCCAAATCAAACATGCGAATCAAACCTATGACTTTCATACCGGATCGGTCAAGGCCCAGGTTAACAACGACCGCCATGGGTGCTGTTGACCCACAGGGTGCCGGTGGAAATTGGACTACTGTTGGTCGAAGAAGGAGAGGAGGAAAGTGTGTTCGTAGGAAGAGAGAGATGAGGAGCGCCAAGAGTATAGGACTGAGAGTAGGGACGTTGAATGTTGGAACTATGACAGGAAAAGGTAGAGAGTTGGTTGTTATTATTATTATTATTATTATTATTATTATTATTATTATTATTATTAGTAGTAGTAGTAGTAGTAGTAGTAGTAGTATTTCTCCTGGGTTCAAACTGAATCTGACTGACAGTGACACAGTTCTCCAAATCTGTAGAGAAATACAGTACTGTATATGTATAATATGAAAGTATTGATGTTGGAACAAGCAGCCACACATTAATGGTTTGTAAGTTGCATTAAGAGACTTTATCAGTGACTATTGTTTATAATACTAACACTAAACTAATGATAATGTTTTTACTGCCTTAAGTTATAAAACATTCTTTACTGTTTTGGTTCTTACATTAATCATGGAGACTCCTTTACCTCTGACCTCTTTTTAACCTCTGACCTCCAGGAAAAATAGTTGCAGAGCTCGTCAACTCAAAACCTGATTAAATCAATATTTTGATTTTTTTGGAAAAGCAACACAGCAACAACAACATGCAATGGGTTTTAAAAAAAATCACCAACATGTAGTTAAACACGTCCAGCAGTGACAAATCCTCTGTATTTTAGATGCTTCAAATTTAAACATGTGAGTCGCATGTGTCCACGTTGTGTCAGACTTCAAGTCTGAGGAGTTCCGCATCAGGCGCCTCAGGTTCTGTCCAACAGAGAATCAATCATTTGGGTATCCCTCCCTCCTCTCAGCAGGAGTTGTGTGGTCATACCAAACAGAATGACAGATATCTTCTTCCCTAGAATCAAAACAGCTTTAACTCCCAGACAAATCACCTAAAACATTCTTGTCACTGTCCGGTGATTATGCTTCACGTGTCCACTCATTTCTTACCAGCTAACAAGCTGGAGTAGGATTCCTGTTTCTGTCCAGTTACACATATTAAATTCAATTCAGTTGAAACTGACTGATGCTGTATTTCTGAGACGTAGAGCTGGTGTCAGATGTCAGCTTTTATGTCTCCACTAAGGAGGTTAAGTGGTCCGTTTGGTTTTGTTGGATGACAAACTCAACAATGACTCGACAGATTTTCAAGTATATGGTATATTCTTCCTAGTGTCATAAGATAAGCCTTGGGCCTTTTTCTTTACCATTTCTATCTGTTGCACATAAAGTATTCATGGCAATTTGATGAAACTTGTTAGAAGTGCTGGGCAGAAAATGTCACAAGGACCTAATAAATTCCTGACTGGATCCGGTTTAAGAAACTGTTTTTTTTTTGTCAGTTGAATTTCTTGATGAATCACCATGAATCATCATAAGGGACTGAAGGATAATCCTATTGAAAAACAAGTACGCTAATGATTCTGCTCTCTGTAGTTGTGTTTCAAAGGAAAGGAAATCATTTACACAACAAAGCCTTGGTTTGCGTTTCTCAATCTGCTCAGTGTTTCTCTGGGTGTCTGAAAAACCTGCAATTTGTTGGTCAGGAGTACACCGTAATTATCAGAGCCATTCCTCAGTCACAGCATTTACAAAACAAATTTTGTTGGTGCCTAATAATGAGATCATTTAGTAGGGCTGTTAGAGTGAACGACTGTTGTGACTCATGCAGTCAGCCTACCTATTGCCTAACTGACTGCTGCGCTCATACAGTCAGCCAGTGGTAAATGCAACCCGGTTTGTTTACTGACACAACAGTGATGACATACCTCTGTGTTATTTCATTGATCTGTTTGTTGCACCTCCTGTCTGCAGAGACTGACCCCTGGTGTTACTCCCTGACAGATTTTGTAAGGTAACATTATATGTTATATGTTATATTATATGTATTGGTTTCTTAGCTCTGCCAAGGATTGTCATTTATTTATTTTTTCAATGTTAAAGAAAAAGTACTGGCCTGAAAACTAAAAACAGATCAGGATAAATCAAAATAGTAGATGCTCTCATTGTGATATATAGATAGATTCAGTTAGAGCAGGTCCGGACCCACATAGTACATTGTTTGTGAGATGTATTGTTGAAAAACGTAAGGGCAAACACTCCAACAACTTTTCTTCTTGAACCTACAACAATTCTACTTAGCTTATGTGCGTTTATGTCTGTGAGCATTGGATATACACAATTTCCTTCAGGATTAACTATCTATCTGTCTGTCTGTCTGTCTATTTATCATCTATCTATCTATCTGTCTGTCTGTCTGTCTGTCTGTCTGTCTGTCTGTCTGTCTATCTATCTATCTATCTATCTATCTATCTATCTATCTATCTATCTATCTATCTATCTATCTATCTATCTATCTATCTATCTATCTATCTATCTATCTATCTATCTGTCTATCTGTCTATATACAACATTTACTGAATTGAAAATAGAATTACAGTTAAAGTCCTGCACTAATTGTAATTTTAATAGGCTGATCATAAGTATTGACGCATTGGTGCCAGCAGCTGGTAGATGTTGGACTAATCTTAATTTCAAATAGAGTTTATTATATAACAGTGTTATTATTAAATCGGTTTTCACGAGAGAGAGAGAGAGAGAGAGAGAGAGAGGGGGGAGGGGGGGATCACGTGCTTTAAACAATGAATAGTCGATTCTGATTGGTTTTTCTACGGACCAATGAGGAAGAAGAGCGCGAATGGAAACATGGAATGAGGAAGTATTGTCACAGGTTCCGTTGTTGTCTGGATAACTAGTTATGGAGTTAATCGGGTCCTGTGAGCTGATTCGTCTCCTCATAGACTGTTAGCTTATTGCAAACCGTTAGCTTATTACCGCTAAAGGCTAATAAAGTCAATAAATGCTAATAAACGCTGTTTAACCCCCACCGGGCTCACATGTCGCTGAGCGGCTCCAGAGAGACGGTGTCCACCAAGAGGACTCTGTCCAACATCCTGGGTGAGTTGACAGCTGGACCGAAGGAAGGGTGCAACAGCTGACATCCGCCTAAACATGAATACAGTACAGTTAGAGACAAAAATACAGAAAAGAGTAAGGCCATCTCCTTGTTGCACCATTACGTCAAACGTCAGTGTCTCAGTAAACACTGATGTTTGTGACGTTGTTGACACATTTTGACCGTAAAGCACAATTCAGCTGCTGGCATTGAAGGTGACGTGGGCGTTAGCCCAACTACCTACGTATGTTTTCCACAACATTTAGATACAACTGTGTTAAGAAACATGGGAAAATCAAGACGTTGTGCGTTTTTCCTGCTGTTGTGTTCTCAGCTGGTCGCGTCGTGAAGAGGCCGAAGCAGGAGGACGGACGGCGGCTGCAGGAGGCATCGATCCAGCTGCTGGAGCAGCAGCAGAACATCTGCAGTCTGCTCACAGAGGTCGGGGTGAGTGTGACGACTTCAAGGCAGAACCAACACGATCTATAAACAAACATTAAACTACACCGATATAAGCACTGTGCAGGCCTGTTTATTTATCGGTTTATTAAATTAGTTTATAACCTTATAATTGCCTGTATTGAAAGATTTACAGTTTCAACTCAAGTTATTGTACAACACTTGTTTGGTTGAGGTAGGAAATACAGTGTTCTACATTGTGAAGAAATGTAGAATGACTTAAGATGATTTTTAAAAAACTAACTATGTAAGGGTATACTGTATTACATAGAGGTGTGATTCATAGAAGTATTTTTAGATTTACTTGCTGTATCTATTGCATCGGCATGTTTCACCCTTTTTTGTAGAATCTGTGCAACGTTTTTCCCTGTCAGGATGGAGAGCAGAAACAGATCCAGTCTAAAGGACTTGCAGGTTCGCTGCTGGGTGAGTGTTAGACAAAAGGTTTCAGGAATAGCCTTTGTTTAGTACGTGCATGTTTCCAGAGTGGCAAACATTAAAATGGAAAACCACCTGACACTTTCTGTCTCTGGACACCTGTTGGGAATGTGTGCTGGAAAAGGAGTGTGATATTGGCGAGTAATAACATCTGACACTCTGTGTTTGTTGAATGTTCTCGTCCAAACATAACCCCCCCACAACGTCTATCCTTGTCTGCTGTTTCTCTCTTGGACACCTTCCAGTTTTACACTGTTTGTTTTTCCATCATGTACTGTTGAAAATGGTTTCAACTCAGACTTGAGACTCACCTGATGACAGCCCAAGCTGGGCCGAAGTGAATGTTATGAATTACAGCATGTCTTTTGTCTGTGGCAGTTTCTGAGCTGAGGCGTCAGGCCTTCCAGCTGGGTGTTCCGGTGACGGTGCTGGCAGTGAAAATGGTGTTGGAGAGATTGATGGAGATCACTGGAACTGAGGAAGTGAAAGAAGAAGAGAGGAGAGGGCTCTTCAGTCCCTCTCAGCGAGTGAGTTTCCAGTGTTATTTTTCTTTCTGATGAAACTCTTGATGATTTTGTCTGAAGGAAATGTTTTTAACTAAAATTAAGAAAGAAAGAAAAGAAGAAAGGAGCTTTCTTCGTCATTATACAACGGTACAATGAAATTACAAGGTTAGATGGAGAGTTGGTCCTGAGCCTTTGTACCCTGGGAGCTCTTGCTACTTTTGGCCAACATAACCTAAAGTTCCTTAGATGCATGTTGTTGTGATGATCGGCGGGGGGGAACAAGAGTGCCCGGAGAAAACCCATTCAGACACGGAGAGAACATGCAAACTCTACGTAGAAAGGCCAAGTTGGAAATGCTGGGGTTTCAACCCATGGCCTTGCTGTGAGGCATCAGTGCTAACCATTACGCCACACTGCCACCTGATTCTAGCTCAAGCAAATTTTACACATAAATGCAAAACCGTTCTGATCATCAGATGAGTACATTATTGCATGCTTTAGTGTGGTGTGTATTGTGATGTCACAGTAGGATTGAAGTGTTTTTTAGTTTTTGGACTCAGTATCACTGAAATTGTGTCGCACGGTCGTTGGTGCATCATCTGTTGGTGCGTTTCTGCTTCTGTGGTTGAGCTGTACATGTGACCACAGACGTCCCCACCCTTAGTCTGTGTCCCGTTCCTGCAGGAGTCTCACTCAGTACTGACATCACCTCAAAGATGGACTCCTGACGTTCCCTTCCTGTCCCCTCAGGTCCAGCTGTGTGTCCTGCTGGAGTCTGTCAAAGACCTGCTGTCAGAGGGAGTCTTCTGCCCCAAACTGCTCTGGCAGGAGTACAAAAAAGATCAGGTGTGTATGTCCGTGTGTGTGTGTGTGTGTGTATGTGATTTATATTATAGATTTGTCTTTCCTACTTTTGACTGAAATTAATGTCTAACAAATTTGGAAATGATTTAATTATTTTTTTGTTAAGATTTTGCGCGACATCATGGCCTTTTGTGAAGAAGGCCGCGGAATGAATGCATTGAATTAAAGATTTGTTGTTTTGTATTTACAGAAGCATCCGCAGCTGGAGATCATCTATTATCTCCACTTTTACAACATCCTCACCTTTAGGTACATTTTAGAGAGGTAAGAAATATCACAGTTTTCTTTTTCAGTGCTGTACAAAATGTGCAAGGTGTTAAGGTGTGCAAGTTGGTGGGTGTTAAGAGATTTTCTGGTAACTGTAGAGCTGGTCTGTGGAACATCAGGGTTAATGTCACGTTTATCACAATGTAGAACAACATAGAACATATCACGGCATAGAACCGGTGAAATGCTTTACTTTAAACACAAACAAGTGGTTAATTTGAGAGGAGTTGTAGGTTGTGCATTCTCCAAAACATGATTTTAGATTAGATTTTTTTTTGATTACACAAATTTAGATTTTAAAACTTTGACTGTGTTCAATAAAAAACAACTACTATATTCAGGTGGTTAAAATTCAAGTGGTTTCCTCAAAATGAATTTATTTTTGACAACGAATTTAAACATAACATCCAGACTTCTAAAGATCGATCAGACTTTCTGATCCCAGAAGGACAAACATGCTTTTCTTTTTCATGTTTCAGATTTTAGAAAACATGAATGACCTCCTGGCAATTCCAGAGAAGTGAAGTCAAACTACATAAATTTAATAAAAAAGTGATTTAGGTACAATAGTATCTAAAACCACAAATTCTTGGCAGAACACTCGCCCAAACTGCTTCACAAACCCAGTACATGGGTAGGGATGACTTTCAAGTGTGAGAAATTTAATTTGCTTGAAGATCATTACATCTTGTGAGGTAGGTAGTCTGAGTGAGTGAGACCACAAACTCTACCACAGGACGAGATTTAATAAACTTTAATAAACTTTAAACCCTGCAAGTTGCTGATAGTAAAGTACAGATTCTTCTCTGTCCATGCTGTGGTTATAAAGACTGTAATATTGTTGACTTAACAGTAGGACTCAGATAAGCCCGCACATAAGAAGAGTATCTGAATCAGAGTAGAGTCTGCAGTAATCTTTAACCTGTCACCCCTCCTGTCTCTTTGCTTTCTGTCCATTCAGCGATGAAGGAGTGAGGTCATGGTTGGTGTCTCAGTTGATGGATCTGTGCAGCTGGAGGCCTCCAGGAGGAGAAGACGAGACCAGACAAGTTCAGCAGAGAGTGTTGTTGAGTAAGCAGACAGAGCTGCCTGACTGGTGTTATCATTATACTGTATATGCAATAAACACACACACACACACACACACACACACACACACACACACACAAACACACACACACACACACACACACACACACACACACACACACACACACACACACACACACACACACACACACACACACACACACACACACACAGTATGTATGTGCAGTATACACACACATACTTATATGCAGCTCAATCCATAACTCGATATACATTTCCGTACACGTTAAAGAAGAGCTGATCTGTTGGTATGAGGGTTAATATTACATCACCAGAGAGCTGCGCTAGATGTGTCTCCTGTATTTATGCTTAGATAACTGACTGTAGGCATCCGTATATCATCCAATGCTGATGACTGCCTTCATCAAACTCTCAGTAAAAATGCTGGGAAGTGTATGTTCCAAAATGTTTACCACTGACACGATGTGTTTACACACCTATTCGTTTTTTAACATCTTCATTACATTTCCAATTCATTACATCAATCAAGTGATGAGTTCGGGTGTCTCAGCACTATCAGTCTTAAATCGATTACAGCAGGATGTAAAGATTTAAGACTGCAAATCTTTTCTGCGAAAGCCTTTTTTTGCTGCAATCGCCTCAGCAGCAAAAATGGCTCTCATAGAAAGGAATCCAGCTGAGACAGTGTTGCCCGTATAACATGCATGAGGTTCTGTGTGATGCTGATGGAAGCTCTCCTGTCTGTTAGCTGTGGCTGGACTCCTGGTGGGAGCTGGCTTTGAGCTGAGCTCTGATCCAGCAGCCGGAGACCAGAGGATCTCTCTGCTCTGCTGCTCAGTGCTGGACGACATGCTATTCTGTGAGTCTGTCTCTGTCCCACTTTCTCCATCCTGTCCTGATGAATATTTAACAAAGCTCTTTGATTCACACCTTTGAACCCAGAAAGCTATTGTCTACTTCTTTAACAGATAACACAGTTAAATATAAAAATTTTTTGGTGTGTTTCTGTCTGTCTTCCTCAGGGTTTCTGGACATTGTGGAGAATAGTCTGGCGCTGCAGCGTGATGGAGCGGCAGCCAAACTGTGGTACACAGACAATTAGAATTCATGTCATCACATCATTTATCTGGAAGAAATAACAATGGCAGACATCCCAGAAAACATGGAGTTTATTATTGCCAGAATGCCAGAAATGGAAAGCTAAAAATGTCATTTAGTGAGCTATACAGGCTACACTATCTGATGTGTCACACTGTCCAGGTTACTTATTTCTAGCTTCAGGTAAATATTCAAGCTTTTAAACAGTCCAGGTCACAGAAGGAGCTCTTTGATATGCTTTCTATTACTCAATTTTCCATGGCACCAGGTCCATTCTGTCTCAAGAGTGAACTGATTTCATTTGATGAAGACTGAAAGCTCACAAAACATCTTTTTAACGATAACTAACTTAACTTTTAGAACTTTCAGCTTTGCTGCAGCATCTGTTTTTACAGTCAACCATGTTCAGGATTACAGATGTTGTTAACAGTGACTGTTTTCACTTCTGGCCGATCTGCTGATTGTTTCCTAAGTAATCATTTGGTAAATGTCTGATTTCAAGGGATGTTGCTCAGTGGTAGAGTATATGCTTCACATGTATGCTGCCACGCGTTAAATCCCTAGTATCTACAAGCCAGTGTCAATTGTAGACTGGTCCCAAGCCCGGATAAATGCAGAGGGTTGTGGCAGGAAGGGCAACCAGCATTAAAAACTTTGCCAAACAAATATGAGCATTCATCTAAAAAATAAGAAGGATGACAGGCTGTGGCGACCCCGAACGGGACAAGAGGGAGGGTTTTTCATAATGGTCAAGTTGATCTGTTACCATTAAATAACATGAGTTGTTGTGACCAACATCTTTAAACCGAAAGAAACAACATTCTAAGAAAAGATAAAGAAAACTTTACCAGCTGAGGAAGGACGACCTCGTCCTCTGAACAGTTGCTTAGTTTTCTTCCAATAAACTATGATTTATTACCATGATTAGATGTCAGATCTAATTTAATGCCTGCAAATGAAAACCAAAAAGAAATCGTCTGTTGAATACCACGTGGGACACCTTTCTGTACCGTCAGCACGCATTTCATGATGGATGTAAAGCTGCAAGGATGCAGCCCCTGTGTTGGACGTCATTAAAATATTCATCCCGTCATCCCGGAACTTTGTACTGTTGGTACTGCCAACATCATCTCTATCTGTTAATGTAGAAGATAAACTTCCAAAGATGTTCACTGAGGATTTTCTGTGCAGATCACCACAAAAGACATGTAACACTGTTATCCAGCGGCTGCGTGGTGGGTTTTCTGTACGGTTCTGTCTCCAGAAGACTGACACCGAGCCGTGAACATTCCTGGTGCTTGTCTGGTCCTGAAATGGTGAAACAGAGCTCCTACCACCAGTGATCAAGCTGCTTGAATCACTGGGATCACCGTGCTCAGTGCGCATTCATCACACACTGACTCACTGCTTCTTCACTGAGTCTGCAACAGACAGCTGTGCTGCGCAGACTTGAAGGTAGTCTTAGAGACAAACCGCTCATGGTGCAACACCGGTTCACCACTTCATGAAAAGCTGTGTATACAAACACTGCAGCAGATTAAAAAGAATTTCTCTTAAAATGTGGTTTCAAGGATCAGATCTGAAGCTTCAGAAAATGTGGAGAATCTCAGCTGATTTAAATCAGCGATGATTGTCGCAGCATCAGGAACCATGATTTGTGAAGCATCTCAATCCATGAGCTCAGAAACATTTCAGAGAACAGCTGTCGGTGAACACTGCTCATCTCTGCATCTACGAATGTGAGTTAAGACCCCATCACAGGTCATCAAAAACATCCAGAACCTCTGTCATCTTCTCTGGACCTGATCTCATCTGAGATGGACCGACACAAAGTAGAAACATGTTCTCTGGTCTGATGAGTCTAGGTTCCAGGTGGACTTTAGAACTCCAGGACATCCTGTCCTCAGGTTTAAAGATTGAAGACTCAATTAGTGCTGAAGGTCCATCCAGGTTCTGGAATATCTTCTGTCGTCAAGATGTCTTTCAAGGACATTTCTCTTAATTACATCAAAAAAAAGAAGCCTCATTCTGTTGCTTCACAACAGCTTCAGAGTCAAAGAGTCCCGGTCCCAGACCGGTCTGTGTCCCGTCCAAAACTGTCCCACTGTCAGAAATATGAGAAGACCCAAACACGACAACAGATACTTAAGAATGTTGAGAAACTGAAGTCATACATCAAACACGATCGAGACAGAATTCTACTTTAAGACTTCTACTTTAAGACTACTTTGTTGCTTCTTAAACACTTTGTGAGTTTTGGAGTTTGATGACATGAACAAAGTTGATCAGGTTGAAGACTAATTTCTTTGTCTTTGTTCTGTATTCAGCTGCATTTCAGTTAGAAAAGAACCATTGTGTTCAGCTTTCGTTGATATTTCACAAGATGTACCAACATTTCTGGATTTGGACCTTTAGGTTTTATAATTATCAAAATCAGAATCCTTTATTGAACACTATGAAGAAATTGCTTTTCATTACAGCTGCTTTGTCTTAGACCGTAAATACGAAGTTAGAATAAGAATATAGATTTAAGAAAAAAGGGCAAAGGAAATTATGGATAAATATGAGAAGAAATAGAAGAATATATAAACATAAATACAGATGTTATCTGTAGTGAATAAGCTGTGCATGATTTGTGACCGATATAGATGCATGTCTGTCTCTGACTCCTCTTCCTCCTGTCTTGAATCAGGATTCAGATATTTGATGCTTCGCTGTGTGGAGCCTCAGCATCAGAAGAGGCACTTCGGTGTTTCTTCAAACACTCCCTCACACAGACGCTTACCTACAAACCTCGACTTGCAGGTAGAGTAAATTTATCAATTTCTATTTAAACACAGCGCTGCTACTGACTGATTTGAATGAGGATCCTGATGTGCAGATGCTGCTTTCAGACTATTCATACAAACATGTCCTCAGTCTCAGAAGCCGTTGCTCTGCAGAACGAGTGGACCTTTGCCAAAGTCTGCACGCTGGTGACGTCTCTGTTCCGTAAGGTAAATGTTTCCTTGGGTTTGACGAGGGTTCCTTCACATCACCACCTTTCCAACTATTCTCAGTCCCTTGCTTTTGGAATTCAGAGCCTCCTGTCTCTCCGACTATGTACATTGTGTGAATCATTTTAACACGGTTGGTGTCACTTGTGCATTTTAAGCTGTTGACAGCGGTTGGATCACCTCAGGCATTGGATGTACGGCCCGCAGCCCTGAAAGTATTGATTTATCTGTGATAATGTGGTGCGACTAACAGCTGTAACTCGTCCGGCAGCTGTCTGTGGTCTTGGGCGTAGAGCAGCTGCTCTCACACCTGCAGCAGGTCCTGGAAACACATGAAGTTAACTGGAAACACGTCCTGTGCTTCCTGTCCACGCTGCTGGTTCACAACCCGTGTGCCGAGCCCAGCCTCAGAGGTGAGTAACGGAACGACTGGCCTATCCTCACACACTGGTGACGTGTGTGAGGTTAGATCAGACCATAATGATGGAACATAGTGTGTAATCCACAGTTATGTGGTTATATTCACATTGAAGCATCAGGTTGGTGGACACATTATGGGAAACACGATTGTGTTTTTCTACCAGTCAGTCGCAGACATGTCGTCTCTTGTGGTGTTTGTCTCTCAGAGCTGCTGTCCAGGCTGCTGAGCTCCGCGTTTGAAAGCTACGAACTGGAGAACTTGATAACTGCCTTCCTCCTGGCTCGACAAGGGGCCCTCGAGGGCCCCGGCGTCTTCCTCTCTTATAGCGAATGGTTCAAGGTGAATGGTTCCAGCTGATTGGTAGTTTAGTTAGGATTAGAACAACAGTTGGTCTTCATGTAGTTTGTGTTGACAAATTGTTTTATGGTTGTTTTTTACTTTGCAAGATTTAACAAAATGGGTTGTTGACAAAACCAGTGATGCAATAATTCAAAAGTTATTAGTCTACAGTATTTTCCGCACTATAAGGCACACCTAAAAGCCTTTAATTTTCTCAAAAACTGACAGTGCGCCTTATGATCTAGTGCGCCTTATATATGAAAACAGTTTTAAATTACGCTATTCATTGAAGATGCGCCTTATCAGATGCACTTTATAATCCAGTGCGACTTATATATGAAAAACGTTGTGGACTACGTCATTTGTTGAAGGTGCGCCTTATAGTCCAGTGCGCCTTATAGTGCAGAAGATACTGTCGTCACTGTGACATTTTTTAATTCATGGGTTAATTCCTTGTCCACATGTTAAAGATAGTCGTTTGTACTTCTCCTTCTTGGCTTCTCAGATGTCTTTTGGTGGAAGCACTGGTTATCATGCAACCAGTAAGAAATCTCTGGTGTTTCTGCTGAAGTTCCTCTCTGAACTGGTGCCATTTGAACCCCCACAGTACCTCAAGGTGACATTTCATAGACTCACAACAGACATAGCAAGAAAACTGACATTATTATTGACCACATTCTCCAAAATGTCAGGTATATAATGTCTATTTTTGTTTTATATTAATATTTATACTCTTACTTAGGATTTGTTTCGAAAGTTATACTGTAATTGTAATCTTTTTAAAAATGAAGGGTCTGAAGCAGCCCTTCCACCACAGACTTGCAGTCTGGACTAATGTCACACTAAAATCAGCAGATAAGTGCGAGCTGTGGTAAAGTATGGCGATGCAGAGGAAGGTGTGACTTTCAGGACATCGCTGTGATTTTCCTGCAGGTTCACATCCTTCACCCTCCATACGTACCTGCGAAACACCGCAGCCTCCTGATGGAGTACGTCTCTCTGGCCAAGACCAGACTGGCTGACCTCAAGGTAAGAGCAGGGCTAAACTTTCCAAGTCCTTGCTGAATTTAGATTTTTTCATACTGGATAAATCTAATATGATTATAATTGTGTGTGTGTGTGTGTGTGTGTGTGTGTGTGTGTGTGTGTGTGTGTGTGTCTGTGTGTGTGTGTGTCTGTGTGTGTTTGTCTGTCTCAGGAGTCAGTGGAGGACATGGGATTATATGAGGCTGTTTCTGCTGCAGGTGGAGCAGCTGCAGAGGTAAGAGCGACACCTGGTGGATGATCCGTGTAATAACAGTCAGATGTTCAGATCTGAATAGACTTTTAACAAGAAAGATGAATTATATTGATCTCACCCCCGTTTCAAGTGTGATTATTACCTTCACAGAGGACTGGTTATAACCTATTTCAAAGCGTTTTGATTGCAGTTCAATGATTTTTTTGTTGTTGTTGAGTGGTTTTCCCTGAGGAGAAGAAGTCATTTTAGACACCTGCTGAAGAATCAGTAAATGTTTTGTAGCTGTGATTAACACAGGCTAATCTGTATTTTTGTTCTCTAAGTGATATAACAGGAAGTGTCTTTTTGTGCTGCCCCAGTGCCAGGCTGTCCAGGATGTGGAGAAAGCAGCATCTCTGTTTGAGAGCACAGGAAAAATCCCTGCCACCGTCATGGAGGCCAGGTACTCCTTCAGGTTATCAGCTGCTTTACAGCTGGAGATTGTCCTTTTTAAAAATCATGTAGATGCAGAAACTGATCCAGACAGACACAGATAGCTGCTGTCCCCCGTGTTCTGACAGTATTTTCCGGAGGCCGTATTTCCTGACACGCTTCCTTCCTGCTTTGCTGACCCCAAGAGTGGTAAACACCTTCTCCTCACTGTTATTTATTTGGTAGACATATTGTCAGAAGTGTTTTTGTTAGTTTTGTTATTATTTATCACATTTACAAAAATGTAAATGTTTTTTTTGAATTCCAGCTTCCTGTGAAAGCCGATACCCAGATGAGTTTCATAGAAGCTCTGAAAAAGTGAGTTATTACCAGACGCTTATAAAATATGAATCACAGCTCAACCAGCTCAGCATTTGTATGTCTTTAGACGCTTGAGCTGACATAATTTGATCCTGTTGTGTATTTATTATTCATAATTATCCTGAAGTCCATGTTTTTACCAGCTGTGAGTATGACATCATCGCTTCAGTTTTGTTTGTGGGTCTGATGAGTTTTTGTAACACGTTGTTAATATTTAGTTTTTTGTGTATTATCACTTTTATGTTTGTCTGTATTCAGAGCTGATAAGATTCCCTCTGCACAGTATGCATCTTATATGGAGGCCTGCCAGAAGCAGAGACAGCGGGATTGTGGGTATTTTTTTTACAACACATTTGTTATTTACTGACAAAGATATCATCACAGATATTTATCTCTGTAAGGACGATGTGATTTCAGTCCAGTCTGTCTTTCAACAGAAATATTAAAAACTACTGTTTTGATGAAACTTGTTGGAATACACACAGCTGAGCAATAATATCAATAACCCACATGTATTGCAAGCATTGTATAAATAATTCCTGAGGGGTAGTAATACAGTGATTAGTCCATTAATGAACACATGATATTGTTTATTAGATTGATCAGTAATTCAGTATTAGAAACAATCTATAATGACATATCCACTGCCACACATCCTGCAGTTTGTAAATGTTCCATGATGCAGACTTGATATTGAGTGACTTAGCACAGGTTGAGTGTATGTGACTGAAGCATCTAAAAATGCTGACTCAGACAGATGGGATGTACAGCAGTCATGTAGCTGAGGGACACGTCTGTGTTTGCAGCTACAACGTGTTTGGACAGCAGTGATGAACCTCTGGACGTCCTGAGGAGTCAGCTGGAGGAGTTCACAGCGCTGCTTGTGGAGGAAAATGACGGCGGTAGGCTCAAATCAACAAACACACACACACACACACACACACACACACACACACACACACACAGACAGTTATGGTTGAACTGCTCAAAGGAGTAGTTTTTCATATATTTGCCCACACATGAAACTGCATGAATATCCAAATAGAGCAGAAGAGTCAGTCAGGAGAGACGAGGAGCCAAAGACCATCTAGCAGACCTCCTTGCAATTACTCTCTGTGCCACAGGAGGAGATGCTTCACGTTCCAATATAACCACCTAATAAACCTACTAAATTCCTCTGGTCTCTTCATCCTTTAGCTTTAGTTGCAGCTCAACATCTTCATCCTCCATGTGTTTCCAAACCAGAGAAGGAATCTGGATTTGGTTGTGCAGCACATCATCTCATTTCCTTTCCCGTCATGTTGGTCATGTTTCCTCAGAGATATCAGCCAGGTTGTCCCGGATCTCTCACACTCTGAGCGACATCTTTCCGGACGGTCCTGACGAGCTGATTGGACAGTCAGTCATCAGGCTTCACATCAATACTCCTCTGCTCTCTGGGCTCCACCTCAAAGTACACACTGATGGAATTCACTCTGTTCCTAGTTTTCATGTTTTTGTCGTAGAACTTCAGTTTTGAGTCCGTCAGTAATGTGTTCTCTACAGGATCTCTTCCTCAAACCCTCAGGTCATCAACTTAATGCTGACCAACTTCTGCCAGTGCATGTTGAACGTTTCCCGGTGTAAAACTCCTAACAAGTGAGTAGCACGAGGTGTCTGAAAGTTTGCCAGATAAAAATATAGACTTTTATTATTATCAGATACCGAAAGGTTTTAAGAGACTATATTCACCTGTGTGTTGCTTCATGAAGTATCTATGTACAGTCCATGATTTGGAACAAGCAGCAGATGGTTATTTCCACTGTTCTGTGCGCTGGTCTGCAGATAGACAGAGCAGATCTTTGTGGCTCATCAGATTCTCTATGTCTCCTCAGACAGACCCGGTGGGCCTCCAGGTTTGTCGGTGTGCTGTTCGGTAACACTCAGCTGCTCACCAGCCTCCTCCACAGACTCTGGGACTTATTTCACAACCAGGTATTAAAAACATTCCTTGCTGACTCTTTTCCTTCTTGTCTTGATTAGTGTCCAGTGGACTCAAATGTTGATATGAAGGTATGTTTTTACGCATCTCTTTGGACATTCCTCTCTGCTGTGCCATTGTGTGGCAAGATGCTTCTTATGGGAGATTTTAATGCATGAGTAGGGAAAGACCATCAAGTCTGGCCTGGCATCATTGGGAACCAGAATATCGGCCGCTGCAATACCAATGGCTTGCTACTTCTCGGTTTATGTGCAGAATTCAATCTTTGCATAACCAACAGCATCTTCAGGCTCCGCACCAGGGAGCAGGCACAAAAGATCATGTGTGGAACCACAGGCATGATCTTCCGTGCTTGTCAGCTCCTCGAAAAAGCCAGGGAACGACGACAACCCATGACAATGATTTTCTGCAATCTGCATAAGGCCTTTGATTCCGGTTCTTTGGGGTGTGCTTAAGAAGTTCAGCTGCCCCCAACAGTTTGTCCAACTCGTGCGAGGTCTGCATGATGATATGAGGGGCTCTGTCATCCACGGTGCTTCTGTTTCACCTTCATTCCTCATTGCCACTGGAGTCAAGCAAGGATGTGTGCTTGCACCAACACTCTTCTCGCTATATCTTTCAGCGGTTGTGTTGCGTGTCAAATCGTCTCACCTCAGATGTCAAAGACATTAAAGGCATATGAGAGTGCAGGACTGGAAGTCAATGTCGGAAAGACAAAAATCCTGGTGCAATCCCACCCTGTTCAACTGCTTCAGCCCTATCCATGGCAATTCGTTAAAGCAGGTTCCCAGATTCTGCTACCTTGGATCTATGATCAGCAACACCAATGACCCTAGCCAGGATGTCAATAACAGGATTCACTCTGCCCATCAAGCCTTTGGCAAACTATACCACCGTGTCTTCTCACAACATGGCCTGTCAGCACAAACCAAGATTGGTGTCTATAGAGCTGTTGTGATTCCAGCACTTATCTATGGATTATTTCGAAGAACCAGCTGGGCTTCCTTGGTCACTATATCGTAAGGAACACTCATCCCTCCCCAAACACACCCTGTTTGGGGAGGGATGCATGGTTCTAGGTTGCTAGGGGTACCCGAGAAATGGCTGAAAGACCAACTTAAACAGCTGCTCAAAAAGACCAGGATCCCCGTGGACACCTGGGAGTCTCTGACAGCAGACCGCTCATCCTGGCGTGGCACAATCGCCATTGGTTGTGAGTCTGCTAGTCCAGAAGGAGAAGGAATAAATGATGAAGGAGAGCGGAACCTCGTTTTCGAGGGTGCAATGATTAAATGACTGGATTAGTGTGTTTTTAAATTTCCCTCTGGATCTTGTTCACTCCCTCTGTCAAACAGGGACCGTCGCTGAGTGCGGCTCATCTACTTGGTCTGGCAACGTTTCTGGTACATCTTCATGCGTCCACGTCCGACGGTCCTCTGGTTCAGCTGGTCTCACCCATTCTGGCCACGCCGGTGTCAGTGGGAGAAGCTCTCTGCTCGGCGCTGGTCTGCAGCACCCAGGATGACATGATCTTCTGCGTCCGGTGGGTGACGAAGTTCACGTGACTCATGAAAGGCTGTGGCGGATGAGCGCCCAGCTGCAGTCGTAACTCGGTCATCTCCTTGCTGTGCAGGTTGTGTGCTCTAGCCGTGTGTTACGGGTTGTGTAGAGGAGACTCGTTGCCTCAGCAACAACAGCAGGACTACATAATCACCAGCCTCTGTAAGAAAGTAAGTCTATTTAGCTTTTTGTGTTCAAACATACTGCAGTCAGAAATATTCACATTTCCTCGATAGAGAAGCAGAAACTGTTGATGTGTTGTTTTTCTTCACGGAACCGTCACCACTTCAGATCCAGTAAAACCACTTTAGTCTGTGCTGATGTTTCTAATCTGAAACTAATATGGATTAAAAAATATATGAATACTGGGTTACTGCAATATTTTCTTTTTCCAAAACTATATTCTAAAAAACTGTATAGGATTTTAGTTAATAATTGACATCTCAAACTGTTAAGTTCAGACATCATGTAAAATGAGAAGAAAGCAGAACTTTCTGTAATTATCCAGAGAACAGGATGTCCTTGATTTCTAAAGTCCACCTGGAACCTGGACTCATCAGACCAGAGAACACTTTTCTATTTTGTGTCGGTCCATCTCAGATGAGATCAGGTCCAGAAGGTCACAGAGATGTTGTTGATCACTCACATTCATAGATGCAGAGATGAGCTGTGTTCACTGACAGCTGTTCTCTGAACTGTTTCTGAGCTCATGGAATGAGATGCTTCACAAATCATGTTGGTTTTTGATGCAGCACCATCTGAAATGTCAAAGGTCACACATTCAGTGTTGGTTTCCATCCTTGACCTCATGTGCAGAGATTTCTTAAGCTTCTCTTTATCTTTGATGAAACGATGGACTCCTCCTCCAACTCCTTTCAGCTACAGGTGCAGAAACTTTTAAACTGATTTTAAACTCTGCCCTGTAGAATTTTTTTTTGTTAACGACTGAATCTGTTGTTTGTAATGTTTTTAAATAAATGTTCTGAATGATTGAAAGTGTTAAGAAATTATTATGTTCTTTATTATTAATGTGGAGTAAAATATCCCAACTTTTCTGAATTTGACTACATTAAGAATAAGGGTGGTCTTCAGATTACTCAGAACACAACCTATAGGAGGGTGTGTTGCGTTGCTCACATCATCAGACTTTGATTTGCATGGTGTTGCTGGCCCGCACTGCATCACATCTCCATGTGTTCAGCTTCAGTACCTCATCCCAAGACTGCTGCCTGAAGCCAGAGGAGCTTCGATACCCACCGGCGGTCCGGTCGACGACCACCAGGAGAACCGGGCCAGCCTGTGGAGCAGCGCCACAGACCACAGAAACACATGGAGGAAGACTGCCTGGCATCTGTGGAGGCACCCTTCTTTTCATCAGCTGGGCCTCATGTCCCAGTACCAGGTAGCACAGGTCTACCAGGCCGCTCGCCATCTGCTTGGAGTGGAATACTAAACATTCATTCTGTTTGTCAGCTTTCCTTGTCAGAATGGCTGACCAATGAGCTACGAGTACAGAGAAGGGACGACGTCCTCTCAGACCCAGAACGGTGAGACGGCAACACCCACAATTAAACCCTCATTCACAGACACCACAGGCACATGGTAATGTCAATACACCTGATAACTGTGTGTGTGTGTGTGTGTGTGTAGTCAGGAGTACCAGCGGTGGGCCTGCCTGGAGCTCTTCCTGCCCCGTCCGGAGGAGCAGGGAGGCTGTGGAGGAGACATGAAGAGCCTTTGCTCCCGTCTGCTGACCGCCATCATGGACCAGCAGTTAAGGTGTTACAGTCACATTCCTGACAGGCTGTTTGCACACAGACCTAACTAACATCCAGCTACCCTGGTCATATTTATTTCTAATCAGGATTTGTTTTTATTTTTGGTTTGAAATCCTAATCAACCAAAAAGAAATTCATTCATTTATCTCCACCAACCACCTATTCAGGACGTACCCCTCGTCTCACCTGTAGTCAGCTGGGAGCTTCAGTGTGACCCGTGACCAGAAACTAAATTAACCTTAAACCAAACCGAGACGATTCTGACTGGAACAACCTCAGGAACCTTTCATAGATTTAATGGAACCAGGAAAGTCTTCCTTGTTTCGTTTAATCTTATTTGTCTGTGTAGATTCTTGAGTGTTCCAGGTCGCGGTGGGTCAACTGGACTTGTAGGAGAAGCTCGAACACATTCTTCCTCTCATCAGGTCTGAGCTGACACCTGAGAGGTGTAACTTCTTCAAGCTTCATCTGCAAGTCTGGATGACTGTATCCAACACCGAGGTCTGACTCATTCAAAGAAATAACAAATTCAAGGGAAATGCACCTTACTGTATTTTTTTTCCTTGTGTCTTCTGTCAACAGTAATCAGGTCCTGGAAACGTTTGATAAGAGACTGTCTGGACCGGGGACGTGTCTTCCAGACATCCTGTCCAGACTCCAGGTGTGTGGGAGGTTCATTCCTTGTCTCAGTGCTCACAGCAGCCGCCCCATTTTAACAGGGATACCGGTGCAGGATTCATTGTGCACGAGTGATGTTTAAATTCTTCCGCTGAAACGCTGACATGATGGTTTCAGTTTCTCATATTAACTTAACAGTAGATGAATTAAAATGTTTGCTTCCGTTTGTGTTTCTACAGTTATTACTACAGCGATTACGAGCCACTATTACTGTTACATTTTTACAGCTTTAGCAAAGGCTACTCACCAAGTCAAAACTTTAGCTGTCAGTGTTTCTAGGCAACAAGGAAATCATTTTGTGATGGATAGATAAGAATCTGAGGAGCTGGGGGATTTTCCGTAGATCAGATCGTCTCATTTATCAGCGCTCTGTTCGGCCCGACCGTCGTACGGAGGGTTAGGGTTAGGGTTAGGGTTGCCGTTGGGAGTCGTATGCCTGTGGGGGGAGACGCAGCTCATGGTTGTGTGACTTCACTGCAGCTAACACACGTGGAGAGAGTTTCATGATGGGATGCTGAGGCTGCTGGAGTTCATAGAAAATAGGGGAAAACTTTTAGAAAAGTTCATTCAGCATCACCTGTGTGTGAAGGAGCTCGTCTACGAAATGGAGTTGACCCACCTCTCCAGCAGCCGTCCAGGCGGAGCCGACGTGCATGACTTCTTCTTTGCGTTGGTGTCTGAGAGATGCTCCTCCGCTGGGGGGCCAGGATCAGCAGGCCTCAGCGGCGAGCTCAGTCTGCAGAACACTGTCAACACATGGAACAGGTAGACACACTAATATCACCCAATCATCTGTCCTGTCGTGTTGAGTCACTGAAAACTCTGTGTGTGTGTGTGTGTGTGTGTGTGTGTGTGTGTGTGTGTGTGTGTGTGTGTGTGTGTGTGTGTGTGTGTCACAGGGTACTGCTGACCCTCCCACCAACGTTACTCATTGAAGTAAAGACTGAAGGGGGCAGAACGACTCTTGATTGCAACACGATGATAGAACACATCAACCAGCAGCAGGTGAGCTCCTCTGTCTGCTCAGTGAATCTCTCTCCTCGTCTCATGTCTGACGTCCACTCCTGCTCGTGCAACAGAGGAAGGCGTGTCCTCCAGACGGCGTGCTGTCTCACCGTCTAACAACACACATCCTGAAGGTGAGGACGGCTGCTCACGGCTTGGATGCTCCCGCTGCCCCTCCACGAGCTGAGAAGAGAGATCATTGTGTTTCCTCCGCAGGGCGTGTTGTGTGTCAGCGTACGTTGTGAACGATGGTCGGAGGAAGTCAACAAAGCCTGGTCTCAGATCAGTCTACGCTGTCCTCTGCTGCTGGTTTCTACAGTGGTACTGTTTGTCTCTCTGCAGATAATAGTATCAAACTTTGCAATGACCAAAGGCTCATTGGATGTCCTGTTGTGTTTCATCATGATGTGTGTGTGTAGCACTGGTGGGAGCGTCTGTCTCCGGTGCTGCTGTCGCTGTGGGGGCGGCTCGGTGGCGGGGGGTGTCTACCGGAGCAGCTGCAGCTGCTCGCCGACTGTCACGACTGGTCCTGCAGGTAAAACCCAGCGACGGCTGTTTCTGGTCGTCTGCCTCACGGGGACGATTTTTAACGGTGTGCTGTGTTCAGTTTAGAGACGAGACCGTCGATGCAGCCGCCTGCGGCAGCAGCTCTGGTTCTGGCGGCCAGTCTGCATCGAGTCTGTGGGGCCCAGGGGTCTGACCGGCGGGCCGTCAGCGCTGCTCTGAATGTGATGCGACCAGAGAGCAGAAAGCAGGACAGAGAGGTGAGTCAACTCACTCACATACAGTAACGTAAAGTAGAGTTTTTGAAACGCACTTTCCGTTATCACGATCATGACGACATTGTCCAAAATTTGACCAAAAACTACATTTCCCACAATGCAGTAATTCACCCCATTTTAACTTTGACAAAAATGTTTTGAACAAAGCTAATGTCTTGACTTGTGTTTGATGTTATTTTTCTTTATTCATTGGATAGTTTGATCCTTGATTGATGGAGTTTTGTGGGTTTAATAACCTGACAAATTTAAAGGATTTATATTATATGGAATCCATCGCTGACAAACCTGGCAGACTGGAAAGACGTCACCAGGAGTTTGCTCTCAGCTTCTTGCTGGGATTTCTTGACAGCCTCGTGCTGCATTCAGTGTCTAATTCTGGTCCCTATAGTCTTGTTTCAATGTCAGTGAAAATCAGTCAGTCTGGTTCAGTGTCCTCTGGACTGCTGGAGTCCTGAGTGATGGTGGGTTAACTGTGGTGTTTTCCCTGATGCACCTTCGGATGTAGATCATTTCCTTTCATGTAGACCTAATCTATGACCAGCCGACTGTCTTTTGCTGTGTGTCTCTACTTTGCTGTCATAATCTCCTGCTTTGGTTTCGTTTTCCAGGTGTTGCTCTTTCTATTCTTCCTGTGTGTGAAGGACTTCCTGTCAGAACTTCTGTATCCTCAGGTGATCAACACTTCATGTCCCGGTGCACTGACTGTGCTGGTTTAAGTTAGATGTAAAGCAGAGGCCTGTCCTTAAGGCTTGGCTTACTAGCTTCATATTAAACATACGTCTTTAGAGTATTAATCTTATTATTTCATGCTGGGAAAGAAAGTTATTTCCTTTAAGTTGATGTAGACTTTACACACTTCCACAGGTTGAACTCCTTGTCTGATGTTTGATCTTCCAACCACATGAATGAAACGGAATAAATACACAAACAAATATATATAGAAAAATGGAACATGTTTGCAAAATCCACCTAAACCCCAGCTTTAAGAGCTCATGTTTTGTTTACCCACAGTCAACACAAAAAAAGATCTGTTCTCAGCAGAACTCAGACATCGGAACCCTTTACCTCTGCTCTCTACTGTGAAAAAAATGGTTTATGAAGGGAATATATGTAAATTTATTTCAATGTTTTTGGTCTTGAATGAAGTCCTTAAGCCAGGTCTACAGAAACCCAGAACAAGTCCTGAATGTAAACTCAGGTGTATGTGAAGGCACGTTGTCGGCTACCATTTGTGGTCCTTACAGACTGGTCCATTAGACGTTCCCCAAAACTAAACTATTGCCTCCCCTGTGGCGGTGCAGCCTCTGAACACTGTGTTTGTTTCTAAAGGAGAGGCATCGGGGAGCCGGGTCTCTGTGCTCAGACCTCCTGTCTGTGTTGGTGGACGCCGCCGACTGGCTGCTCGTCTTTAAATCCAACGGTATGGAGTGAAAATCCCAGCAGCTGGTGGTGATTGGCAGTTTTATAGCCACTTTATCCTGATTAGTCATTCAATATTAGAAAAACAGAATGGTAGCACTGACATGAAATAAATTCATATACTATATTGGTGTGATGTATCTTTTTCCTGAACTCTAGAACCAGGGGTTTTACACCCGTTCACCATGATGACATCAGAGGAGTTCACTCGACTGATGCCTTGGGCCTTTTACAGGTCAGTGTTTTTACAAACCTCGCATCCATTCAAGCAGGATGTTCTTTGCAATCAAACTTGGTCATTTCTGATCCTTTTTTTTGCTCAGTGTCAGGGAGATTTAGAATGACCCTAGTAGGTAAATCACCTGCGTTTTTATCGAAAACAAACTCACACCAGTCAAAGTTGTCTTTCGTGACTCATGAGGGACAGCAGAGCTCTTACTCAGGAAGACGCTTCTCCAAACTGTCAGTTGTCCCCGTTCGCCTTTTTATTGAGCTTTGGCATAGCATCTCAAAATACATAGTTACGTCATTAATTTACCATAACAACAGTTTTTTCCGTTAAGGCGTGCTGACACAGCTGCACTCCTTCTATGATTCGTTTCCGTTAAAGCGTGTAGGCGCAACTGCATCTCTTTTGCGGTTAGGGGTGTCCTGTTATGTTCAATCAATCATCAAGTTTTATTTATATAGTGCTTAATCATGGCAAACAGAATTCATGGCAACTGGACCTATGTCCCGCCGCATTTATACCAAGTTTATAACATAATTTCTTTCACACTCAGTCCAAATAAAAACAACAGAATTACTATCAATAGCAGCAAAAGGACACCATGGAAAACAGGTGATGTATAAGAGTTGATGTCATAGTGGTTGAATAAGAGATGGGCATCCTGCAGAGGTTCTCTGCTTCAAGTAGTCCAACAGGGCGAGAACATTTCTCAGTTTGACATCAACAGTTCATGAGAGAGACTCTGGAAACATTTCTGCATGTAGGATCAAACAGGAAACAGCCAGAACATCAGTCTGGACTCGACTTCATTCATTCACACGACCTCATTCACACAAATGTATATTTATAAACAAGAACGTTGATCAGTTTGAATATCACCTTTAACTGGATTCACCTGCATTTGTTGACAAGATTTGCAAATCATTGTATTCTGTTTTGCAATAAGAATCATATTTCACATGATTAAAGTGTTTTATATATGGAATGTTCTGAATAGGGTTACAGACTCCGTGTGTGATTGTGTGTGTGTAGCCTGCTGCTCCAGCAGAGTCCTGAGCTGCAGCACAAGGCGGCGTGCTGTCCGGGGTTCCTCCACACGGCCGTACTCTGCTTCGTCAGTCTGCAGCAGCTGTTCCTGGGGGGGGACACACCAACCAGTGACCCCTCCGACCCTCAGGTGACCGGGCCTCAGACGTTGGTTCATATCAGACCCACTTAAACCCGTTCACCGTTCTGACCACAGCTCTGCATGGTTTTGTCAGATGCAGCCTCTCCAGATTGTGAGCCAGGCCAGACGGCTCCTCCTGGCAGCGATCTCAGAGGCACCCCCAGCTGCTCTGTCCACCAACCAGCTCAGACTGGTAACACACTCTGTGCACACAGTACAGGCAGTCCTCAACATACGAACACAATTGGTTCCCAGATGTTGTTCGTAAGCTGAATTGTTCGTAAATTGTCCTATATTTCATCTATAATGGTGAGTTGAGGTAATTTAAATGTAATTACTACTCTAAATACTAAAGTAACATTCCCTCTAAGACTGACCAGAAACAATTACAGGATGTAAAAACAACACATAAATGAAATAAAATACAGGTATAGGTTATTTCAAGTTAAGTCGTTCTTGATTAAACGTTGGTTTTCAAAAAAAAAACAAAAAAATTAAAGTCAAATTTATTTCACTCGACATTGTCTTTCTGTCCATATGGACTCTAACCACTAGAAAACCGTTAAAAGCACATAATGTTGCTGTACAATAAATAAGAAAACATGTAATCAAAAAATACGTACGTATGGTTCCAATATCTACTGTTAAGCGTCACTCGTGATTCATATGATTATTTTAATTCAGATTAGTTTACGATAAACTTTTGCTCCTTATAATTTAATCCTTGGGGAGAAGAAGAACACACTTCAAAGAACTCTCCACCAGTTTTTTAAGTGCATCCAACGACAGCCAGACTTAGTGTTGACGCTCTGAGACGCTCAGAGGGACAACAACAAACAACAACATGGGCAGAGATGAGATTTGGAACTGTGTGAACGCAGCAGTGCTGCCCCTGCGAGGGTTGTGGCAGAAAGGGAAACTGCAGGACAATAGTCGGATATGGCAGCGTGCGTTTGTTTGGATTTCCGACTGTTCATAAGTCCAATGTTTGTATGTTGAGTACTACCTGTATGCATCTACCACTTGGTAGATCATAGGTCTTCATGATCGAAAGTGAGAGTCACTCATCTCCATCATCTTCATCACTTTTCCTGCCAGCTGCAGGCCCGGTGTGCAGATGTGGACCCAGATGTGGCAGCAGCGCTGTCCGTGCTCTCAGACCCTCACAGCCTCAGTCCAGAGATGGACTTCCTCTGATGTGGATCCACGCCTTAACTTCATAGAAACAACTTCTTAATAAAACATTCTCACACATGATTTTACGACAAGGAGGAAATACCAGAACTTTACTTATATTTACTTATTGCATTTCCATGTGTCGGCCCGTTCAACACAGGCAGCGTCTAAACGTATCTGATGTGGAACTGAAGCTCCAGAAGTAGCTATCAGCCTTTCAAGTGATTAGCCTTCAGGTTTCTGAACATTAAACCATACTTGACACTATTAACATCCTGTTCATTTGAGGTCTTCATTCTAACCTTATTTTTACATGTTAAGTCAGCATGTTTGAAAACCCCTGACAGCATTTTAAAAAATCAATTCTGCCTTGACAGAGACTGCAGGAAGAGCATCGGGTTGTGCTCGGTTGTGCTGTGGAGTTTATCCACATTACATCTGAACCCAGAAACAAGCAAACCCTTTTCTACTGACAGACTGAATTTGGAACGAGGTGACTTCCTGTTGCCTTGTCCAGAAAACTGGGATTCTAGCAGCAGAAAAGTTCATTGTCTGCACGCTGAAGGCAACAGTTTGTGAGATGCGGACTCTTCTTGGACTTCTCTCTTGGATCCTCGACCTGAATGTGAGACCACAGTCCGGCTGGTCAGCAGTGGTCCCGGCCCGGCGGGTCGAACCCACCTGCAGCCGGCCGTCACCTGTCCTGGTCTTGCTGGACCACCTCCCCGGTCAGGCTGATGGTGTGCAGGTCGTACAGCGGCTGCTGCTGACGGCTGCTGCTCCTCTGAGGCTCCTCCTGAGTCAGCGGGTGGACCATGGACATGTGGACATTCAGGTTGTGGGCCTTCTCGAAACGTTTCCCGCATATCAAGCAGGCGAACTCCAGGTCAGCCTCTGCCTTGTGTTTGGTCATGTGGTATTTTAACGATGCCCGCTGGCGACACTGGAAACCACACACCTCACATCTGAAGGGGGATAAAGGCTGTTACCACCCAGGTCCTGCTTTTCAAACAGGACTACTCATAACATCATCATCATCTTCATCTTCATCATCATCGTACTTACTGCAGCGGCTTGGCTCCTGAATGTCTCATCTGGTGAACTGAGAGGTGTTTCCTCTGTTTGAAGGTTTGTCCACATTGATCACAAATGTAGTTCCTCTCCTCTACAAACATAGATGACAGTCGTGAATACAAACAAAAACTAGACCCCATCCCGCAGTGGAGGAGGATGTTTCATCTGGAAGAGAGATCAGCCAGTCATCTCAGGACGTATCCAGAATAACGCCATCGGTTCTGATGACTCCTCGTGATTGTTCAGATTAAGGTCTTTGGACTCTGGCTTGACTGAGTCCAATGATCATCACTGAACATCTCTGCCAGACTCATCTGAGAAAGTGTGTGATGGAGGCATCGTGTGCAAACAATTGTACCGTCAACCGTCCACGAAGCAACGGGAACCTTCCTGCGGACCTCACCTGTGTGGATGAGCTTGACGTGTCGCTGCAGGTAGCGGTCGATCATGAAAACCTTGTTGCAGCCAGGATGAGGACAGGGTCGCTCTCTCACCTCCTCATGATGCTCCTTGATGTGCTTCTAAAGAACATTGTAGATTTGAGGCACAGCAAACAGGAAGTACATTCATACAACATACTAAGTACGAATTCTTCTGACCTTCAGGCCGTCAGGAGCTCTATAGACGGCCGTACAGCCCTGATAAGGACACTTGTAGATGTTGGGCAGCTCCTCTCTGAAAATAGAAACCGTGATAATTGTTGTTGAACCGCAGGTTTAAAATGGACGTGGAGTTGTCGTCATGGCAACCCACCCTTTAGGCTTGAACTTGTTTTTCCAGCCAGGTTTGGGTCCTGGTTTCTTTTTGACTTTGGGCTCCTCTGGCGCTTTCTGGTTTTGTCTTCTCTTGGTGACGGCCCCCCTGCGAGCTCTTGGAAGCGGGGGACAGAAGTACACTAAATACACTCGCTGGCTTCCTGTGGGGATCGGCTCCAACCTCTATGCGTGAGAAAGAAGGAAAACGGCCGGTACCTACCTCTTCTCTGTGTATGGTTCAAACAATTCCGTGTCTGAAAGCCCCTCTTTCCTGTCCTCAAAATCATCATCAGACACGACCCTACACACACACACACACACACACACACACACACACACACACACACACACACACACACACACACACACAACATAATCATTAACAACAATCTGCACACTATCATGTCTGAGACGCACCAGTTTATCTAGACTGAATGTCCCAGTCTCTCAGCATCACACTGGACTGCAAACGGTTTCAGGTCCATCTCCTATTGAGTGGACTCAAAGCTAAAAACTACTTGTGATTTTTAGTGCATGTAAAGTCAAACAGGAAGATAATCATGGATGTCTATAAATTTAAATGAAGCACAAAAAAACAGGAGTTTTCTCTCACGGGTGTCCAACAGTCAAGAGAACGATAAAAGTATTCCAGAATGATGAAGAACACGACCAACCTGTCAGAAAGATTGCCATCGTCATCCCTGTCCTCAAGCTGCGCTGGAGCAGGAGACCGTGCCTCCTCCTGACCTGGACAATGTGGGGGGGGGGGTAGGGGTAGGGGTTGGGGGGGGTTAAAGTTCAACAAAACATCATGAACTTCATCCTCTGAAGTGTATCTTCTAGTAAATAAACACAAACATGTTTATTATTCAGTGTCACCCACTAACTAAAGAGACCAACAAACCGCAGGGTTTAAAAGATTCAATCTTCTATTGTTTACAATCACAATATCTGTGACATCGTTTCCTTATTGACAGACACTGCTGACTGTGCTTTTATCATCACCAATCTGTGGCATTGACAGGACCAAGATGAAAATATAATCAAGAAAAACGGAGAGAAAAAAAACAGACAACATAGAAATTAAGATCATTTTAGGTCTTCTAAGATGGATCTCAGTGAAAGACGATTACGACACGAGAAGCTGAATTTCAGAACAGAGGAGACAACAGCGCTGCTTTGTTCTCTGACAGAATCTAATCTGGTGTTAATCTCACCGTCGGTGTTCCCAGTCCGCTGGGCCGGTGCTGTGACTGCAGGAGAAATCTGCTGAGCCGGTGCACCGTCTACCAGGACTCCTTCACACTGGCTGGGTTGCTCCTCTTCATCTTTCTCCTCCTTGTCTTCCTCCTCTGACATCACTCCTTCACCGTTGCCACTCCCTAAGGCATCACTAGTGAAGTTCATAGTGCACCCTGTGTGGGTCTTTGTGCTGCACTGAGTGTCCATGATGTATCTGTGACCATTAACACAACCCCAAATGGCCTTAACAGAACCCCAACACTGGCCCTCCAGCACCTCCTTCAGGTCGGGGCAGGAGCGGCAGGACTCCCCATGGTGGTGAGCCCAGGACACCAGGCTGTGGAGGCACTTAGGGTCTGAAGAAAAGGAAGATGGAGCTGTGAGAAAGCAGGAGAATTGCTTTGTTGAGTTGTATTTAGGGAAGATCTGAACAGAAAGTGAAAGAAACTGAATAGAAAAAAATATTTTCATTACTATGTGAGTCATGACGTGGTAACGACTCTGGAGGCTTTGCATTCTTTCTGAAAAAGAAACAGTTACTTAAATTAGCAGATTTTTTGGCTGAGTAATTGAAAATCCTGCAGGAAATACTTGTTTTTCCAGCCACCCTTGAACTGACCGGTTCCTCATGTTCGTCCCAACTGGTGTCAGGTTGACTCTCTGCAGGAATCTGCTCAGGATGCTGTGGCATTTGTAGAACTTTGTGTAGCATTTCTTGCAGATGAACTCAGATAACTGTGGGTCGCGGTCCAACTGGACCCCGACTAGTTGCTGGAAGTCTGTGTGGAACAGAAGCGGTGACTGGGCAGTATCTTCTGACTCGTCACCCACAATGGCTGCGGGATCCTGAGGCCACTGGAAGGCGTGGCGCAGGCTGCGTGGGGAGAACTTCCCGTGACAGAGTCGACAGACGGCGGTCGTAAGTCTACCTGCAAAGAAGAATTACAGATAAGCGTTTGTCCAAATTTTTAGTCATGATGCAAAATCAACAAATGGATGCTATTTATGAGGAAATGACAGGAAAAAAACACCTATGTTTGAATATGCAATTAAAATTAAAATCAGGAAATACAAGTAATGATGATGATTGATGCACACCTTTGGGACTCCTACAACGCATTTTTTATTTTTTTGGTCAACAAGCTTGAATTATCATTAGCAAAGAACACACATTATCTGTATTGTAGTAAACTAACCTAAAGCTTTTCAATAAGTTGTTCTTGTTAGTTGTACCCATCATGCTTTATTTTTTGTTCTTTAATTTAAAAAATACATAAAACTAAAATTACAAAAATCTACCCAGCATTTTATCAATAAGTGTACAAAGTTTAAACATTTTCTTTTTATGGTTTTTGAATTGTGCTCTAGATCTAAACTTGATGGATGGACTTTACTTCTTTCATGGAGGGGAACTTGACTTCACTTGTTTTTTTAAGAAAAGGGCCCCATACCAAACTCCATTCTAAAGTCTCACATTATGATAATTTTGAATTTTATTAATTTAAAACCAGATCTGAACTAACGATGAAAAAAATGCCCTTTTAAGGGGGTGGGGGGTGTCTGCAGTGACTGTCTTTCTCCACAGATGACCCTTTGCGTGGGGGTTGGCGTGGAGGCCCTCACCTGAGTGTTTGGACTCGGGATGTTTCTCTGATTGATCCACTGCTGCCACACAGAAGCTACTCGTCTTTGCTTTAGCTGTCTTGAGACAGAAGCGATCGCTGGTTACAGGAAGGGTCTTCCGAGGTCTTCCTCTGTTTCCAGGCGGCCTCTTCTCACTGACGCCCACCGTTGTGCTGCTGGACCGAGGAAGTCTGCTTCGCTTCTTCATCGTTTCTTCTACACATGGACTCCCATCAGCTGATCCTGATCCAAAAACACGAATAAACTTAATTTAATGCCAGGAAAATAATCACATTCTTTGAAGGTGAAGGTTGTGCTAGTAAAATCTTTTGAACAACTTTTTTTTTTAGAGACCCTCTGTGCACCAACATATTTAGTTATGCTTTTCTATAAACTCTGGACTTGATGTGACTCAATGCTCAATTTAAAATTAAAACGTTGGAACAAGTGGTGTGAGTTTTATTTAGAAAGCCTGGTAGGAGTGAATGAGCTGAAAACACAGTGTTTACTTGAACACCAGTGTTTTTATTCACAGTGATGAAGAGTTTCCCACCTCGCTAACAGACTATTGTGTCCTCCCTGTTTGACTAGTGCTGATTTAAACTAGCCGCTGCTAGCTGTTTAGCCTGAATTAGCTGCTACGTTGTGTAGCTCGTGGGTCCGCATGTTTTACGTTCGCCTCCAAACCGGTGCAGTCCCGTGAGGAAACCTACCGTCAGAGGTTGAAGATGTTAGCACTGGAACGACATGGTGGGTTTAAAAACACACGACGGTTAGCATCAGGCAGGAAACGACTGTCTCAATTGTAAACATTGGAACCCGGAAGAGCTACGACAACAAAATCCAAGAGAACACGACAGACTATAATAAACAGCGCCCCCTGGCGTCCCCAGGCATAATGAAAGCATGACGAGGAAGATCCTTAAATTTATTCCATTTATTAAATGAGAAAAAAATACCGTGATTTTAAATTCCAAAAAGCAGGACCAGCATTAATTAATCATTATTTGGTTAGTTAATTAATTTATAAGTTCTTCTCAAAGTATTATAAAAGTGATAAGAATTTAAATGTCTTGATGTTCGACTTCATGCAGGCATACAGGATGTAGGATATAAGACAGAAGAAACATACTCACACAATTATTGCTGCTGATGTGTTAAAGAACAACTTGTAAATAGAAATATGTTCTCCTTTCTGCTCAGTGCATTAATTTGCAATATGCAATATATGTGTGGATACAGATATAACATGCACACAAAAACTTTTACAAACATGACCTGGTTGAGAATGAACCTTTTTATGGCTGAGTAAACACTGGATTCTACAAACAGGATCTTCATCTGAAAAGGTCAGCTGAGCATTTTTATACTTTAATAACTTAAAATCCTCCACCTTCTTGATCTCTTCTCCCTGTAACCTCACTCTTCCACTTGGGTCCCTCTCATTCACACACATGTACTCTGTCTTACTGCGGCTAACCTTCATCCCTCTCCTTTCCAGGACAAACCTCCACCTCTCTAACTTCTCCTCCACCTCGTCCCTACTCTCACTGCAGATCACAATGTCATCTGCAAACATCATAGTCCATGGAGATTCCTGTCTAACCTCGTCTGTCAGCCTGTCCATCACCATAGCGAACAAGAAGGGGCTCAGAGCTGATCCCTGATGCAGTCCCACCTCCACCTTGAACTCCTCTGTCACACCTACAGCACACCTCACCACTGTCTTACAGTCCTCATACATGTCCTGCACCGTTCTAATATACTTCTCTGCCACTCCAGATTTCCTCATACAATACCACAGTTCCTCTCTGGGCACCCTGTCATAAGCTTTCTCCAGATCTACAAAACACAATGCAGCTCCCTCTGGCCTTCTCTGTACTTCTCTATCAACATCCTCAAAGCAAATACTGCATCTGTAGTACTCTTTTTTGGCATGAAACCATACTGCTGCTCACAAATGCTCACTTCCGCCCTTAGTCTAGCTTCCACTACTCTTTCCCATAACTTCATTGTATGGCTCATCAGCTTTATTCCTCTGTAGTTGCCACAACTCTGCACATCTCCCTTGTTCTTAAAAATGGGCACCAGCACACTTCTCCTCCACTCCTCAGGCATCTTCTCACTATCTAAGATCCTGTTGAACAACCCAGTCAGAAACTCTACTGCCACCTCTCCTAGACACTTCCAAACCTCTACAGGTATATCATCAGGACCGACTGCCTTTCCACTCTTCATCCTCTTCAGTGCTCTCCTCACTTCATCCTGGCTAATCTTTGCTACATCCTGGTCCACAACAGTCACCTCTTCTAGTCTTTGTTCTCTCTCATTTTCCACGTTCATCAACTCTTCAAAGTACTCTTTCCATCTTCCCATCACACTGCTGGCACCTGTCAATAGACTTCCATCCCTATCCTTAATCACCCTAACCTGCTGCACGTCCTTCCCATCTCTATCTCTCTGTCTTGCCAGCCTGTATAGATCAGTCTCTCCCTCCTTACTGTCCAACCGAGCATACAAGTCATCATAAGCTTCTTGTTTGGCCTTTGCTACCTCTACCTTCACCTTACGCTGCATCTCCCTGTACTCCTGTCTACTCTCCTCAGTCCTCTCAGTGTCCCACCTCTTCTTAGCTAACCTCTTTCTTTGTATACACTCCTGTACCTCCTCATTCCACCACCAAGTCTCCTTATCTACTTTCCTTCCAGATGACACACCAAATACTCTCCTACCTGTCTCCCTGATCACATTAGCTGTAGTTGTCCAGTCATCTGGAAGCACCTCCTGACCACCCAGAGCCTGTCTTAACTCCTTCCTAAAGGTTATGCAATACCCTTCCTTTTTTATCTTCCACCATTTCGTCCTCTGCTCTGCCTTTGCCCTCTTCATCTTCCTCACCACCAGAGTCATCCTACACACCACCATCCTATGCTGTTTGGCTACACTCTCGCCTACCACTACTTTACAGTCACTGATCTCCTTCAGGTTACATCGTCTACACAAGATGTAGTCTACCTGTGTGCTCCTACCACCACTCTTATAGGTCACCCTATGTTCCTGCCTCTTCTGGAAGAAAGTATTCACTACAGCCATTTCCATCCTTTTTGCAAAGTCAACTACCATCTGTCCTTCTGCGTTCCTCTCCTGGATACCAAACCTGCCCATCACTTCCTCATCACCTCTGTTACCTGCACCAACATGTCCATTGAAGTCTGCGCCAATGACAACTCTCTCACTTCTAGGTATGCTCTGCATCACTTCATCAAAGTCCAACCAGAATTTCTCCTTCTCCTCCAGCTCACATCCTACCTGTGGGGCATACCCACTAACAGCATTGAACATCACACCCTCTATTTCTAGCTTCAGACTCATCACTCTATCCGACACTCTTTTTACCTCCAGGACATTCCTAACAAACTCCTCCTTCAAGATAACTCCTACTCCATTTCTCTTCCCATCTACACCATGATAGAACAACTTGAACCCTGCTCCTAAACTTCTAGCCTTGCTACCTTTCCACCTGGTCTCCTGGACACACAGTATGTCTACCTTCCTCCTCTGCATCATGTCGACCAAGTCTCTACCTTTTCCTGTCATAGTTCCAACATTCAACGTCCCTACTCTTAGTCCTATACTCTTGGCGCTCCTCTTCTCTTTCTTCGTGCGAACGCACTTTCCTCCTCTCCTTCTTCGACCAACAGTAATCCAATTTCCACCGGCGCCCTGTAGGTCAACAGCGCCGATGGCGGTCGTTGTTAACCTGGGCCTCGACCGATCCGGTATGGAAGTCATAGGTTTGATTCGCATCTTTGATTTGGCAAAAGTTTTACGCCGGATGCCCTTCCTGACACAACCCTCTGTATTTATCCGGGCTTGGGACCGGCACAATAAGACACTGGCTTGTGCCCTCTTGCGGCTACATTGCACCCACCTCTTTGAAGGTGGGTATTATTTCTCATTTGCATTTTGTATGAGGACATCTGTATGTTTACTGAGTGGTTGCAAGACAGTGATGGTGATGATGATGATGATGACGACGACGACGATGATGATGACATATAGACATGATCTAATGAGGCCACAGATGCATTGCTGCACTTGGGTTCCTGTGTTTATGTCTCAAAGCAGCTGAGATAAGATCTTTCGATTACCCTGCATCTCTCAGTCACATCAATCTGCACGACACAGATTGCATGAAAGGGGGAAGTGACTCATAAAAAATATTTTACCATGGAAGTGGTTGTGGTATTTTGTATTTTGTTTCTCATCTTTCTCTGTTCAAAACAATTTTTTTTACCAGCCAAACTTTGGCTTTGAATTTTGGTGAGTCATTAAAACCCAAATATTTAAAACATTTTGTTTCATGGTTGTTGTCGGTATTTTGTTGTTTCTATTGTCAGGAATATATGAATGAACTGTTGCTACTCAGAGATTACACAGATGTGACCCACTGCGTCTCTAAATGAAAAGACGCCGGCAAAACATTTCCATCGATAACTAATTTACATAACTGGAAATCTGAGAGAACACCCTCCAACACAGTGTCACCATTTTGTCCTGCTGACAAACTGTATAGAAATGATTCTTTTGCATTTTAAATAATGACCGACCAAATTAAGATTTGAGTTTGAAAAAAGTCACAACAGAGAAAAGCTCTTTAACCGCAAAATTAGTCAAAAGTTCAAGGTCAGATTAGGAACAATTCATCAAAGAAATAATTTATTATTTAATTATTATTTTGGGATATGCACTTTCAGCTCAGGTAAGAAACTCAAAAGTAGTCTCATAATTATCTGAGTAAGTCAGCAGGGTGGCTTGGCTCAGCATAAAAGCTAGAAATTGAGAGAAAGCTATTTTGCTGTTTGGAACTGAAGCCACCTGCTCACGGTGACAACTTTATTGAGGAAACAGTGTGGGATACAGGTTCACACAGCGTGAGAACACAGCAACATTTTGACTTGGGTATCTGTTGGATTAATCACAAGTTTTATCCATGAGATGATGGCTGGGATCTGGAAAGTGCTGAGCTACAGTTCATGTATCCTAATTTCTAGCCTTTATGCTATGCTAATGTAACTGTTTGCTGTTCACTATGAATTTCCTCAAAACATGTTATTATGGCTGTTTTTCTCTTTTGCCATGTTTATCCTAAAAATCTAAATGTTAAAAACTAAAAAAAGGAGACAAATACAAGCTAATTCCTAAAAATGTAAAACTTATTTGAATATTAAAACTAATTAATATAAAATACATTCATGGTCATGTTTTATTTTGTAAGTGTGTGAAGAATTTCATGTTATTATGAATTTTCATGAATTTTCCACTGATGCATTGAAGATAAAACCTGAGCAGATGTCTGATGTTTGTGGTGGTGGAGCTGATTGTAATCTGTAATCTGTCCCGTTCCTGTCACCTCCTTTTCTGAAACAGTCGGCTGCGATGGTAAAGCTGCTCTTTACCATGGAACGCTCAAGAGGCTTCGGAAATTTCTGCTCTCACATCTCACGGTTGAATCCATGTTGGATGGAAGGACTGACATCATAAGCACTTCAAGTTCCACGATGGGTAGGATTTATAAGGACCAGAACCAGGCTGACTGACAGTTTCAACCAAGAGAGAAAAAGAGCATCACCATCGTTATCTTCATCATCATCACTTTGCTGCCAGCATCATGAAGATGTTCTGCTTCACTCTGGGGCTGCTGCTCCTGACCGCCTGCTGCTGCAACGCCATGCGTGAGTCAAGTGTGTGTGCCTCTTTGTATTAGTGTAGTGTCTCACACACAGGTAGTGAGAACTTCATGCTTTTATTATCTTCACAGCTGAAGCGCTGCAGTTCAACACAGCACCTGGAAACTGCTGCTTCAACTTCTTCACACGCAGGTTACCAGCAAAGATGGTAGTTAACGTCACCAAAACCCACAGCTCCTGCCTGAACAAGGCTTTCATGTGAGTCTGTGCTTAATTCTTCTACTATTTTATCTGATAATGGGTGAAGAAATGATAAATAGTAATATGGACCACCTGTCACCAACTGGACCAACCACCATCACACTTGCTTTAAAACATGAACAAATGAATGTGGATAAGTGTGTCCTTCTGGACTAATGTCATTATTTAAAGAGATTTTTGTCAAGGAATTATAAACACTAAGTGAGGGGTATTTATACTACTAATATTTGTACTACTAATAGGGTATCTGTATTACTAATTGCATGCCTACAGGCCCCTAGTGTGCTGTGCCTCTTTCAGAGGCCTGTAACCACGTGCCGTGATTAACACATATATGTACACGTGTGAGTGTAAAGAGAATTTCACCATGAGGGATTAATAAAGTGCGAATTATTATTATTATTATTTCTGTCTATTTAAATCAAGCTGCATAATTCACCAGAGGTGTTATTTCCTTCTGTTTGTTTTGCAGAGTCCAGACCATCAAGGGGAAGCAGATCTGCTACAGGCCGACTTTCCAGTGGGCTCTGTCTGTCTACAAAAAGCTCCACGGCGATCAGAGCAGCAGTCTCCACTCTCCAGCTCTGATCGCTGTTTAATTTGTGGATTATTATAAATAAAAAAAGGCAAGGACTAGATTATCAAGTTTAAGTGTGTCATAATAGCAATATTTTGATAAAATATTATTGATTTAACAGGCAGTGTTACAGGTTTTGTGTTTATTCTGAGTGTGTATCGGTGATAAAGAGACAGCTCTACAATATGAGATAACAGTCAATGGTTGAAAAGATTAAAGAAATACAACCTGGAAAAAAAACTGTAGACCAAGTTCCATTTCCACTATTAATCATTTTGACTCCCTAAACTCAAAAAATGACTGTGCCTGAAAAATAAATTCTAATTACACTCAAAGCGGCGATGTATTGTAATTGTCAGTTTTCGTGTGTTCGTCCATTTAAATATTTCTTTAGTCACACTTGTGGTGAGCTTTGATCTTTGTCAAATGTCCACTTTTAAGCAAACTCAGAAACCTGAGTTCACTGTCATTACTCAGCACAGTTGAGTTTATTTGAAGTATTTGTGGAACAGAATAAAAGTATTGTATTCTTAACTGGTCTCTTGTTTCTTGACTTGAGTGAATTAGAAAACACACGCGGCAAAGGGGAAGAAAATGAGATGATGACCTTGACCTTGAGAAAACTAGTTCAAGGTCAAATTTCAACTTTTGTACTCTCAGGAACCGGATGAGATAGAAAGACGAGGGTATAAGACCATAGATCAAAGGTAGTGCTTTGATCTATCTATACACTGGCTTTGATCTATGGTCAGAACTAGTGCATAGCTTTGACCTACCCTGAAAGGTCAAACCTACGCACCAATCGCAGGATGTCGCAGTCTCTGGCTGCCTTGGTTCTAGTTACATCCTGCTTCAAAGTGGTGTAATTGTCAGTGTTTGTGTGTTTGTCTGTTCGTTCGTATGTCCACCAAATGTCTTCGCAACCGTTGCAGATAGAAAGATGAAACCAAAAGCAGATTACTTGGGCAGCAAAGGGGATGAAAATGAGATGATGACCTTGAGAAAACTAGGTCAAGGTCAAATTTAAACTTTTGTACACTCAAGAACCGGATACCTGTTTTTTTACATGCATTTTTTAAAATTTCTTTTTGCTATTTGGGCTTATTGGAACCTAATTAGAAGAAAAACTAAGCATCATTTTTTGATATGATGTACTTTTAGAGAAAAAAAATGATGTCCACATATTTGGACTCTTGTTCCGAACTTCCAAAAAACACAATTAAGTCACCTTTGTGTAACACAATGAAAAACTCTTTATTTCCATCTTGAACAGTTGTTTTTTCCCCGACTCTTTTTGCATGTATTAATAACACATACACATTTTTTAACATGTTTTGAATATCATAGAGTAAAAACAACATGTTAAAATTCGATTTTTGCCCCTTTTGAACAGTTAAAACTATTGAAACAAAATATAAAACATTCAAATAATTCTTAAATCATCATAGTTGCATCAGGCTACTAATGTGTTTAGAACATCAAGTGAACAAAACAAAGACACAATGAATTATTATTCATTTTAATTTGTTATGAATGAACACACACGCACGCACGCACGCACGCACACACACACACACACACAGTAATAATGTGAAAGAGTACATGTACACTGTATGAACCTGTGCCTGAACCTGTACTCTCTGTCCCTGTCTATGCGTGAAAAGCAAAGTAACAGTTGCATTCGGTTTCCAGGCACAAGAACACTTTACAAGTCACAAAACGCACTCGGGTTCTTCCAGTGCAGCCCGGTTGTCTGCAGCGCATAGCATTCTTCATGCCAACCATCTCTGGGAGATGGGCATTAGCCCTCCTGCGGACTGAGACATGACGTTTTACCCCTTGACTTGAATGATCTTCCTCTGATTCCCCTGACAGGTCTGTATCTGCACTATGACGCTGGGCCAAGAGGCTCTCTGCCACTTCCATACGGAACTCAAGGAACCCTATGGGTCTTGTCTTTGGTCCAGCACATTTCTGGTCTTTGCGGTAGAGCAGCCAGCTGTTGGCTAAAGCCAGATCTGTGAAGTGCATGAACATCTGTATTGTCCACTTCTTTGTAAGGGTGCTCATGCAATAATAACTAATCATTCTGTCCATTAAGTCAACGCCATCCATCTTGATGTTGTACTCACGGACAATGCTTGGCCGTGAGACAGTGACATATTGCTTCAATTTCTTGTCCCAGTGCTGGCAGGTGTCTTCAGGCTGTGTACCATGGGCAACAGACATCATCAATACTGGCTTGTTAATATACCACTTCATTACACACAAATTTCCATCTTCAGCAGACACTTCTGATGAGGTACCTCGTCTTGCATTCTTCATGGCTTTGTTTGTTGGTAACTTGTAGTCCGCTCCAGCGAGTCAGTTCTTCATTACTGTTCCACAGCTTATGTACAGCTCCTTCTCCATCATTCGCTGCGCACCTTTGATGGTGATGAAGAATCGGTCACAATAAACTTTTGTGCCAGGTTGCAGAATTTGACACAGGCCGTCAATGACTAGGCTTCCCAAACCCAGGCCTTCTGGTTCTTCTACCTTCTCAATCAGTGGCCGTGTTCCTTGATAGAGCCCAAAGTCAAGCACAACGCCATCTGCTGTAGCACAAACAAAGTTCTTTATGGCAACTGAATTTGGCTTCATCGGCAGATATTGTCTCCATGGACAGGCTCCCGTGAAGGGTATCATTTGCTCGTCAATAGAGCGCAATCAGCTCGATTCAGAGACTTGCACCCGCACAGAATCCAATCCAGAAAAGGCCTAACCTTCCAGAATTTGTCCATCCTCCTCAGGTCTTCTGGTACATCATCATCAATAACCACTTTTATTGCTCCTCTCAATTTGAAGAATCTGGCACGCGTGAATCTGTCAGTGATGGCAGTGATTCTCAAGGATTTGGACCAATACATCCTAATGGTTGGGTATCGGATGCAGGACATCAAAATACAGGCACCAAAAAAGTGGTAAACCTCATCCACAGACATGTTGAGTGGATCCCCATTCTTAGACAGTGACATGGCATTAGTGCATTCTGAAATCTTTTTTATTAGATCTCTATCTATGTACTGTTCAAAATAGTCCTGTGGGGTCCAGCCATGTCAATCTAGATCAGTTTCGTCCTGCTGCGGATACTCTGTGAGGTTTGGCATCAGTGGAGTAGCCTTCCAGCATATTCCACGTACTGCACAAACAGAATCAGAATAAAATTTGCATTCACTGCAGTAAGTTACATTTTACCCATGTAAGAAATTGAATTGTATGAAATTCTTGAATCTGAGTGGACATTTATATAAAATTTGAGGATTTACCCTCAAGGCATACCAAAATAATAACAATTACCTTGTTTGGACTCTGCCTTCCTCTTTTCTTTGGTTTGGCTTGGTCCTGGTGTTGGATCATCAGAGTGATCTTCTGAGCTATCAGTTGTAATTGTGTCAGTTTGACATTGACGTCTGGGAGTGCAGGATGAACCTGTACCTGAACCTGTGAACAAGTGTTGTAAATAAGCATTTTGCTTAAAAATAGCCCTGAGGCCCTAACTACATAAAATAAACAAATATCTACTTGGTCTTGGATAACAATAATAATAATAATAATAATAATAATAATAATAATAATAATAATAATAATAATAATAATAATAATAAATTTTATTTATATTGCACTTTACATTACGAAAATCTCAAAATGCTACAAAAACAAAGAAAGCATAAAACCTATGGTGAAGCAAACTAATAAAACAACACAACCCAACAATAAGGCATACATAAAAGGCTAAGAAAAGGCCTTTTTAAAAAGGTGAGTCTTTAGGCTACGTTTAAAAGAATCCATAGTCTGTGGCGCTCTCAGATGGTCAGGGAGAGCATTCCACAGACTAGGAGCAGCCGAGCAGAAGGCTCGATCACCCATGCTGTGTAACTTGGTTCTGGGGACCCTGAGGAGGTTGGCTGTCCTGGAGCGGAGGGTGCGTGAGGAGGTATGGGGGACGAGGGGTTCCTTTAGGTAGGCTGAAGCGTTACCGTGTACGCACTGGTGGGTGAGGAGGGAGATCTTAAATTCGATTCTGAGTTCTGCAGGGAGCCAGTGCAGAGATTCCAGGAAGGGGGTGATGTGGTCGTATTTCTGCACCCTCATCAGGATCTTAGAAGCGCTGTTCTGTATGTATTGGAGCTTGTGAATGCTCTTGCTAGGGATCCCGATGAGGAGCGCATTACAATAATCCAGCCTGGAGGAGACAAAGGCGTGTACCAGTTTTTCACCATCGGACAGAGAGAGTGTGGGGCGGAGCTTGGCAATGTTCCTAAGGTGGTAGAAGGAGGTCTTACACAGATGCTTGATGTGGGTGTCAAATGTCAAGTGGGGGTCCATTCTCACGACCAGGTTGGTGACTGCTGTGGAGAGGGGAATGACCCGACCAGCAAAGGTGATAGAGGTTATGGGGGATGATTGTACTTGGTGTGGAGTACCGACAAGTATGGCTTTGGTTTTGGAGCTGTTGAGTTTAAGGGAGTTGTGGTTCATCCATGCCTTAGTCTCCTCCAGACAGGCTGACAGTGCAGCTGGTGATGGGCTGTAGGAGGCGTCGGCTCCCTCCTTATGTAGAGCTGCGTGTTGTCCGCATAGCAGTGAAATGACACGCTGTGCCTGCTGATGGCACGGCTGAGGGGGAGCATGTATAGGGTAATAAGAGAATAAGAGGGGGCCAAGGACAGATCCCTGTGGAACACCACAGGTGACAGGCTGGGTTGATGATTTAGCGCCTCCAAGGGAGACGCACTCAGTCCGTCCAGCCAAATAGGACTGGAACCAGCTCAGGGCCAAGTCACAGAGACCAACAGTGGAGTCCAGACAATCCAGGAGGATGGAGTGATCCACTGTGTCAAACGCTGCCGATAGGTCGAGGAGGACAAGAAGGGATGGACATCCAGCATCCACCGCCATCAACAGATCATTGATGACCCTTACTAGGGCTGTTTCAGTGCTGTGAGCTGACTGAAACCCAGACTGGAACTTCTCAAAGATGTTGTCTTTGAGGTGGGTCTGGAGCTGAGCGGCAACTACCTTCTCCAGCACCTTGGAATGGAACGGGAGGTTGGCGATGGGCATGTGCACTATGGAGGCGTTTACGTCCTCTGCTGTGCTCAGTAGGCTCAGGAATGGGGTCCTCATCATCACTACCGTCACCCTGATCCTCACTGCTGCTTTGCTCCTGTGGTGATGGTTGGTAATTTTCATCCAGGATGTGATTGTCTTTGTCAGACAAGTCCAAATCTGAGTTATCTCCATCACCAAGTAGCTCCAAAATGTTTTGCACAGAATAATGCTCTGAAAATAAAAACATTACAAAATCAACTACAAACAAATGTCTTTTATGTACGCCTTATTTATTTGTAGATTATTTCAGTGCTACAATGTACAGATTTTAGTTGCACCAGAGATACTTTTTTTCTCATTATATACTGTAGGTGTGCACGTTCAGTAGCATATTAGCTGTTTTGAGGAGCTTCAGTCCACGAGTACACATACGTGTGCGTCAAGTTTAGCAACATGCTACGTTCTTTATTTTACACTTTTTCCCCAAATTTGCTCTTCATGACAAATATCCAATGCTTCTATAAATACCTAAATAAAAATGAGCCATAAAATATAATTGGACATCTTACTTGATCGATCTTTGTGTCTGGAGCCACCACGTGAAACTTCCGCTGCGTTTGTCGCCATTTTGTATTTTGACTGTTGTATGTAATACTCTCTGAGACCACAGGATGGCAATGTAAGTGCCCATATGTTTTTTTTTTGCTAACTTTTTTTATTTAAAAAAAACAACAAAAGAATACATTTCCACAGTTCAGACTAAGGAACATTTCACACATTGGACAGATCACACATGGGGTAAAGGAAAGATACATTAATACTAATCCCAACCTTAAAATAAAAAAACAAACAAACAACAAAAAACCATAAACATAACAAAATAAATAAAGTTAAAATAAGAGGTCGATTTAATCTCGAGTTAAGGCATTTATATAGTCTATTACATTCAGTGCTTGTTTGGTTTTAATATAAGATTTTTAGTTCATTCATGTAAACACAAAATAACGGTCTTTTCATAAAACAACACTTGTGTATATGTTGTTTGGCCAGAATAATTATGGTATTATGTACATTTTTCCTTTTTCTATCCTCCAGTAAAACACCAAATTTAATGACATCATACCTTAGATTAGGTGAATTTGAATCATTTTCAGATATCCAGTTTTGAAAAGATCTCCAGAAGGTTTTCACATATTCACACTCAAAAAAAAGATGTTCCAATGATTCAATTTGAGATTCACAAAATGTACAGTCATTTTGTTCAAACTTAAATCTCTGTCTAAGAAATTCATTACAAGGGTAAATATCATTTATTATCTTCAGATGTTTCTTTTGCTTTGGGCGAAACTGGAAGGGAGAGGTATCTAGTTCTGATTTTTGTAATCTGATCCTCTGAAAACTGTTGCAAAATATTTCTCCTTTTCAGTAGGAGGGGAAAGTTTAAATCATTAATAAGAGGTAAGGGTAAAGACGGAAGTACTTTACCATATGATAGCATACCTTTTGTTATATTCGACATTGCATCGGGGATTGCTCTTGTAAATCCAAGTATTGTTGTCTGGTGCAATTAATGTTATCCATCCATCCATCCATCCATCCATTCTCTTCCGCTTATCCGGGGTCGGGTCGCGGGGGCAGCAGCTTAAGCAGGGAAGCCCAGACTTCCCTCTCCCTAGCCACTTCGTCCAGCTCCTCCGGGAGAATCCCAAGACGTTCCCAGGCCAGCCGGGAGACATAGTCTCTCCAGCGTGTCCTGGGTCGTCCCCGGGGCCTCCTCCCGGTAGGACGTGCCCGGAACACGTCACCAGGGAGGCGTCCAGGAGGCATCCTGACCAGATGCCCAAGCCACCTCATCTGGCTCCTCTCGATGCGGAGGAGCAGCGGCTCGACTCTGAGTCCCTCCCGGATGACCGAACTTCTCACCCTATCTCTAAGGGAGAGCCCGGACACCCTGCGGAGGAAACTCATTTCGGCTGCTTGTATCCTGGATCTCGTTCTTTCGGTCACGACCCACAGCTCGTGACCATAGGTGAGGGCAGGAATGTAGATCGACCGGTAAATCGAGAGCTTTGCCTTTCGGCTCAGCTCCTTCTTCACCACGACGGACCGATACAGAGTCCGCATCACTGCAGACGCTGCACCGATCCGCCTGTCGATCTCCCGTTCCATCGTACCCTCACTCGTGAACGAGACCCCGAGATACTTGAACTCCTCCACTTGGGGCAGGATCTCATCCCCAACCCAGAGAGGGCACTCCACCCTTTTCCGACTGAGGACCATGATCTCAGATTTGGAGGTGCTAATTCTCATCCCAACCGCTTCACACTCGGCTGCGAACTGTTCCGCGGAACATGGAACATGGCGCGGAACATGGTCCACTCAGACTCAATGTCCCCCGCCTCCCCCGGAACGTGGGTGAAGTTCTGCCGGAGGTGGGAGTTGAAACTCCTTCTGACAGGGGATTCCGCCAGGCGTTCCCTGCAGACCCTCACAATACGTTTGGGTCTGCCAGGTCGGCATCTTCCCCCACCATCGGAGCCAACACACCACCAGGTGGTGATTGGTTGAAAGCTCCGCCCCTCTCTTTGCCCGAGTGTCCAAGACATGCGGCCGCAAGTCCGATGACACGATCACAAAGTCGATCATCGAATTGCGGCCTAGGGTGCCCTGGTGCCAAGTGCACATATGGACACCCCTATGTCTGAACATGGTGTTCATCATGGACAGTCCGTGACGAGCACAGAAGTCCAATAACTGAACACCATTCGGGTTCTGATCGGGGGGGCCGTTCTTCCCAATCACGCCCTTCCAGGTCTCACTGTCATTGCCCACATGAGCATTGAAGTCCCGCAGTAGAACGATGGAGCTGTGTGTGGAGGTGAGCCCGACTATATCTAGTCGGAACTTCTCGACCTCACACACCAGCTCGGGCTCCTTCCCTGCCAGAGAGGTGACATTCCACGTCCCAAGAGCCAGCTTCTGTAGCCGGGGATCGGATCGCCAAGGTCCCCGCCTTCGGCCACCGCCCAGCTCACAGTGCACCCGACCCCTATGGCCCCTCTCACTGGTGGTGAGCCCATGGGAAGGGGGACCCACGTTGTCCTTTCGGGCTGCGCCCGACTGGGCCCCATGGGTGCAGGCCCGGCCACCAGGCGCTCGCCTTCGAGCCCCACCTCCAGGCCTGGCTCCAGAGGGGGACCCCGGTGGCCCGCGTCCGGGCAAGGGAAAACGTGCTCCACTGTTTTCATTCATCATTAGGGGTCTGTGAGCCGTCCTTTGTCTGGTCCCTCACCTAGGACCTGTTTGTCATGGGTGACCCTGCCAGGGGCACAAAGCCCCAGACAACTTAGCTTCTAGGATCATTGGGACACACAAACCCCTCCACCACGATAAGGTGACGACTCAAGGAGGAGCAATTAATGTTATATTTATTAATAAAGTCAGTGTAATTCAGAAGATTTCCTTCTGAATCCATTAAATGTAAAACAGACCGTATATATATATATATATGTACTTTTTTTTATTTCGCCAAAACATAAAGATTTTCTCTTAGACAAAATATACCTGTTACTCCAAATTGAAGAATTATGAGGGGTAAAATTATGTTTGAAGGCCAATTTCCAGCAAAGGAGGACTTATTGATGAAATCTGGACAATTTAATGGGTATCTTAGAAACACAAAAATCACATTTTAAAAGAAATTTAATGCCACCACATTTACTGAATATTTTAGAAGGAATATTATACCATATAGCCTTGCTATTACAGATAAATTGTTGAAGCCATTTCAGTTTGATCATACCATTCATAGCTTCAAAATCAATTACATTTAAACCTCCATCTTCAATTGTTTTCACTGCATCATCTTTCCTACTATAATGATGCTTGTTTTTCCACACAAAGTTGAGAATAATCTGATTAATTGATTTAATAAGATTATCAAGCCAGTGTCTTATTGTGCCGGTCCCAAGCCCGGATAAATACAGAGGGTTGCGTCAGGAAGGGCATCCGGCGTAAAACTTTTGCCAAATCAAAGATGCGAATCAAACCTATGACTTCCATACTGGATCGGTCGAGGCCCGGGTTAACAACGGCTGCCATCGGCGCTGTTGACCTACAGGGCGCCGGTGGAAATTGGATTACTGTTGGTCGAAGAAGGAGAGGAGGAAAGTGCGTTCGCACGAAGAAAGAGAAGAGGAGCGCCAAGAGTATAGGACTAAGAGTAGGGACGTTGAATGTTGGAACTATGACAGGAAAAGGTAGAGAGTTGGTTGACATGATGCAGAGGAGGAAGGTAGACATACTGTGTGTCCAGGAGACCAGGTGGAAAGGTAGCAAGGCTAGAAGTTTAGGAGCAGGGTTCAAGTTGTTCTATCATGGTGTAGATGGGAAGAGAAATGGAGTAGGAGTTATCTTGAAGGAGGAGTTTGTTAGGAATGTCCTGGAGGTAAAAAGAGTGTCGGATAGAGTGATGAGTCTGAAGCTAGAAATAGAAGGTGTGATGTTCAATGTTGTTAGTGGGTATGCTCCACAGGTAGGATGTGAGCTGGAGGAGAAGGAGAAATTCTGGTTGGACTTTGATGAAGTGATGCAGAGCATACCTAGAAGTGAGAGAGTTGTGATTGGTGCAGACTTCAATGGACATGTTGGTGCAGGTAACAGAGGTGATGAGGAAGTGATGGGCAGGTTTGGTATCCAGGAGAGGAACGCAGAAGGACAGATGGTAGTTGACTTTGCAAAAAGGATAGAAATGGCTGTAGTGAATACTTTCTTCCAGAAGAGGCAGGAACATAGGGTGACCTATAAGAGTGGTGGTAGGAGCACACAGGTAGACGACATCTTGTGTAGACGATGTAACCTGAAGGAGATCAGTGACTGCAAAGTAGTGGTAGGTGAGAGTGTAGCCAAACAGCATAGGATGGTGGTGTGTAGGATGACTCTGGTGGTGAGGAAGATGAAGAGGGCAAAGGCAGAGCAGAGGACGAAATGGTGGAAGCTAAAAAAGGAAGGGTATCGCATGACCTTTAGGAAGGAGTTAAGACAGGCTCTGGGTGGTCAGGAGGTGCTTCCAGATGACTGGACAACTACAGCTAATGTGATCAGGGAGACAGGTAGGAGAGTATTTGGTGTGTCATCTGGAAGGAAAGTAGATAAGGAGACTTGGTGGTGGAATGAGGAGGTACAGGAGTGTATACAAAGAAAGAGGTTAGCTAAGAAGAAGTGGGACACTGAGAGAACTGAGGAGAGTAGACAGGAGTACAGGGAGATACAGCGTAAGGTGAAGGTAGAGGTAGCAAAGGCCAAACAAGAAGCTTATGATGACTTGTATGCTCGGTTGGACAGTAAGGAGGGAGAGACTGATCTATACCGGTTGGCAAGACAGAGAGATAGAGATGGGAGGGACGTGCAGCAGGTTAGGGTGATTAAGGATAGGGATGGAAGTCTATTGACAGGTGCCAGCAGTGTGATGGGAAGATGGAAAGAGTACTTTGAAGAGTTGATGAACGTGGAAAATGAGAGAGAACAAAGACTAGAAGAGGTGACTGTTGTGGACCAGGATGTAGCAAAGATTAGTCAGGATGAAGTGAGGAGAGCACTGAAGAGGATGAAGAGTGGAAAGGCAGTCGGTCCTGATGATATACCTGTAGAGGTTTGGAAGTGTCTAGGAGAGGTGGCAGTAGAGTTTCTGACTGGGTTGTTCAACAGGATCTTAGATAGTGAGAAGATGCCTGAGGAGTGGAGGAGAAGTGTGCTGGTGCCCATTTTTAAAAACAAGGGAGATGTGCAGAGTTGTGGCAACTACAGAGGAATAAAGCTGATGAGCTGATGAGCTGATGAGATGAGAAGTTATGGGAAAGAGTAGTGGAAGCTAGACTAAGGGCAGAAGTGAGCATTTGTGAGCAGCAGTATGGTTTCATGGCAAAAAAGAGTACTACAGATGCAGTATTTGCTTTGAGGATGTTGATAGAGAAGTACAGAGAAGGCTAGACAGAGCTGCATTGTGTTTTTGTAGATCTGGAGAAAGCTTATGACAGGGTGCCCAGAGAGGAACTGTGGTATTGTATGAGGAAGTCTGGAGTGGCAGAGAAGTATGTTAGAGCGGTGCAGGACATGTATGAGGACTGTAAGACAGTGGTGAGGTGTGCTGTAGGTGTGACAGAGGAGTTCAAGGTGGAGGTGGGACTGCATCAGGGATCAGCTCTGAGCCCCTTCTTGTTCGCTATGGTGATGGACAGGCTGACAGACGAGGTTAGACAGGAATCTCCATGGACTATGATGTTTGCAGATGACATTGTGATCTGCAGTGAGAGTAGGGAAGAGGTGGAGGAGAAGCTAGGGAGGTGGAGGTTTGTCCTGGAAAGGAGAGGGATGAAGGTTAGCCGCAGTAAGACAGAGTACATGTGTGTGAATGAGAGGGACCCAAGTGGAAGAGTGAGGTTACAGGAAGAAGAGATCAAGAAGGTGGAGGATTTTAAGTACTTGGGGTCAACAGTCCAGAGCAATGGAGAGTGTGGAAAAGAGGTGAAGAAACGTGTGCAGGCAGGATGGAATGGGTGGAGAAAAGTGTCAGGTGTGATGTGTGATAGAAGAGTTTCAGCTAAAATGAAAGGAAAGGTGTACAAAACTGTGGTGAGACCAGCGATGTTGTTTGGTCTAGAGACAGTGTCACTGAGGAAAAGACAGGAGGCAGAGCTGGAGGTAGCAGAGATGAAGATGCTGAGGTTCTCTCTGGGAGTGACCAGGAAGGATAGGATCAGGAATGAGTACATCAGAGGGACAGCACATGTTAGAGGTTTTGGAGATAAAGTCAGAGAGGCCAGACTGAGATGGTTTGGACATGTCCAGAGGAGAGATAGTGAATATATTGGTAGAAGGATGCTGAGTTTTGAACTGCCAGGCAGGAGGCCTAGAGGAAGACCAAAGAGGAGGTTTATGGATGTAGTGAAAGAGGACATGAAGGTAGTTGGTGTGAGAGAAGAGGATGCAAAGGACAGGGTTAGATGGAGGCAATTGATTCGCTGTGGCGACCCCTGAAGGGAAAAGCCGAAAGGAAAAGAAGAAGAAGAAGAAGAAGATTATCTGACATAGCTAATGAAAAGGCAGGATACGTTAATCTGGACAATGTTTCTACTTTAGAAATCAAAACTCTTCCAAAAATGGACAGATCCCTTTGTAGCCAAGATAAAAGAGTGGATTTGCCTTTTTTATAACAGATTAAAAGTTCAATTGTTCTCTAGCTTTTAAATCTTTTGTTACAATTACTCCAAGATATCTAACTTCATTTCTTAAAGGAATGTTATACAGCTCAGTCAATGGGTGGTTATGAATGGACATTAACTCACGTTTTTCAAAATTCAAATGTAACCCAGATGCTTTTGAAAACTTTCCCACAGTTGTGATTATCAATGGGATCTGCTCTGAGTGTTTGATGAAGACAGCTGTATCATCTGCAAGTTGAGTTATTGACAAATGATGACCTAAAACATTTAACGGCTCTATTTCTGTACTATTTTTAATGTAAATAACAAGAAGTTCTGCAACTAAAATGAATAGTAAAGGAGAACAAGGGCAGCCTTGGCGTATACCTCGTTTAACCTCAAACCTTTTAGTTGTGCCTTGAGGGAGGGAGACAGAGCTATTTATTCCACTGTAGATCATGTCAATTGTCTTAATAAACTTTGAGCCAAATCCGAAATATTTTAGAGTTTTCATAATGAATGGATGTTCTAGATTATAAAAATCTAGAAAGAATACGAAACCTTTGTCTTCAATTAGATAATTATAGTCCAACAGGTTTAACACCAGTCTGATGTTGTTATGTATAGACCTCTCTTTAATAAAACCTGATTGGCTTTCACTAATTATTTGGTCTATTCCTTTTTCAACCTGTTACCTAAAACAATAGTAAATAACTTATAATCTACATTCAACAAGGTTATAGGTCTCAAATTATCTGTATGCCTTTTATCTTTCCCAGGTTTAGGTAAAAGAGTGATTATCCCTTGTTTCATGATTGATATTAAATCATTGTTTTCAATACATTCTTTCAAGGCATTAAATAATAGATATTTTATTGACTCCCAGAAAAATTTGTAAAAGTTTGAGGTCAAACCATCTTGGCCAGGTGATTTATTTGGTGCCAGGTGTTTTATAGCCGTGTCTGACTCTTTTATATTGAACTCTGAGGCACATATTTATTTGAATTCTAAATCTATCTGAGGAATATAATGTTGGATACTGTCTAGAAATAAGTTAGCATCAACTTGTGAATAGGATGAGGAATATAATTTAGAGTAGAAGCGATAAACCTCTTCTGAAATTATTTTTGTATCAGTACATTCACTGTTGTTTACAATCAGGGTGTTCATACTATTTCTCTCTTGTCTCTTCTTTTCGAGCCTAAAAAGTTGAAAGTATTTTCTCACCCTGCTCAATCCATTTAGCTCTAGATCTTACATAAGCTCCTTGTGCTTTTTTAGTAAATAAGATATCCAAATTAGTTTGTAACTCTACCAACTTTATAGTGTCTTGATCTGATAAAAAAACATTTTGGCTGTATTTGATAAGCTCTTGCACCAATTTAAGCTCAATTTCCCTTTGCTGTAAACAGCAAACGTGGGGTTTTGCTGAATTTAATAGATAAACTTCTAACCTTAAATTTAAAATACTCCCATTTTCTGCAGTAGGAATCAATTTCATTATCATTAATAATTTCATCAAATAAAGATTTGACTTCCTCCACATATTCTTCATGATTCAGAAGTTCAGCATTAAATTTCCAATAACCCTTCCTGCTTGTAAGGTTGTGTGGTTTCAGTGTAATATTAATTACACAGTGATCTGTTAAGGGAGCGCCAGAAATTGAAGATTCAGCTACTAAATTTGCGATTTCTGGAGAGGTAAGCCAAAGATCAATTCTTGACCTAGCACGGCCATTTGGTTTTATCCAAGGGAACTGTCTACTGTCTGCATTGTTTTCTCTCCAAACATCCACCAAAGAGTTGGCATCAATGAAATTCTTCATCAGTTTGTTGTGATGAAAGGTATCATAGGTAGAGGGACATCTGTCTAACCATTCATCTATTCTTCTTCTTCTTTTCCTTTCGGCTTTTCCCTTCAGGGGTCGCCACAGCGAATCAATTGCCTCCATCTAACCCTGTCCTTTGCATCCTCTTCTCTCACACCAACTACCTTCATGTCCTCTTTCACTACATCCATAAACCTCCTCTTTGGTCTTCCTCTAGGCCTCCTGCATGGCAGTTCAAAACTCAGCATCCTTCTACCAATATATTCACTATCTCTCCTCTGGACATGTCCAAACCATCTCAGTCTGGCCTCTCTGACTTTATCTCCAAAACCTCTAACACGTGCTGTCCCTCTGATGTACTCATTCCTGATCCTATCCTTCCTGGTCACTCCCAGAGAGAACCTCAGCATCTTCATCTCTGCTACCTCCAGCTCTGCCTCCTGTCTTTTCCTCAGTGACACTGTCTCTAGACCAAACAACATCGTTAGTCTCACCACAGTTTTGTACACCTTTCCTTTCATTTTAGCTGAAACTCTTCTATCACACATCACACCTGACACTTTTCTCCACCCATTCCATCCTGCCTGCACACGTTTCTTCACCTCTTTTCCACACTCTCCATTGCTCTGGACTGTTGACCCTAAGTACTTAAAATCCTCCACCTTCTTGATCTCTTCTCCCTGTAACCTCACTCTTCCACCATTCATCTATTACCATATTAAAATCTCCCCCCACTAAAGTGAAACTTGTAGCAAACGAGTTTTTGTAATCAGAGATGGAATCTGTGAGCGTTTCTAATAGTAATTTATTTTGGGTGGAATCGTTATAACCATAGATATTAATCAAAATTGCCAAATTCCCTTCTAAGTTTACCACTGCAGTGATCCAGTGACCATTGTTATCACATTTAGATGTTATTAAGGTACCAGGGAACCTATAAAAACATATAACCACACCTCCAGATCTGTTACTGCCATGTGAAAAAATAATCTTGTCCCCTATTGATTCTTCCAAAATGTAACGTCCTCTTCACGAGTGAGTCTCTGTAGAAAACAGCAGTGTGCTTTGAGTCCTTTACAAAAAAGAAAAATAGCCTTGCGTTTGTATCATCTTTAAGACCTCTTGTATTTAAAGAAGAAAAAGAAATCCCTGACTTCAGGAAAAACAAATAACAAAAGTCTGATTGTAGAAGAGTCAGTTATAAATTGAGAAGAAAGAAAAGAGAAATATTGAACCTTCCGCCTAGGTAGTGTCCCTTGATTAAACCTTAAGCAGAAGGTCGACGACACCTGCAGCGCTGTTGCTGCTTGTCATACTGTTTCAAAAGGAGATAGGCGACTCAGCCGATGACAAAATCAACTCTAAACACAGCTCGAGGGTGGACACACAAGTCATATTTGTGCCATTTAACACAATAAAACAACAAAAAGCAGTCAGAGTGGGCCTATGCTTCCTAACGAAGCTATAGTCACTCAGGGAGTTTGATCTCACCTTCTCCCTCTATGAAGGCTCGAGCTCTGGCGAAGAAGGCCTTTTTCCCCTCGGCGCGCGCCCTCTCCACCGCGGGCCACAGCATCTCTCTCTGCTCTCAGTCCCCTTTCGACAAGTCCTCTTTGAATTGGAGGCCGCGCTCCCTAAGGTACGAAGAGGTTTTTGCAGTTCTCCGTACCGCCTCTCTGCTGACCCGAGACATGAACTGAATGCTGATCCTTCTGGGGTTGGTGCCCTCCGCAGGATTCCTCCTCCTGCCCAGACGATGGACAATGTCCACATGTTCTGCCAGTTTGTCCCTCTTGTCAGGCAGCACCTCCTGGCAGATGGTAATGGCGTGGCTGCGGACGTCCTCCTGATCAGCCTCGGGGACTCCAATGAGCCTCAGGTTCCATCGACGCATGTATGTGTCCATCTCATCCATCCTTCTGATGATCTGCTTGACTGGTTGCTCCACCTGGGCAACCCTCTGCTCAACATGGGCCACCTTCGCACTCACAGTCTTCAGCTCAACGGTGGTGCGCTTCAGCTTTTCCTCCAGGTGAATGATTTTACAATCAATAGAATCGCATCTGAGGTTAATCAGTTTCTTTGCCTCTTCGAACTGTTTGAGCATGTCCATGCTAAGCGAGGTAGGTAACAACATTTGTTTGTCTGTGTTTGTCCCGCTTCAAAGCGGTGATGTATTGTAATTGTCAGTTTTCGTGTGCTCGTCCGTTTGAATATTTCTTTATTGACATGTGTAGTGAGCATTGACCTCTGTCAAATGTCCACTTCTAAGCAAACTCAGAAACCTGAGTTCACTGTCATTAGTTAGCACATTTGAGAGAAATGGTGCAATATTGTTTATTTGAAGTATTTGTGGAACAGAATAAAGGTATTGTGTTCTAAACTGGTCTCTTGTTTCTTGACTTGAGTGAATTAGAAAACCAAAAGCAGATTACTCGGGCGGCAAAGGTAATGAAAATGAGATGATGACCTTGACCTTGAGAAAACTAGGTAAAGGTCAAATTTCAAGTTTTGTACACTCAGGAACCGGATAATCATAATCATAATCAAAAACGTTTTATTGCCAGGTACAGTAAAGTTTACCACACGAGGAACTTGATGCGGTGTCGGTGCATTAAAAGGTTGAAGAGAAGCAATATGGAATAATAAGGAATAAGGAATAAAAAAACTACAGTCAACCCTCAGTTTTCAAACGCTTCTGTTCTCAACCAAGGGGCGGCAGTGGCTCAGTGGTAAAGTGGGCGGTAGAGCGGGTCGTCCCATGATTCAAGATCGGCGGTTCCATTCCCGCTCCTGCCCAAAAAAATACCCGGAGGTGAGCTTACAGTGGGAGGTGTCGGCTCACCTCCGGAGCACTGCCGAGGCGCCCTTGAGCAAGGTGCCGTCCCCTTTACAAATTGCTCATTTGAGGCACACCAAGAAGGAGCTGCCTGCCACTCTACCTCCCTTGCATGCCTACAGGCCCCCTTGTGTGTGGTGTGTGTATTACAGGGGCCTGTACACACTAATATGCATGCGTGTGATTTGATTGATAAAACAAAAACAAAAACTAGAGTGTGCGATCTTAATTTCCCTTCAGGGATTATAACAGTCTCCTCCTTGAGTCGTCACCTTATCGTGGTGGAGGGGTTTGTGTGTCCCAATGATCCTAGGAGCTAAGTTGTCTGGGGCTTTGTGCCCCTGGCAGGGTCACCCATGACAAACAGGTCCTAGGTGAGGGACCAGACAAAGGACGGCTCACAGACCCCTAATGATGAATGAAAACAGTGGAGCACGTTTTCCCTTGCCCGGACGCGGGCCACCGGGGCCCCCCTCTGGAGCCAGGCCTGGAGGTGGGGCTCGAAGGCGAGCGCCTGGTGGCCGGGCCTGCACCCATGGGGCCCGGTCGGGCGCAGCCCGAAAGGACAACGTGGGTCCCCCTTCCCATGGGCTCACCACCAGTGAGAGGGGCCATAGGGGTCGGGTGCACTGTGAGCTGGGCGGTGGCCGAAGGTGGGGACCTTGGCGATCCAATCCCCGGCTACAGAAGCTGGCTCTTGGGACGTGGAATGTCACCTCTCTGGCAGGGAAGGAACCCGAGCTGGTGTGTGAGGTCGAGAAGTTCCGACTAGATATAGTCGGGCTCACCTCCACACACAGCTTGGGCTCTGGTACCAGTCCTCTCGAGAAGGGTTGGACTCTCTTCCACTCTGGAGTTGCCCATGGTGAGAGACGCCGAGCAGGTGTGGGTATACTTATGGCCCCCCGGCTTGGCGCCTGTACATTGGGGTTCACCCCGGTGGACGAGAGGGTAGCCTCCCTCCGCCTTCGGGTGGGGGGACGGGTCCTGACTGTTGTTTGTGCTTATGCACCAAACAGCAGTTCAGAGTACCCACCCTTTTTGGAGTCCTTGGAGGGGGTGCTGGAGAGCGCTCCCACTGGGGACTCCATCGTTCTACTGGGGGACTTCAATGCTCATGTGGGCAATGAAAGTGAGACCTGGAAGGGCATGATTGGGAAGAACGGCCCCCCCGATCAGAACCCGAATGGTGTTCAATTCTTGGACTTCTGTGCTCGTCACGGACTGTCCATGATGAACACCATGTTCAGACATAAGGGTGTCCATATGTGCACTTGGCACCAGGGCACCCTAGGCCGCAATTCGATGATCGACTTTGTGATCGTGTCATCGGACTTGCGGCCGCATGTCTTGGACACTCGGGCAAAGAGAGGGGCGGAGCTTTCAACCGATCACCACCTGGTGGTGTGTTGGCTCCGATGGTGGGGGAAGATGCCGGTCCGACCTGGCAGACCCAAACGTATTGTGAGGGTCTGCTGGGAATGCCTGGCGGAATCCCCTGTCAGAAGGAGTTTCAACTCCCACCTCCGGCAGAACTTCACCCACGTTCCGGGGGAGGCGGGGGACATTGAGTCTGAGTGGACCATGTTCCGCGCCTCCATTGTCGAAGCGGCCGACAGCAGCTGTGGCTGTAAGGTGGTCGGTGCCTGTCGTGGCGGCAACCCCAGAACCCGCTGGTGGACATCGGCGGTAAGGGATGCCGTCAAGCTGAAGAAGGAGTCCTATCGGGCCTTTTTGGCCTGTGGAACTCCTGAGGCAGCTGATAGGTACCGGCTGGCCAAGCGGAATGCAACTTTGGTGGTTGCTGAGGCAAAAACTCGGGCGTGGGAGGAGTTCGGTGAGGCCTTGGAGGACGACTTCCGGACGACTTCAAGGAAATTCTGGTCCACCATCAGACGTCTCAGGGGGGGGAAGCAGTGCAGCATCAACACTGTGTATAGTGGGGATGGGGCGCTGCTGACCTCAACTCGGGACGTTGTGACTCGGTGGGGAGAATACTTCGAAGACCTCCTCAATTCCGGCAACACGCCTTCCCATGAGGAAGCAGAGTCTGGGTTCTCTGAGGCGGGCTCTCCTATCTCTGGGGTTGAGGTCACCGAGGTAGTTAAAAAGCTCCTCGGTGGCAGGGCCCCGGGGGTGGATGAGATCTGCCCGGAGTTCCTAAAGGCTCTGGATGTTGTGGGGCTGTCTTGGTTGACACGCCTCTGCAACATCGCGTGGACGTCGGGGACAGTGCCTCTGGATTGGCAGACTGGGGTGGTGGTCCCCCTTTTAAAGAAGGGGGACCGGAGGGTGTGTTCCAACTACAGGGGGATCACACTCCTCAGCCTCCCCGGTAAGGTCTATTCAGGGGTTCTGGAGAGGACGGTCCGTCGGGAAGTCGAATCTCGGATTCAGGAGGAGCAATGTGGTTTTCGTCCTGGCCGTGGAACAGTGGACCAGCTCTACACCCTCCGCAGGGTCCTTGAGGGGGCATGGGAGTTCGCCCAACCAGTCTACATGTGTTTTGTGGACTTGGAGAAGGCGTTCGACTGTGTTCCTTGGGGGGTTCTGTGGGGGGTGCTTCGGGAATATGGGGTACCGAACCCCTTGATAAGGGCTGTTCGGTCCCTGTACGACCGATGTCAGAGTTTGGTCCGCATTGTCGGCAGTAAGTCGGATTCGTTTCCAGTGAGGGTTGGACTCCGCCAAGGCTGCCCTTTGTCACCGATTCTGTTCATAACTTTTATGGACAGAATTTCTAGGCGCAGCCAAGGCGTAGAGGGTGTCCGGTTTGGTGGCCTCAGTATTGCGTCTCTGCTTTTTGCAGATGACGTGGTGCTGTTGGCTTCATCAAGCCGTGATCTCCAACTCTCACTGGAACAGTTCGCAGCCGAGTGTGAAGCGGTTGGGATGAGAATTAGCACCTCCAAATCTGAGATCATGGTCCTCAGTCAGAAAAGGGTGGAGTGCCCTCTCCGGGTTGGGGATGAGATCCTGCCCCGAGAAGAGGAGTTCAAGTATCTCGGGATCTCGTTCACGAGTGAGGGTACGATGGAACGGGAGATCGACAGGCGGATCGGTGCAGCGTCTGCAGTGATGCGGACTCTGTATCAGTCCGTCGTGGTGAAGAAGGAGCTGAGCCGAAAGGCAAAGCTCTCGATTTACCGGTCGATCTACGTTCCTGCCCTCACCTATGGTCACGAGCTGTGGGTCGTGACCGAAAGAACGAGATCCAGGATACAAGCAGCCGAAATGAGTTTCCTCCGCAGGGTGTCCGGGCTCTCCCTTAGAGATAGGGTGAGAAGTTCGGTCATCCGGGAGGGACTCAGAGTCGAGCCGCTGCTCCTCCGCATCGAGAGGAGCCAGATGAGGTGGCTCGGGCATCTGGTCAGGAAGCCTCCTGGACGCCTCCCTGGTGAGGTGTTCCGAGCACATCCTACCGGGAGGAGGCCCCGGGGACGACCCAGGACACGCTGGAGAGACTATGTCTCCCGGCTGGCCTGGGAACGCCTTGGGATTTTCCCGGAGGAGCTGGACGAAGTGGCTAGGGAGAAGGAAGTCTGGGCTTCCCTGCTTAAGCTGCTGCCCCCGCGACCCGACCCCGGATAAGCGGAAGAGAATGGATGGATGGATTATAACAGTGTATTAAATTAAAAATTAAATTAAAAATTAAATTAAAAATCGGTTTTCGACCAGAAAATCCGAGAATTTTACGTCTCTGAACTCGACCAAAATTTGGCTCTCGACCAAACCAAAGAATCCGAGCGTACCTGAACGCGACTCACTTTGGAGCCGAGCGAACTGCCCAGGATGCTTCCTCCGTAGCGCATTTGTGTTCAAAGTTTGATAGGATATCTTTTATTAAAATAAAACAGTATCTATTTCTACCCCTTTTTATTTATGGTAAACAGTATACAGTGCAGTTTATGGTGTAAAATAGTTAAAAAAAAACTTAGAAAAAGTTGTTTTTTAGACTTGGAACGGATTAAAATTATTTACATTAATTTTAATGGGAAAAATAGTTTCGTATGTTGAACAACTCGCTTTTCGAACAGCCTTCTGGAACGGATTATGTTTGAAAACTGAGGGTTGACTGTATTTACAATTTACATTACGGTGAGATTAGATATGTATGGTTGGTGTTTACAGGTGAAGAAAAGAAGTCCAAAGAGTAAACTGTCTTTGCAGAGTGGTTGAGGGGTGGATGGTTACCTGGAGGGGGGGTGGAGACATTGTTCATGAGGCTGAATGCAGTGGGGAAGAAGCTGCTTTCATGGTGTGAGGTTCTGGTCCGGATGGACTGTAGCCTCTTGCCAGATGGGAGGGTCTGGAATAGGTTGTGGCCGGGATGAGAGGGATCAGTGGCAATCCTGGCTGCAGGTCTGCAGGTCCTTGTGTCGAATAGTTCCTGGAGGTGTGGCAGGCTGCAGCCGATCACCTTCTCGGAAGAACAGATGACATTTGAGCTCCCGGGAGATGATGGTGCCCAGGAAGCGGAAGGACTCTACAGGGGTCACTGGAGTGTCACAGATGATGATGGGGGGAGGGCAGGAGGGTCTTTCCTCAAGTCCACTATCATCTCTACTGTTTTGAGAGCGTTAAGCTCCAGGTTGTTCTTGTTGCACCATCATACCAGGCAGTCCAGCTCAATTCTGTAGGCCGACTTCTCCCCATCAGAGATGAGGCCAATGATGGTAGTGTTGTCAGCAAACTTCAGGAGTTTGACAGACTGGTGACCAGATGTGCAGCAGCTGGTGTACAGGGAGAAGAGCAGAGGGGAAAGAACGCAGCCTTAGGGGATCCATTGCTAATGGTCCGGGTGTCGGAGACATGCTTCCCCAGCCTCACGAACTGCCGTCTGTCTGTCAGGAAGTCCGTAATGCACCTGCACACGGAGTCGGGCACGTTCAGCTGGGAGAGCTTGTCATGGAGCAGAGCTGGAACAATTGTATTGAAAGCAGAGCTGAAGTCCACAAACAGAATCCTGGCGTAGGATCCTGGGGAGTCCAGGTGCTGGAGGACAAAGTGTAGCACCATGTTTACAGCATCGTCTACAGATCTGTTGGTGAACTGTAGAGGGTCCGGGAGGTTGCCAGCAATGTCCTTGAGGTAGGTCAAGACAAGGCGCTCAAAGGACTTTGTGACCACAGATGTCAGAGCTATGGGTCTGTAGTCGTTAAGTCCTGTGATGCTTTGTCTTCTTAGGGACTGGGACAATGGCTGAAGTCTTGAAGCACGCTCGTACGTGGCAGGTCTCCAGTGAGGTGTTGAAGATGTGAGTGAACACCGGACACAGCTGGTTGACGCAATGCTTCAAAGTGGAGGGAGAGACGGAGTCTGGGCCTGCAGCCTTGCGGTGGTTGAGTCGTTGGAAGAGACTCCTCACCTCTCTTTCTTTGATAAGGAGAGGTGTGGGGAGGGGAGGTGGCAATGAGGTGTGGGGCTGTGAAGGACCAGATGAGACAGTGGGGGAGGGGATGGGGCTGCTGGCCAGTGGCTGGTTGTTGATAGTGCTGGGGGCGTCAGGTTTGTCCCATTGTCTTTCAAAACGACATTAATAGTTGTTAAGGCTGTTGGCCAGACGTAGGTTGTTGACAGAGTGGGGGGCTCTAGGCTTATAATTGGTGATAGCCTTGAGCCCTCCCCAGACAGAGGCAGTCGTTGGCTGAGAATTGTTCTTCCATTCTCTTACCATATGCAGATTTGGCTCCAGTGACATGTGGTGAGGTTCATGGCTGGTGAGGCACCAACGTCATCATGATCACATGATCAGATTTACAAAAATGTGAACCTACAGTGTAGCTTATTCACCATTTAATTAGCAACAGTGAGTGGGTTATGTCTCATTGCAGAATTATTGACACATACAAATTGTAACACACAAATAAGCGTGTTTGATTAAAAAACATAATGTTGTTACCTACCTGTAATATGGCAGGTTTACCTGTAAATGAAGTCCATGCACCGCTCCCTCTGAACAAACGCGTCAATAACTTGTTTGTAGAAATTGTCCCTATCTTCCTTCAGTTTGTAATATGTAATCCCCCATTTGAATAGGCGAGTGGAAAAAAAATAATTGCTGCACTTGACTTAATGTAGCCTGCATTCACTTATTCTTCAGCTGAGGAGTCCTAAGACGGGACCACCAGCGCCCCCTATCCATGAGGCCGGGTATTTCTGTGCCTCACCTCATGCCTTTTCAGTGGTTTCAGGACCGCTCAACTCAAGAAAGACGTTACACACATGCAGCTGTTGACAAAAAAACTTCTTCTTTTCCTTTCGGCTTTTCCCTTCAGGGGTCGCCACAGCGAATCAATTGCCTCCATCTAACCCTGTCCTTTGCATCCTCTTCTCTCACACCAACTACCTTCATGTCCTCTTTCACTACATCCATAAACCTCCTCTTTGGTCTTCCTCTAGGCCTCCTGCATGGCAGTTCAAAACTCAGCATCCTTCTACCAATATATTCACTATCTCTCCTCTGGACATGTCCAAACCATCTCAGTCTGGCCTCTCTGACTTTATCTCCAAAACCTCTAACACGTGCTGTCCCTCTGATGTACTCATTCCTGATCCTATCCTTCCTGGTCACTCCCAGAGAGAACCTCAGCATCTTCATCTCTGCTACCTCCAGCTCTGCCTCCTGTCTTTTCCTCAGTGACACTGTCTCTAGACCAAACAACATCGTTGGTCTCACCACAGTTTTGTACACCTTTCCTTTCATTTTAGCTGAAACTCTTCTATCACACATCACACCTGACACTTTTCTCCACCCATTCCATCCTGCCTGGACACGTTTCTTCACCTCTTTTCCCTACTCTCCATTGCTCTGGACTGTTGACCCTAAGTACTTAAAATCCTCCACCTTCTTGATCTCTTCTCCCTGTAACCTCACTCTTCCACTTGGGTCCCTCTCATTCACACACATGTACTCTGTCTTACTGCGGCTAACCTTCATCCCTCTCCTTTCCAGGACAAACCTCCACCTCTCTAGCTTCTCCTCCACCTCGTCCCTACTTTCATTGCAGATCACAATGTCATCTCAAACATCATAGTCCATGGAGATTCCTGTCTAACCTCGTCTGTCAGCCTGTCCATCACCATAGCGAACAAGAAGGGGCTCAGAGCTGATCCCTGATGCAGTCCCACCTCCACCTTGAACTCCTCTGTCACACCTACAGCACACCTCACCACTGTCTTACAGTCCTCATACATGTCCTGCACCGCTCTAACATACTTCTCTGCCACTCCAGACTTCCTCATACAATACCACTGTTCCTCTCTGAGCACCCTGTCATAAGCTTTCTCCAGATCTACAAAAACACAATGCAGCTCCCTCTGGCCTTCTCTGTACTTCTCTATCAACATCCTCAAAGCAAATACTGCATCTGTAGTACTCTTTTTTGCCATGAAACCATACTGCTGCTCACAAATGCTCACTTCTGCCCTTAGTCTAGCTTCCACTACTCTTTCCCATAACTTCATTGTATGGCTCATCAGCTTTATTCCTCTGTAGTTGCCACAACTCTGCACATCTCCCTTGTTCTTAAAAATGGGCACCAGCACACTTCTCCTCCACTCCTCAGACATCTTCTCACTATCTAAGATCCTGTTGAACAACCCAGTCAGAAACTCTACTGCCACCTCTCCTAGACACTTCCAAACCTCTACAAGTATATCATCAGGACCGACTGCCTTTCCACTCTTCATCCTCTTCAGTGCTCTCCTCACTTCATCCTGGCTAATCTTTGCTACATCCTGGTCCACAACAGTCACCTCTTCTAGTCTTTGTTCTCTCTCATTTTCCACGTTCATCAACTCTTCAAAGTACTCTTTCCTCTTTCCATCTTCCCTTCACACTACTGGCACCTGTCAATAGACTTCCATCCCTATCCTTAATCACCCTAACCTGCTGCACGTCCTTCCCATCTCTATCTCTCTGTCTTGCCAGCCTGTATAGATCAGTCTCTCTGTTGACAAAAAAACACTGTACATAATATACATTAGCTAAATTACGGGAATTTAGTTTATAGAGCAAAAGTGTTTGAACATTTTAATGGCGACATATAGAGAGATAGCATTACGGTCTCACTGTATAGCATGCCAGCACAGCTATCTCAGCTATTGATCAATCCATGGCGAGGCTCGGCTGACTGGTGCCTCACCGCAGGTCTCTGCTCCGTATTTCAGCGGTAAATGTGAAAATTCAGCGATTTTGAGTAAAAAATAACTTGATAAATTGATAGATAGATACTTTAATAATCCCGGAGGAAATTGCACAAAATTGGTGATGTTAAACGGAAAATAAGTTTATAATACACATCACTGGATAAATCTTAGCATTTCAGTTATTTATTCCATTTTTTTCTTTCATGATGGCAGGTGAGATCGTGCCTCACCTGCCTCCCCTGACCGCACGTCACTGTTTGGCTCTTTTCACCTCCTTACCAAATCCGTACTTGGCCTCCTTGTATCTGTCTCTGTCCCCACTTCTGAATGCAGCCTCCTTCTCTGACCTGAGTCTTCTGAATGTGGCTGTGAACCAGGGTTCGTCGTTGTAGCTAACCCTGGTGCTTGTTGGGATGACGCTGTCCTCACAGAAGGTGATGTAGGACGTCACAGTGTCCGTGTAGTCATCTAGACTGTTGGTGGGAGACCTAAAAACATCCCAATCCGTGCAGTCCAAACACTCCTGAAGTTCCCCCACTGCATCACTGGTCCACTTCTTGGATGTCCTCACAAAAGGTTTGCAGAGCTTTAATTTCTGACTGTAGGCAGGAATCAGATGCACCATGTTGGAGGAAAGTGCGACTTCTTCTCCACGTGTTTGTTTGATTTCGGGTAGTGAGAATGTTGAAGGTCTGAATAAAGGCTGGAGACGATGAACAGTTCTTCGAAGCTTTATTGCAGAATATTCTGGGCACAAGAGACTTACAGGCAAGAGCTGCAGCGGTGCACAAGTGCAAAGATACGAAAGGATCACACATCATTTATACTCTAAAAGGCATAATTTTGGGCGGTATCAAAACTGTTGTTTAACCTCCAAGCATCTGCTCTCAACCAGTTCTTTACCGGTTTCAGTTGGTACATCATGAACTCCAGGCGTTACCACAAAATGTCAAGTCAACAGTTTCACAAAATTATCTGAGGACACAGCATTATTAGTTACGTGGACCATGTGAGGACATATCTGTTGCAAACAAAATTATCTGAGGACACTGAACAGTCATACAAGCATTTCCAAATATGGTCAAACAGTAGATATATCCATACAGAGCCTTCAACCATGATGTGGTCGGACTGGCCCAGTGCAGCGCGGGGAACAGCGTGATGGTGGAGTAGCAGTGGTCCAGGACGTTCCCTTCTCTGGTGGGGAACTTGATGAGCTGCCTGAACTTTGGGAGGTCTTGGGAGAGATTACCTTTGTTAAAATCCCTGAGGACAGTAACCAAGGCATCAGGGTCTGCCAGTTCTGCTCTCCGTACCTCGTCAGCCAGCGCGCACTGTGCCTCGCGCACGTTAGCTTCTGGCGGGATGTAAACACCGACGAGAATGAATGAAAACTCACGGGGCGAGTAGAAGGGCTTGCAGTTGATGATGAGGGCTTCCAGGTCCGGGGAACAGTGCTGAGTTAGTACTGTCACATCGTTGCACCAGCCGTTGTGGATGTAAAAGTAAATTCCACCTCCTTTTGTTTTGCCGGAAAGCGCCGTGTCCTGTCTGCTCTGTGGGGATCGAACCCGCTCAGGGGAACCACAGAGTCCGGAACGAGATCGCACAGCCATGTTTCCATAAAGCACAAGACGCAGGACATGGAAAAATCCCTGTTCGTGTTTAGCAGCAGGCTCAGCTCGTCCATTTTGTTGCAGAGTGAGCGCACGTTAGAGAGGAATATCCCGGGGAGTGCTGTGCGTAGACCAGAGATACACCAGCGCACCTGAGCGCTCTCCTCGTCTGCGGCGTCTCACCTTGCTGCGAGCCTTCTTGGCCAATTAGAAAGATAGAAAGACGAGGGAGAAGGCCAGTGTGAGTAAGACCAGTGACATTCGCTCAGTAGAACGAGCGAATGCCACCGTCAACAAGCTAACAAGCAAAATAAATAGTAAGGCAAATCGGTCTGGGAGTGTGTGACACGGACGATGGATACAACCACAGCCAAAAGGAGACTCCTGGGTCAGGTGAACTGACTTAGGACTGACATGATATGACATGTTTAAACAACATACTGACTATTGATCTATAAAGGGATCAACTTCAATGATAGACAGAAGACCAAAACTCAGTTCCCAGAAAACAGAGTGGACATAAGAATACTGCTCAATAATCATTTGGTACTAGCCCTCTGCAGATTTAGTGCTACCTCCTCTCAGCAGTAGCGTTGTACTACTGCCTGCACAGGGGAGAAAAGGGAACTATTCATTATAAGATGATGATGACCAGGACTTAAGCCCTGTCTACAAAACCAAAGCTTCGATAATCAAAGTTCTTCCTCTACGATTGTGGTTATGGGTGTGAGGCTGAAAATGTAGCAGCCGTGTTTCCACAAGAAATTCATTCTGTCAATTTACTGGCTGACATTATTGGTAGATTTGGGCTTTCTCAGGGCTTGTGAACAGAAGGCCCTTCATTTGGAGTCTGTCTATAAATATCTAAATTTCTATATCAGTGTTCTCCTTGCGTCTTTGACGCACATTTTTTGACGGGGACGCACAATCGTCAAGACAGCGTGCGTCCCTGGGATGCAAGCTTTAAATGCACTTCTGTTCAACAAAAATATTCACAATTTTTCCATTTCTCCACTTAAATTTCAAACCCTGAAATCGCCATTATGTTTTGATCTTGTGCGACAAACTCGCGCGAGTTTCTCATCACGAGACTCACTTGCATGATTCGGCTTTACTGAAATCGTTTTACACGTTGCAATGAAAGCGAGGACTTAGTGAGATGCTCCAGAGTGAGTATAAGCTGCCGCTTATGATTGGACAGTCCTGTTGAGTTTCTGTCTGTTAAAGCGCTTTGATTAAGTGCTGTACAAATAAAGGTTTATTGATTGCTTGATTATCACCATGCCTCCAAAAAAGATGCAAAAGCTGGAGAAAAAACAAGTAACAATGAGTGCTTTCTTGCATAAAAAACATTAATGAAGAAAAAATGTATATGGAGAAGGTTCTGTCAGCTTGGTGCTGTGTCCACAGGAGAACACTGTATATGAATTAAAGGCAAAGAAAACTGTTGAGTGACAAGCAAAAGTAAAAAAAAAACTGCATGAAATCTTTCTTTATTTCTAAAACAGTTTTTTTAAATGACTACCAGGCTTTAATATTTTGATAAAACTAATATATAATTTTACTCTTTCTTTTTACTTAAACAGTTATGATAAAAACATTTAAATTAACAGTTTGTCTAGTTGTTCTTGTACTATTGGAAAAACTTTTGGGATGCATAAATGTTGTGTTGGGATGTACACATTTTTCTTGACGCACATTCCAGGGACGCACTACTTTCTTGAGGTAAAATTAATTCTGCTATATGTGGAGTCAGGTAATAAGTCGTCTCAGTTTTTCTATCCTGTTGGAAGAAACCGTCTCATTGAGCACATCGTCAGCTTCGTTAGCTTCCACTGCTCTCACCAACACACTTGTGCTTCTTCATGTGAGCCAGCCGCGTGAAACTTTTTTCACAAACGCTGCAACTGAATGGTTTCTCCCCAGTGTGGATTCTCATGTGTTGTCTGAGATTTGAGCTGACTCCGAATCCTTTACCACAGACTAAACAACTGAAGGCTTTCTCCCTTGTATGGATTTTCATGTGCTCTCGAAGATTTCCTCTTTTACCAAACTTTTTACCGCACACTGAACAGCTGGAGGGTTTCTCCCCAGTGTGGATCCTCATATGTCCTCTTAAACTTCCTTTTTGTGTAAATCTTCTGCCACACAATGAACAGCTAAATGGTTTCTCCCCTGTATGAACTCTCATGTGTGTCACAACATGTCCTTTAAATGGAAAAGTCTTTTTACAAAACGGGCAGCTGAAACCTTTTCCTTCTGAATGAAGCCTCATGTGAGCTTTTAACGATTTCTTCCAGTTGTATTTTTTACCACAAACTGAGCAACTGAACGTTTCCGCTTCTGCCTGGACTTCACTTTGTTCCTGCAGATGTGGCTCATGGACAAAACTTGTCGAGCATTCAGAGGAGCCATCTGCTGCCTTCCAAGTTATACATTCAGGTACATCAATGTTTCTCAGAGGGGTTAATCCTGATTGAGGCTCACTGATCTCCTCCCAGTCGCACCTGCCAGGCTCATGTTCACTCTCTGGTTGTAAATGGTTATCTGGTTTAATGTTCCTATCTGGTTTCCGTCTGGTACAGTCCTCTTCATCTGTTTCTGTTTTTACTTCTTCTGTCTGATAAATCTGTGACTGCTGAAGCTCCTCTTCGTCATCTTCTTCACTCTTCACAAGGACATGATTGAATGTGAACTTGGTGATGTCCCCCTCATGCAGGCCTAGGGCTGTGTCATCCTCCTGACTGGTCCAGAGTTCCTCATGCTCCTCTTTGATGTGCGTCAGCTCTTGTGGGTCCTCCTGATCCAGGCTGGTGCTCCACTCCAGCTGCTGAGGGGTAACCTCTTCACTATTCACCAACACCAGCTTCGAGTCTTTGGACAATAAAGAAACACAAAGTTTATATGTAAACCATTGACAGACCTTTCTTCGTTTATTTTAAAATATTTTAACAAACTTTAACTAGATTTACTGCCTTCAAAAAAATGTTAGAAACATACTGTATTTTATTAGTGTGCTGAGAGACTTTACTGAAATGTTTGAAGTAATGACCTGCATGTCTGTCTCTGTACATTCACGAGAGAGGCAACATACACTTCCCACAGACAGTTATGTTCACAATAATAGCACTGTGTCTAAAAATGTGAGTAAGCCCCAAAATTCTTCAAATAATTTTTATTTTAATGCACACAAATGCATTGGCGACACTTCATTCTATTTCAAAGCAAGAAAAGTGGAAAAGGTCATTGAATATGATAATATTTTACAGAAAATCAACAAATATAATGTTAAAAAAATAGCAGTTTTGGCATCTATCTTTAAACTCAAAAATATACTGCATAAAACTACGAAATGCTTGAAGATTCAACTTTCCTGAGAACCTTAAACTAATATTGAGTTGCATAACCACGGTTTCTGATAACTGCTTCACATCTGTGGTGCATGGAGTCGACTAACTTCTGGCACCAGTCAACAGGCATTCCAGCCCTGGAAAGTTGTACTAGGTTCCACAATTCCTCTACATTTCTTGGTTTTGCATCATCAACATTTTTTATGTCCGCCGACAAGTTTTCGATGGGATTGAGATCCAGGGATTGTGCGGGTCACTCCATTACTTTGCTCGCTTGCAGGTGTATTTGGGGTCACTGTTCTGTTAAAACACACATTTTAATGGCATTTCCTCTTCAGCATACAGCAACATGACTACTTCCAGTATTCTGATGGACACAAACTTATCCATGATCCCTGGTATTTAATAAATAGGACCAATACAATAGTATGAGAAACATCCCCATATCACCATATGATGATTGCATCATAATGCTTCACATTGTACTGTGGTTTCATTTCAGTGTTTTAGGGTCTGAGAAACTGTCTGTGGCCCTTAGAGCCAAAAGGAACAATCTGACTTTCATCAGTCTACAAAATTTTGTGCCATTTCTTCTTTACTATTTTAGTTATTCTCAAATCCATTTGAGTAGCTGTTTTTCTTTTTCTTCCTCACATTTCTTGATCTGGCTGGCATTTGTAAGTGTTTAATATCACTTTAGTTGAACACCTATCATTTTTTGCACTTCTTTAAAGGTTTTCCCTTATCTTATTTACTTCTCAATTAAAGAATGGTCTTCTTCGAACAATGCCTTGAACAACTCATTTTACTCAGTTTTTTAAGGACAAATGCACAGCCAGTATCTGCAGCACCCATGGCCTTGATCTTTAACCAAGGGCCACCTGTTTGACACTTATTTTTTTCACATAATCAGTGACGTAACTGATTGAACTCAGCACTAATATTTTTTTTTTAATCTTTGTTGACTTTCTGTAAAATATCATATTCAATGAATTTTTCATTGTTCTTGCATTGATATAAAATGTGAAGTGTCCCCAGTGCATTTGTGTGCATTAAAATAAAATTTGAAAATTTTGAGGTTTATTCACATTTTTAGACACACTGCTATTATTATGAACATAAGTGTATCTTCATAAGAACAGGAGAAACTAAGGGGCATCACAAGCTTAAAACATACAGTAGTTCTCTTTACACTGAATTAGACTCTTGTGTTGGATGATGGACGATGATCAGATCCCTCAAACTCAGGAGTTGAAGGTGTTAAAAACAATGAAAATAAGTCGCTCGTTAAGACAATAATTACAAAACAGTAAAAAATAATTACGATTCCTTTAAAAATATAAGCATTGACTACATTATTGCTTTAATATTTATACTAGCGGGAACCCGTGGAAATTCCAGGAATTAACAATAATATCAGACTTTGTTCATTTTTTTTTTCTTCGCTGTCACAAGAAAACAAACCACTGTGTCCGACAAAGCCGTAATGGCTCTGTGTGTGTGGGACGGACGAACGGTCCTGGTGAATAAAGTATCGGGGTTCCCCACATGACAACGTGAGATACGTCACAATTAAAGAATATTAACTGCTATGTTTGACGAAGCCAAAACAGCTCTGTAAGTGAGAGACATGGAGAAATGTGAAGACCGGAGCTAGCTCGGCTAGCACCCTGAACTTCCGGGTAGACGCCAGCCAAAACTACACAAGAAAACGTCTGTTTTCTTGTGTACAGTGTGTTTGGATTATATGTCAATGGACATTAAACAGAAAATAGAGTATTGTTAGTGGTGACAGCTGTTTATTAAATTCCATGATGCTCTCAGGAGCTCTTGTTCACATGATTCCTTCTGGCAGATGCGCCTTGATTGGTTGGGCGCTTGATGGACAGTTAGTGGGTGGAGTTAAAACGTGACACCATGAGGTTTTCAAGCGAGCTTATTCAAATAAATAGGTGGGGAGATTACATTATTATAACTTAATTGTAGCAGTAGCAATGTATTAGTAGTACTATTACTATTTAATGATTAAAGCAAAACAATAACAATGTATTTAATACTAATTTCCAAAAAGCCATTATTTACTGTTTCTCAAATTAAAAGTTACACTGTACAGCTGGAAAAAAACTATAAATACATGCGCGCGCGTGTTGGGGAGGGGAGTTATTTTTTTTACTCTCGCGAGGTTTCCTGACACTTCACTATCTCCCCTCTGCGACGAGAAGGATGAAGTGTCATAAAGAGAATTGTGTCAAGTGTTTCCTCCGCCACAACAGTGTCTGAGCAAATGTACCGAGTTACATTCTAGCACTGACAGTCAAAGTGAACGAACCTGCTCTGTTTGAGGGAACTGTGGGCTGGTCCAGTCGCTTACGCTGTCGACAAAGCTGCTCCTCATATTCTGCTATCGTCTTTTCAAACACCCCAAAAATCTCCTCGGCAGCCGCAGTCAGTCGCTGATGGACAAAAGCCTTGAGGGGGTGGACTTTAGACATTTGGGCTGATTCACAGCTGAAACGAGTTCTCATCGAGACGCTCCGTTAAAACAGTCTGCACTGATGCAGGCTGTGTTGCTGATGATACGGCCCGTCAATTTCCCGACAAAAAGCTCACTTAGCTTGATTACTTCCGAGGGCAGCAGGTGATAAATGACTTGATAAAAACTCTCAAATTACGGCCGCAGCATAGAGTTTGTCCAGAAGGCTCTATCTAAAGATGGACGCGCTGAAACAAATCCAGTTCGGTCTCTATCCGAGCTGCCCCGACAGGAACTGTAAGACCGACTTCGACTCTACGTCCTGATAGCAAACTAAGCTAACTTTGGGCATTCTTGGCTAACAGGCGGAGAGCTACCAACTCTACTATGGCGACGTCGTTAGCCACCTTTCTCTGCCTCTGATTGGCTGATATTCATCCTGCAGCATATCATGGCGAGAGTTGCCACTGCGTCAGAAATTGCGTCACGTCAAGCCAACCAGGAACAGAGAAAAGACCTCATGGTGTCACAATAGTAGGATTTGCAATAAACGCATACAGTACATTCATTCATTTTCTCAACCCGCTTTATCCGCTTGCGCAGGTCGCGGGGACCTGGAGCCTATCCCAGCTTGTCTTTTCTGTTACTAATGTGACCTCTGTTTGTACTTTGCCACATATTTTGTGCAAAGCCTTAATTTGAAAAGTAATTACTAAGAACTTAATTTGTGAGAAACATTCGAAAGGAAAATATTGAATTAGATTTTATTCAGCAATCAAATATTCAAAAGGGAGTGGTGTTTGAACGACTACTTACACTATTATTAGACATTTACAACGTGTGTTAGACTGCATTAAGGCCCTATTCTCTATCAAGACCCATTAAGACCCTATTCTCTATCAAAGAGTACTACAGATGCAGTATTTGCTTTTAGGATGTTGATAGACAAGTACAGAGAAGGCCAAACGGAGCTGCATTGTGTTTTTGTAGATCTGGAGAAAGCTTATGACAGGGTGCCCAGAGAGGAACTGTAGTATTGTATGAGGAAGTCTGGAGTGGCAGAGAAGTATGATAGAGCGGTGCAGGACACGTATGAGGACTGTAAGACAGTGGTGAGGTGTGCTGTAGGTGTGACAGAGGAGTTCAAGCTGGAGGTGGGACTGCATCAGGGATCAGCTCTGAGCCCCTTCTTGTTTGCTATGGTGATGGACAGGCTGACAGACGAGGTTAGACAGGAATCTCCATGGACTATGATGTTTGCAGATGACATTGTGATCTGCAGCGAGAACAGGGAACAGGTGGAGGAGAAGCTAGAGAGGTGGAGGTTTGTCCTGGAAAGGAGAGGAATGAAGGTTAGCCGCAGTAAGACAGAGTACATGTGTGTGAATGAGAGGGACCCAAGTGGAAGAGTGAGGTTACAGGGAGAAGAGATCAAGAAGATGGAGGATTTTAAGTACTTAGGGTCAACAGTCCAGAGCAATGGAGAGTGGGGAAAAGAGGTGAAGAAGCATGTACAGGCAGGATGGAACGGGTGGAGGAAAGTGTCAGGTGTGTTGTGTGATAGAAGAGTTTCAGCTAAAATGAAAGGAAAGGTGTACAAAACTGTGGTGAGACCAGCTTTGTTGTTTGGTCTAGAGACAGTGTCACTGAGGAAAAGACAGGAGGCAGAGCTGGAGGTAGCAGAGATGAAGATGCTGAGGTTCTCTCTGGGAGTGACCAGGAAGGATAGGATCAGGAATGAGTATATCTGAGGGACAGCACATGTTAGAGGTTTTGGAGATAAAGTCAGAGAGGCCAGACTGAGATGGTTTGGACATGTCCAGAGGAGAGATAGTGAATATATTGGCAGAAGGATGCTGAGTTTTGAAGTGCCAGGCAGGAGGCCTAGAGGATGACCAAAGAGGAGGTTTATGGATGTAGTGAAAGAGGACATGAAGGTAGTTGGTGTGAGAGAAGAGGATGCAAAGGACAGGGTTAGATGGAGGCAATTGATTCGCTGTGGCGACCCCTGAAGGGAAAAGCTGAAAGGAAAAGAAGGAGAAGACCCTATTCTCTATCAAAATCATTTCCAGGCTCACTGCCTCACCTAACTCGCCATACTTTCCTGTTTCATAATATCTTTTGTGTTCCTTCCTTCCACTTTCAGATCAATGTATAATACAGTAGTATCAATTATTAAAGATATTTCTTTAATTTAGTTATAGTCCTGTGTGAAACATTCTTCTTATTTTTTTAAAATATAAATCATCTTTTTATCCTTTTTTTAAGCTAAAGTTCTAGTTACCTAAATGCTTTGGTATTATAGTCCAACTTTATTCAGATAATCATAAATATTTTAGTCAATTTTTACTCATTGAAAAGGACTTACATTTTCCTATTTATTGTTAACAGCAGTCAATCCTGTCACACAAAAACTAATGTATTTTATGTAATTTTACTATTATTTCACATCAGATTTGGTATCTAATGTAAAAAAAGTTTGTACAAAGACTCAACTCAGGTGATTAAAGTTTGAGAATATAGGTTAAGAGAATATAACTGAATAAATTATACAAACACAGATTTTCAAGCACTTTGAATGTTTTACAAAGACAATAGTTCCTCAGTGTGTTTTGTCTCTTTCAGCACCTTGACTTTTAGTATAAATTATTATAATTCAACATATTCTATCAACATCCAATTAATATAGCACAATTTGGGACATCACCACTAAATATACTTGCCATATGACAAAACCAGTAAAGTAAACGCAGGAAACAAAATGTATAGAAAATGTGTATTATTGTAGGTGTGTCTTCTTGAGGAAGGGCATGTTCACAAACATTTTATGAACTACCTCAAAGTATTTTTAAAACCTTTTGAATTACAGAATTATTTACTCTGGACAGACAGAATAGAGAGGAGGGAGCTGTCTTTATTTTTTAATTTTTATTTTATATACTGATTATGATCTCCAAAGGAAAATTAGTTGCACATTGTAGTAAATCAATCGCATGCATATATATTTGTGTGTACAGCCCCTGAACACACACACACACACACACACACACACACACACACACACACACACACACACACACACACACACACACACACACACACACACACACACACACACACACACACACACACACACAAATGTACGCATGCAGTGGGTACAGTGGTTGGCAGCTCCTTTTTGGTGCGCCCTAATGAGCAGCTTTTGTAAAGGGGGATGGCGCCTTGCTCAAGGGCGCCTCGGCAGAGCTGCAGAGGTGAGCCGACACCTCTCACTGTCAGTTCTCACTCCGGGTGGCTGGGCGAGAGCCGGAATTGAATCGCCAACCTTGTGATTATTGGACGACCCGCTCTACTGCTGAGCCGCTGCAGTCCCAAACAGCTCCAACGAACTGGACGAACTGGCTGCGAAGCAGTACACACTTTTAATTTTTGTCAGTAGTACATAATGAATGAATCCTGAGCAAGAGGAAAACCAATGTACAAATCCTACTATGACGATGCAATTACTCGCCCTACTCCGCATCTGATTGGCCTGTCCGCTATTTTATCATAACTATAACCAATCATCACCTCTCCCTATTCAACATAACCCGCCCATCCCAAAAAGACCAACGTTGACAGCCAATCAGACGCAGGGCTGAATGGGGCAAGCCTTCACCGTAGTAGAATTTAAAAAATGTCTTCCGGACTGACCATGGCAGCATCTGACAGCGGAACGAAGCCCCTTCAGAACGCCATGAAAATGGCCAACGCAGCGATACAGCTGGACGGAGGAAACAAACACAAGGTATGGTGCTTAGCGACGGTACTCCAGCGACAGCACATTGGTTTATCCCGAGTGAAAAAGCCTCCGATATTGTTGTGTTGGTGATGTAAACAGGCAGATGGAGGACCAGCCGTCAGCTGCTCGCTAGCTAGCGTGTCTGTGTCTGCAGCATGTCAGTAGTGAGACGTAAACACACCACAGACACACAAACAACGCCTCCCCGGCTCTTTATCTAAATGTGGCTGTCACTGCATGTCTGCACTAACACTACACCTAACATACTGATAACGCATTGATCCACCTCTGTGTTTGTGACTAAAAATAGGTGTATTAGTGTTTTAGATGAAGTTAGCTTTTATTATTTATATTTAATAAAGACCAATCGACACCAATCCCTGTATTATCAGAATGTTTGAGCCACTGCTGCTTGACTGGAATATTAAAACAGTTTACTGTTGATTCCAGAAATACAGAAATGATACTTCCGTCTGTACTTTCTGTTAAGTTAAAATTAGCAGCATTGAGACACGATGGGAAATGATGACCATGAGTAAAGGTTACCGTAAACTGTTTACTAAAGGTTACTAAAGGTCACTAAACATTAATTACTATTAATAAATGGTTGACAAATGGTTAATTTATTGAGTATACATGACATAGATAGATAGATAGATAGATAGATAGATATGTACGCAGATGCCCTTTACGCTGCAAATGCTGAAAAGTATATAAAGAACTGGAGAGATAAATGATGAGTCAAAAATTAAGTGTGATGGCTACTAGTAGATTGTAGGAAAGATATGTTGGAATAGCCAGACTTAATCATCAGGGTAGTTTGGGAGATTTTGCATTAAGTTTATCTTACAGGCAACCAATAACCAAAGACAAACTTAAACTTTCAGAGTTGGATAAACAACCATTAAAGAAGAAAATGTGGATAGTGAATTCTAAGCATAGATATTTTTTAATGCTCTCATGAGAGACTATTGTTAGGTATATTTGCTTTGTGTGTCTGTCTATATGTTCATTATTGAGAGCAGAATTTGAGATAAATTTGTCTGTTTACAAACAACACATGAATGGAAAAGCAATGCAGTATTTATTGTTACACGTCAGATGGTTTATACTGTTCTGTGACATTTCATTATTATCATGTTAATACCATATATTAATGTATTATTTCATAGTGTATACCAGGATACTAGATATTTGTTGTGTCTCTGCAGGAAGCTTACTGTGAATACCTACGAACCATCAACTTTATATCACAAGCACTTTTGGAGGAAGCTGTGTCACAAAGTATGTAAGCTGTTCGATAAGCCATGTATGACTGAGGATAAAGTCATATATTGTGCATTACGATATAATATCTAACCTCATGATTGTTGTGTAACTTCTTTTCTATGTTTATCCAAATGTAGATACTGAGTTATCCAAAAAGGAATAATGATCCCATCATTAACTGTGATACTGTGATATTTCAGAATTGTCTAATAAATGCAACATTCTATAAACCACCTGTAAGTTTATCTGTCCGAAGTACAGTATGTACTATTGAACTCTGCCTTATTATTGGATTCTATGTAGAAATATTATTACATATATATTTCATTATATATATTTCATGGGTTTAAATTGTGGAACACTCTTTCCTTGGTATTTTACTTTTCAGCTGTGAGCTATTACTCAAAGCTTATATGGGTCCTTATTTATTTATTTACTTATTTTAACATGTTAAAGTTAATTCCCTTAAAATGTCAAAGGCTGTGTTTAACTTTAATGTGGTTGGATTGAACACTCCATCCATCTGATGTCACCTAAAAAGGTGTGTTTGCAGGTAGGGCTTGCTGTTCACAGGGAGAACAACATTTAGAGCCTCTGACTGCTGTAGTGGGGATGGTCTTAGATTCATTAAATGTTTTCTTCAATGTGTGTCTTCATGAGCTGTGTTTTAAGGAACACTAGATTTTGTGTAGTTGCATGGCTCTAATATGGCCATCTAAGGTTAGTCTGACAGAATACAGGTGCCTACAAAGCCTCATGGGTGATACAACCGTCAACAACATCCTCTCTCCAAGAGGAGCATGTATTTCACAGAATGCTGTGTCTGTCATTTGGGCGCATTTTAGCCTCAGTGAAAATGACAGAGTAAAAAAAAGTCAAACAGTACATAAAGACGATTCATATAAAGCCGGTGAATTTTTCAGGTACTTAAAAAACAAAGAATAAAACTAAAACAAATGATCAATCATGAATCAGAATCAATTAGAAGGTAGAAGTCTTGACATTGATTTGAAGTCATGTTGTCTGACTCTAACCGGGGATTCTATTGATGTTTCTCTTTGATCATTTGATTACTTTCTCAGACTGTTGCTTCTTGTCTTCTCCCCTGTGTGTCTATATCTCACCCTCCAATTCAATGCCTATTGAAATGCCGAGATCTGATTGGCTCAGTGAGATCAGATGACACGATTTACAATTTAAAGGAGAGTTTTCCTGCTTCCTTCCCATTGTCATTTGGGACAGGCGGGTCTATCTTTTGGTTGCCTCTGAGTGGATGAGAGGTTAATGAGAAGTTTGCTTTCTAGTCATATTGCTGACTAGGTGGATGGCATCACCCTTCAAGCCCCTCTAAATGACACACAAACAAAGAAATCAATGTAATTGACAGTGTTACTGACTTTGCCTTGTTACAAATACTTAAGGACTGTCTGATTTTGTCACTGTGTTTATTTTGCCTGCCTGGTATCAAAAGATCAGAAGGTTAGTTGTGTGTGAGAGAAGATGTAGTTTGAAGACCTGCTGTACAGAGAGCATTTCCTGATATTTAGCTGACTACTACTGATGTAGTGGTGGGTGGACGAGATAATAGAGACACATGAGCTCAACATCATCATGAGCTACACACTCCGTAAGACATTATGGAGTGAAGTCAGGGCATCTCTGAAGAAGCTAAAGCTTTCATGAACATAGGGGTTCTGTCCTTGACCATGATACATGACATCTCTTACCCAAGAAAAAAGCCTCTGAACATGTGCTAGTCGTGTTATCCAACCCTGTTGGTTGGTAACAATCCAGACTTTGAGGGACTAGTCAAACCCAGGCAACGTATCCTGGTAGTGTAGTTAATAATTCTAACCCATTCAGTGCTTGAATTCAGGAGCAGATTGTTAGCTCAGAATCAAATCAGATCTGAAATGCTTTGTTCAACCATTTAGGGTATTTTCATGAAACATCTCATGTCTGTCTTGTGTCTTCTCTTCATTCCTCTCTCAGAGGAGAAGGAGATGGTGGCGGTGGAAGTGGAGCGGATGTTGAGGCTGGCTGAGCAATGTCTGGAGCGTGCCAAGTCATTTGTAGGGAATGCTGCTGACCCTCCTGATGTCTCTGCCTCTGTTCCCACTTCCTCTTTCTGTTCAGCCGGTCGATTGAAAGCACCTCAGCCTGCTGTCCCTTCAGCCACCACTGCTGTAAAAACCGGTGAAGAAGCAGTTAAATTACTGCAAAATTGGGGACTACCCAAAGTTTACAGATCCAAATCATCCAATGTTAAGTGACATATCTTTGTGCTGTTAGTCTCTCAGTACATTTCCTCTGTGTCATAATCCCCCCATCAGATACTGTTGTTGACCCAGAACCTCAAGCAACCAGCCCAACAAAGACTGGCCACCGCAGGGTTATGTCAGATGGTGGTGGGGAGCTTCCCTCTTTTCTGCCTCCAGACATCTTCCAGAGAATACAGACAGTGGAATCACAGGACGCAAACAGAAAGTAACGGCCACTTTTCTGCATAGAAACATTGCTCCTCTCGCTGCCAGACATCTTCTGATGTGTACAACACAGCAGCGAGAACAGAGTTCCAAAAACCAGTTTCTTCATCAATGTTATAAAGGGCTTTTCAGTTTCATCCTCACAGTCCTCTTTATGCATAACAATAGTTTTGATTTACCTTGATGAGAAAATGAAAATAAGCTTTATGTGAATTGACATGTTAATTTTAAATCTTCAGTAGTCTCCATAGTAGCCGTGTGTTAAAACTGCAGAAAATATTGCTACTGAAAGAAAAGAGAGATTTTCTTATTTACATTTGACACACCCAGTAAAGCAATGTTTTTTGTCTTGCTATTGTACGTATGTCAGGGAGCTGACACCCATTGAAGAAGCGTCGCGTTTGAACCAGAAGTTGAAAGCCAATTATGAAGCTCGTCTGGCAAGACTCACGCCGGGTCAAGCCTACCAGAAGACGTCTTTGGTACGTGAACGAGTGTGTGTGTGTCTGTGTGTATATGTACGTGTGTGAGTGTGTATGTGTGTGTGTGTGTGTGTGTGTGTGTGTGTGATGTGACTCCTGAGGTTTCAGAAATTACATAAGCATATTTCAGTTGGTTTAGATTATGATATAAATGATCTGTGTTGTTTCTGGCAAATCGTCCTGTTCTTGACCACATCATCCACAGTTATGTACTTGAAATAGCAGGAAAAAGTATTGAAAATGCAAACTGAAATTCATTTAAGAAAATAGTAGTTACAGCTTCAAATCCCTCCTCTATTGAGAAAATAGTTCCATGCATTGCTTGGGTAGGAATTTGGCCCATTCTTCCACACAATCTTCTAATCCTGAATTCATGGTCTTCTTTGACAGAATTCCATAGATTTTTGGTGGGATTCAAGATTGGCTGGGCCATTCTATTAGCTTACTGAATCCAGTTGTGTTTCTGTGGCCATGTGTTTGGATTCATCGTCTTGATGAACTGCACACCCTTCTTTCATCTTCATCATCTTGGGAGGTGGCAGCAGATTTTTATGAAGCATATCTTGGTACCTTGTTCCATTCATCCCTCCTTGTGTATTACGTTTTCTGCCCCACATCACGATGTTCATGCCTCCAGACTTCACTGTTGGCATGGTGTGTGTGGGGTGTATTGCCCTCCATGGTTTGAATCGTGGGTCAATTTTGGTCTCATCTGACCAGACTATTCTCCCAGGATTTTACAGGCTTGTCCAAATGTTGTGCAACAAATTTTAAATAAGCTTCACTAAGTTTTGTCTTCAGTAATGGAGTCTTGCATGGTGAGCCTGCATACAGGCCGTGTTAGTTGGGTGTGTTACTGTTGATGTTTCCACTTCCAGATTACAGCCTCCTTCTGTAACCAATGCCATCAGTCTCAACAATGAGATTGCAAATATCTTGGGGGGACTCTTTAGTTTTACCCATCGTGGGATGTTTCTTTTATGACACGTTGGCAGTGAGACATTGTTTTATTGGTCCTCTTTTGGAAGTGAACCAGCTGATATTATTTTGGACTGACAAGGGACAGGAGTATTTTCTAATTACTGATAGATTTTAGATGGTGTTGTGGTGTTCCATGTCTTTTTTGCTCCTACATTTCCTCATTTGTTTACTACTTTTCTCCGTGTCATTTTCATACATACAAGTTTATTTCTGAATTTAATTGTTGCTGGAAGCTCTGCATGTAAGGTGTACTTGAGTTGTTAGCAAACTGGTGAAAACTTCACATCAATTGCACCTTTACAAACATATTTACTGAGAAAAACGGTGACATATTTAAAAAAAATGTTTATTTGCCTGCTGTACAGAGACCTTTTCATATTACTGGTACATTCTCTGAGGCTGTCAAGAGGATATATTTCATCTTGTTCTCCTTTTGGCTTTTCCCTTCAGGGGTTGCCACATCTAGTCAGTTGCTTCCATCTAACCCTGTCTTCTGCATCCTCCTCTCTCACACCAACTACCTTCATGTCCTCTTTAACTACATCCATAAACCTCTTCTTTGGTCTTCCTCTAGGCCTCCTGCCCGGAAGTTCAAAACTCAGCATCTTCTTCTTTTCCTTTCGGCTTTTCCCTTCAGGGGTCGTCACAGTGAATCAATTGCCTCCATCTAACCCTGTCCTTTGCATCCTCTTCTCTCACACCAACTACCTTCATGTCCTCTTTCACTACATCCATAAACCTCCTCTTTGGTCTTCCTCTAGGCCTCCTGCCTGGCAGTTCAAAACTCAGCATCCTTCTACCAATATGTTCACTATCTCTCCTCTGGACATGTCCAAACCATCTCAGTCTGGCCTCTCTGACTTTATTTCCAAAACCTCTAACATGTGCTGTCCCTCTCATGTACTCATTCCTGATCCTATCCTTCCTGGTCACTCCCAAAGAGAACCTCAGCATCTTCATCTCTGCTACCTCCAGCTCTGCCTCCTGTCTTTTCCTCAGTGACACTGTCTCTAGACCAAACAACATCGCTGGTCTCACCACAGTTTTGTACACCTTTCCTTTCATTTTAGCTGAAACTCTTCTATCACACATCACACCTGACACTTTTCTCCACCCATTCCATCCTGCCTGCACACGTTTCTTCACCTCTTTTCCCCACTCTCCATTGCTCTGGACTGTTGACCCTAAGTACTTAAAATCCTCCACCTTCTTGATCTCTTCTCCCTGTAACCTCACTCTTCCACTTTGGTCCCTCTCATTCACACACATGTACTCTGTCTTACTGCGGCTAACCTTCATCCCTCTCCTTTCCAGGGCAAACCTCCACCTCTTTAGCTTCTCCTCCACCTCTTCCCTACTCTCACTGCAGATCACAATGCCATCTGCAAACATCATAGTCCATGGAGATTCCTGTCTAACCTCGTCTGTCAGCCTGTCCATCACCATAGCGAACAAGAAGGGGCTCAGAGCTGATCCCTGATGCAGTCCCACCTCCACCTTGAACTCCTCTGTCACACCTACAGCACACCTCATCACTGTCTTACAGTCCCCATACATGTCCTGCACCACTCTAACATACTTCTCTGCCACTCCAGACTTCCTCATACAATACCACAGTTCCTCTCTGGGCACCCTGTCATAAGCTTTCTCCAGATCTACAAAAACACAATGCAGCTCTGTTTGGCCTTCTCCGTATTTCTCTATCAACATCCTCAAAGCAAATACTACATCTGGAGTACTCTTTTTGGGCATGAAACCATACTGCTGCTCACAAATGCTCACTTCTGCCCTTAGCCTAACTTCAACTACTCTTTCCCATAACTTAATTGTATGGCTCATCAGCTTTATATGTTCTTAAAAATGGGCACCAGCACATTTCTCCTCCGTTCTTCTGGCATCTTCTCTCTATCAGAGATCCTGTTGAACAACCCAGTCAGAAACTCTACTGCCACCTCTCCTAGACACTTCCATACCTCCACAGGTATATCACCAGGAGCTAGTGCCTTTCCACTCTTCATCCCCTTCAATGCCCTCCTCACTTCATCCTGATTCATCTTTGCTACTTCCTGGTCTACAACGACCATCTCTTCTAGTCTTTGTTCTCTCTCATTTTCCTTGTTCATCAACTCTTCAAAGTACTCTTTCCATCTTCCCATCACATTACTGGCACTGGTCAATACACCTCCATCCCTATCCTTAATCACCCTAACCTGCTGCATGTCCTTCCCATCTCTTTCTCTCTATCTTGCCAACCTGTATAGATCAGTCTTTCCATCCTTACTGTCCAACCTAGCATACAAGTCATCATAAGCCTATTTTTTGGCCTTTGCTACCTCTACTTTCACCTTATGCTGCATCTCCCTGTACTCCTGTCTACTCTGCTCAGTTCTCTCAATGTCACACTTCTTCTTAGCTAACCTCTTTCTCTGTATACACTCCTGTACTCCTCATTCCACCACCAAGTCTCCTTATCTACTTTCCTTCCAGATGACACACCAAGTACTCACCTACCTGTCTCCCTGATTACATTAGCTGTAGTTGTCCAGTCATCTGGAAGCACCTCCTGACCACCCAAAACCTGTCTTAACTCCTTCCTAAAAGTCATGCAACACTCTTCCTTTTTCTGCTTCAGAAATTTTGTCCTCTCCTCTGCCTTTGCCCTCTTAAACTTCCACACCACCAGAGTCATCCTACACACCAGCATCCTATGCTGTTTGGCTACACTCTCGCCCACCACTGCATCGTATCAACCAACTCTCTACCTTTTCCTGTCTTAGTTCCAACATTCAACGTCTCTACTCTCAGTCCACTCTTGGCTTTCCTCTTCTCTCTCTTCCTACGAACACACTTTCCTCCTCTCCTTCTTCTTCTCTCCTTTTTCTCCTCTCCTTTCCTCTCCTTCTCCTTCTTCCTTCTTCTTTTTCCTCCTCTTCTTCTTCTTATATTTCATCTTTAGACATTATATCAAATATTAAAGATTGTAATTAAAATTTTTATTTGGGGTCCATGAATTCTCATGATGTACACCTACCAAGCAGTTCTAGAAGAATTGTTTGTTAACCAGAATTAGATTTTGTGGTGGCTGTCAGCCTGTAACACAGGCAAAGTCTGTACTTCACATGTTTTGGCCATATAGTAGCAAACTAAACTCTAATTACAATAAAATTCAGATATGATACTGTGATGCAGCTGAAGAAACTGAAAAGGAAGAAACAGCTCAAACCATTAACTTCAGGAGAAGTGACCAAAGATGATGTAGATTAAGGCACAAGGTTTCTCCAGTACAAGCTAGACAAAAGGTGTAAGTACCATCGGATCATGGAAGTTCTAGTTTTTATAGTTAAAAGTGTAACTACAGTAACTTGTACGTGAGAGATCTAGTTGGGTTTCAACAGTTAGAAACATTAGGCACAACTCAACAGCATATATTCCAAAGGTGTCGGAGGTTTTAGATATTTAATGTGAAATTATTCACAATATATCTTTGAGTCAAATTATATCATGCTATTTTTCTGCCAGCTAGTTGGTAAATAATGCTGTCAGTCATGATGAACAACACTGTTGCGTGACGAGCCTGTTTGAGAGGTGATTCACATTCAAACAGCTATGGAGTTCTTCATTGATTTAAAGCTGGACAGACTTTAACATCTTGACTAGTGACGAGTGACAATCAGTCGGTCAACTCATTGAGGCTCTTCTGATCTCAGATGTGTGAGGGGCATTTAGTCCAATAAGAGACTCCTGATGTGCAGCAAACCACATGGTTTAAGTACACAACAGCCAAGACAAAGGTTGTGTGACCTGTGCACGAGGAAGTTACACGTCACTGATTATCTAAATGTAAGGAGTCAACACATTTATATTATTACATATATCTGAGTATCTGAAATGATTAAATCAAATATTCTACCTGCTCAGTGCTCAGTGCTAAAATATATAATTTAAATAACATATGAATTTAACTAAGTTCAGCATCTGTGAATATTTAAACACCAAATTTTAATGGATGTGTGTTTTTACGCCAGTTCTAAAAATATGTGAGTGATGAATGTAAGTTGTAGCAAATAAATGTTCTAATGTCATTTTTTGAATGTTATAAAATTGCCTGTATTTGTTTGTTTGTTAAAGATTTTTAAAAGATAATGTTTAGAGGTGTATTGTCAGCCTAGAAAGAGTTGATTAGATCTTAGGAGGATCCCACATGTGCACTATGCATTGATTTGTCATTTTTCATTAAATTGAGAGAAAGAACTACTTAGTTCTTTAATTTGTTGTGCAATGTTTCTATGGATGTTAGGGGACATGTTATCTTCAGCTGACTCTTGTTTGTGTAATAATTTGACAATATCATGACAAACAATTATGGGCCAATCAAGTAGAAATTCCCAGATGTTGACAACCCTTTATCATCAGGATTTGGACCACCACTACATGACTGAAAATTACTGTGAAAAATAGTTTACATCCATGTGAAACATAGATCCTGTTTTTCTTGATAAATGGTGATTCTGAATGTTAGGTTTTTCCATGGTCAAGGAATGAACTGGGGTAACCTCGTTTAGCGTGAGGTAGATCTGAGATCAGTGTGTTCTGTGTCTGTGGTCACTGATACAACACTTATCTTATCCTAGAGTCGTGGTTCTAATTGGACTTAGCTTAGAATCTAGTTTCTGATTGTTAAGCATCGTTGACATTGGAGCCGTCGGAGCCGAGCGTTGGTGTGCTTTTATTTTATGTGTCTCGAGGTCTCGTGAGGAGTCACATCCGGTCGCGTGCCCTTCTGTTGTATGCTGATGAGGAGGTTAGAGTGCAGCGGAGGGGTATGAGTGTCAGTCAGGTTTATTTAAGGCCAGAGGAAAGGATTCTCCAGCGACAAGACATAGCCGTCTATACTCCGTGTACTCATCTCTTTGCTGACATAAACATTCACACCCGAAAAAATATGGTAAGACTCGAGTCTGACATTTAATTTATGAATCTGTTTCGTTAAATATCTTCCCAATTGCGACGCTTAACGAGCTAAAGTTAACCTTCTCTAACCCAGTGTCAATTATGTTTTTGCTAACTCATGTTACTCAGATACCGAAAGTGTCTCGGCGTCAAGTGGAGCTCCTTGCCCACTGGAGAAAACTAAAGGCGTTTGTAAAGGTAAAGTTGCGCCAACTCGATAATTCACGGTACAAATGTCCCGCTGACCTCAAGCCAAAAAGAGGAAAAACGTTTTCGATGTCACCGTCTGACCTCACCTTGCCGAGCAGCTGATTAGCATGAAGAGCGCACAGATGCCCTGTCCTGCTGTTGGACCAGATTGATTTGAATGTTTTTAACTAAAATGTTTCACTAATACAGAGTATGAAAATGTTTTTGTCATCCAGAACTGAACAGCTCTACATTGTGTTAAATACAGTACATCAAAATGACAAGATTCACTTTGACGTTGTTTCACACTGCCACGCTTGTTAATGCAGATATATTGATTTACTGTTATTTTCTGTTGGTTGTTGTGATGCTGATCGTGCTAGACTTTTGGTCATGTGTGTTTCTGTTGCTTGATGCAATGTAGATTGTAACATGATGGCTGGTTTTCCATTTTCATGAGATGAAATCCATTGACTAACTGAGTAGGTTTTGGATATTAATCTGGATCAGACTATTGGTGGTACTTACCAGACATTTTGCAATATTCAGATGCCCTAAACAGATTTCCATCATTATGTTTGAGGAGATTAATTCAAATTCTTAAAAAAATATATGCATGTGTTTGATTTCCTTTACTCGTTTCTAATGCAGACGCTGTCTCTCCAGAGGCAGATGATGGAGAACCTCATCATAGCCAAAGCCAGACAGGATGCTGTATCCTTCTGTTATCAGCTGACCTCATTTCACGTTGTTGTACAAACCTTTTTTTCTTAACAATATTAGGCAAGCTGTTGTACTGTATATGTTGGTTAAGAGACAACTTGAGTGAAGAGGTGTGTTCAGAAATGGACGGCTGGCAAGATTAATTCTCATTAGCAGTATTCAGTATGTAAATAAGTTGTGTTTTTTTTTAGGTTTTTAGCAACTCTACCAAATAACTGGAAGTGACAAGAAATAAAGTCTAAACAAGCAATTAGGTTATCATTGTAATATTGAAAAGGCTTTGTGTGTGGAGGAGAAGGGCTCATGTAAGTTGAGCTACCATTTGTAGGGCTCTAAACCGTTTTCATCGTCAGGGCTGAACATATTCTCATTGTTTTATTCCTTAAGTAATGAAATAGTACAGTAGAAAACTTGGAGAGATTAGATATTTGCAGAATGAAATCTCTTAATATTATTTTATTGTAGAAGTTTCCTTAAAGCTTATTGTAACATTAGCTCCAGAGAAGGATGGAGGAAAGACGATTAAGACTGCAGGAAGAGGCCAACAGGTACGTTATGGAAAATCATATATTTTTGGTAACTCATATGGTTCAATGTGGTTTTGTTTTGACGTTGTCCATCCATCCATCTTCTTCCGCTTATCCGGAGACGGGTCGCGGGGGCAGCAGCTTGAGCAAGGAAGCCCAGACTTCCCTCTCCCTAGCCACTTCGTTCATCTTCTCCGGGAGAATCCCAATCTCGTTCTTTCCGTCATGACCCACAGCTCGTGACCATAGTTGAGGGCAGGAACGTAGATTGACCGGTAAATCGAGAGCTTTGCCTTTTGGCTCAGCTCCTTCACCACGACGGACCGATACAGAGTCCGCATCACTGCAGACGCTGCACCGATCCGCCTGCCGATCTCTCGTTCCATCGTACCCTCACTCGTGAACGAGACCCCGAGATATTTGAACTCCTCCACTTGGGGCAGGATCTCAACCCCAACCCGGAGGGGGCACTCCACCCTTTTCTGACTGAGGACCATGGTCTCAGATTTGGAGGTGCTGATTCTCATCCCAACCGCTTCACACTCGGCTACGAACCGCTCCAGTGAGAGTTGGAGATCACGGCTTGATGAAAGCCAACAGTACCATGTCATCTGCAAAAAGCAGAGACGCAATACTGAGGCCACCAAACCAGACACCCTCTACGCCTTGGCTGCGCCTAGAAATTCTGTCAATTAAAGTTATGAACAGAATTGGTGACAAAGGGCAGCCTTGGCGGAGTCCAACCCTCACTGGAAACGAATCCGATTTACTGTCGGCAATGCGGACCAAACTCTGACATTGGTCGTACAGGGACTGAACAGCCCTAATCAAGGGGTTCGGTACCCCATACTCCCGAAGAACCCCCCACAGAACCCCCCGAGGAACACGGTCGAACGCCTTCTCCAAGTCCACAAAACACATGTAGACTGGTTGGATGAACTCCCATGCCCCCTCAAGGACCCTGCGGAGGGTGTAGAGCTGGTCCACTGTTCCACGGCCAGGACGAAAACCACACTGCTCCTCCTGAATCCGAGATTCGACTTCCCGACGGACCCTCCTCTCCAGAACCCCTGAATAGACCTTGCCAGGGAGGCTGAGGAGTGTGATCCCCCTGTAGTTGGAACACACCCTCTGGTCCCCCTTCTTAAAAAGGGGGACCAACACCCGGGTCTGCCAATCCAGAGGCACTGTCCCCGATGTCCACGCGATGTTGCAGAGGAGTCTCAACTAGGACAGCCCCACAACATCCAGAGCCTTTAGGAACTCAGGGCGGATCTCATCCACCCCCGGGGCCCTGCCACCGAGGAGCTTTTTAACCACCTCGGTGACCTCAACCCCAGAGATAGGAGAGCCCGTCTCAGAGAACCCAGACTCTGCTTCCTCATGGGAAGGCGTGTCAGTGGAATTGAGGAGGTCTTCGAAGTATTCTCCCCACCGAGTCACAACGTCCCGAGTTGAGGTCAGCAGCGCCCCATCCCCACTATACACAAGTGTTGATGCTGCACTGCTTCCCCCTCCTGAGACGTCTGATGGTGGACCAGAATTTCCTCAAAGCCGTCTGGAAGTCGTCCTCCAAGGCCTCACCGAACTCCTCCCACGCCCGTGTTTTTGCCTCAGCAACCACCAAAGCTGCATTCCGCTTGGCCAGCCAGTACCCATCAGCTGCCTCAGGAGTCCCACAGGCCAAAAAGGCCCGATAGGACTCCTCCTTCATCTTGGCATCCCTTACCGCCGATGTCCACCAACGGGGTCTGGGGTTGCCGCCACGACAGGCACCGACCACCTTACAGCCACAGCTGCGGTCGGCTGCCTCAACAATGGAGGCGCGGAACATGGTCCACTCAGACTCAATGTCCCCCGCCTCCCCCGGGACGTGGGTGAAGTTCTGCTGGAGATGGGAGTTGAAACTCCTTCTGACAGGGGATTCCACCAGGCGTTCCCAGCAGACCCTCACAATGCATTTGAGTCTGCCAGGTCAGACCGGCATCTTCCCCCACCATCGGAGCCAACACACCACCAGGTGGTGATCGGTTGACAGCTCCGCCCCTCTCTTCACCCGAGTGTCCAAGATATGCGGCTGCAAGTCCGATGACACGACCACAAAGTCGATCATCGAACTGCGGCCTAGGGTGTCCTGGTGCCAAGTGCACGTATGGACACCCTTATGTCTGAACATGGTGTTGGTTATGGACAGTCGGTGACGAGCACAGAAGTTCAATAACAGAACACCACTCGGGTTCTGATCGGGGGTGCCGTTCCTCCCAGTCACGCCCTTCCAGGTCTCACTGTCATTGCCCACGTGAGCATTGAACTCCCCCAGCAGAACGATGGAGTCCCCAGTGGGAGCTCTCTCCAGCACCCCTCCAAGGACTCCAAAAAGGGTGGGTACTCTGAACTACTGTTTGGTGCACAAGCACAAACAACAGTCAGGACCCGTCCCCCCACCCGAAGGTGGAGGGAGGCTACTCTCTCGTCCACCGGGGTGAACCCCAATGTACAGGCGCCAAGCCGGGGGGCCATAAGTATACCCACACCTGCTCGGCGTCTCTCACCATGGGCAACTCCAGAGTGGAAGAGAGTCCAACCCTTCTCGAGAGGACTGATACCAGAGCCCAAGCTGTGTGTGGAGGTGAGCCCGACTATATCTAGTCGGAACTTCTCAACCTCACACACCAGCTCGGGTTCCTTCCCTGCCAGAGAGGTGACATTCCACGTCCCAAGATCCAGCCTCTGTAGCCAGGGATCGGATCGCCAAGGTCCCCGCCTTTGGCCACCGCCCAGCTCACAATGCACCCAACCCCTATGGCCCCTCCCACAGGTGGTGAGCCCATGGGAAGGGGTTTTGACATTATGTGCATACTATTTCCTGTTTAAATTTTAGTTATTGATTGTGGAGATACGCACGCTTTGATTTTTTATATTTTTTCCATATAAAGAAGCAAGTTTTAATCTGTTCTTCTGCATTAAAGCCAAGTTGTGTGTTTGTCATTGCAGAAGATTTGCAGCCTCTGGTGCAATGACTGCAGAGGAGCAAGAGCAGCGCATTCTCTATACCAATGTACTGGAATATGAGCAAGATCACGTAAGTTTGTGACGTATCACTGTGAGGATGAATGTGATTACAGTGTATATGGAGCCAGCTCTGTGCTCATTTGTAGCCTTTTCTAATGACACCTGTTCTTACTTAAGGAGACAAAGAAATCTATGCTGATGAGCTTTAATTACATATAAATGAATCTAATAACTGACAGAAACTAATAACTGACAAAAAGTAATTTGTGTATTTCTCATCTCTTCAGGAGTGGCCGAAACTCTGGAAAGCCAACATAAAGAAGAATCCTAATGATGTCACATTAGTGTCAGGTCTAGTCTCCTGTCTGCTCAGGTAACTGATTACAACATGATCATCATAAACGGGGTTATGATGATCATGTTTTTGTCACAGTTGATCCAAGTTTAACATATCACTGACTGCTTCGTAGATGAAATCAGAGTTTTAAAAGACTTTTAATCTTTGCTGACCCTGAAAGTCTTGTGCAATCATTTTCAGATTTTTTTTCTCAATGTAACTAATAAATGGCTATTAGTCTGTAATGTAAAGAGTTAACTTGATTTAATTGTCGATTGATTGCCTTGTTTTAAACTAACTTGTGTTGTATTTTCTGTTATGACATAATATTGATTGATTGATGCTTTCAACAAATTTAGTCTGTTTAGTAGGCTCTTGTTCTGTCAACAATCAATACTTCTGATAAGATTGTCTGCATTGTTAGTGTGAGATGGAGGGAAAGATTTACTTCATTTTGTTTTTCTCAGTCTTTGTTGTTCTATGTTAGGGAAGCCAAAAAAAATAAAGGCTGGGCAATTAGACCAATAGTTCAGGCTTACAGTGTTGAACTTTGTAGATTAATAAGGTGAATTAGAACAACAGTATGACAGAAAAACTTGACATTTACACGCATATGACATTTATCTCCTTCTCTCCCTGATTGTTGTCACGTACTTTGCATCTGAGTGAGAGTTGTCTTCATACTATTCAAAGCAAGGCATTGATCATGTTTACGTTAAATTAGACTGGATTAACATCCATTGTGTGTTGTGTCCTCAGCCGTTCTGATCATCCAGTGGTGAAACTGTTAAGGAAACACCAGTACCGTGTTTACAACAAGCTCTACCCCATCATCAGTAAAAGCCTCCCCCAGAGTCCTGCCCTGTCGATGAGACCTTCTCTCAGCACTCACAGCCTCCTTCATCCAGGTAAGCCAAGCATGGTGTTCATGGTGGTAGATTGATCAAGAAATCACTGTGTTTTGGTTGATTTACTTTTTGAGTTATTCAATCAGAACATAGAAGTTGGTCTTTACACATCTCGCCACTATTTCACTTTAAAACTTTTTTCCTGTGCAAATTCCAGAGCAGTATTACTCCAAGGGTCACTGATGTAACAGTTTTTCTTGAAAATACTTTTCATAAAAGTGGATCGTTCTACTGCTTTTGATATGAAAACAAAAACAATACAATGTATTCAGCTCATCAGCTTCATTGATATTTTTAAATTCAGGTTGTACTCAAGATACGAACTTTTGACTTTTGAACATTCGTAGAATTGAATAACTGCTCGTCGCCACATCAGACTATTTTAGTTTCCCTTTCTGCCACAACCCTCGCCAAGCACCACTGCTGAGTTCACACATCTCCAACAATCGTTTCCCCCATCACGTCCTTGTACGTGTCTCTGTGAGCTTCGTACCATCTTGAATACTTTACTGTTTATCATGGCTGATAAAGCAAAGGTTAGTGCTAGTGGTATTCGCAAAAAGCACAAGGCAAGTGATGACAGTCGTCATGGCAAAAATCTCTCCCATGACAACTCTGCCTCTCACCAGCAATAACTTCTCCCCCCTCTTCTTCCTTTACTCCAAAGGTAAGTTACAATAATGTACTACAGTATTATGCGCTATTATTGTTTCTGATTAAGTCTTAAGGAATTGAACTTGTATTTAGAGTAGTAACGACATTTAAATGACCTCAAATGGCAATTATAGATTCATCCATCCATTAATTTTCTTCCACTTTTTACGGGTCACGGGGGTTGCTGGGGCAACGGGCGCGTCACCAGTGCACAGCAGAGACAAACAGCCTTTCATGCACACACTTACACCTGCGAGCAATTCTGACATGACCAATCCACCTAAACTGCATGTTTTTGGAGGTGGGAGGAAGCCGGAGAACTCAGATCCTTCTTGCTTTGTGATATCGCTATGCACTGCTCTACCATGCTGCCCGTAATTTTATAGACTGCAATTTGATCAATAACGACTTACAGAAGATTCAGCTTATAAAGCCAATTTTGTTTGTAGGTTGAGGAATACCTGTATATGCTTGTGTTGAATTTTATAGCAACAACACATTCAAACAATAACAATTATTTCCCCCATCCAAATCCATGTAATGTTTTCATTTCAGTTGTTTTATGGCTCATTATTTATAATTATTGTTAGTACTTTTTATTATTTTTCATGGTATTTGAATTTGCCCGGTAAAGAACTTTGTTCTAAATTGGGCAAAGCAGAGATTTTGACATGCTGGTGGTGCTGGTTGACAAATAAGAGCATTCCCAAACCCACTGGAATTCATTATTGGCAGGGAACCTGATGACATCCTGTCCAGTTACTGTTTATGTGTTTCTCTCTGGACCAAAATAATGAACTAAGTCTTGCTGTCCCCAGAGCCATAGTCAGAGAGAATCAGTGATAATACCGCAATACACAGGTACTAGGAAAATGAGCCATAGTGTAGCCATGGTTATCCAATGGATTTCTACTTAGACTGAATAAATTTACTAATTTGCTATTGTATTTGGTCATGCAGGCATTCAGAGGAAACCTACCAGACCTGTAGACAGTAGCATTAGCGGCCACAGCTTCAGCCCTGGCTCCTCACCCTCACCGTTATATGAGCTCCACTCTAACTATGATTATGAGGAAGGGGAAGAGCCTTCTGCACATGTGCTGGTGGATCGGGAGAACTCGTTTGAAGATCTGGAGGAGTTCCTGAACCAGATGCACTGGGTACCACCCCATAGCAGCGTTGATGACATGGGCTCAGATTTAGAGTCGACCTGTGACCCCATGATGCTTGCAGAGCAGGATGAGGGAAGCTTCCAGGAACTGGAGATAAGAGCACTTTCAGAACATCTGAAGACCATTGTCAAAGACATTCATATTGCAATTGGTGAGCAATGTGATCAAGAATTAATGTGTTTTCAGCCATACCATGCTGAAAATGTCAGGACTGAATTTCTTGTGCTGCCAGGTTGTTTGATTTGAATTTAATTTGCGTTTCTCTACATTTCAGATCAGCTTCTGTCGCTGTGTCTGTTATCCTTTGAGTGTTTGAACACTGCCAGTTCTAAAGACCTTTGCCTTGCAAGCATAGAGGAAGCCTTCTTCACGCCCCTGTGGAGCGCCCTGGTGGCTCTTTTCAGGTACTGCAGCCTAAATTATAATTTCCTCAAACATACTTTAATACTTTTGAAGTTTTGAAGAATCTAATTAAAATGTTTTAATTGGATGAAATTTTTCTCAGTACCCAGTGCAAAAGAGGTAGTCAGACCTTCAAGTAAATGAAGACTTGCATTCGAGCACAAAGTCAGTCAACTCTCAATAACTATCATACAACAAGATACAATAACTAGTTTTATTAAACTTGACTGTTTATTGAATCAGTAATAGTTACAATGTTCAGCAACATTTAATGATGGTGACATTTTAAATGGTTGAGGTGTGTAGTTGAAGTCAGATCCCAGTTTTTAAAGCTATACGCAAGTTAAAATATTGCTGGTAAGCTGTATGTATTTTCAGACTGTGACCTTCCAACTGAGGGTCTTTTGGTCGTTCCATGTTTGTTATTTTTTTTAGATATTTAAAGTACACTAAGAGACAAAATGGTAAAGTTAGAATCACTATCTTGAGTACTGACTTCAAGAGGTTGAGACTGAAGGCCCTTATCTTAAATGGGCCATTGATACTCAGTCTGACAAAGAACATTTATCAAATGTTTGTGTACTCCCACAGTCCTACTAGAGTTGTCAGCAAAATGTCCATTTGTTTGTCTGTCTGTCTCTTGTCTGTCAATGATTATTTTTGTCTGGGACCTGTCTCCCAAACTAATCTTACTAGTCTCACCAAATACTACACTTACTGCACAACATTCCTGATAAGATGTTGATAGGGTGCCTTGTGATGTTATGAATTTATGCGTTAGAGTACTTTAAAATACATTAATACAAAACAAATGATAAAAGTAGAACCAGAAAACTAAAGTCTGGTTTCCAGGATGCCCCCAGACTTGACAAGTATACACTGTGTTTACTTAATGTTTAAGAGCTGATGGGGATTCTCAATGTTGCAACTAACAAGACTTTGTCATCTTAGAACAGTGTTTCATTAGAGAAAAGAAACGAACACAAATGCAAAGAAAACGGGATTTTATCTAATTGATATGAAACTTTCTTAAAAACATGTTACGTTTGAATTGTGTAAGAATACACAAATATATCAACAGCAGCAAATCATGTTAGTGCTCATTGACCATTGATGTTTTTGCAGTTTGAAATGGAACTAAACCAGTCCATCCGTAAAATAAATTCAAGTCTGATTTGTTTGTGTTTATATAAATACAAATGTATTGTGGGTCAGTTTATATTCACTGAAACATAACCATTCCAAAACATAACATTCACATATGTACAGCACATTAGTTTTAGAATGATGTGCTTCCTGCAAATTCAGATGGGTCAAGGTCTCTCGTTGACCAGCATGTGGCAGTGCTACTCTACGTTCATGATAAGGGAAACTTCACACACCTACAGGAGCTTTCCTGAACTCCCAGTATTAGTTCAGTTTTCTGAAGAGTGTTCCGTAGTTCTGTCATTGGAGCTATGGGGCCGAGCCATACTATTGGACAAACAACCACATTTATTTGGCACAATGAAGTCAAGCAGGTAACATTCCCTATCCTTTGCCAAAGCCATTCCCATCCATCAGATACCAAACAGAAGTGTGATCGTGTCAAACACGTGTCATACATGGCTCCAGAGTTCATTGTCTCCATGCTTTACACAGCTCCATCAGATGCTTGGAACGCTGCTCATATTGAGAGTTGACGCTTTGTTCACACGATGCATCCTGGAGCTCAGTGACCTCACTCTTTGTATTTACTTAGCTGCCACCTTGTTAATCGTGGAATATCCACAAGACATTTCACTGACTTATTTCAGTGGTATAATTCTTCAGCTGTCCCAGGCTTGAATTCACTGAGCTCTTCATATTGATGCATTCCTAAATAAATGTTTCTAAATTCAGACGGTCTGGTGGATGTTTGACTTTATGCATTTGTGACCGATGAGCCTGAATGAAACACCTGAATTCAGTTTTTAGGTGTCCCCCCTATATCTCAAATTGAAACTTTAGAGTTACTGGGTGAGTTGGTAATACAATGGCTGGTACTGGCTTTTATCTCCACACATTATATAGAAACATTGTAACACACAATTAGTGTTTTAACATAAACACTGTGACAAAGAAGTAATCTTATTCTTGTTCATCATCTTGTGGTTTACATGCAGTTGTACTCTCAGTATGTCCTTCATTGCACCCAAATGAATCTTTTTAGAAGTTTTCTATTGTTCATCATTCTGCTTCATCATAGCAGGAAAATTACAGATGTAAGAAGTGATAATTAAAATTGACCTACAAATATTCTTCTTCTCCTTTCGGCTTTTCCCTTCAGGGGTCGCCACAGCAAATCCATTGCCTACATCTAACCCTGTCTTCTGCATCCTCTTCTCTCTTACCAACTACCTTCATGTCCTCTTTCACTACATCCATAAACCTCCTCTTTGGTCTTCCTCTAGGCCTCTTGCCTGGCAGTTCAAAACTCAGCATCCTTCTACCAATATATCAAACATGCGAATCAAAATTGTCCTACAAATATTGTTCTGCTTTTTATAAATGAAGTTGTTTTTCTTTGTAAAAATTTCTGCACTACTGGCCTGTCTGAGCAAGCTCTCTCATAAATGGAAATAAGAGCTTCGGTCTTCCTTTCCACAAACACAGATAATTAAGTTGGAACAAATACCAATTCAATGTAAAGATGCATCCATAAATATATTAGCAACAGCAACTTTATTGGAAATACTTCTCCCATAATGCCTTTTACTGTTACTGACAGGCATTGCTGTAAATATTTTTCACACCGACTACTGTCTTTCTTTCTCAGGAAAGTTCACAGAGAACGAGAGCAAGCCTATGAGACAAGTATGAAAATGTTTCAGGATGTTTCACCTGGAGATGTTGGTGTTCCCTTGAAACTATTCCCTCAAAACCCTGGTGCACTTCAAGGTTCCTACCCCTATGAATCTGCTGTTCAGGAGCTTCGGCTTCTCCTTTCAGATTGTTGTCCACAGAGGAAGTTGGACTGTATTGGTGAGTCTGACTGAGTTGACTTTTGGGACGGGTGACTTATCTACTTGTATATACCGGGGGGTACAATGTTTTTCTAGGAACATGTCCTTAATTATCCATCCTTCAAGACATGTTTAAGAGTCAGAACTTCCAGACCCGTAGCCCACCATTTGATTGACTAAATATTGGTTGGTTAACACAGGAGAATGATTGTGATCAGTTACTCATGTTTGTTTCATGCTAATTACCATCGCGACACACTTAAATTTATTTAAAGAATCAACACATTCAAGCACAACTTACCATTAAACTTAAGATTAAAATGTCCAGTGATAACAGGAATGTTCAACAGTGGTATAAACACCACTTGTATTTGTTAGTCTTTGTTTTGTGCAGCTGATCAACAACTTTGTAACCGCTGCTAATACCATCCAATACATTCACAGTTCACAAGCATTGAGTTTTTAATCTGCGTGTGGCGGAAGAAAACCGCCTTGTTAATTTATTACGACAGGACTGATTTCCGCAAAACCTGCCGAGATTTGGCATGAGCCAGGAAAGACTCCTTTAAATTAGGAACAGTCCCAGATAAAGCAACAGATCTGGGAGCTTCTTGTACTGAGATGACTTCTTTGAATTCTTTCTTTGAATTGTTGTGGGTCTCGTTTTGTGGTACTCTGTTAATTTTAAAAACATTTTGTGCATCTCTTCTATGGTCCTGGAACTGGAAAACAGTATTAGATCATAAAAATGGATCCTTGGTTAGTGTTGATGGAATGGAAATTATTCATGATGGAGCATAACGAGTAGTATTTGACTTGGATAAACTAACAGTCATCAGTTTGCTCTGTCATCTGGAACCATTTAACTTCATAGTTTTTAATCATTGCAAGGAACTTTGCTGAGTTTCTTCAGTTTAGTACATTTATCCTTCTTTCCTATATCTCTGTATTGAGTGTATGTCCACGGATGACATGGTCTATATTTATTGGAAATTCTGTCTTGTTACAGTCAGGACATTACGACTGATTTGTGCCTGTGCTGAGGATTACAGGTGTCTTCATGAGGTGGACCTGACACCCAAAACGGCTGCTATGTGAGTAAATCCTGAGCTGCGGCAACTCATTTGGTTTTACATCTCTCACTCTACACAAGAGCTTTTACCAGAGCTTTGTAGGTGGTGGAACAAGATGTTTCTTTTAAATGATTAAATGATTAAATCATGTATTTAAACAGTTGGGGGTTGTGATATTAATTTGAATTTCTCCAAAAGATACTTTGCAAAGCATTAAAGTAAGAGCCATATCTCTATCAATTCCATGTTTATGATACGGTTGGAAAGACTTTCCCGAAGTTCAGTAGAAGTATCCAAACATCATCTTGGGCTTTGTAGCCGTCCTGTCAGGACACATCAGTGCTCAGCTAAGCCTGTCGCAGCAGGGGCTCCAGCCGAGGTCTATTGCCCCCTATAGAGTGCCTGTTCCTAGCCAGGCCTAAAAGTGGGTCGTCTTGTCTGGATTTGGAACAGCTCATAGCTCAAAAAGGGGCTTCAAGAGGCAAAAAGAAGCTTGAATCCATTCTAATGCACAACAAAGTGCAATAGAATGGTTTGTAGCATCCGTACCGCAGATCATACATTAATTCAGTTATAAATGTTCCACGTTTACAATTTTTACTGAAACACTGACAAGATAAATGGATGCAGAGGAAATTGTTCATGTCCTTCGTCTACACAGTATCTCTTAATTACTTTAGAGAAAACAGTTATGAGTTTTCATCTGTTAGGAGCAGTGCAACCCACAAGGTTCTAGTAACTTTTTTAAAACTAACAAGTGTCCTATATTTTCATGCTCTTCCCCACATCCTTTTTTTTCCACAAATGTTTTTTCCGAGTCACTGTCTCCTGCTCCATATCTGTCTCCTTGCATTGGGGTGTGTTTGAAGTGATCAGAGATGGCAAAGTAGAAGAGCTGACCAGGCAGATTACTGCTCAAGGCTTTTTATCCAAAAAACTTCTGACATAGAGAGATTTTTGTGTGTGCCCTCAGTATGCTAAAATAGTGTTGTGAAATATATTGAACCCACTCCCCTCCTGATTTCTTGCATCTTTACTTGTATTTTATGAAGAAATGTGTTTCATCTTCAAATATAATATAAAGCAGATAAAACCTGGGCAAAAACAAAATGCTTGTTTTGAATAATAACCAAATGATTATGAAAAATGATTCGACCTCGTATAAATTGAATGAATAAAACTACCAAACTGTATTAATGTCTGGTTGCAGCTGGACTAGACACATCCAGGTCTAGTTACTACCATGTCATTCTTCAGTCTATTTTTAGAAGCATCATTTTGGCTAGTAGTGCTCACAACAACATTAGCTGCTAAAATAAAAAATTTGGAAGAGATGAGGAAGTTGAAATCTTTCTTAAAGCTGAGGAACTCGGATCCTCCTTGAGACACATTATCTTTAAATTAAAAAGACTTGGAACAAAAGGGAACCTTTCCAGAACCTTCCAAAATCCCCCCAAGAACACAGCCGGCACTCATTCAGGAAGTTGCGATCTAAAGAAAATATCGAAGGAGCTTCTGGACTCTCTTGATAACGGTCAGTGGTCAAGGTTTCACTCTCCAGAGATGTCCTCCAGGGGAAAATGTTGAGGAGAGAACCACTGGTGACTGAGAAGAACATTAGGAGTCCAGATCTTTACCACAATGCCACAATGCACTTTGATCTTAGTGATGAGAGTGAGTCCACCTGCTTTTGTCTTTCACTGTACTGTAAACAACATGGGAACAAAGTGTAGTTCCAAGAAAAAATCTGAATCATGACATGGAATTTTTTTATTTCCTGGAAACGTGAGTCAAAGACCGTCAAACCACTGAATCATTTTTTTCTTGTTTGTTTTAGAGCCCTGTCATGTCTGACATCCCATGACATTTAAGCTGAAATTGTGTTTCTGAAACCTTGAAGAGGCTAAAGTTGGACTGTGTTCTGTCTTGCCTTCAGTTTGAAAGCTCAGCTCAGGTCGCTACATGACTGCTTCTCTGAGTCATCCAAACATGGCTGGCTTTTCTTTGTGTCATTGACTCATAATGTGTTTTTGATCAAGGCCTGATCGTTGACTTGAAATGGATTTCCAATTAATTTCAACATCTTGTTTACAGACAAGTTCATCGGGTTGCGGAATGAATTTTTTGTAAATATACTGCTTGTTTAGCTTTCTTCATTCCTTCTCGTCATTTTTTATCCACCTCCTTATAACCAGTGCTTGAACTGTACAGGGACCATGAACTGTACGTGGAAAATGAGAGAGAACAAAGACTAGAAGAGGTGACTGTTGTGGACCAGGATGTAGCAAAGATTAGTCAGGATGAAGTGAGGAGAGCACTGAAGAGGATGAAGAGTGGAAAGGCAGTCGGTCCTGATGATATACCTGTAGAGGTTTGGAAGTGTCTAGGAGAGGTGGCAGTAGAGTTTCTGACTGGGTTGTTCAACAGGATTTTAGATAGTGAGAAGATGCCTGAGGAGTGGAGGAGAAGTGTGCTGGTGCCCATTTTTAAAAACAAGGGAGATGTGCAGAGTTGTGGCAACTGCAGAGGAATAAAGCTGATGAGCCATACAATGAAGTTATGGGAAAGAGTAGTGGAAGCTAGACTAATGGCAGAAGTGAGCATTTGTGAGCAGCAGTATGGTTTCATGCCAAAAAAGAGTACTACAGATGCAGTATTTGCTTTGAGGATGTTGATAGAGAAGTACAGAGAAGGCCAGAGGGAGCTGCATTGTGTTTTTGTAGATCTGGAGAAAGCTTATGACAGGGTGCCCAGAGAGGAACTGTGGTATTGTATGAGGAAGTCTGGAGTGGCAGAGAAGTATGTTAGAGCGGTGCAGGACATGTATGAGGACTGTAAGACAGTGGTGAGGTGTGCTGTAGGTGTGACAGAGGAGTTCAAGGTGGAGGTGGGACTGCATCAGGGATCAGCTCTGAGCCCCTTCTTGTTCGCTATGGTGATGGACAGGCTGACAGACGAGATTAGACAGGAATCTCCATGGACTATGATGTTTGCAGATGACATTGTGATCTGCAGTGAAAGTAGGGACGAGGTGGAGGAGAAGCTAGAGAGGTGGAGGTTTGTCCTGGAAAGGAGAGGGATGAAGGTTAGCCGCAGTAAGACAGAGTACATGTGTGTGAATGAGAGGGACCCAAGTGGAAGAGTGAGGTTACAGGGAGAAGAGATCAAGAAGGTGGAGGATTTTAAGTACTTGGGGTCAACAGTCCAGAACAATGGGGAGTGTGGAAAAGAGGTGGAGAAACGTGTGCAGGCAGGATGGAATGGGTGGAGAAAAGTGTCAGGTGTGATGTGTGATAGAAGAGTTTCAGCTAAAATGAAAGGAAAGGTGTACAAAACTGTGTCTCTAGACCAAACAACATCGCTGGTCTCACCAGTGTCACTGAGGACAAGACAGGAGGCAGAGCTGGAGGTAGCAGAGATGAAGATGCTGAGGTTCTCTCTGGGAGTGACCAGGAAGGATAGGATCAGGAATGAGTACATCGGAGGGACAGCACATGTTAGAGGTTTTGGAGATAAAGTCAGAGAGGCCAGACTGAGATGGTTTGGACATGTCCAGAGGAGAGATAGTGAATATATTGGCAGAAGGATGCAGAGTTTTGAACTGCCAGGCAGGAGGCCTAGAGGAAGACCAAAGAGGAGGTTTATGGATGTAGTGAAAGAGGACATGAAGGTAGTTGGTGTGAGAGAAGAGGATGCAAAGGACAGGGTTAGATGGAGGCAATTGATTCGCTGTGGCGACCCCTGAAGGGAAAAGCTGAAAGGAAAAGAAGAAGAAGAAGAACTATACAGGGACCAAATTATTAGTGCAAGGAATTATTTTCCAAGATGAATCATATTTTTGTTGGGTTCTGAACCTGCTTAAAAGTCAATAAAGTTTGCAAAAAATTGAATGATTAGAATAAAAATGTCCCTTGGAAGTTGGCCTTTTACATATTTGTACAATTTTGTCTGATTCACAATGTATTTAACCCCTTCAAGAGAATTAATCCAATTTATATATTATATGCTCAGTCCTAACCCCATGAGTATGAAAAGTAATTTTTTTTTTTTCCTTTAAATAGAATAGCTTTGAACAGGAAGTTGTTGTAACTTCACTGTCTGTGGTCCAATCCTGACTGAACTTATGATATTTAGTCTTATCCCAAAAACATTCCTTTGACAAAAGGTTCCTGTAGCAACAGGAAGTAACAAAATTCCCACTTGATACAGGACTACTCCGCTATTGAGCTAATTGACCTCAAATCGGGTAAGTGCAGCTGTAACTAGTTGGTCATATGTTGAGCTTTTGTGCAAAAGTGAGGCTGGATAGCGAAGGTTGACCATGACATGAGAAGAAAAACCCCAAACTTATATATTTCATAATTTTATTAGCCTCTATGAGCCTGTTCATCTTGATCTCTTCAAAGTGTGTAAAGCCATGGTAAATATTGTTGGTTTTCATCTTATTGTGGTGTGGCAAACCATCTTCATCAAACAGCGAGTATCCCTGGAGAGTACGGGATACCTACCAAGTTGACACCCTTATCTCACATTCGTTACAGGATTAAATAGAAGGTTTATTTGGAATGTACAATATTCCAGATAAGCAGCTCCTGCTTTGCCTTTATCTAATTTGGTATGCTGTATGAGATTCCACGTTTGGTTTATGCTACAATTTGTTGTGTATGTGACCTTTTTTGAGGTATCAAATTTAACAGGTATAACAAACTCAGACAGATTTTTATCAATACCATCCAAACAAGAATCAATGGCTAATGGGCTTGTGTATAATTGTAAAGGTGTGTCAGTGGTGGCCGTGCTCAATTTTGAAGTTTACTCATGATACAGTAAGTTGGTATACTTCCAAAGTCCATGGTACATTTCAACTCAAACTTGAAGTGTTTAATTGAAGCCCCACCCTGAAGATAGCTACACAAGAACATTCAGTCAGTGATGGTGCCACCTGCTGACCACCTGCTTACCCGTGTACATATGTTTCGTCTGACAAACCCTTTGATTCACTTGAATGTCTTAAGGTTCAGTCCATAATATAGTCATGAGGAGGAGTCACAGACCTAGGTGTTCTTCAGCATCACATTGTGGACAAAAATCACAATCCTTCCATGTCTATAATGTATGCGTGTCATTTCTAATTCCTCACACACAAACACACTCTTGTACTAACTGCCCTCATTTGTTCTTTAACCAGCATTTCCAGCATTTCAGCTCTTTGTCTTTGACCAACTCAAAGCTCATTTGTCCTCTTTATTGTTTTGTCCACGTCCCTTTCTTTTTTCTCATCCATTGTGCTGCTACGTTGGTGACCACTGCACCCCGTTGATTAAGAATGTTTCGTCTTTGGTCCATTTCTGCTGCTCTGTTTTTTTTTTCATCATCAGCCCAATTGGAATGCTTTGTAAAGTCACATTAGAGCTCCCTGAAATGAGTATTTCTGCCTGTGAGTGCATCATATCCTTGGAATGCAGAGACAACAGTGTTTGTGTGAGGGGTTTGTTCACAGTAGTGAAGATTATAATTTAGTGTTTCGATTGTGTTTGTGTCTGTGTGGGAGGTCCAGCTCCAGTGGATACATGAGCCTGTCCACACCTTAAAGAACCTGCAGGAGAAGAATATCCAGTTTCATTTGGCAGGGTCAGTCGAGGGCCAGCAACATACCTTCTCACGCAAAGTAGCAAGCAAGTGGTTAGCCCTGCGTGTGAGTCCTGATAAACAAATGGTCACTGTCTACATACAGGCAGAATGCTATCAGGCGATCATCATCTGCCCAGCTGCAATTTGTCCACCCAGGAAAGAGAAAAACCGTTATCATTACCATCTTTGAACACGCATGCCATTAAGAGCCGTGTTTGATTTGGTCTCCATTGTGTCCCCCGGGTAACACATGCCATCAAATTCTGTAGATGTCACTCCTTCATCTTTATTTATTTACTTCCTCTTTTTTCATCTTCTTGATCTCACCACCTCCTTCCTCCTCTCCTCTGACAGCGGTGCTGATGACTTGTTGCCCATCCTATCTTTCGTGGCTCTTCGCTGCCAATGTCCTCAGCTGGTTTCTGAATGTGCAGCTTTGGAGGAGTTCATTCATGAGGGGTGAGTCAGAATAATCAGTGGTGTAGGAACTTTTCCTTTGTTTGCATAAACAAACACAAGGGTTTCTTCCAACAGTTTTTTCTTTTTGGGGAACAAAGAAATACAATTGATCAGATTTAAAAGAGCCCAGATGATGAAGCCAATGGGTCAAAGTACAAAAATTATGGGGGAAAATTAAATCCTCCAAGAATAGGAAACTTGCATGCATGCAATTCTAAAATTTTGTTATAGAAATGACCCACACCCTTTAGTAGAGCCAACACTCACTCAGCGTCAGAACAGTTTGAGAGGCCTGTCGGTATTAGATACTACATCCTACTGATACATCTTTGCGTGTGAGTTTAGACCACACCTCAGAAGTCTGTTCACAGCTATAAAAACAGTGGGTAGTAAAATCCAGCCGGTTAGCTCTGCAGTGGCAGAGGAATGCCAGGATATTTGGGATTTGGTTTTTCTACTCTATAAAAAATACAAATAAAGTCCCATTGGATGTTTATGTAGTAGAGTTTATGTAGTTGAGTGTACTGGTTAATGGATATGTTGGCTGTCTTACAATGTGTGCAGGATTTTCAAAGTATGAAATGTAATGACTACAGTAAAAAGGTATGAAAAAATCATGCCAGCCAAAAATGTAAGTTTGATTTGTCATAAATGAAAAAAAGGCCAAGTGAAATGTAATGTCAATTTACTTCCTGTTTTTTTTTTTACTTTACTAATTTGAGTATTAGAGTATGTCATCTGGTCAGTAACTGCACATTGTTGACAGACCAGATGTTTGCAGACCCTCAAAGTCTTTCAGCATAAGCAGGACTATAATAACTTCATTAAAAAAATCCTCAATAGATTAATTTTAGTCTATTCTACAGAGCTATTCTATTCACATTTTCCAGACCACAGGCAATCCCTTCTTGTATCAGTTTGTAAGGCAGACTGATACAAGAAATAAAGGGTACCCTCAGGTTTTACCCTTTACTCAGGAATTGACTTTCTGTCAAGCCTCCATCAAACCTCCTCCCTCATCCTTTGTTCATCTGATAGAACCTTCAATCCATCCTGCACTCTTTCTCCATGCTGCCCATTGTTGTTCATGTATTTGCTCTAAATTTTGAGTAAAAAGGCAGCACTCGTGTTGCTAATGTTGACTAAAGATGTTTGATCTATGGTTTCAACATGAATAAACTGGGCTCCATTCTGTGTTTGGATGTTTGGCATTTTTTTTTGTGGGCAGCCCTGTCAGAATCAATCAGTTTGTGCTAAAGTCATTTGTTGTATTGTTACTTTCATTAAACTTCCAAAGTTCAGACAGATGGAAGAGATGACTACCATGTTTAGCATGTTTACTTCCAGGTGTCTTGTTATCAGCTAATACATGCTGTCTTCTCAGCTACTTGATTGGAGAGGAGGGTTACTGTCTGACCTCCATGCAGAGTGCCTTGGCCTACGTGGAATCACTGCACACCGGAGGAGCTCAGCCTCCTGCAGACATCTGAAAAGGTAAATTCAATTCTTGGGCCGTTCAACGTTCTGCTGACCTTCATGTGAAGAAATTGTGTGTAATTGTGTTTATGAAACGCGAAATAGTAGAAACAATTACATTTTTTTCAGTAATTGATATTTTGAAAGAAATTCAATTTAGATATTCCATATTTATTCTTGCAGATTTTAAGTTTATTGTTTCTTGTCTAAGGAATGCAGTTGAACTTCTGTTGACATTTAGGGGAAAGCTACACAAACCTCAACTCTTCAAGAAAAGTTGGGAACTTATTCTGCTGGTTGTAGTTAGGATTTCTTCACCCTCAAGTGAAAGCAAAAGACTTAACGTTGGTAAAGTGCAATGTGGACAAAAATATATACAGTACTGTCTTCTGCAGGTCAGAGTCCCCCTGTGGTCTATTATGGAGGCAACACTCTGGTCATATACTACCTTTGCTTGTTGTTTTTTCACACATAACAATGCCGACAAAACAAATCTACAGTTGAGTCCACGTGATTTAAATGATCTGTCATGACTTTGACTCAAGCTGATGGATCCTGTTCTATTCCGCTGACAGCAGGTGGTCTAGCCGTCCATTGCTTGGTGGAGATCGGACAATGAACTGAAGAATCAGATGCTCTAATGGAGTTTTTGTTTGACTAATAACATTTCATTTTAGCAGCTCTGGCCAGCGTAACGCCAGATCTGAGAAAACCAAAACGAATTTTCAAACAAGTTAGTTTTTACGGCTTGATAAATATGCATCCATTGATCATGTATAGATTTTTCTGCAGCCAACCTCTACTGGCTCTGTTCAGTTTCAAATGTATTTGTTCAACAGATCATATCTTCCTTGTCCTCAGAGCATTTGGTGGAGTTGGAAGTTGACTGGTGCATTTTTATGCATCTGAATGATTCTATTCACATGTGTGAATTTGAAATGCAGTAGAACAAAGGAATAAGTTCTAATATTGGTGTTAATGTCACTTTGGGTTTACTGGTACTATATTTTTCAAATGATGAATTTTGCTAGTAGTGATGAGACTTGGGGAAAGATGGAGGGATGGATAGAGGGCAGTAGACTGAGATGGCGGCGTTACACAGCGGGATGAGTGTTTTACTGACGGGCTTGTCTGTTGCCTTGGGTTGTATTTCCAGACTCCTGCTAAGGAGATGGTGCTACAACACTGCATTTTATAAAATGTGACATCCTCAACTGGCGTCCCCTAAAACTCTGTGACACTGTTCCAATACATGCAGATATTCAAGTTTGTAGACTGCTGTGGTGTATTCATGCTGGAGTAACAAATGTAGTTCAAAACATCTGTTGCAGACGGTTGTGACGTGTGTGACTTGTCTGAATTCTAGTGCAAAAAGAATTTGTCCACATTCGTCTCTTTAGTCTGCAAAATTATTTCCAGTTCTTCTCAGCAAAGAAAAGAGACAAGAGAAAGACGACCCCCAAGGAGGGAATAGTTTTACATCTGGTGGTCTGACAGCTGTTCTCCGCACTGATTCTTCTTCAGTTTTGTATCTTTGTCACACTGGCAGCAGGAAGACGTACTGAAGCCCAATCAGGTTCTACAGGTAGTTCAGCTCCTACAGGATGGCACAACCATAGGTTTAGTAGAAGGAAGTTTTTTGTGTCCTTGTTCTGTCCAACCTGTCAGAATCAGACTCCCGGAGGGCCTGATGTCCTCCAGTGGGACCGGTGCTTATGGGACAGCCCAGCATCATACAGCCCAACTGGCCTCCTCCAGAGAACATTAGAACTAGAAGCTCCATCATTCGCACCTTGATCTCTTTACAGATGAGGCAGGACGAAAGTGTGGAGACAGCTCTGTGAATGTACCATAAGATCTGGAGAAGCGTGTCTTTGGAGAGTCACAAAGATCTCCACGTCATAGCCAGTGGTCCCTGATTGCTCCTCCTGTAGGTACCGGGAACCCTCAGATGCTGTAATGGGCCCAGTGTAATTCCTGGATAAGTATTGATGCCGGTGACTGGCCATGACATTTCCCATCGACTTGTGCATGTAACACCAACCTCTGTCTCAGATTGTCCAGGAGCTCACTGATTTTCTGATCCAGGTCTAGAAACAGTTCCCAGACGACACAATGTGGGACTCTTGAGCAGCCCAGGTGTTGAGACTGCATGCTGACGCTGCAGGCACTATCAGTAAAGATTTCTAATTTGAATAATCCATTTATTAAGAAGTGATTTTGGTGTCCCCTTACTTTTTGAGCAGTGTACATTAATCATGACAAACAGTTATTTTCCTTTATTTTTCCATAGAACAGTGATCCTGTATGCGTCTTTCTTTCTTTACAAGATAGTCTTCACTCCAGGCTCATCACATGAATTTGGGATAAATGAAAAACTGATCAGTTTTTTGGGGGATACTGGCGCGTTGTCTTCTTTAGGTGACTCTTGTTTAATTCTATATGCGTTATCTTCAATTCAATTCTGTAGTTCTCTGAAAAATCTTAGCTCAATGCTGAATTGAACCCATCAAAATGTTTGAACCCCTGTTGTTTATTCGATTTGTTAACAAACTGTGTTCTTTATTTTTTGTGTCAGCTGTTTGAACTGTTCTGTGTTGATTGAGTACAAAGGACTCAGTACGTCAGTTTATTCCTACCTTTTTGCAAAACGTTGCTTCTCCTGACTCTTGCATTCTTAAAATTATTCCACCTTTTGTGTAACATCCCACATGTAAAGGAACAAATTTACAAATCAGTCTAGTTCCACTGATTCAAAGAGCTCCAATGTTCTCTGAATCCAAATATAAGACAACCTTTTGTTTTTGTCGTCCTACCACAGTAGTGGTAAAATCTGTCAGGCGTGAGGCAAATGACAACAAAAGTCAACACATTTCAGTGAATACTTTTTTTAACTACTAAAAATTCAGGAACAAGAATAAAGAATTGAATTTTGTGTTGTAGGCTGCTGCAGTCACAAGAAGCCCTCCTGGCAGTCGGTCCTGCATTTCCTGCTACACTACAGCTGAACCTGCTGCGAGTTGTGTGGCTGCATGCTAACTTGTATACTCACACATACCAGGAGGACTTGCTCTGGGCCCTACAGGGGAATAACCTAGTGCCTGTCAAGTGTTTCTGACCAAGTCAGATCCTGCATGGAGCCAAACAGGCTTGAAGGGGACCTTGATGGACGTGTTGTCAAACTGTGAAGCATTGCTGCATTAATCATTAAAGAGACTGTGATGTGATTTTACATTTGTGGAAGTGAGTAATAATAAGTATACTTAAAGGGGAGAGGTCTATTTTCTGGTTTACTAATGATGGAATCTATTTGTGAAACTGTCATCCATGTTTTCTGAGTTTTTTTTTCTGACACTAAAACAAGTTAGGTAGCATGTGTTCTGTTTTTACGACTGATGTCAAACCTTCCACAGACTTCAAGTTAAAAAATGTTAATATATGCACTTTTGGTGTTGAAGTTTTAAGGGGTAATTGTTTTGCAATCAGACAGTGGATCTGTTTACAGACTGGCCTGCAGGGCAGAGATGGCCTTCTGTAGATACGACGTATGACTGGGACCGTGTGAGGCACTGGAGCACAGCAGCCCTGTGGAGGGACGTCTCTAGCTTTTAGCATCTGTTGACAGTCTCTGTTTGCATAGAGCGACATTTTGTTGAACACAAAATTCAAGCGATGAGTACGGTTAAGAAGCACTTAATGGAGTAAGACGTGAGCACTTTGTTAGTTTTTATGTGGGTGTCGCTTGTAAGGAACTTGCAGGACTTCTCCAAATGACTGCAGGTACTTTTGACCATTAGCCATCCATTCTTATTTACCTTAATGTTGTCTGTGTCCACATTGAATTAATTTGATTCCTGAACAGTATTCCTACACCTCCTTTAAAATAAATGTATTTTAATACCAAGTTTAAAATCACTTCTCTGCAAAAGAAAGCTGTAAAAACTGAATTCACAGCCCCTTTTGATGCTCTGTCGATGCTTCCCTCAGTGTCGAAATGCCAGCTTGTGGATCTGACGATCATCCATCGGTAGATTTGTGGAAGTTGGAGACTATTAGAAGTTAGATTTAAGGCGCTCTGTTGATGTGACATGACTGGACAGAGGTCTTCACTGTTTTTTGTTGTTGACATTTTTAAACTAATTTCTTTGAAGGATTTCATGCTGTCTGGTTTGAGATACAACCAGAGACCATACTACCTGAAAGGGTTAATACATTACTTATCTCAAATACAAATCACATTTTCTTGCATAGTTTTAAAGCTTGTTTTTTTTAAGCCTTATGTGTGCTTCTGTCCCTCACAGGAAGAGATTTGGTTTCTATGAATTTATTACAGTTTAAAAATCAACCTTCCCATTCCAGACTTTGGTTTGTTTCTGGTTCTATTAGTGTCTCTATTGCTCTGGATGCTGTATTGCGACTATTTGCCTTTTCTTTTTTTTGCTTGTTTTAAAGGACCATCCATCCCGGACTCTTAAAATGCAGGTTTTCTTTCTTTTACCTGAAGTGCCATTTATAAATGCAGATTGTTTTTGTGTGGGTGTCTAAATGAGATTTCATCTGTAGAAATGTTGGTCTTTTCTCAAATATAAAGGAACTGGGTGACGTTCAAACATCAAAAGAGTACTCTTGGAAAACACAACAGTCGTGTCTCTTTCTAGAATCTTTGATTACTCGAGACAGTCATTGGTTGGGTTCGCCTCTGGTCCGTCTGCTGCGCTCTTCCTTCACCACCGTGAGAAAAAAATAGTTTCTATATGAAACTGCTCACAGTAACAACTGTGGTCCATCTCGAGTAACTGGGTTTGGTTTTTAAAGACATGTTGGGTCTTTAAATGTAGTATTTGTCCATTTGAGTAATGAAAGCAGATGTTAAATTATTTGTAATATATTGAAGGGATGATGGGCGGTGACTTAAATTATACATCATGTTTAATAAATGGGCTAAAATATGCAAGAATATTGTTTGGCTTGTGTTTTAAATCCATGAAAGCCTAAAGCGAACCAGGCTTCAGTGTCACAGACTGAAAGTGTTTATTTTAATTGTCATATTGTTTCACTTGTTTGTTTTTTTTGTTTGAATTCATTGTCTAATTTTTACGTGTACGGGTCCAAAAGATGTGAAAAGATATCTTACGTGTTATGACTGCTCCCTATTTTTCAGGACTTTAACAACTAAAACATATTTCTGTTTATGTAATAAATGTTTGTGCAGTTATAATCAAATTGTCAGTAGTGGAATATGCCACTACAGTTCTGTGAATGATTTATTTTGCAAAGCTTTTGAAACGGAATGTGTCATTGCATTATTAAAAAGTTTTACTGTGAACGGTTGTAAATGTAGATTGTGAATGATCGATGTATGTTTGGGTGACGGGTCAATAAAGACATCAGAAATGTTCAAATGACTTGGCGTTTGTGACTTCGGTCTGGCCGGTGCACAAATGGTCGCTCAGAAATGCCAACCTGCAGACTGGTCTGGAATATTGGTCTGCTTTATTTCAATTTTTGTCAATTCAAGTGTTCCAACTGGAGCTGGTGGGAAGTGGAGTGGGAATGGAAAATTCAGATTCAGTGATCTATTTTTTAAATCTCATTTTAATTGACATTTTATGCATCCTCTCCATTGACCCTTAAAAGTTTCTTCACCTCTCAAGAACCATCTTCCAGAATTCATTTCAGTTTCTAACACGCTTTCCAGAGGCCAGAAAGATGATATCAAAATTTTCTTTTGGTTATTTGTACATTTTAGGCACATTTGAAACCAAATTCACGTCAGTTTGCGCCATTCATTTTTTTTCCCCCATCAGAAGTATTTTCCATTCCTTCTTTCCACATCTTTATTATATTGGATTCATAATTAAAATTTTAATAAGGGTCTGGGAGACTTGCTGTCAGTTGTTAGGGTGTCTCCATGAGGGTGATTTAGACCAGGGTTGTCAAAGTCATTTTCACCAAGGGTGATATCAGTATAATGGCTGTCCTCAAAGGGCCAGATGTAACTTATAAATGTAACTCAATGTAACGTAAAACAAATGTAACTACTCCTTAATAATAGTAACTCTGAATTTATCACATATTCAGGTTACAAACGTTAGTTGCACAGAGAAAACATGTTTGTTTCTGTTATATTTGTCAGGCTATGAAAACCACAAAACATCAATCAAGGATCAAAACTATCCAAGCAAATAAAGAAAAATAACATCAAATACAAACTAGGCAGTCAGAGACTGCAACATCCCGACCTACCCTGACCTACTTCCAGGGTATGTCAAGGTACCCTGAAAGAAGTGCCTGACAAGTGCTTAGCTTTGACCTTTCAGGGTAGGTCAAAGATACTGCATGGTTAGATCAAAGCACTAGCTTTGATCTATTGTCTTACACTAATCTTCTTCCTCGTCTTTGTATCTTATCCGATTCCTGAGTGTCCAAATTTTGAAATTTGACCTTGAGCTAGTTTTCTCAACGTCAAGGTCATCATCTCATTTTCACCCCCTTTGCTGCCCGAGTAATATGCTTTTTGTTTCTTCTTTCTATCTGCAACTGTTGCGAAGATATTTGGTGGACGAACAAACGGACGAACGGATGAACCCGAACGGATGAACCCGAATGAACGAACGGACGAACCCACGAACAGTGACAATTACAATACATCACTGTTTTTATCAAAGTTGAAATGGGTTTAATTACTGCATTGTGGAAAATGCAGTTTTAGTCCAAACACACATTTGACCTATTTATTTTTAGATACTGACCTTTTATGCTCTCGCAGGCCACATGAAATGATGTGGCGGGCCACACTTGGCCCCCGGGCCTTTGCCACGTGTGATTTAGCCGCTGTGGTGGTCACATGATTGAATATCAGCAGAACCGATAACAACACGCTACTCTAAACCCAACAGGACCAGAAACAACAGCTGCATCCATCATGTCATCAGCCTTCATTCTCTTGTTCTTCTGTTTCCATGGGTGTTGTTGTTCTGTTTCCCTGCTTATCTGTTTGTCAGTTTCCAGCTCATGGCCTTGTGTTCCTCCCTTCAATAGCACGCACACATTCATCCAGTGTTGCTACGCACAATCTTGTGATACTAGGGATGCAGAAAGAACGAGTCGGCAGATTCCAGCAACATTCCAAACACATTTCTACTGTCTGAACGTTTGGTAGCATCCTCACAATAATTTCTGTTAATATAGCATTTATCAAATAGCTGATGGTGATGAGGTCGCAGGCCTATTGTGTTTTTAGGAATAATGATTCTTTTCTCTAGTGCCCTGGTTAAGAATCACAAAGGCGCCGTCATGTCTGAAAAAGCTAACTTCAGTTAGCGTAGCAATAACGTTTACTGTCCTTTGTGTTTCGTGTCAAACTTTGTGTTGTTTGCATCGTGGGTCTGAGAGGACTGCAGTTTCATCTGTGCTGTATATCATGCATACAGTACATTTGACAATAACGTGACTTTGACTTTTGACCTTTAAATCACTACTTTTAACTGACTTTACAAAATGTTTTCAGTGAACATGTGTTCTTTACATGAACCACTCCAAAAAAAAAAAAGATTCTGAAGTCACTTTTCCCAATATTTAAAAGTAATTCCTGTGGTGAATGAATCTGTGTCCAATTCAACATGAAGTTTTATATCCTTGATCAGATGTTTAAATTCTCAGAGATGAAGTTTTCTCATGCAGCACAGTCGATTCTTCTCTACTGACTATAAGTCACATTACCCAGCATTCACTTTTGCTGTAATCACAATCACTACATTTCAAAGTAAATACAATAAAAAGTGAGTCCAGAAACATCCGTGTTTTAGATCCCTCATAAAAATGATTCCCATCATCTCTTAATTTCCCATCGGGGATCAAAATAGCATACAAAATAAAAATATATATCATAAACAGGAGGAGGAGGACGGACTCAAACTTTACAGCTGTCCATTACAGACACTTCCTGTCCTAGAAAGAACACGATCATCACGGGGCGCAGTCATCTGGTTCTAAAAACGCATACCTTCATAAGAAAAGATACAGTTGATCAGTTTGAGATATGTTGACTGTGACTTCTTGCTCTGGCACGCGGTCATGTTTGTGTGTCGTCCTTTCTGTAATGGTAAAAGTGAAGGACTTGCATCTCAGCTTGAGCCCAGAATGTGTCAGGTTCTAAGTTCTCGAATGTTCTCTCAAACTGCTGTCCCTCATGGTCTCTGACACATCTTAAAAACACTCTGAGCCAGTTGTGTTTATAACCAAGTTAATGTGTGACATGCTGGCAGTCATCTGTGTTATGGGTGTGATTCACCACAGCGTCAGTGATTGTGTGTCCTTTCAGTTTGTGGGACACACCCTGGTGTAGATAGCGTGAGTTGAGAGCGGTTCCCCAGCCTCAGAGCCGGGCTCTGATACAAGTCCAGCCGCCAGAGTTCTGAAGCCAGATGTATACACACGTCTCAATCCACAGTGCTACAGCTCCTGGTGATAGTGTAGGCCAGGCAACACACACACGTCTGTCAGTTACTGTCTGTTCTGTTGCGCCCTGAGTCACGATGTGGTGTTTGGGTTTTCTGAAGCCTCAGCTTCGACTCTGCTGACTTGAGGTCTTGCTGCTCTCACGGAAGGCAGTGGCTTGTTTTCCCGTCTTGCTGAAGTTTTTATTCCCTCTCGTCTCAGCCTTTCCAGCTTTTAATGAAAAGCAGAGGGAGGCAGCCACCTCTCCACCGATCATCCTCACAAGGTTCTGGCAGGATGGAACCATCACCGGGCGTCTTCATCCCTTTATAGCAACCATATATCAAATCAGTTTTTCAATATCAGTATATTCAATCTAACCTTTGTCCATATGATTGTTTTTATTGCCCAAAGGGGAATGTCAGACCTAATGCTACTTACTGTTATCTTATTTAGACAATAAACAGGCTGTTCAGAGATCACAAACCTCCACCAGGGCTGAGCGTTCCCTCCAGAAGGTCGCTGTGCTCCATCAGTTACATTCTCCCTTATTTACCTGTATTTACACACTTTCACCAGGAGAGCAAACACCTAGAACTTTAATATGTTGACAACTTGTGTTGTAGGGAATCTGTTCCAGACAGTTTCTGTTCCACCTGGTGGATCCTCCCAGAACATCATCACCTACCATCCCTGATGCCCTTCAAAGAAAAAACAGTAAAATGAGTGTGTCCTGTCCTGAGTTAAATGACTATAAATAACATTTATCTAGATCATCTACAACACAGAGGCCAGACTGACATGGTTTGGACATGTCTAGAGGAGAGATAGTGAATATATTGGTAGAAGGATGCTGAGTTTTGAACTGCCAGGCAGGAGGCCTAGAGGAAGACCAAAGAGGAGGTTTATGGATGTAGTGAAAGAGGACATGAAGGTAGTTGGTGCGAGAGAAGAGGATGCAGAAGACAGGGTTAGATGGAGGCAACTGATTCGCTGTGGTGACCCCTGAAGGGAAAAGCTGAAAGGAGAAGAAGATCTAGATCATCAACGACAGTCATGACTTCCTGCTTTGGAGCAGTTCCCACCGTTGGTACCAGTTTCATAGTAATCTGTATAATTGGGTCTAGTTTTACACTTTCCAAAAAAATATTCCTCAATCCAGACCCTAAACCACACCCACTCTAAAATTTACTGGTTTCCTTTTTGCTACCTGAACCACCATTCTACCACCATTCAGAGGAGATCTGAAATAATTACTAACTTCCTAGTTGGAGGTGAACATGGCAGCCTGCCACAGTGAAATCCTGCTTCCTGTTTGTCCCCCATCAATCTTCCGTCAGTTGATTCTCCTTAGATTAGTAGATTAAAGTCAGCGTCATCTTAGAGTGGGGTTATGTTTTGCAGCTGTCTGAATGCCTTCTGTTTTCCTTTGAAAAGAGGTGGAAACAGAAATGTTCCCTGAGTTGCTCACCTTCAGCTTTGCAGTTTGATATCATTTAATCACAACTCCAATAAAGTAACTTGATTATGTCTGTATAATAATTTAGCTTTGTCATCTTTCACCTTGAAAAGGAGATAAAAAGCTGCATCAGAGATAATCCAGTAAAAGCAGCCAACAAGAAATAATGAGAAAATTCCTTTGAAACACAAAATAATTAGTTTTTGTTTCTCCAACAAGTCCATTTTTCTCCCGTGTCCTTTCATTTGTCCGCCCTTGTCCTCTGACGGGCCCCCGGTCTACTGAGTCTTAAACGGCCCCTGAAACAAAAGCTAGTTTTCTTTTCCTATTAGAATGAGCTGAGTCATGGTCAGATCAAACATGGCTGTTTGTGTGGTCGGATGACTCAGTCCTTTTCACAGAAAGATTAAGAGAAGCAGAGGAGAGAGTGGGCCCGATGGCCCCTCTCATGTGGTTTATTATAATTTGGCCTATTTGGGCTGTGAGCCAACAGTTTTAGAGGGTTTATCGATTTTTAAAAAATCCAGACTGAGTTACTGGTGTTCCCTTAGAGAACAGATATTTAGGTATTAAGCACAAGCGTCTTAATACATGACAGATTTACATGATATGTTGTTGTTTATCCAACAATGCTTATATTAGATCTTGTAATGCTGAGGCCCCCGACCTTCTGTTCAGTCCATAGAGGGGACACGCTGCCCTAAATAAGGGCTGCACATAAAGGGGGCCATTAAGGGGCTTGTGAACGGCACACTGAGTCACGCTAGGGGGATTTAAATATATCAACCACAGCTACCTCTGTGTACTAGACGAGGAGTCAAACCTCCTCATCTCCTCCTCAGCGTCTCCTGTAGGAGCTCCATAGAGGACCTGGGTTGTCTGGAGCAGAACCTGAACCTGAACCTGAACCAAATCCCCACCCCACATCTCCATGATCACCATGCAGGAGGATCTGAATGACTTATTGTGCAAGATTTCACTTTGCATGCAATAATAAGTATTTTTTAATTAATTTTTTATTGTGTGTTAATCATCGTCAACATAAACCTTTCTCATGTGTTCCTGCTGGACGTCTGAAGGACTCCACTCAAACACACCCTCTCCATTATTTGCATTCATTTCAGAGTAACAATTAACATCCTAGAGTCTGATGAAAATAATGAATTGCTTGGAAAATAGTGAAACAAATAGTCAGAATACATAATATAGAACATCCATCCATCCATCCATCCATCCATCTTCCTCCGCTTATCCGGGATCGGGTCGTGGGGGCAGCAGCTTAAGCAGGGAAGCCCAGACTCCCCTCTCCCTAGCCACTTCGTCCAGCTCCTCCGGGAGAATCCCAAGGCGTTCCCAGGCCAGCCGGGAGACATAATCTCTCCAGCGTGTCCTGGGTCGTCCCCGGGGCCTCCTCCCGGTAGGACGTGCCCGGAACAGCTCACCAGGGAGGCGTCCAGGAGGCATCCTAACCAGATGCCCGAGCCACCTCATCTGGCTCCTCTCAATGCGGAGGAGCAGCGGCTCGACTCTTGAGTCCCTCCCGGATGACCGAACTTCTCACCCTATCTCTAAGGAAGAGCCCGGACACCCTGTGGAGGAAACTCATTTCGGCCGCTTGTATCCGGGATCTCGTTCTTTCGGTCACGACCCACAGCTCGTGACCATAGGTGAGGGCAGGAACGTAGATCGACCAGTAAATCGAGAGCTTTGCCTTTCGGCTCAGTTCCTTCTTCACCACGACGGACCGATACAGAGTCCGCATCAATGCAGACGATGCACCGATCTGCCTATCGATCTCCCGTTCCATTGTACCCTCACTTGTGAACGAGACCCCGAGATACTTGAACTCCTCCACTTGGGGCAGGATCTCATCCTCAACCCGGAGCGGGCACTCCACCCTTTTCCGACTGAGGACCATGGTCTCAGATTTGGAGGTGCTGATTCTCATCCCAACCGCTTCTCACTCGGCTGTGAACCGTTCAATGAGAGTTGGAGATCACGGCTTGATGAAGCCAACAGCACCACGTCATCTGCAAAAAGCAGAGACGCAATACTGAGGCCACCAAACCGGACACCCTCAACGCCTTGGCTGTGCCTAGAAACTCTGTCCATAAAAGTTATGAACAGAATCGGTAACAAAGGGCAACCTTGGCGGAGTCCAACCCTCACTGGAAACGAATCCGACTTACTGCCGACAATGCGGACCAAACTCTGACATCGGTCGTACAGGGACCAAACAGCCCTTAATCGAGGGGTTCGGTACCCCATACTCCCGAAGCACCCCTCACAGAATCCCCCGAGGAACACGGTCGAACGCCTTCTCCAAGTCCACAAAACACATGTAGACTGGTTGGGTGAACTCCCATGCCCCCTCAAGGACCCTGCGGAGGGTGTAGAGCTGGTCCACTGTTCCACGGCCAGGACGAAAACCACACTGCTCCTCTCCAGAACCCCTGAATAGACCTTACCAGGGAGGCTGAGGAGTGTGATCCCCCTGTAGTTGGAACACACCCTCCGGTCCCTCTTCTTAAAAAGGGGGACCACCACCCCAGTCTGCCAATCCAGAGGCACTGTCCCCGATGTCCACGCGATGTTGCAGAGGCGTGTCAACCAGGACAGCCCCACAACATCCAGAGCCTTTAGGAACTCCGTGCGGATCTCATCCACCCCCGGGGGCCCTGCCACCGAGGAGCTTTTTAACCACCTCGGTGACCTCAACAGAGATAGGAGAGCCCGTCTCAGAGAACCCAGACTCTGCTTCCTCATGGGAAGGCGTGTCGCTGGAATTGAGGAGGTCTTCGAAGTACTCTCCCCACCGAGTCACAACGTCCCGAGTTGAGGTCAGCAGCGCCCCATCCCCACGATACACAGTGTTGATGCCGCACTGCTTCCCTCTCCTGAGACGTCTGATGGTGGACCATAATCTCCTCGAATCCATCTGGAAGTCGTCTTCCAAGGCCTCACCGAACTCCTCCCACGCCCGAGTTTTTGCCTCAGCAACCACCAAAGCTGCATTCCGCTTGGCCAGCCGGTACCCATCAGCTGCCTCAGGAGTCCCACAGGCCAAAAAGGCCCGATAGGACTCCTTCTTCAGCTTGACGGCATCCCTTACCACCTATGTCCACCAGTGGGTTCTGGGGTTGCCGCCACGACAGGCACCGACCACCTTACGGCCACAGCTACGGTCGGCCGCTTCGACAATGGAGGCGCGGAACATGGTCCACTCAGACTTAATGTCCCCCGCCTCCCCCAGAACGTGGGTGAAGTTCTGCTGGAGGTGGGAGTTGAAACTCCTTCTGACAGGGGATTCCACCAGGCGTTCCCAGCAGACCCTCACAATACGTTTGGGTCTGCCAGGTCGGAACATGGGTTTTTGTTCATTGGTTTAGAAAGAATAAAACTGTAAATTTAAGCTTTAATTTTGACATAAAGCTCCACAAAGTCACTAATATAGGCCTCAATCCATGCCTTTAAACTTTTGCACCCATAGTCCTTCAGGCTTGCCAAACAAACATGTAGATTATTTAGAGTCTCTATCTGTGCAGAGACACGGTGGTTCAAACAACTGAACCAATCAGACACCGAAAGTTTACAGGCGTCATTCAACAATTAATAACTTAAAAAAAAAAGATGATTTGACAGATTGATCAGCTGTTTAGTAATTCTTCTCACAACCACAACTATCACCTTTTCCATATCCGACTCAGTGCAGGACCACAGACATCCCTCCCGTGTGGACAGTCTGTCCCCTGCGGAGCCTCAGAGTCCACGAGAGATGTTCTGCATCCACTTAACATCCCTTCCCAAACACGTCAGACTTGTCTGACGTGTTAAGGACCTGTCGTAGTAGGACGTGTCAGGCCACACGGAGAACCTTCATTGTTGTGGATGAACTTTTGGGGAGGGATGTGAAGTGGATGCAGAATGTGTTATTATCGGTTCTGCTGCTATGAAGTCCTAATCAGCTCAGTCGGTTTATCGGCTGTTCCATTCATGTCCCCTCGACTTCAACTACGATTCAGTTTAAAGTCTAGCTGGGAGACGTATCCTCTGATGCTGTACGGTTACACCTTCAGTGTCATTGAGGGACAGCCTCATGTAGAATAGCATTTCCTCCACCAGTGAATGCTTCTGGTTCACAAGATCTTACAAACCTGAATTATTTTAGTGTATATTTAAAGATAAAAGTTTTAATCATCAATGCTTTTTTTCTTTTTACACATTGGCAGGTTTTTTATTGGAAGATACTGTGATTAAGTGCTCATCAGCAGAGTGTCACGAAACATTTGCTTTCCTTTATGTGTGCTAATACATGACTCCATGATTCTGGTGTCTAGATGTGACGAGATAATCTACAAATAAGAAACTTCTTTTTTGGATCAGTTCTTAAAACCCCAGCGGGGAACTCAACAAATTTGTTTTCCATCCAATCTGATATCCATCTGATATCTGCTTTCTTCACTACTCTAGCATCAAGTCTTTTACATTTATATCGACTATATCATGTAGATCCACAGACATCTCTGCTACATGGGGTATCACTTCATTAGGACTATTAGTACAGAAACAGGCGACAATTAGAAGTAAAGAATTACACATCTGTGTTTTTGTTTGCAGGCACAACACAAAACAGCACATGCAGAGAAAACAGTCATTAGAAAATAAAGTTGAGACAACAATCAGTTGAGTGTGGATGGGATTCAGAGCTATGGAACAAGAAGTCAGTTTCTGGAGGGCTGTGATGTCATGTCTCCATGACAACAAGGTAGTGGTGGAAAAAGTTTCCGAGTCTAAAGGTTCCTTTCCAGAAGAATCGTTTTCAGGTCTGCGGGGGAGTTGACAGTGTAGACAGTGTGGGAGGCGTTTCGTCTCTCCACCAGTGTGGCGACGGCCTCCCCCAGGTCCAGGTGGTTCAGGTACCCGGGTGTCATGTGGTCTGGAGTGCCCACACCCATGTCAATCCTCACCTGCCATACAGGAAGAAGTTTGGAGAGGAAAAGGAAAACTGTGATGCAAAGATTCTTCACTTAAGTGTCTGAGGGTTCTAGTGTTCGATTAGAGGGATGGGACTGAACCTATGACCTAAAGCAAGTCCTTCAGTTCTGCTGTAGACCCAGTCAGAGAGCCAAGGGGTTTTCAGGGTTTTCTCTTAGACTTGAAAAATTTGACATTTCAGCAATTTTTCATTCGTCAGGAAGTCTATAATTTGTGATGGTGATAATTCACATCTAGTTATAGTTATTGATGAGTTGACTGTAGATCAGGATGATAATTGAGATATGATGCTTGGGTTCATCTTTGTTGGGTCTTCACATGGTGATGAAGAGGGGTACAGATTTATTTCATGAGTTTTCAGAACCTGTAGAACATGTAGGTTTGTTCAGTACGCACTCTGCAGTCATTCTAATTAGACTCTTATTTTGTTATCAGTAACATCACAGCAGAGTATGAGTAAGACCAGCAGTTGGGTTCACAACAAGCCAACATAAAACTGATGACTGACACCCCCTGAATTATATTGAAAAATATTTTGTTGTGTGAAAGTAAGACCCAAAGTGGAATAAAGCACAACCAACTCTCCTTTAATTATTTGATACATTTAGAGTTAAAGATGGAAACATTTCTCCCACAATTTGATGTCACTTTTTTCATAAATTACAATGCAGGAAATTTATAGATTCCAAAGCCGCAGCAGAAAAATTCTGGAGTTGTATTTAGTTCCAATGGAGCCAGTCGGACCAATAAGTTTCTTAAGTTTTATAGTTTTATTGCACACGTCAAGTTAATGCGTTTATTTTAATGTGTTTATGAGTTTATTTCATCTTTCTGATCGGTAGGTTTTCTGCTGTGAACTAGTGAACATGTCTGAGGCCATGAGGTCAGGTAGGAGTCCTGCGTCGGCTCTCGTGCTATGTTGGTGCTGCTGGGTAATCTGATTACATCCTCACCTCGTTGACTTTGCACGGCACCTCTGGGTACTCCTGTCGTACTATCTGGCAGAAGGCCAGGGAGCTGGCAGCCCCAACCGAGAGGAACCCTGTTCCCGGCATCAGCAGCTTCTCGCCAGCTCCACCTATGATACAGAACAGAATCACCATGACAACAGGCACTGATCATAAGCAGAGATCACCGCAACTCTGGAACACCGGACGGGTGCTGTGTTATGGTTGTAAAGCATTTCTTAGTCACAAATCAAGTGACCTTAACTATCTTACAGTGTTTAACACATAGAATAATCAGCATCATTCTTGTTCACACTTTTCTTTTTTCTGAATTGCACTTGCTCCTATCTGAACGGAGTTTCTGCGTAAAACTGAATATGTTGAAAAACCAGGAAACAGGTGAAAACACAACTTCTGTTTGCTTGTAGTTGAACAAACAGCTCTGAGTCCTTATTTTGCACCAGCCTTTGTCTTTGGAGACTTTTTGACAAACGGCCGGCAGCGTTTCTGTTCTGTCCTCTCAGTGTGTCTCCATGCAGCTCACATTACACAAAGTTGGCAGAGGATCTGCACCTAGTAGGGAAAAAAGAAGGGTGTGTCACCTGTTATGAAGGTGTAGGTACAGGCGGGGTCATCCCTCACCAGAGGAAAGAAAGCCTTCCATGAAACAAATGTGCTGAAGAGTAACGTCTCCATGACCTGGACAGAAGAAAGGAGATCACATCTGAAACAGACAGGAATCAAACCGTGACCCAAAACCCTCCTGGGGATGAGGAGAAGCCCCCGCCGGAAACCAAGACACGCTCAGGGCTACACACACACACACACAAAGAATGCAGAGTGAGCTGGACAGTTAATGGGAGTGTCATTATGGGTTCACATGTGTGTTATCACCCAGTGTAGCTCCTTTAGGGGCTGAGTATGTGGGGGTCCGCCCTGCCACCAGCTGAAGCCCAGGGAGGAGACCACATCCGTCACCTTCCCCACCGCCTCCAGCAGCTCCCGCTTCACCCGCTCCACTCCCTCCTCCGAACCTGCAAGAGAGGAGAGTCCAGCGGAGGGAGGAAGGCTCCCACCTGAGGAAGAGGAGGAGCAGCAGCCTTGAGGACGGCCTGTTAGTGTGTGACACTGGTTGGAGGGACGTGACGTCTGAAGGCTGTCATTAATATTACCTGTTTTGTTACTTTCCAGGACACTTTCTACAGAATAGAGCTCACTAACTAGTCTGAGGGAGTTTACTGTCAGAGGGTCACATGGTCGGTCACATGGTCTGTCACATGGATCCACACTGAGCCTTCTGAAGACATATTTGTGGTCACCTGACTTTCTACATAGCAGCACTGTTCAAACATAAATAAGTCAACATTCAGATGATCTCTTCTGAATTTGGTGACCACTATTATTTATTTTACATGTTAATTTCTTTTTGTTACCATGGTGACAGATGGAATTTAGGCTCACTGCAGCAGATGACAGGTTCTAGGGCGCAACACAACCTCAAATTGTTCAGTATTGTTTCACAACACTATATATTTATGTGTGTGTGTGTGGGGGGGGGGGGATATTTGGGGTATTGTAAGTATTTTTTGTCTGAAACCTGTCTGAGATTTTTTGTACGTACTTTTTCTCTTGACTTTGATATACTTAATTGACAAGGACTGCAGACAACTTTCTCGGCTGAAACACACCACTAGTGGAGATTCTTAGTGTTTCATGTATGTTCTCCATATTTTCCTGGTGTGTACATTATTTTTCTCTCTCTCAGTGACAGTGACACACGATGCTGCTGCAGCCTCACCTTCACCAGCATTATTAGAAGAGGTTGACAACAGAATAATTGGAGCACCAGAGGATCCGACTCACCCACGTTCCCCACGATGGTGGTCAGGTTATCCTTTGTGGTGGGACAGACGAACGATCGCAGTCGCTCCAGCCGACTGTTGTCCCGAGAGATCACCGCAACTCTGAAACCTACAAAACACACACACACACACACACACACACACACACACACACACACACACACACACACACACACACACACAAGCTGAGAAGCAGACCAGCAATTGAACACAGATACAGTGTGACTAATCCATCTCACATGTAATCGACCAATAGGCCAATGTTGTTCTAATCTGTTTTTCAAGGTCATCAGAAGGATAAATGAAAATGCAGCAGATGGTAAATTTATGCTCAATTCAAACAGAAAAGACACATGTAAAGTAAATCCAGAACTCTCGTCTCAGCATCCTGCTCTGTGTCCGTCTTTTGGTTCAGCACAATAAATGATCCAAATGTTTGTGACTGAAACAGCCTCCAGATCAGGGAGGATAATGATGGTAGCAAAACCCAAACTACACAGAACTCCCTACAACTAGAAAATAAAATTTTATGACGATGATGGAAAGAATGCATTCTTTAACTTGCAGATCTGTGCATATAAGGACATGTTATTAAACCACTGGCAGAAAAGAAACAAACGAACTCATTATAAACTCACACTTAACATGAGCTCCTGAAACATTTTTAAAGATAACAATTTGTACAATGAGACACATTAATATGCAGTGATATAAAGTACATTTGAAGCAGACAAATCATGTGCATCTCTTGTGTCCAATAACCAGGTTTATTGAACAGAAATGCATCGACACTTCCCGTTACAAAACTATTTTCAGAAATGACTTAATTTCACGTCTAAAATAATGCTGGCAGAGACGCGCTGTCATTATCAGATGACAGGACGCGCAGCCAAACCCGACTGATGATTTATGATCCATACCCTCACATCACCACCAGAATGTGCAGCACATTTTTTTTCTGACGTGCACTATATTCGTAATTCTGTTAAATTGGAGACACTTGGAGGAAAAGAGTATGATTAAATAAACTGATGTACTTACCATCCACATTGCATTTAAAACCACTCATTTAAAAGCATGAAGTACTCATGGAGTGGCAAATAGATTTAAAATATCCACAAATACTTTACTATTGTTTTATCAGTGTGAATTCCTCGTACTTAAAATCACAGGGACACACTCCTTCAAGTCGTATCTGCATTGATTTTTCTATCTGAGCGAACACAGGAAAAGTTTAGATCTCTATGCGCTTCAAGGAGTACATTCACAGTATTTCTTATATGTGGTCTATAAACGGAAAAGAGGCTTCTTGACGCGTGGTGGCCCCACCTTACCTTTATCCAGCAAAGCTTTCACTATCCCGGAGCCCACGATCCCCGCTCCTCCCAGTGCTAACACAACCCTGTCCGAGTTTGACATGCTGGCTGCAGCTGACGGCCGGACGGACAGGCTGGACTACAGCTGGACCGGTGCGGAGCATCCTGGGCGCTTTAAACTGAACTCAGATCCGCCCTTCTCTCAGTGTCACTGAAGCCACGCCCACAGGTCGGGACCCTGTCCTCGCGCGCCCCGTGGGTTTGAGTTTGTGTGGATCACTTGCATCACCGACCGGAGCAACAGACCTATCCTATTAAATGCTGCCCTCTAGTGGATGACGTGCTTTAGTAATCCAAAAGAAACCAACTTCCGGTTTGGCGAACACTTTTTTTTTTTTTTTAATCAACCCCGTTAAAACTAATTATGATCAGACGTCACGCAAATCCACAGCAGGGCGCCACAGGACTCACTCACCATAGACGGACACACCCATAAAACTTAGAATGACAGTGGTTTTATTATTTGTTTAATAGCTGTTCAAGATATTAAACCATATTTCACCACTGACAACTTTTGAAGTTACATACTGTACAGTGTGAAGCTGCTCCTTCTCATTTCCCAACCACACATCTGTTCTTCACTGATGATGTTACTCATGCAGTTCAAGTTCGTTCAGTGAAGAAGATGGTTCTGAACGTGGGTACAAACCAGCTGTGTCCAAACCCATTCATTACTAACATGACTCAATAGTTAATGTGGTAAATGTGTGATACGGCCTCACCTGCCATTATAAAAGAAAAAAAATGGAAAAAATAAATGAAATGGTTATATTTATCCAGTGATGTGTATTATATGTTTATTTTCCATTTTAACATGACCAATTTTAAGTTATTTTTACTCAAAATCGCTGAATTTTCACATTTACAGCTGAAATACTAAGAAGAGACCTGCGGTGAGGCAGCAACCAGCCGAGCCTCACCATGGATTGCGCAATGGCTCTGCTAGCTGTGCTGGTAGCTATACAGTGAGACCGTAATGCTCTCTATATGTCGCTATTAAAATGTTCAAACACGTTTGCTTTATGAACTAAATTTCCATAATTTAGCAAATGTATATACCGTAGTGTTTTTTTTTTGTTAGCAACTGTGTGTGTCACGTCTGAGTTGAGTGGTCCTGAAACGACTGGGAAAAGGCACGAAGTGAGGCACGCAGTTCTCCTGCCTCATGGTAGAGGTCACTGGTGATCCCAGGGATTTGGTCAAAGATTCTTCTTCCTCGGCCGTAGAAGAAGTGACAGCAAACTACAATCTATACAGTGTTTTTCAACCACTGTGCCGCGGCACACCGTGGGAAATTATCCAATTTGTGTATCTGTGCGGTCTAGCGCCTGGCAGAGGAATCATGTAGTACTGTTCCATACCAGTAAGTGGCAGCAGCAGCAGGTAGCTAAGACAAACGAATTAGTGACGCATGGATGCAGCGTCAGGTGGATACCAGGACAACGGTGAAAGTGATGGATAAGTTTTTGAAGAGGAAAAATGCTGACTCTGAACTGGACACTGGAAAAAGTCTGGACCCAGTATGAGTGGAGGTTAAAAGAAAGCCAAGACGTTCAGCAAAGTTTCTGGCGCGAGGCAATATAACGAAAGCTATCTTTCATTTGGATTTACTTTTACCGGAGATGCAACGGCACCGACTCCATTGTGCTTGGTGTGTGGTGAAAAGCTCTCTAACAGTGCTATGGTCCCAAGTAAGGTTAAACGCCATCTGCAAACGAAACACCCCTCACCTCAAAACAAAAATGTGGAGTAATTTTGTTCGCCTGCGTGAACACAGAGAAACAGGCAACTTTCATGAGAAAAACCGCAAAGGTAAACGAGAGAGCCCTTAAAGCTAGCTACGACGTTGCTGAACTTGTGGCTAAATTTCAAAAAAGTCCCACACTGTGGCAGAGCAATTAATACTTCCCGCCTGCAAAGCCATTTTAAGTGAGGTGCTCGGACCCAAAGCGGCTAAAGAAATAGTCAAAGTCCCTCTCTCAGATAACACAATTTCCAGACGTATTGATGAGATGTCTGCAGACACCGAAAGTGTGGTTTTGGACAAGATCCGTATCAGTAATAAATTTGCGTTGCAACTTGATGAGTCTACTGATATAAGTGGACATGCTCAACACTTTGCCAATGTGCGTTTTGTAGATGGAGACACAATCAGAGAAAACTTTCTATTTTGCAAGGCTTTGCCAGGAAAAGCAACAGGAGAGGAAATTTTTCGGGTCACATCAGAATATCTGGAAAAAGGAGGATTTGAGTGGGGGAAATTGCACGACTGTCTGCACTGATGGAGCTGCAGCCATGGTCGTGCGCACCAAAGGCTTTGTAAGCAGAGTGAAGGAAAAAAAACCCAGATGTGACCATTACACACTGTTTTTTACACCGCGAGGCCCTCGTAGCCAAAACTTTACTAGCACACCTCTCTCCTGTGTTGGATGATGTTGTGAGCATGGTTGACTTCGTAAAGTCACGACCTGTGAAAAGTCGCATATTTGCAGCTTTGTGTGAGGAAATGGGAATGGAGCATAAAGCCTTGTTGTTTCATATGGAGGTCCGACGGTTGTCGCGTGGCAAGGTGCTGGCCCATGTGTATGAGCTGCGAGAGGAACTTAAAGTGTTTCTGACAAATGAGGGGTCCGATTATGCAAAGCTGCTTGCAAGTAATCAAGCAGCTTTGATTACTTGCAAGGCTGGTATACCTGGCAGATATTTTTCATCATCTGAATGAACTGAACACACGAATGCAAGGCCGTGTGCTTGCAAGTATAGATAAAATCAATGGATTCCGTTCAAACGTGCACCTCTGGCAGCAACATGTGAAAAGTGGCAATCTTGAAATGTTCCCACTCACCAATAAATGGCAAGATGTTAACACTGCTGCACTGTGTGAGATAATAGTTAAACATTTGAAAACTCTTGAGAAGATGTCATTTTATTTCTCTTCAGCCTCCACGGAGTGCCTTGACTGGGTTAGGGACCCATTCAGCTCCGCATGTTGGAAAGGACATGACTTTACAGGAGCAGGAGGAACTAACTGAACTGAAACAAGATTGTGGTTCCAAGCTAAGCTTTGCTGATCTACCTTTGGACAGTTTTTGGTTGGCAGTTGCGAAGGAGTTCCCCATGCTGGCAAACAAAGCTATTTTGACATTGCTCCCATTTTCCACAACATACCTGTGTGAGATGAGCTTTTCAAGCGTGACTGCTGTAAAAACTAAAATCAGAGAAAGACTGAGAACTGTTGAGGAAGAGCTTTGTGTGTGTCTTTCATCGATTCCTGCCAGGATATCCGCCCTGTGTTCATCCAAACAGGCCCAGGTTTCACACTGAGTGAGTATAAATATGAAAGATTATAAAATACTTTTTTCTTTGTGTTTATTTGATTCCTATTCAAGACATTATAAGCTTTTTTTCCCCCCACATTTTCAGCTGGTGGTATGCTGCGGGATTTTTTAATGAAAGAAATGTGCCTTGGCTCAAAAAAGGTTGAAAAACAGCGAGTCAAGTGTGGCCGTTCATTTGTTTTCCGCTCGCTTTGCCTTACTATGAAAATAGGGGATTGCATATCTCAACTCAAATTTTTTTCGATGCTTTTGTTCAGGAGCTATGCATGGGCTTTATTTAGAAAAAAACAACAACATATAAAAACGTGTAGGTAACAACATAAGTTTTTTTAATCAAATGTTATTTGTGTGCTAGTTTGTATGTGTAAATAATTCTGCTATGAGACTTTAAAATAACCCACTCACTGTTGCTTATCAAATGGTGAATAAGCTACGCTATAGGTTAGTATGTTTGTAAACATCTTCATCTGATTATGATGACGTCAGTGTCTCACCAGCCATGAACCTCACTGCACGTCACTGTATTGGACCAATACTGTAAACATGTCCTAATATTAGATGAAAACACACTTTTATTTGTCGCACAGACAAAAGTACATCAAGACGTCAAAATGAGCTCATAGGTAAACAGATAATGCCCTAAAATACAAACTATAACCCAAAAGCAGGAAGTGTATTGTAAGACAGTTACAGCAAACATTTTGGAGCTAGCTTGATAATTATTATTAATTATTGATAATGATTACATACTTTTACTCAGAGGGAGGTTTTGAATGTACCTGTACTGTAGTAGATTGTTTTACTGAGAACAATAAAGTTCATTAAGTAAAGGATCTTCTTGTTTGACCTGGGAACCAGAGTTGTGGACTCAGCCTGGACCATGGTACACATGGAGAGGTGTGTGGCTGCCCATCAACCCAACAGCTGTACCTTCACATGTCATGTATGTGTGTGTGTGTGTGTGTGTGTGTGTGTGTGTGTGACACTTTGAAAATGTACATGAGTAAAATAAACACTGAATCTTACTTATGAGTGGAGCCTTAGTGGCGCTTTAGTGGATATGACTGCCCCCATGTGGAGTTAAATGTAATGACAGGTCTGTACAAGTCCTGTCTGTGAAACAGCATTTCTATAACTTGAATATTTAAATTACACAAACACAATTTTTTGGCATCAACGTAAGAAATAAGTTAGTGTGACTCAAGGCGGTACGCCCTTCAGATAATAGGTCCAACAATAAGGTTTGCTGAGACCCTCAGACTGCTGGGCAGAGATGATCAGCTTGCCCGACCACAGCTCTGGAGATTCTCTGGGAGGGGCCTCAAAGGAAATCAGGATGTTTTGGGTCTTTTTGGAGAGGATGGTGCCCACTTCCCTGACAGAAAAATAGGGTTTGTCCACCTAGAGTCAGGGTGAAAAAGGCTTAGATTAACCTAATTACATAAGTAAGTTTAAGTGAAACAAACAAATCTGAAATGGAGCGTTGAGCTTAAACTCAAGCAAAAGCCAAACTGTCATTAGTGGAATGGTTCCAGGTTACATTTAAAGCAGCATTCTGCATTCTGTCAGTCCACTCTGGGTAAGCGTTTCAATTAAAGGACTTCTGTTTTCAAGAAGGTTTGGTTTTCTGTTCAGCGTCTGGATACGAATGTTACTAATCGCTTCCACATTGCCTTTAAATAAAACTCCTCCTCCTCACGCGGCCTCATGTCATTATTATGCTGAAAATCAAGTCACCACTTCTTTACCTGAACATAGAAGGCTGTTGCCTCTTGGAACGTGTTCTTGAAGGGGATGGAGATGGTGCGACCAGCCTTGATGCTAAACGGACCCTGGGGTTTTGGGGGGAGGCAGGTCCCATGTAAGGGAAACACGTATTCACCACCAGCTTCTGAGAACAGGAGAAGCTGCCCTCTGGCATCTCCCTGACGATGAGGCTCAAAACTAACTTCCACACTGATCTCTGATCCATCCTTCAATCCCGGAGAAGCAATGACGCTCTTGTCTACAGTGAAGTCTGGGCAGTCAGTCTGCAGGAGAGATAGAGGACCAACAACAGCAGAAAAATCCATGGTACTATACCGGTGTTTTTGTATCAGCAAATGCAAGTTTTGTTTTATTTTTGCAGTCAACAAAAAATGGATGAAGGAAACAATATTCACTTGAACAAATTAAAACTAAAAATATCAAATTATTACCACTGTAACAATAGACAGTGAATGTCATTAGGTCATATCAACATCCTTACATCCTACATCCTCGTACAGTCTCAGCGTAGACAAAGGTCTTGTATAAATACAAGACCTTTGTTTTTACTTTCATTGGTATGGGTTGAAGTAAAATATTTTAGACTTTTTCTGGACACATAAAAGCTTCAAATATTAGTTGAAGTTTTTTCAGAAATATGTAAATGAGCAGGCAGCAAGGTGGCACAGTGGGTAGTGCTGTCACTGCACAGTAAGGCGGTTAAAGGTTTGTGTTCTGCTCTGTGCGGAGTTTGCATGTTCTCTCAGTGTCTGCAAGGGTTCTCTCCGGGTTCTCCGGCTTCTCCCACCTCCAAAAAACATGCGCTTCAAGTTAATTGGCCGGTCCCAAATTGACCGTAGGTATGAGTGTGTGCGTGTTTGTTTGTCTATATGTGGCTCCATGGTGTGCTGGCGTCACACCCGGAGTATACCCTGCCTCACACCCCTAGTCCGCTGGGGTCAGCAACCCCGTGACCCGTGACAGGGGAAGAGGTGGGTTTTAAAAAGTTACATGGACATTTGACTTTGATCAAAATGATGGAGACAATGATGGATTATTTTGCCAGTTTTGCATTTGGATGGACACAAAATAGTCACAGAACATTTCACCTCTAATACTGTCTTACCTTGCAAGAGTACTCCGTTTTAACCGGGCAGTGGTTGATGAATTTGACCACTTGAGATTGACTGCTGCCCAGAGATGTACTGAAGTGAACAATCCTGCCTGCTGGCGGTGGCAGAGCTCTGAGTATCAGATCGTAATGGAAGGAGCCCAGATCCTTGTTGGACAGAGTCAGCCGGGCTGTGGACTCGCCTACATGTAGGGGCCGGTACTCAACTGTAAGGGAATACTACAAACAGGGCAGACACACACATGGTATTCATTCCTGCTGCCGACGCGCAGCAGTAGTACTACAGATGTACAGGTATTTAGTTTTCACCTTTGACTGTCCAGGTACAATGTGCTGAGGTTGGACTATGATGTCATGGGATTTACACTCAGTGGTGAGGCAGGAAGCAGCGACCAGGGGGTTTTCCATCTCTATAGTGGTTGAAGCCTTCTGGCGAACAGTGGTCACCAGCTTTTTAGTGGACATGACTCGTGGAGATGTGACCTCAAGGCTAACGAGGTAGAACAAGTACTCTCCAGACTCCATATTACGAAATGTCACCTGAGGAGAAGAGTTCAGAGGTCATGTGATGACAAAGTTCTGAGATCTGTTCAGATGTGCCGACAGATATGTGTGATCAAACCTTGATGTCATATTGCCCCTCTCTGTATATGAAGGATGACAGCTTGTAGTTGATCTTGGCCAAAGCAGGAACCTCAATAAAATTTACACCCTTGATGGATACTGTAGCGTCTGGCTTGTCAGGTTTTAGGATCTCCGTCAGCACGTGGAACCTAAGCAAATTTCACATTTTATCCGTAATTCACATTCAGTAAGCAGACGATCGTATAAAATGCTACAAGGTTTTCAAAACTTCATCCACATCAAACCAACACACACTCTTTGTACCGTTTAAAGAGACAGGTTGGTTTATAGCCAGAGATAGATTCTCCTGTCAACTATTTTCCCTGGAGTTCTGGATGAATGTGACAGTTAATACATTAAATAAACTCAAACACTTGTATCTCAGTGCAAAGGTATTCTCCTAGAATCAGGAGAAGATCAAGCAAAACAACAATTTAAATTAGATTTAGAGTGAACATTGCCGGCCCCTCTATGGCGTGTTTCAAACCCCAACAAATGGCAGGCACTCCAGTGATAACACCAATCCACTAAGACACTCTTGTGAAACGTCGTATAATAGAACAATGACCATTTAACTGTTCATATTTTCATTTTAAGAATGGAATCATTGTATTCAAATCCCACTAATATATCTAACTAATCGAATTCATAATTTGCACCGGCAGTAACTCAGATTTTCTTCACTGTGGTATTTTTTTTTCATACTCAAGAATCCAAGTACAATTATTTGCCTATAATTTTGTCATAAACCCGCAGTGCGCCGTATAATATGATGCGCCTTATATGTGGATTAATATTCATATTCATTGGTTAAAAACATGATCCCTGAAAAAAAGCCGGAAGTCTGGCCAGCAGTCATGCCGCACTACGCCACCAGGGGCACCCTCACAACGCACTCGGGCCTACGCCCCCTAACAACGGTAGTCAAGGGGCGTCACCGAAGTACCGCTCTCACTGACCTGCTGTCTGACGGCCTAGTTAGAATGGGTCCATTTAGCCTTGGAGCTGTTGGTGCTAAAGCTGACTGAAATGTGCCAACTCTTCATTAAGTTACATGGATTGTCATTGTTTTACCTTTGTTGTCTAGAGAGCCAGTTGTGCACAGGGAGCAAAAGCTTGTGGTCGGTCTTTGCAGGTAGTTTCTCAACAACAGTATCCTCTGGTTTGGGAGGCTCAGCAGTTCCCTGCAAGGAGTGCAGTATGGCTGTTCCATCAGGGAAAGAGAAGAAGACTGATCCCTGATGAAATAAGGAAGGTAGAACTAGTCAGTGTCTCATGAAATGTTCAACATTACAGCTTACATTAGTTCTAATAAACAATTGATCACACTTTAATGTTCAATCTCCCCTACCTGGTTTTTTGTTCCCTCAGCAGTCATAGTCACTGGTTTGTAGGTTATCTCATAAGCCTTGTTTTGTAGGGGTTCGAGAATAAAGGAGGGCGCAGCGCTCCACTGCTCGCCCTTGATTTCAGGTGTGACGCAGCACTTCTGGTGTGTGGGGTTACACACCTGCAGTGTTTGTGTGTGAGAGCCTCGTACTGGGCAAACAAAATTCACCACCTGGAGAAAAGAGACAACGTGGATGTAGGAATCATCACAACCACCTCCTTTTGATGCCTAAACAGCTCTGATCTGTCCAGCCATGGACACAGGGAGACTTCTGATAGTGTGCCGTGGAATTTAACACCATTGTGTTTGCATCAGATCCTTTTATTCCTGCAAGTTTCTGGGAGGGAGCTGCATATATGACTGTCAAACACATCCAGGAGATGTTGGTTTGGATTCAGGTCTGAGGAACTAGAGGCTGAGTAAATGTCTTAAAGTTGTTGTAGTGTCTGTACCTCTGGCATTTGTGATTCAAAGCATTCCATTCCATTTCCCTGTGGTCCATTTCAAATGTCCATGCAGCCACTGTAAAGTCTTTCAGAGGTAGGCAGGGGTCAGCATGGACATTCTGACCATGTGCTGCAAACAGTGATGCTCTGAGAGTTTCTGACACCTTTCTGTCAGGACCAGCAAGTTTTTCGGCAATTTGTGCTTCAATTTCCCTTCAGTGGTGTTAGATAACTTCATCTTTGAGCATGAGATATCCATGATCCTGACACTAGTCCACTGGTCATTCTGTCTTCAAAACCTTTGGAAAGTACTAACCACTGCAGACCAGGAACACCCAACAAGACTTGTGGTTTAGAAAATGTGCTGATCCTTCATCACGCCATCAAAATTTGACATTGGACACAGAACATATCAAAGGGTTTGGTTTGAAGCAGAGACAAGAGAGAGAGTGTTGGGAGACCAGCTGGACATGTAGAGTTAATCATGACAGGTAGACTGTGCTAGACATCAAAGCAAACCTAAACTTAACCCCTGTCAGAATCTCCCCTGACAGCAGATGCAGTGTCTGTGCAGTTCATTCAATGGCAGCAGTATTTGAAGGACCTACTTTGTCTCTGGTCCTGCAGAAGCCCCATGCCAGTTGCACTTGTCCAGCCACAATTGCTCTCGCTCAAAATATGAGTCAATGCAGCCATCAGCAATGCTAGCTGCTGCTCTGCCATCTTCATGTCACTGAGGGTTTGTTGCAGTGATGTTTGCTACTCATTTATAGTTCCCACGCCGTAATCACACTGATCACTGATCCAAAAAAGCAAATTCAGTATGTCCTACACCTGAAAACCAAATTCCACACACTTGGGGATGAATCACCAGCTATCACTGGAGAACTGGTTTTGGGCTGAGGAAGGTGCTACACAACAGAGGTGCATAGCCGAGACAATTTGAACTGGAAGAGGAAATCCTTGTATTGCTCCCATTCTCCATCTCAAGCTTACGTGTCAGGTGGCAAGGATACTTTAGGGTCACATGGCAAGATGGGGATGTTGAGGATGAGGTTGGATGTTCTGAGAACATTTATGAGAAGACAAATTTCTCTTCAAACATGGAGAGTTTGAGTCTGTGCTTCTGGTATTTGTGATTAAAGAGATGAGATGAAGCCTGACAGATTCCCAAAATTGAGCCTCATGTCTTGGTGATGACCAAGACAGCAGCCCAGAGAACAGATATAGCCATCCTGAAGCTGCATTTGTTTTGCTGTCTCCCCCTTGTCAGGGGGCAACCATCACCTGAAACATCCTCAGTGTGTTAATGGCATTATTGTTTACCTTAACAAATGAAGGACATATTTGAGTGAACTGGCTGCTCTATGCTTTATACGGTTGACTGGATTTAAAGGGATACTGGCAGATACATTTGTCTCCCAAATGGCCTCCTCCTCTGCATAGGTTTTAATTGCTGACACTTCCTGTCGGGTTAGTAGGTACCCTAGCCACTTTTCATTAGCTTGTGGGTTTGGCGCTGCATCCTCCTGCTGGCTAAATGAACAGTTTGCTCTGATGTCAGACTTCATGTGGTCCTTCCTTCTTTCCTGTTGGTGTCATCTGCAGTGTTTTCTCCTTTTATCCACATCTCTGTGAACTTTTGAGCGGGAAACAAACCCACAATGTATTTATGTTCATGGAGATGTTCACCAACATGGAGACTGAAGACAGTTCACGTCAGGTTGAAAGTTAGAGCAGCAAAGTACCTACCTGTAAGAAAACTTTGTCACAAACCTGACTGTTATTTCATATTTTTAAAATTATTGAAGAGTTGTCTTCCTGTAGGAACTAAATGATGTAGGAACCAATGTTGGCCATGATAGATTTTACCCGGAAGCATTGACAGTTTTTTGACCGCTGAACTCTGATCTCTGAATGTTTTGTTATTTGATGTTAACTATTGGAGTTAACCGAGAAACTTAATGGAAATAAACCAGAGTAATCAAACATACTGTGTCGTGTCAGACTTTTAATGACCAGGAAGTGGATCAACGCATCATTCATGTGAGTGTGGTGGAATACCACAGTGAATTAAAGCTTGGCTTAGTCTCTACAACCTGGAGGATAAAATTCATTCAGCACAGGTAGACACGTAAAAACCAGAGAGGGGGGGGGGGGGTGATCCCTCCCATCCCCATCCCCATCAACAAATCACACCCCACATTTAATGTTATTTCTTATTTTCTTGTTTATGGACTTCAAAACACAAATTAAGCACATCAAATGAAAACTGGAGATTGCTGTGCATCACTACTTATGACTACTTAATTGAAGAAGTACTACGTAATTATTTTAAATACATAAAGTACTACTTGATTTCCATAAAATCATAGCAGACAAACCTCTTTGCTGGTTGGAGCTACAATGCAGGAACCCGTCACAGTGAGGCTAGGAGGCGAGGAGAAGCCCTCCACACAGCAGGATAGCTTCTCATATCTTATGTCATTATTCAGTTCCACAGGAGCAAACGTCACCTCTAAAACAACCTTCCTGCCTGGATGTATCTGACCATGGAACGGTGTGATGGACAACGCTGGAGGAAAATTAGTCGTGTTCCATTTGAACCTATAACCAAGATAAGGAAAAATAAATAGACACAATATAAATCCAACATAAGCTGACTCCCAAGAGAAAACAAAATTGTACAAGAAAACATGACAGTTAAAGAGAGCTGATGAGGTTTTTATTACAGACGTACCAAGTTCTGATCCGATTACAATATTAGTCAGGTAACTGTCCACTGCTACTGAAACAAGTTAGAGCTCCCCTGTTTGTTTAATCTTACTGATGTACATACCTCTTTGTTCACTTGTTTTCTTCAGGTAAGCAGACAAACATTAATATAAGTTTCATGTTAGCTTGTTGGCTACCAGCTCTCCTGGTGTGACATAAAGTCATTGCTATGTAGATCAGTGGTATCAGTCACTAGAATCCGGCTCTTCAGCTCTAGTGTTCATCTCAGGCAACTATTAAAAACGACAAAAGCTCACTTGGCAAGAGTGTCACCAGTGTTCTTCATGACAATCCTCTTCTTGACCTGGCAGTGCTGGACGACAGCTCCAAAGGCGAGGCGTTCCTGGTCCAGCTGAACCTCCAAACTCTGACAAGTAAAATCAGAAGTAATGGTCACCATTATTTTATCCAATCCTTCATTGATAGAACAAGCCAAATCTCATTGAATGAAATTGTTAAATGCTAGATTGTATGTGCATGAAGTTTATTCTGAAAATGGTCCAAGTAAAGCATTAAAATTGATTCAGGATAGAAGTTCTTTCTTGTCACAAAATTTCAAAAGATGTCAAGAGATTTCAAGAGCAAAAATACAGCAGCAGAATCTCCTTGTCAAATCAGGTTAGCTTGAGCCTACCTGGCAGCAGCCTTCCAGGATCAGCAGTGGATGTAACAAGTCTCCAAGCTGTGCCTGCAGCTCAGCAGTGAAGGAAGGTTTGCGCCGATCCGATGAGAAGGTGATGTCAACGTTACATGAACCACCGTATGCTTTTAGAGTCAGATCCCCTACTGGATGGAATGACAACTCCTGTAGGAGGAGGATGTACAGAGGAAATATGAAATTAAGTGGTTATCTTTGTGTGTCTGTGTGTGCTTGTTTCTTGCCGTTGGATGCACGGGTGACTCTGAGTTGAGCATCAGACAAAAGGTAATGTCCATGGAGCTGCTGTTGACCAGAACCACTCGTTTGGTCACCGTCTGTCCCACCATTGGAGAGCCCAAATTCACTTTCCTGTGTCGGGGATTCTCCACTCCCAGCTATGGATGGGAATGGAATAATACACACACAAGTTCATTAGACTAAATACAAGTTTACCTCGAGTTACGTCATGTTGAGTTACATCGTTTTACGCCATAACTCCGCCACAAATATTAGAATCGTAAAAATCCCTGGTAAATCATTAAAAGCACATAAAATCCTGTTACTTTACTATAAATGAAATAAAAGCAGACAAAAGACATTTAATACTGTTTATTATATAGCAACCCCCGTGACCATAGCTATACCCCCCTAACCCAAAAAGCGGAAGAAGCAGGTGATTACACCATGGCAACATTTTTTCTGTATTTTACTAACATAAAAGTTATTTGTTTGTAAGCTTAAAATAGATTTGTATCAACCAAAAATTATTTACAACGCTTTCATACAGTACAGAACTATCTGTAGTTTTCTTCACTTTAGCCTAGAGACAAGTTAATTTGACTTACTTCGTTATTTGACTTGTGTCATGTCTATGAGGTAAACCCGTAGTAAGTTCATGATGTAGCGAAATGGTTGGAGTCAAAGGAAGTCATCTTATGTTCTTACATTCTGTCTCTGCAGAGACAGGCCTTTGCAGCTTTTGCTACAGTAATAATTTGGCTTGATTTTTTTTTTTGGTCGGCTAAAATTATACATGATCTAAAGATATAAGATTCTTTTGCAAAGTGTTTATCATTCTCTTTCTTTATTTATCTTAGTTTCATCTATCATTAGAAGACACGTTTTCTTCTAATCATCACAGATGCAATATTATTGATTTACACATTAACTATGTCTTGAATTCCAAGGCTAATATTCCATTGACTAATATTTTGTTGGATTACCTTTAGTTTTGATTGGAACACATGTTCAGTAGCATCGTTTTGATAAGTTCATACAATCTGATGTTTATGTCCTTCCAGAGTTGTTTTAATTTTTCACCAGTTTCTCCTATTCACTGGAGATGGATGGAGATCTAACCATCCAGTTCCTGTGCATATTTATAGGTAGCTGGTGCCTGCTTGGTAACCCCCAGACAAATTACCAGGCCATCACAGGGCCAACAAACAGAGGGATCATTTACATCTGTACAAAATGTAGAAGCACCAGCTCACTTACATTACATGTTTTTGAAGTGTGGGATAAAGTCACATGTGGTGCACAAGCAAGTACAATCCTAGAGGCAGTCCCAGGTTCAAATACATGAGTAGGGCCATATAAAGGACACCCATTTAAAACTTTTGCCACATCTAAGATGCAGTACAACCATGAAAATTCTTTCAACAGTGAGAGAGAATGTTTTCAAAGATGCTGTCACTACCGAGCCAAAATTACCAAGCGTCACAGCCTGCAACATTACTCACCTTCATCTCAATACCCTGTCCCTGTATGTCCAAGTGTTTTGTGACACAGTTGTTTAATGTGAAAGTGACTTTTTCTTGGTAATGTTTTGCCTCACGAGGGTAGAACTTTACTGGGACCTCCAGCACTTCACCAGGAGACAAAACATGTGCTTGGAAGTCCATCTCCAGGTAAGAGGTGTTTCTAAACTGCTTCTGAACACTGAGAAAGGCAAAATGGAATACGAAAGAATTTAAATTGTTCGGATTAAGACTGAAAACAGTGCTCAACACAATAAACTTTCAAATGGGACACGGACAAAGACAGACACACACAAATACCTGATGTGCTTTTCACTTTTATTCCTGAGCAGCAACACCTGGGACACTGGTACCATACCGGAGCGGTATAGGAAGCATTTACCAAAGTTGTGCTTCCTAAAGGAGAATTCAAGGTCAGGTGCTGCAGCCTGACCTCTGATGGCAAAGGTAAATGTTGGACCGAGTTTGACCTGACAGGAGGAAAGGAATACAGGAGGGAGAAATGCTGTAGGACCAAATATGAAGGTCAATCACATTATTTGTCCTTCATGACTGACTACAACAGTCACTGATATTGACTGTAAATACTTTGCTCACTAATACTAACAAGTTCAGTGTCTGGGATTAATACTTGGTCCAGGATGTAATAATAATAATGGACTAGAAGTATATAGTGCATGTCTAGACACTCAAAGACACTTTATAGTGGGTCCATTAGTCATTCACTCCTCATTCATACTTGGTGATGATAACCTACATGTGTAGTCACAGCTGCCCTGGGGCAGACTGATGGAAATGTGGCAGCCAATCCACACCAACGTCTGTGACCACCACCGGAAAAATCACACACCAGTGAGTTCCTCGTTGGACGCAAGGAGGGTAAAGTGTCTTACCCAAAGACACAATGACAAGTGACTAGGGGAACGGAATTCGAACTGCCAACCATACAATCATTGGACAACCTGCTGGACCAACTGTGCAACTGCCACCCCAGGACCCCTTAACAGTTTGATTAAAAAGATTTAAAAGTTGGATCACAGAGTCAAGATTTCAGTTCCACACAAGCTGTATGGAATTAAGTTATCTTTGTTTTAATTTTTTCAGTTGTTTGAATGCTGTAATACTGTTTGGCTGTGCAGCCTAAAAAGTTTTGTGGACAAAGAACTAAACCTGATTTTCCATCTGCTGATCTTCTAATCTTAAAGAAAGATGCATAGAGGAGGAGTTTATGACAGAATCCATTGACTACAGAGCTGTTCAATTAAGAAGACTGATCTCACCTTGATGCTCAGGCTGACGTCCTGGACGTTACACTTCCTCAGGGGAGAAAAGATCAGGGATGATTCCTTTTGCTCCCCAACATCAATGGTGCCACAACTTGTATTTAATTTGAAGTGTTGCAACAGCTCGCTGGAACCTGACAGGTCATATTCCACTTCCAGGTTGAATTGTGCCTTATTGGTCACCAGAAACTTAAACGCTGATTGCTCCGAAAGCACCAACTATAACCAGTGTATTAAAAAAGAGACAGTAAGCTCACTGTCGCGTGTAACACACAACATTTAAAGGCATGTTGTTGGGCTTGTCTCTGTGCCTGTCTTGTGGAGGTGTGCTGACCTTTCCATAGTCCAGGGTGTCATGGTGGTTGGATTGGATCTCTCTCAGGTCTCCATCTGGCATCTCTACTTGAACAGAAATGTTCAGGGTAAAACAATTGGCCTTAACTCTGAGTCCAATTGGCTCAGACTTCCCCTTCACCCTCAGAACCAATCCAAAGCTCACACTGCCCTCACAGCACGGAGTGAAGGACACGGACAATGGAAACCTGCATCAAAGAGATCATAACAAGTGACACATTACTTTCCACAGAATGGTGTATGAGGCACAATGAATCATGCTTAAGTCAAAGATGGTGCTGTCTAAAGACTGGAGACTGACAGCTAACGCCTCAGCTTGTTACAGTGTTGTTAACCTGCTTTTGGGTGCCACTGTGCTGATCATAGGCTCTAATAGGAGCCGGGATTGCTGGTCGTCACCGCAAAGAGATGCCTTTTTGATAGAAAAGTGGAAAGTCTCATCCTCTTCATTCACCAAATGCATTGTATGCTCCACTTTACGACCTGTGCAGACACACAAACACACATATGATTGTTTCTAAGATAGAAGCACCTGATTCTATTCAGGTGGATTCCAGGACTTCCTGTCCTTGAAGCTATATGTGTTCTCAGATAACATGATGTGAATGTTGGGGCAATAACACACAAAGTTAGGGCAAAGATTGAGTAAATGACAGAGCTCTGTAAGGTGTGTTGAAGTGTAAATACATTAAAAAGTGTGTGTGTATGTGTGTGTCATACCAACAAGCAGTTCTCCAAAATCCAGATGAGACTCGTGGAGATACACCAGCGGTTCTCTGGTTGTGCCCACACACAGGAAGGGGACACTCAGGGATGGAGTCTCGATGTCAAAGCTCCACATAGACTCCAAAACATGGGTCTGCTCAGGAGCATACTCAAAGCACATCTACATCACAGACAGTCCACAGGATAACAAATGAAAAAGAACAGTGAAAAGAAAGGAAGAGTGAAGCAACAAATTACATCAGAACAGCTTACCTGAACTTGATGTGATTAAACTGATATTAAATTAAAATGAAAGTCGTCCAGCTATTAAATGGGACTATGGGGTATTGGATGATAAAGTCATGAAGTGGAGCATAAACAGAACAAAATACTGACTTGATATTTAATAAAGAAAGAAAAGAAACAACAAGTAGCTGAAGGCAACTAGAGACATTTCTACATCATATAGAGTTCATAGAGTTATGTGTGTCTCCATCCTTACCTCCACTCTCTCCCCAGGATGGATTGTACCACATGGTTTGAAGCAGTGGAAGAGGCAGCAAACTGAGTCCTCACACCTCCACTTGAAAGAGTAGGGCTTATTGGTCGGGTTCAGCACATGAAAACGTCTGTGGAGTAAACAGGAACACACAAATGTACTCAAACTGCTACACGGATCTGTCTTCTTTGTCTCTCTCACCTTTGAACAAGTGAGGAGATGCCAAGAGCATTGAACTTTAGGACCCTGGTTTTAGGATCCTGATCCCTCAGTGGAAAGTTTTCATGAACCCAGGTGATATCTTCTGAGTCTTCCAGGTCAAAGTGACAAAGGGTCATCAGGCTGCGACCAAACACAGGGATACATACAGCCTGATCTCCATCTTGCAAGTTGGGGATACTGAGAAAAAGCATGTGCACACACACACACACACACACACACACACACACACAAAAAAAGGGGTTATTCATCTAATGACATCCATGCTTTTCTTTACAGCCATCCTGCCTTCTGGAACATTTGATGTTTGGTGTAATAGGTGTATTTTGGCAGAATTTGAAAAGAAATGACTGGACAAGACCATTACAAATTACTTATCAAAGTCAAAATCAAAGTCAGCTTTATTGTCAAGTGTACCATATATGCATGACATACAGCACAGATGAAAGTGCAGTCCTCTCTGACCCACGGTAAACAGGCAGTACAACACAGACAGTACAACGCAGGCAGGACAACACAGGCAGTACAACACAGACAGTACAACAGGCAGTACAACACAGACAGTACAACAGGCAGTACAACACAGACAGTACATCAGACACTACAACACAAAGTATGAGACAAAACACGAGGGATGGTAAACATCTCTATACACTCTTTACTCCTGTAGGGGAAGTGACGTGTGTGCAGTCCCTGAGTTGACGGGGGGAGAGAGAGATAGGTAGTCAGGTGCTGGGTGGAGGGCAGCACCTGACTACCTATCATTCATTTTAACTATGGTAACACTCTGCATGACTGCGTGCCATAGCTTCATCACATCATTTAAAAAAGAAGTATCTTGGCTTTATACAGAATTTGGGCCAAATCTATTCAGACGGAATCTCTCCTTCGAATTTGGTGCCTTGGTCGCTTGATTGGTAGGTTATTTCATCAATAACCCAGCAAACCCTACAAACAACTCACCTGCTGCCATGGCATGCATTGTGACAGCTTTGCTCAAAAATGGGTAACATACACCAAGATTAATGAATATGAAATATAATGCTATTATTGTGTACAATGTAAACTAATCACACAAGATGAAACTCCAAAGAATGCTAGTATGTTTAAAATCAAATGATCTATCAATTTGGTGCTTCAAACGTACTGTATGTGGATTGGGTGATGGAAATGTCATTCGTTGTGCAGTTATAATCTATGTCTAGTTTTAATATCAGTTACGTCAGAACCACAAGACATCCCGCACAGGAGAACGTTATGTCGTTTTTGGTTTAAAGTTGACTGAAAAGAAAAATTACTGAAATACACAAAGAAAATGAATGTGGGTTGGAAGGATAGAAGAGTTTTGTGATTGTATTTCAGATCTATAAGCTTCTTGATTGATTTTGGAATGATTGATTTTATTTACTGCAGTGTTAATTGTCCATGTTCTTAAAGTCTTTTCAGTGGTACCTAATCTCCAGTTTAGCTGTAATGGAAGTAGTTAAAAGCACATTAATATTAATATAAATGTGTGATATACTAAACTGCCTGATATATACTAAAGTGCTTGGCCAAAAAAAATATTGGCACCTGGATTAAATGAAGCAAATAGTTAAGAACTTCCTATTGGAAAAATGACTGCATACCAGCAACAGTATGTTCCCAAAGAACGAGGTCAGCTGACTACTTTAATACACTGAATGACCAGGGGATTCCATTTATGGAATGTTTTCCTCTTTGATGCACGGGCATATTCCAAGACAATGTTTGGATTCACTGGGCTCAAACTGTGCATGAGTGGTTCAGGAAGCATGAGACATCATTTTCCACACACGGATGGCCAGACCCTACTGAGAATCGTTGGGATAAAATGGAGAATATTTTCTACAGTTGTCAGACTACTGTCATCAGTACAAGATCTTGGTAAAAAATGTATGTACCACTGGATGGAAATAAATATTGATATTTCAGAAGCTTGGTGAAAAGATGCCACAACCAAAACTACAGGCGGCCAATGACAAGAGTACGTGACCTTTATTTTGGTGGGTCTCCTTTTCTTTTGGTGGGGCAGTGTATTTTGAACTGATGGTAAGTACTGCATCTTGAAAATTGGCTTGTGGTTAAATCTACCTTTCTCTGTAAGAAGACCGCCTGTCCAGTATCACCACATTTCATAGATTATGGGTCCCTTGAGTGACTTTGACAGTTTTAACTTCAATAAGTGAATGAAATCTTTGACATACCCACATCTGTCCGAAATGCCAGCTTTTATCAGAAGCATTTGTTTTATTCAAGTTTGTTTGGAAGTCAGCTACAAAAACTCCTGACTGGATTAATTTTTTTCTTTATGTTCAGTCAAAATGTTCAGGCATACTTTATGGCAATCTCTTTATTATTACCGGCAGACCAGCCTGCTCTGAAACCGGGACACCTCCAGAGGAGAAAATCGGATGCTGAAATTCTGTTGTGCACCAGGTTCTATGGCTCCAATGTTGGGTTCAATACTGATGGGAGGAAGTGCAGGGTTCCCCATGAAAGCAGGCACCATCCCCACCAGATCATTGGCAGGATTCTCTCCAGCTGACACTCGAGCTGACTTGTCATCTGAGACAGAGACATCTTTTATAACAACACATGTTCATAAACAGTTTGAAAAGCAACTTAAATGTAAATATGTGATCCAAAATAAAATGGAAAACATTAATATGCATTTTCGTGACATCTATAGTATACATATGTAGTTACCTCCTTGGTGGTGGTGGGTATTGTTGCTAGGATCCATAAGGACTTCGAAGAAGAATTCCAATCTGACTTGTCCATTATTCACCATCTGCCATCTACAGAGCAGCAAACACAGTCTTTTTTCAGTTACAGGTACTTCGAAAAACACTGATTAATTTCCTGACCATGTCACTAATTACATAACAATAACCCTAACATCAATTTAACTGTATTTGAATTTGAATTTAATTTTAATTAATTTATCTTACAGTGAGTCTATACATATACTCTACATACACTAAACACTACACACAAATTAAAAAAAAATGGTAACAATAAAACATACACAGACACATATGCGCAAATGTTATATATATAAACTACAGATAATGCTAGTAGTATTTAACAAGAGCCATCTGATGAGGACCACGCTCAGACATCCCCAAAAAAACACATTAGGCCTTCTCACATAAGCCTGGAATAAAGACTATCTTGTCCATCCATCCATCCATCCATCCATTTTCATCCGCTTCATCCGGTTGCGGGGAGCTGGAGCCTATCCCAGCTGACTGAAGGCGTGAGGCAGGGGAAACACAGTGCGCGACACCAGTGCACCGCGGAGCCACACAGAGGAAGACGTTCTCACACACTCACTAATACGGTCAATTGACCTGAAGCGCATGTCTTTGGAGGTGGGAGGAAGCCGGAGAACCCGGAGAGCACCCACACAAACACAGGGAGAACATACAAACTCCGCACAGAGAGGGACACAAACCCTGAACTGCCTTGCTGTGCGGCAACGTGATAACCACTGTGTCACCGTGCTGCCACAAGACTATCGTGCGGCTATCAGTTTTTAGATATACTGTATATATCTATATACAGCTATCTACTGTACATCTATAAATCTATATTTGTCCACACACAGCATGGAGCACTTTCCCTCACAGCATTACAACCTGTGGCTTTAGAATGTGGGGTTTTTCATTGTAGAGTTTTTATGTTCTCCATATATCTGCATGGATTCTCCAACGTCATCACACCACCAAAATCACTGATTATAGGTGAATTGTTGATGGGCCACCTGTTACATTCATAGGCATGAATGTAAATTAGAATGGTGTTTGACGTTGTGTTGGCCTGCAGTAAACATGCAAATTGTCCAGGGTGTATCATGCCTCTCACCCAAATGTCTGTGACCACTGACAGGATAAATGTTACAAAAAAATGAATGAATGAATGAACAGTCACCAACTCATGGACAGGTTACACAGATATCCACAACAGGGTCACAGCTGGGCCACACACACAAGACTCTTGAACATCTGTCAAATTGAGGAATTTATCCCCAAGAACAACAATAGCAACTGGAAATTTAGTTTAGTTTCCTGTTTAAAGCACATTTGTGTCTCACGTAAGTCCGCGACTCACAAAACCGAGCACACTTCTGGATGCCGTCAGCCAATATATTGTGCGTACAGTATCACGTGACTGCTTACCAAAAATCCGCGATGAGGTGCAGTCGCGAGCTTTGATGCATGAATGCGTGAGGGCACACTGTATGACCATTTTTTCTGTTTTTACTTTGGGAGGATTGGAAACAGAAAATCTTCCTGCAGTGTAATTATTTTGTTAAAATGATGCAGCACAGGTTGCATCCACTCAACGGCCAACTTACTGGTGGATTCTGGTTTGGTGAATCAAAGTGTCACTGAAGTGAATGGAGTCGGTGTCGCAGCTGAACTTCACATAGTCACAAACTGCTTTAATACACAACTGTAGCTCTTGCTGCGAGCCCTCCATCACAGAATGACAGGGCTCTGGGTCTGTGTTCCTCACCTGGGGGCAACCATACAGAACACGTTAGTTCTGCTTACGTCCTGCCCTCCACATTCATCACACACACAATGCTTACCTCATTCCCCTCATTCCCCGAAAGCTGCTCGGCACTCTGCACCGTCCCCCGTCGGTCATCCCAGTCAGCCACCTGCTCTATAGACGGCTGGAACGTCACCTGACAAAGCTTACATCTCATTGGCTGGGCCGTTAGAGTCAGTGGCTCATTGGAGCAAAAGGTGACAGTCACTTCCTTTGAGCAACCAGCATGAAGGTGTCCCACCTGAGAGAGAAAACTAGTTATTATTGATCACATATACTGATCAGTCATAACTTTGTGACCACCTGTCTAATATCATGTAGGTTCCCCTTTGCTGCAAAAACAACCCTGACCCTGGAGGCATGAACTCCACTAGTATCTGGCACAAAAAAGCTAACCATATATCCTTAAAATCCTCAAAGTTGTGAGGTGGGGCCACCATGGATCCGACTTTGATGCATAATTGCATTTAGAAGTGGAGATCTTGAAGGCCAAGACAACATATCAAAGTCATTGTTGTTTAACTTTGGCAGAGTGTGTTACCCAGCTGAAAGAGGCAACTGCCATCAAGAAGTACATTTTCCATTAAAGGGGGTACATGGTCTGTAGCAATGCCTAGGTAGGTGGTACATGTTAAAGCCACGTGGATGGTAGGACCCCAGGTTTCCCAGCAGAACATTGCACAAAGAATCAGACCTTCACCAGATTATCATTTTGTCATAAAGCTTCCTGGTGCCATGTATTTCCCATGTTAGTGACACACACACCTGACCATCCAGAAAAAGAATGGGATTCATCAGACCACACCACTTTCTTCCTTTGCTGATGGCCCAGTTATGATGCTTTTGGTGTTGGACAGGGGTCAACAAACACACCCTGACTTATATGCAGCTATGCAGCTTCACACACAACAACTGATGCCCTGTGGATTCTGAATGTTTTCTACCAGAACCAGCATTACCTTCTTCAGCAATATGAGATACAGTAGCCTGTCTGTTGGATTGGATCACACCTGCCAGTCTTCACTCCACATGCGCATCAAAAGGAGCTTTGTTTGACCATGATAATAATAATAATGGATTTGATTTATATAGTCACCAATTCCCTGCTCTTCTTTCCTTGGACCGGATCACGTGTGTGTGTGTGTGTGTGTGTGTGTGTGTGTGTGTGTGTGTGTGTTTGCGTGTGTATCTTTTCTTCACTTGTGGTGAAAAGCAGACTTGGGGTCCAGCTGGAGGCCACTCAAACCTCACTGCCTGGCTGCTGCTTTGGTTGGTCATGAGGAAACTTTCCTGGTAGAGGGAATTTACGTAGCAGGTACCAAAATCCAGCAGTTCACAATTATCTGTGAGAAATTAAATGAATGCCATGTCAATGAAACACTTATTTTCTCAGGAGTGACTACTACACTTCCTGATTATTTTGCTATCTAGCAATATTCAGATGTAATAGTGAATGTGTGGATTGATATGAATAATTTACACCTCTTTCCTCCATCCCACTAACATTGTTAGAGTCACTCTTTCCATTCCTCTCTTACCTCCCTCATCGTCTTCTTCTGGCTGTGATAACCTGCGGAAGTTCGTAAAAGAGACTAGGTCCTGGTAGGCCTCTCCTGTCACTTGGATTATGGCGTCACCATATTGGTTGTCCTCCACCTGCAGTGAAATCTTATCCTCAACATTCAAGGGCTTGCCAGAGCAGAAGCTGACGTCAAATACCACCTGCTCTTTAACATCCATGCTCACAGTGGCTCTATGCACCCACTGATGGCCTGTGGGAAACAACAAATAAAGTCATTGACTCTAAATGTATATGTAACTGCGGACGTCCTGGCTGTCTTCAGACTGACATGCCTGCTCAGCTGACAAATTATGATCCAACTGACACCTGAGTCTAGCTGCATAAAATCTCACAGTTAGTCAAGTTTATTTTGAAAATAACATTCCACTTTACAACGCACGTCAATGCACAAATCTGTAATCTTTACTTTGAAATCAAACAATAATATTTACTGTAGTTTCACTCGGAGATGGTATGATTTCTAAAGAGGAATTCCACCAGATGTGCACATTTAAGACTATTAACAAATATTGTGTTGCACAACTGCACTAAAAAACCCTAAAAAACTAAAAACTGCACATTTAAAAAAGTCAGAAAATACAAAAAAGAAACATAACAAACACAAATCTGGAGACTAATTTTGGCATTATGGGAAAATCGACACATCAGGATTTTACTATAAAAGCGTACAAGGAAAACACAAAATTATAAAATAAAAGAAGAAATTAAAGAGTGTATTTTTAAACTGTTAAATCCAAGATGCTATAATTATTGTAAAGTGAGCACTAAAAGCACAGAAACCTTGAAGTGGACACCTTGGTGCAGAAGAACCTTCAGATTTGTATGGCTAGCATGAACTTCTGTTCTCACTGGCTGTTTGTTAAGTGAAGAGGTGATGCACTTGGACCTGTACCTGAATCAGTGGTGCCCTTGAGCTGAGTGGAGCTGATGGAGCTGCGAGTGTTTCCTTCAGCAGCTTTGAATGAGAACACTCCATGTTTATCCAGCATGTCGATTTTGATCTGAACAACACACAAAGCATCATTGTTGACAAACTATACCTCATGTAAAAGCATATTGATTAGTGTATTTTGTTTATATTTAGTTTTATGAATATAGGATAATTTGATTCTTTGAAAATGAGACAGGGAATAAATTAATGCTGATAAAACAAATGACTTCCAGGATGACCCAGATTAAAACTGAAATGAAAGGGGAGAGGAAAATCTTCTTCCCCACCTGTGCTGGAAGATTCCCATCATTTGACAGCACCAGAGTTTGGGTGTGTTCATGCCCTATCATCACTCGTCTGAACCGCAGCACCGGGTTTCCCTTGGTGTCCCTAAAAGCAGGACGCAACACACTGATGTGGGGCAGCTTTCCTTCTCCCATTAGCTCAAACTCCAGAATCTTGGTCTTAAATGTAGGCGTCATTCTGGAAACAAGAGGACATGATAAGCAAGAGGAGATACTATCTTCTTACTAAACAGAGTAATCAATGATATCATCAATTCTTCATATACACTCGATGTGTGAAATTTCTGTGACTGGGGCTTGCTGTGACATCACTTGCACAGAGAACAGAACAAAACAATTAGTACACATTGTCATGCACTCATACCTGTGAGGTGTTTCTATTGTGGTCTCAAACACGGCATTGTAGGGCCTCATTGTCTGTGGTGTGAAGCTGACCGTGGCAAATGAATGCGATTGGCTGGGAATGCTCAGTGTGGTTGAAGACAATTCAAAAGCTTCCACATTACAGGAAGTCTGTGGGATGATAAACACTAGATATGTTATTGCATCAGCGGGTCTCCAATCTCACCTGTGGGTCCCCCAACAGAACCTCGAGAACCTCATTATGTCTTACCTTAGCTCGACCATCTCTGATTGCCAAGCGGACCTCACAGGGCACTTTGCTGTCATTGGTGAGTTTGAAGCGGGCTTGAGTGGTTCGTCCGACCAAGGTTTTGTTGAAAACGAACTTGTTCTCGTCTTTAATATAAATCCATTCAGCGTTGAAAAATTGCTCAGAGGAGAGCTGACTGCTGTCTTGGCAAATATGATGTTCTTCAAAGATGGAATCTATGTCCAACTGTAAGCCTGCAGAACAAAAATTAACACTTCTTTCTTTATATTCACGTAAGTAGTAAGCACGTATAAGCACTATTGTTTGGAGATACAGTCAACCCTCGGTTTTTGAACATAATCCGTTCCAGAAGGCTGTTTGAATTGCGAGTTGTTCGAAATCCGAAACTATTTTTCCCATTATAATTAATGTAAATAATTTTAATCCGTTCTAAGTCTAAAAAACAACTTTTTCTAAGTTTTTTTTTAAACTATTTTACACCATAAACTGCACTGTATACCGTTTGCCATGAATAAAAAAGGGCAGAAATAGACACTCTGTTTTATCTTAATAAAAGATATCCTATTGAACTTTGAACACGAATGCGCTATGGAGGAAGCATCCTGGGCATTCGAGTTAGCTTGGCTCCCGAGTGAGTCGCGTTCAGGTACGCTCGGCTTCTTTCGGTTTGGTCGAGAGTCGAATTTTGGTTGAGTTCAGAGACGTAAAATTCTCTGATTTTCTGGTCGAAAACCGAATTGGTCGAGAACAGAAGCGTTCGAAAACCGAGGGCTGACTGTATCTTATTGATCCACGAGAATCCAGGCCATGATATGTAAAGTATGGAACTGAACCACAGCCTTCTTCAGTACAGATAAACTCAGACAACACTCACTTGGTTTACAGACTTCAGCTACTAGTTTGTACAGAATGCCTCCAGGATGATCTGAGGGTTCTCGGTCACTGATATCAATGAGCAGTTCCTGGTTCCAGTTACCTAGCTGGTCAGCAGCACAGGTCACTGTTACCACCTGCTGAGAGCCTGGCTGCAGAGAACCTGTGCATGGAGACACTAAGAATGCCCCCATATTGAGGTTATTCTGCAGAGGAACATGGGGGAACAAGAGGCACAGAAGAGAAGATTGAGTGAGACAAGGCCAAAAATGATCCAGATGTAATCTGATTCAGGACAGCATGAGAATAAAAAGTCTTCCTTTACATTTTGGGGTTCCCTTCTAGTTTATCTCAATTTTGCTTATGTGGAACCAGCAATACCAGCAAACCAACAATTTGAATGACAAAAATGGGGAGGACTGTCCAAACATAAAAAAATGCATGAACTTGATAAACACAGATGGTAACCTCCATCAGTCCAGTAGAAGCCTCACCTGAGTGATTTTCATGTCTTTCACGATGGAGTCACGCCTCTCTTTGCTGCTGGTTACAGTAGTCCTATCTGAATGGTGCTCTTGAAGGATCTTTTTACCAGCAATCCTGAGGCCAAAATTCAGCTCAAGTCACCAATAAAGCAGTTTCTTAATTGATACTATAGAAAACTGTCAGTTCATAATTTTCATCTCAGACTTCTCACAGTTCGCAATATTTAAGTGAACCTTTTCAAATGCCATGGTTTTCTGAATTAATTTGTCAAACTTAGCTGAAGCTGACAATGACCCAAACCACCAGAGTAAGTCCACAATGGAATGGCTTTAGACAAACAAAACCCATTTTTTGGAGTAGCCAAGTCAGAACTAGAAATCAACCCAATGGAAATGCTATGGAATTACCTGCCATGAAAAAAGGGCTACAATTCCTCTTGAATGATGTGCAGGTCTGATCCACAACAATAGGAACAACCTGGTTGAGGTTATTACTGCTAAGGGGGGTAAACCAGTTTTTAATTCCAAGGGTTGACTTGCTGTGTCCATAATTCTTTTGAATGAATGAGAGCAGGGTCACGTTTGCTGAGGTGGATAACCTGGAGTGTGAGCTGACAGTGGGAGGTGTCAGCTCACCTCCGGAACACTGCCGAGGCGCCCTTAAGCAAGGTGTCGTCCCCCTTACAATTTGCTCATAAGGGCGCACCACAAAGGAGCTTCCCGCTACTTTACTTCCCCTGCATGTGTACAACCTGTGTGTGTGTTGGCCCTGTACACTAATATATATATATATATATATATATATATATATATATATATATATATATATATATATATATATATATATATATATATACTGTATATTATAAAGCACTTAATCACATCAGATATTTCAAAGCGCTTTAACAGACAGAGAAACCAAAGAAGACCCTCCAGAGCAAGCATAAACGACAGCGGTGAGGAAAAACTCCCTCAATGAGGAAGAAACTCCAGGCAGGACCCAGACTCTGCCTCCGCCTTAAGTGGTTGGATGAAAAAGAAATACAATGGGAAAAAAAACAGGGGAAGGAAAAGAGAGAGAGAGACCGAGAGAGAGTGGCAGATAAAGTAGATTCAGCCGCTGAAGAGGGGGTGGGATTGTCAGGCTGTGAAATTTCTTGTCCTCTATCCTAGAAGCACATAGACAGTGGTAGTATCTTGCAACCATTTCAAGGGTCAATGTAATATTAGCAAAAAAAGCAAAGAAAAAAAATAACAAAAGCTCCTAAAGTAATTAATGTAACTCCCTTTAACGGGAGAGACAGAGAAAATATTGAACCCTATGTATTAGGAATGGGATGACACTTACGCTCATATGCAAGTCAAGGCAGGTGAGCAAATACTTTACATAGTGTACTTGTCACATCTTTAACGTAAATAAATATCAGATTTTTGTGTAATTTATGACAAATGAATGTATAAAACCATGAAATAAACCAAGACGAATGAGAGCTTTGATAACATATTAGAAGACACAATGTTTAAGACTCAATGTTTTAACATTCATAACCAGTGATGTGCAGTTAGGGGAGGCCTCACCTGCTATCATGAAAGAAAAAAAATGAAAAATGGAAAAAATAAACTCAATGGTTATTTTTATCCAATGATGTGTATTGTAAAGTTATTTCCCATTTAACGTCACCAATATTATGTTATTTTTACTCAAAATTGCTGATTTTCACATTTAATGCTGAAAAACTAAGAAGAGACATGCGGTGAGGCACCAGCCAGCCGAGCCTCACCATGGATTGTGAAATGACTTGGCTAGGTGTGGGGGCATGCTATATAGTGAGACCGTGATGTTATCTCTCTATATATCGCTATTAAAATGTTGAAACACGTTTGCTCTATGAACTAAATTTTCATAATTTAGCAAATGTATATAATGTACAGTGTTTTTGTTGTCAACAACTGTATGTGTGTAACGTCTTTCTTGAGTTGAGTTCTTGAGTTTCCCAGTCCTTAAACGACTGGGAAAAGGCACAAAGTGAGGAACGCAGTTCTTGTGCCTCATAGTAGGGGGCGTTGGTGATCCCAGGGATTCAGCCAAGGGTTCCTCTTCCTCGGCCATAGAATAAGTGACAGCAAACTACAATCTATAGTCAGCGAGTCAAGTGCAGCCATTCATTTGTTTTAGCTCGCCTTGCCTTACTATAAAAATGGAGGATTACATATCTCAACTCAAAATTTTTTCAATGGTTTTTTTTAGAAGGAGCAGCGCATGTACTTCATTTATAAGTAAACGTAACATATAAACAAACATGTAGGTAACAACATAGCATTGTTTTAAATTAAATGTGCTTAGGTGCAAACGTGTTACAGTTTGTATCTGTAAATAATTCAGCTCTGAGACTTAAAAGATAATCCACTCACTGTTGCTAATTACATGGTGAATAAGCGACACTGTAGGTTCATATGTTTTGTAAATCTAATTATGATGAAATCAGTGCCTCACCAGCCATGAACCTCACCGCACGTCACTGTTCATAACCAAAAACGCGAGATTGATGGAGTAGGATAACAAGGCTATAACCAGGCTACAGCCAGGATCATAGGCCATACGGGATATCATGGTCACCCCCACAATCTGAGACTGAGTACCAAACCCCAACGGACCCATAAAATAGTACACTCTAGCAGGGTTTAAGATTCCAGCTGAATCAGCATATAAGTAGAGGCAAAACAAAGTGGCTAGAAGACTACAGGAACATCTGTACCCGGTATGGATTGGAACCCAAATCCTACTGGGACATGCCACCGAAGGTATTCAAGAACAACAGGGCCAAAGTGCCGTGGAACTGCAGCTTCCAGACTGAAAAACAGTTACTGGTTAACCAACAGAACATTGTGGTGGTGGACAAAAGGAGAAGAGGGCAGTGGCGAATGATGTGGTGATACAAGCTGACAGCAACATCAAGACGATATATATACTGTATATATATAAAACCCTGTTGATTTCCTCTTGTCTAGCTACATTTTAGCACATTCCATTGTGTTCTTCGTGGTGTCCATGCATCTGTGTCCATGTCTGTGCGTCCTGTCCTCTCACCCTGTCCTTCTCAGTGGAGTGGGGTCCATCATCATGAATTGGGCTTCAAAGACTCCATTGTTCTCAATTTTGAAGCTGTGGCTTGTCTTGCGGCCATAGACCAGCGGACCAAAGTTGATGCCACATGCGGGTGTAATGTTGTACCTAAGAAAGGTCCACACAGAAATTACGCCAATGCTTAGAAAAAAAATATTGATGTATGAGAACTGTGATAACAAATTATGAGACACATTTAAATCACTCTAAAGCAAATTATGAAGTAACTGTAATATCAAATGATAGACAAGACAGAAGAGAAGTACAAAATTAAGAAGTAAAGAAGATCATCAGAAATATAGAAACAGTATGAAGCACAGCTTTACCTGGTGAAGACAGATGTGACAGAGACCTTGATGCATAATTTGGCTATGGGTTCTCCTCTTTTTCCAATACTGGGATCAATAACCTGCAAGAGTAGACTTAATACTGACTGGGATCCAATAACTTAGCAGTGCTTTCACTTTATGGTAAATAGAAAACCAGTTTCTTTGGATTCAACCTTCAAGGATCACTGTGCTTCTGCCTTGCATATTGTGAACAACGAGCAAATTGGGAGCATCTCCTTCATATTTTATTGGACACATAGATAAGTTTTGTTGTGGGTTTTTTATTTTATTATTTTAAAAGGACACAAAACCATTCATCAGACTGTTTACTGGTGACAATCAGAACAAACCTGGCAAAGTAAAACTGTCTCCTCGCTGATCAAGACCTCTGTATTGGGTCTGCAGATGATCTGTATTACTGAGGGCTTCTCATGGGGCATCAGAGTCCCACTCTGAGGGTCCATGGTAAAAATGGAGTCTAGTTCAGGTTGTGTTGGACTGGTCTGTTCTAATGAAAACCTTGGACAGAACAGACTGAACAGTAAAGACCTGTACCGTTTAGTTTCTCTCACACTAATGGAGACTGAAAGTTAAAGGGCAGCAGTTCAAACTCACTTGTAAGCTATTTCATATTTTCCCCTGTTCTTCATCTTGAGAAATAGTTTGCTCTCTTCAAAGACTTTGATGGTTCCAAAGTCCAGACAGTCATCTAGCATAGATAAAATACATGACATATTATTGATTTATTATAACACCAGATCTGTAGTTCCATGTCCATCCATCCATCCATCCATCCATCCATCCATCCATCCATCCATCCATCCATCCATCCATCCATCCATCCATCCATCCATCCATCCATCCATCCATCCATCCATCCATCCATCCATCCCTGGTGACTGAGCTCCTCACCCTATCTCTAAGGGTGTGCCCAGCCACCCAATGGAGGAAACTCATTTCAATTGCATGTCCTTTCAGCTATGACCCAAAGCTCATGACCATAGGTGAGAGTAGAAACATAGATTGACCGTTAATCGAAAACTTTGTCTTTCGACTACCTCTTCATCACGACTGACCTATACAATGTCTGCATCACTGCAGAAGCTGCAGCGATTGTTTTATCAATCTCACGTTCTGTCCTTCCCCTCACTCATGAACGAGAGTACAAGATATGTGACCTGCTCCACTTGAGGCAGAGTCCCCACCGACCTACAGAGGGCAGACCACATTTTTCTGGTTCAGACCCATGGCCTCGGATTTGGAGGTGCTGATCCTCATTCCACTGATGTCACACTCAGCTGCAAACCACCTAAAACTGTTCATAAAGATTATATACAGAACTGGTGATAAAAATTAACCCTGCTGAAGCTTGACATGCACCTGGGACAGGTCTGACTTACTGCCGACAATGTGAACCAAGCTCCGACCTCGGTTATACCAGTTTTGGACAGCCCTCAACAAACGGTCCCAAACATCATACTTCTAATGCACTCTCCACAAGATACCACAAGAGACGTGGCCAAATGCCTTCTCCAGATCCACAAAGCACATATGGACTGGTTGGGCAAACTCCCACAAACCCTTGAGCACTCGATGGAAAGTGTAGAACTGGTCCAGTGTTCCACGACTGGGACAAAAACCGCATTGTTCCTGCTGAATCCGAGGTTAGCCTATTGGTCTTATCCTCCTCTTCAGTACCCAGGATGCTGAGAAATGTGATCCCTCCCGTAGTTGGAACACACCCTCTGGTCCCCTTCCTTGAAACATGGACCACCACGCCGGTCTGTCAATCCAGAGGTACTGTCCACGACTGCTATGCAATGTTACAGAGATGCGACAGCCAAGACAATCTCTCCACATCCTACGGTGCCTTGCAACCAAGGAGTTTGCCAATCACCTCGGTGACTCCACATCAGGTGATGGACGAGTTCACCTCTGATACCTCAGTCTCTGCTTTCTCCATGGAAGACATGGTAGTGAGATTGAGAAGATCCTCAATGTATTCCTTTCACCACCTGACACTATCAATATCTTTAGTCGAGTTCAGCAGCTCCCAGCCTCCACTGTAAACAGTTTTGGTTGTGCAGTTCCATGTGTCTTCATAAATTAAAAGGCCCAAATAAACTTAAATGCTTTGAAACTGTTAGGAAGGTTCCTACCTGGTGAGATGTCCAGTGCTATGTCATAGGCTTCAGCAGTGACCTGTATGTTTTCAGTATGGACAATTCCTAGAATCTTCTCCACATCAGATACCTGAAATATAACATTAGAACAGACATTTCACCTGACAAACCTAAATGCACTGACAATATGCAATATGCAATATGCCACTATCAGAATTATATTTCTGCTATTTCTTCGTCTTCTTTTCCTTTCGGCTTTTCCCTTCAGGGGTCGCCACAGTGAATCAGTTACCTCCATTTAACCCTGTCTTCTGTATCCTCTTCTCTCACACCAACAGCCTTCAGGTTCCACTACATCCATAAACAGTCTGTCAGTCTCTTTGGTCTTCCTCTAGGTCTCTTGCCTGGCAGTTCAGCATCCTTCTATCAATATATTCACTATCCCTCCTCTGGACATCTCAGTCTGGCCTCTCTGACTTTATCTCCAAAACCTCTAACATGTGCTGTCCCTCTGATGTACTCATTCCTGATCCTATCCATCCTGGTCACTCCCAAAGAGTACCTCAGTATCTTCATCTCTACCTCCAGCTCTGTCTCCTGTGTATTCCTCAGTGACACTGTCTCTAGTCCAAACAGCAGTCTGTGAGCCTGTTCATCACCAACGCGAACAAGAAGGGGCTCAGAGCTGATCCCTGATGCAGTCCCACATCCACCGTGAACTGCTCTGTTGCACCTACAGCACACATCACCACTGTCATACAGTCCTCATACATGTCCTGCACCGCTCTAGCATACTTCTCTGCCACTCAAGACTTCCTCATACCACAGTTCCTCTCTGAGCTCCCTGTCATAAGCTTTCTCCAGATCTACAAAAACACAATGAAGCTCCCTCTGGCCTTCTTTGTACTTCTCTATCAACATCCTCAAAGCAAATACTGCATCTGTAGTACTCTTTATGGCATGAAACCATACTGCTGCTCACAAATGCTTACTTCTGCCCTTAGTCTAGCTTCAACTAGTCTTTCCCATAACTTCATTGTATGGCTCATCAGCTTTATTCCTCTGTAGTTGCCACAACTCTGGACATCTCTCTTGTTCTTTAAAATGGGCATCAGGACGCTTCTCCATTCCTCAGGCATCTTCACACTATCAAAGATCCAGTAGAACAACCCAGTCAGAAACTCTACTGCCACCTCTCCTAGACACTTCCATACCTCCACAGGTATATCATCAGGACCGAGTGCCTTTCCACTCTTCATCCTCTTCAGTGCCCTCCTCATTTCATCCTGACTAATCTATGCTACTTAATAGTCCACAACAGCCACCTCTTCTAGTCTTTGTTCTGTCTCATTTTCCTCATTCATCAACTTTTCAAAGTACTCTTTCCATCTTGCCATCACACTACTGGCACCTGTCAATTCACTTCCATCCCTATCCTTAATCACCCTAATCTGTTGCACGTCCTTCCCATCTCTGTCTTGCCAACCTGTATAGATCAGTCTCTCTCCTTCCCTTCATTTTAGCTGAAACTCTTCTATCAGACACTTTTCTCCACCTGTTCCATCCTGCCTGTATGGGCTTCTTCACCTCTTTTTTGCACTCTCCATTGCTCTGGACTGTTGACCCTAAGTACTTAATATCCTCCACCGTCTTGATCTCTTCTCCCTGTAACCTCACTCTTCCACTTAGGTCGCTCTCATTCACACACATATACTCTGTCTCACTGCGGCTAACCTTCACTCTTCTCCTTTCCAGGACAAACCTCCACCTCTCTAGCCTCTTCTCCACCGTTTCCCTGCTCTTACTACAGATCACAATGTCATCTGCTAACATCATTGTCCTTTCTACTGTTTGAAAACCTGAAATATCCATTGATCAGTTGTTCGCCTTCATCCACACTTCACAATCATTAAGAAAAACTAGGTGGCCTAAATGCTGCTATCTCTCTGTCTTTTCTTCATCTGCCTCACTGGTCTGATTTCGCTCTCCTCTCCCAGAGACTTTCCCCTCTCCTTGTATTGTGGAAATAAAGAAATAGCATATAGTGTTTTCATGGTCCCAAATTTATTATCAACAGATATTGTAATGAGTGAAAATGCAGTTAATATTACACTATATTCTATTCTAAACTAATATTCATGTTTGCTTGCTAACTAGAACATAGCTTAATAAGTTGGTAGTTATTGTGACTAACATACATAGGATGCTATCATCAACATGTTCCCACAGTGTCATTATTTCTAAATTTGAACCTTGAACCCTTATGGGTTGAGTAATTTAAACTGTGCCCACAGTAACAAGACAAGCAATATTTCATATTTCTATTGAATACATGTCATGGAACAAATGTTCTTCTTCCCCACAGGGTCTAAAACTAACATTGGAGTCACTTGATATTTGAATGCTTTTCTGGCTGTCTACCGTCATTAACATTGGATCACTGTTCTTGCATTTAGCCGAAATCCACTTCCTACTGATGTTTCATTGAACATTGTGCATTTTTATTGTCTTGACTTACCTCCAGACGCAGCATCTTTCTAATGTGGAGTGGCCTCCTGGCCTCAAAGTGAAGTGTCAAGAGGAAAGAGGAGTTAGCTAGGATGATGCCTTGGTCCTGTGGAACACTGAACTCATCACCCAACTCCTCCAGACCATGCAATCTCCAGAAAATTGACAAAGCTGTCTGATTATGCATCGTCACACTCTGGCTTTCCCGCCTGAGAAATAAGACAGAATATAGAATAATTTATGTAGAGTGGTGTAAATTTAACATTCTTTATCTCTTATCAATCACGATAAAGACAAAATAACTTGTTCTATTATTTTTTTTTAGTAATTATTATTATTATTGTTACCTGTGCAGCAAAATCCTGCCAAAGTGAAAGTCCTTGTTTTCCAGCTTCAGCTCTGGTTGAACGGCCCAGCAGGACAGATGGATAACAACGAGCTCTGGATTGTCTTTGATGGAGCAAACAACGCTGTCCTTTATTTGTCCTGGACTGGTTGGGTAGGCCCACACACACAACTCCTGGTAGGACAGAAGATCAGTCATAAAATGACACTGCCGATTGAAAGTTGTATTTTGGACACACACTGGCGGTGTTGATCTGACATGTCTACAGCACCTGCTTCTCATCAGGTTTGAGAGTCATGGCTGGTGGGTCAAGCATATATGTGGTGGCCTGGATATCATGGTGGAAACGGAACTGGACCTCAACCTCCAGACCTGAATTGTTATGTATCACCAATTTCTGTGAATTCTCTGGATACCTGTTTTCCTTGTATCTACATGAAGACAAAGACAGATATGCAATGTGTAAGTACATAAATGGATAAAAACAAACTCACTGGGCTCTCACCTGTCTCTGTTCTTGCCACAAATTAAAGGTCCAAACTCAAAGTATCCCGGCTCAATCACATAAGTCTTCTGAATTCCTTCTTTCATCTGACGCACCTTCTTACTCAGCGTAAATAGAGTCCTGGAGGGGCAGATAGGACTACATTATGTCTGAGTGTCCGACTGAACTTACTGTTTGTAGGTTAGAGAAAGAGGAAACTTTAGGAAGAAAGTGTGTTTATTGAAAGTATTGACTGTTGTATTGCTGACCGTCATCTGTTACTGCTTTGTTCCTCAAAAGTATTCAAAAACTGTGATTGTGAGACTAATACACACGCAACACCAGATTGTTACTCTCGATACATTTTTTCCAAAGACAACATCAAACATATGAATTATAGACTTGATACTGCCATTGTAGCTGTAGCTACATCGTATTGACTAGTTTTGTCTCTGTCTTTTCTTTAGGTTCTGTCTTGCTGTGACTGACCTGTAGTCCGTGCAGATGGAGGGATAGGTGCAGATTCCTCTGCAGAGCAGGTGGTAGTTTCTCTGGGTTCCCAGCAGCTCAAAGTTGAAGGCTTGTTCAAATATCCCTGGGGAGTCTGAGTAGAACCATATCTTCAGAACCACCTCCCCGTTAGCTGGTACCACCCACCGAAATGTCCTCAGGCTGCGCACAAATGCACACATTTAATAAAACAGCAACCAGAAACTACAAAAAGTTAAATCTGTCCTTGAGATCCTGTATGAGTTCTTTCGTGCCTCTGGCTGCGTTTCAGTTCTAAAGCCATCTGGTGTTGGTCCTGCGGCATTGCTTCAGTGAAGTCAGATGTGGAGGAGGCACGTGACAGTGTTCGCCTCTTGCTCCTCTGACTCTTTCTGCCTTTTTTATCCTGGCCCTTTGTAGCTGTGCTTTCCTTAATTGTGCTCCTGCTGACGTGGTCAGAATGTGTGGCTGCTGCTTCTTCCTTCAGTGTGCACAAATGCAAACATGTTCTGATAAGTAATGAGTGTGTACATCACTAGAACATCATTAGTTAGCATCACATGTCCGTGTGATCATGATTAAGATGAGCTTTAACATCTATTTCATGGCAACTAAGCTAATTATTCTTCAGACTGACAACACATTTCCTGTAAATTTTTATGATCATAAATGAGGCATGAACCTCACTTATATTTGTAGTTTTCCTCTTGCGTTCGTGAATCTATTTGTGTAAGTGTGTGTGAGATTGCCGTTACCTTTAGAACGGAGGCTTGCACATCTTCTGGGTCCTTCATTTCCTCCCCCTGTTCTCCCGGCCGTGAGGGAACCTGGAAGGTGAAACAGTCACTCCTCAGCTGAGTGGTAGTTTGCTGTCTGTTTGGGGGGAAAGAAACCACAGAAAAAATGACAGGAGGAGGAATGGGTAGGCCCCTACATCCTAGCCCCAAATGATCCAGGACCTAAACACCCAAAGGAGAGACGGAGACAGTTTAGACGGTGATGAAAAAAGTTTGCTACTAGAAATAAATTAGAGGCATAAAGCAAATCCTACGTCATCCAGTGATGGCAGGCTGCTTTTTAACAGCTTGGTGGCTCTCAGATCGTCTTTCTTTGTGACATCCAGCACAAAGTGAGGGACCACACCCCGTGCAGGCATCGTGTCTCCTGTCTTGTCTGCCTCAGCTGGTGCTGTCCTCTGATTGGGCATTGGAGAAATGTTCTTGCCACTGGTTTTCTTGCTTTTCTTGCCAACTGGACTCTGTGTATGCAAGTTAAATTGGTTTATGTTTCACGATCAGATAATATTTGTTTTATGCAAATATAATATTCGAGGTATTTAAATTATATCCGTACCAACTACAATCAGTAGATGAACAGACTGTACTCAGATAGAATCTTTTTAATTTTAGAGCTGACTCAAGGCATTCTTCAACACAAACACATTCAATACAGTTATCATACAGTAATCTCATCTCCAGCAATAACTGCATTATCATGATCTCTATGCATTTACCTGTGAGGAATCATGTACAACATCGCACTTCGACAGTTACACAAGGTCAAACTTATGTAATCACTAACACAAAGTGTAATCACTAACACAAAAGGCAAAATTTTACTATAATTTGGAGCCATCCAAACATCTAAGCTCTTACCTTGTTAAATTTCACTCTGATTGTACAGTAGTGTGGAGCACTCAGTATCAGCAGGTTTGTGCTTCCATCTGCTGGAGAAAGTGATCTAGCAAACACACATTTGCACTTGGCTGTGTTGTTTGTCTATCTGAAAGTCCAGTTTAATGAATTTTTTTTAAAGATGAAGCACTTATATTGTGTGGATTGAGGCCATTTTTTGTTAACATGGCAAAATAGGTCTTCATGTATAAATTTTGCCTTTTTATACATGGCTTTTTTTAGAGTTGTCGTGCCTGTCAAACTTCGGGTCAACTTACTCTGGGTTGACAAAAATAACCCTGAAAAGCATTTATGAAACTAAAATCCCTGGTTTTCCAAGTTCAGGGTAAGTCAACCCAGAACCACAGGTTTACCCCAGGGTATGTTAACCCTGCCTTTGTGAAATAGGCCCATTGGCTGGAAACAGATATTTAAACAGTTGTACACACAACAAAACATAATATTGTGATTTGAGTCGTTAAAGGTGTACTGTGACACGTATTAATGTAACGCACTGATTTTTCAGACTTTGGAACACATTTAAAAAATGGCGAGAGATAATGACCCACCATGCAACCATAAGAGACAGGAATGCTGTAAAACTTCCTGGCCAAAAATTCAGATGTGTAGCAAAAAAAACCCACCCATGTGGTAAAACAAGTTGTTTTATGGTTGTGACATAAAAGCGTGGGACAGCATTTTTGGAAGCATGTTTTTCATTAAAAAAAACAACTGCAAAGTGAATCTAAATATTTTACATTCTGTTTAAAATCAACCAAACATATATTTTAAAATATACCATTGGACAGAATGAAAAAAAAAAAATCTTTTCAGTATCATTTTCAGAGATTGAAATTTAGGCTTTGGAGATTGGGACAACTTCCCAATGGAGAGTACTGTACCTAGGAAGGAAGCAAAATGATGATTTTGTATATATTTAGTTTAATTATCATCTAGTTACAACATTGTGTTTAACTAGATCACAACATAATCTTAATTTAATTCTTAATTGTTTTGTTAATTAGTTTTTTTATTGTGGGACAGCAATTTGCACAAATTCGGTAGAATGACCCATATACTGTAGAGCTGACGACAACCAAACTCACCTGTTTTCCTGTGGAGGCGTTATCTAATGCTTGTGGGGCTTCTTCAGTAGGCAGTGGGACCGGCAACAAACCCTGGACTCGGTCCCAGTGCTCCAAGATGTGCTGCACTTGTTCCTGAGTCCGTTCATATAAAATGAATTGGGACTGATGTTCGTCCACTTCGGACTGGATTAGGGAACAAAGATGGATAATAAAAACAATAGTACATCACATATAGGACTTTGTCACAAATGTGGGACTCAAATGTTTTACGTGCAATATTGCAGGTTTTTGCAAACTGAAGAAAAAGAGATTCATTGGTTGTTACAACACTACTGTGCTGGACCATGGAGATGACCTGTTCATGTAACTTTCTTTACGTGGCAATTATGCAATATACACTGTCTACCACTGAGTACTGAGATTCATTAGAAACTGCACTGATGATCTGCATTGTTCACCAATAGATTTAAGTACACTGCACTGACATTTTCTGAATTATAAAGCTGTTCTTGGTCTCCTACTTCCTTATCTCTGGATTTGATTGATTCTAAAGGCCATGAGAAGTCAAGTGCCTATTCTTATCATCTTTTCCTGAAGTCTGTGTTGAATTTTAAAAACACTATTCAGGTATGCTGCTCTTGTTGCCATATCTGACTGTAAATGTTTTGTATGCGTCAAGTAGCCCCTTATATAATGTGTCTATGGAAAGATCTTGCCAGGATAAGCAATATAGTTCCCATGTAGAGCTATTTCTTCTAGCATCTAACAAGGATTTTGGACTTTGACCTGTGTGCATTGGTTTGTGTGTTTTTTGTTTGCAAAGGGATGAATGAAAAAAATTAAATAGAAGAGAAACAGTGATAGAAAAATTTAATTTTAGGTACACATATATACTGTACAGATGACAGCAATGGTGATCAGGAGTGCAGAGGAGTTGGTGAAATATGAGCAATAAAGATGGACAAGAATCGTTACTACAGCAAAGATTTGTACAATAGAGTCACTTCAATATTGGGAGCTCTACAATTTTGGACATGTCAAGTATTTTATGGAACAGTCGAAAAAATCAACATCATTGATGTCAGAAACATGGACTAATGAAAAACCAAAAAAACCAAAAACATGTATTTGTGATAACATGGGATAACATTAACTTTGAGACTTTAAAGAGCATATTGATATCTTTTGACAAGATAATACCATGTGAAACTGTTAAAGTGTCTGTAACAAACTGGTTAATAAACATATATTATAAACACTGTCTGCTGAAAGAGGTTAATATGATCATTATATTCTTGTGGAGAACACTAGCAAGGTCAACGTCTAGTTTTCACTATCCATGATGCTAAAAAACCTTGTGTTCCTAGGAAGAATGAAAACATGGTTATACTCTAGGGTAAAAGGGTAATATCTGGAAGTGAATAAGGGTATGAACGTCTGTCAAAATTCAATGTATGAGCTGGTTGAAGACTTTTAATGTCTGAGTTTGTTGATTACATATTCTAATGAGGGAGAAGTTTTGTTGATGATTTAGGAGACGGGAATCTTACAAGCCAATGGCTTCTATCCGTTAACCCTTTTTTTTTCTTTTCGGATGTTGTTGATGATGTTTCCTCACTGATGAAAGTGAAATATGTTGTAATAACATGTCTGGAAAGAAGACAAATAAACTGAATAAATAAATAAAAATAAATAAATATATGTTAAATTTGAATGACGTGTCACAACACTGCTAGGTATTAAAAGCATTTTTACAAAGAAAAGTTTTAAGATCTAAAAATGACTGTGGCTGACTCACAGCAAATTTTTATAAAACCTTCTCCTCTGGACATATCCAAACCATCTTAGTCTGGCCTCTCTGACTTTATCTCCAAAACCTCTAACATGTGCTGTTCCTCTGATGTACTCATTCCTGATCCTATCCATACTGGTCATTCCCAAAGAGAACCTCAGCATCTTCATCTCTGCTACCTCCCCGTTTGAATATCTTCATGGATTAGTGCAAAGGAAGTGTGCCCCTAGCACGATGAAGGAATTGATATTTGTTGTAGAACATACTATGGCCTGAAAAATCAGAGCATGTACTTTGATTTTACATCTCACTGCTATTAATAAAGTGTTTCCAGTTTAATTCTATTAATTAATGATAAATATTAAGTGAATTTGGTTTGCAGGTTTGCATTTGTTAGCAGAAAACTTACATTTTCTTCCTCTGGCTGGTCTTTGGGTTGAGGAGATTCTGCATGTGACGCTTCAGTTTCTTCTCCCTGCTTTTGTACATCACCAGTTCTTTTGCTATGAAGAACTATAGCACATAGAGAATCATAAGTCAAAAAATAACAACAATACCATCTATAGAATATCATATATTGTATATTATTCACATTTTCTGATGCTATAATTTTATTATATACAGTATTTAAGTATACCTTGATTTAAACTATGTTCCTCCCTAGGGTCCACTAGTGAGTCTTTTGAGTCGATAAGCGAAGACATCCTCAATCCATCTGTCGACTGTAGAGACACAATGAAATAATACATTTTTTGCAATCAATTGCTGAGAACAACTGGTCTTTATGTTTTGTAATAGAAGATTTTGTGTATTTTGATTCACGGGGCCTTTGGAAGGAATCTGGGGAAGCAGTACCTCAATTTCCAGGGACTTGGCTTGGAACCCAAGGCTGGACAGTTGAAGTCCAGTATTGACTACAGTGTTTGAACTGGTTACTGGAGAGGTACCGGTTCATCTACTGGGCTCTACCAAAAGGCTTTTCAGCAAGGCATCAAATCCTAAACTGCCCACAGGCTGCCTATCATCATCATCTCTCTCAACATTTGTATGTCTACAGGCCTTTTCGGTGTGTGGTTGTGTGTGTGTGTGTGTGTGTGTGTGTGTGTGGTTGTGTGTGTGTGCGTGTGAGTTTTCCAGGCCTATATACAGTATGTGTAAAAATTTTTGAATGCAACTTTTCCATTAATAAAGTTCTAAAAGAAAAACGAAACTCCTGCTGCTCCTGTAGAACCAAAAGAGGCTTCCTACAAGTAGTTCAGCATGTAGTCAACAAAACCAAATGCTTGCACTACTTACAACACCCTCAAGTGTTGCCCTGGGCTTCTGTAGTGGTTGTGGAGAATCCTTCAAGGTCAAAGGAAGGTGAGGCCAAGTAGGAAGAATGCTTCCTTGTCGGGGATCGGGGAAGCATATTAATAGGAAGGGTAGTGGTGACCCTACATGAGATGGCACTTCTGGTGGGGCTAGGCCCTTTGGGGCCTACGGCCTATGGCTGTGGACTACCGTTGGGGACTGGCTGCTTTGTCTGGGCTCGTAGCTCGGCTCGGGTGGGGTTACCGGGGTCCTGGGCCTGATTGCGGGCATTTGGTGATTGTTGATGGCTGTTAGGGGCTGCCGGTTAGGGGTCGCTGGTTGTCGGTTGTGGCCGTAGACTTGCCGTGTGGCGGTAGTGACCGTGGGTACGGCATTTCTGTGGTGTTGGGGCGATGTGTGATGGGCCGTGTGGCCTGGTCCGGGGGTCGGGCTGCAGGGGGCTGGCTCAGGAGTGGGGGGGAAATCCAGGGGTGCAAAGTCATCACAGCGTTTGGGGGGAGCTTGGTTGCTGGGAGGCTTGGCTTCCCTCCCGCGGCCCTAGCCTCTTGACTGACCTTGGGTGCTGCACTGTGCATCTGCTGGCCTGTCGGGCTTGGCGGGGCCGGTCGGCTCGGTGGCTTGTGCCTGTCCGCTGCTGTTGACCGTGGATTAGGGGTTGGTGGCCGGTGGTCTGTTTATTTTGCTGTGCGCTGGGGTATGGGCTGGCATCGGCTTTGGTATCTCGTTGAACCTGGGTTATAGGTGGGGATCGGTAGGGGGTTCCTGTGGGCTGGTTGGCTGTAGTAGGCCTCTGGTGGGGCCTGGTGTGGGCTGGCTGCAACCTGCTGGATATCTCTGGTGTCTCTGATGGGTTGGTGTGGCCACTGTCTCTGGTCTCTCTGGGCTTGTGGGATGCAAGACAGGCGTTTGGGGGTGCAAGACCCTAAACGTGAGTTGGGGGACAGTGGGGGGGGCTGTGTCGCGGGTCACTCGCTCCCTGCGGCTGGCTCCATGGGCTGCGAGGGGCCTTCTTGTCTCGTGGGGTGGAGGGTTGGGCGGGATGGTGGGTGGCGGGTGGGCCTCCTTACCCCGTGCCTCCTGGGCCCGTCTTGGGCGCCTGGCGGTGGCATCCGCTGCCCCCCTTTTGGTCTCTGGGTCTATGTGGTTCTCAACGCCCTTGTGACTCTTCGGGTGATGGCTTGTGGGTACCGCTGGCTGCCTGGGGTTTGGGGTACTCTGGTAGCCTGGCCCTTCAAGGCTTACCAGCTCCTGTTGAGTCCAATTGTTGAGAACCATTGGGTCCCATCAGGACGTGACGAGTCTCTCTTCAGATGTCACAATCTCATGCCCTTGTTTTTCATTCTGCACTGTTTTCCTCTGGTGAACTATTCTGTACTGTCAGGACCTCCATTAATCTGGTGTTTTGTAACATTGAGTATTAAGGTGTCGGTTGTTAGAAATAATGAAACAGCTCAAGTTTCTTCCACTCTAACAGCACTGTCTTTCTATCCACTACCTTGTTTGTGTTTTCTCTCTCTGTCTGGTTTCCCTATTAACACATGAAGGTGTCACAGTCTGCTCCTGGTTTTCCTCTCATCTGCCCAGCTCTACCTGCCTGCCACTCCCACCTCATCAGTGCAACCACCTTCACCTGTGTTTCCTCACCTGATCATCACCTGTCTGTTCAGTACATATACCCTCCCATTCCTCTCAGTCTCTGCCAGATTGTCTTCATATCATGCAAAGCTCTCTCGCGTTAATCTCCGGACCACTGCCCTGGTTTCGACCCTGCCTGTCTTCGACCCGTCTTCCTCGTCTCTGCCCCGGTAATCTGACCAGCCTTCTGTCCTTGATTCCTCTACCTGCTCGTCCCTTGTCTGCTACCTGTCTGCTGGATACCTGTTTGCTGAGACTGTTTCGCTGTAATATTGCTGCCATCCCGTGCGAAGCTTCTGAGTAAACCTTTGGACTATTCTTGTTCTGTTCTCTGTCTGTGCTATACTTGGGTCCGAACCTCACCCCCGTTACAGAAGGTGCTGCACTGCCCTCTCTGGCTCATGATAGGAAACTCTAATAAAGATCGACAACTTCGTTTCCAGAGAGGACTGCTGATAATCACATGCATGCAATAAAATATATAAAAGATTTAGCTGCAAGACAACAACGAGCATTGATCTTATAAAAAGTTGACCCTTTTAATGGTGTTAAACTATGAGAATACATGCAGACAAAAAACTTACTTTTACATTCAGCTATACGCATTTCTGTTAGATACAATGTTGTGTTAAAGCCCCTGAAACACAACCACAACACACAAGGGGCCTGTGGGCATGTGTGATGGAGCGGATGGCTGTGCCATCAATTTTTCCCCGCTGCATTCACGACCCCGTGACAGCATGCAATTAGTGCACACAACAAACAGTACATGGGGAGGCAGAGTGACAGGTAGCGACTTCATGGTGCACCCCAATTGAGCAGCTTGTAAGGGAGACAGCACCTTGCTCAGGGGCGCCTTGGCAGTGGCCAGGAGGTGACCTGACATCTCCTACTGTCAGCTCATAATCCGGGTGGCTTGGCGGGAGCAGAAATTGAACCGCCAATCTCTGATCATAGGGCGCCTGCTCTACCGCTGAGCCACTGCCGCCCCTAGTAGGGGAGAGTCTTTAAGAAATTTTGATACTCGATAGGGCACACCCATAAAGTACAGGGTGGACCCTGTTTTTCACAGGGTCCACCACAGTGAACCCTGTGAAAAACATCAGCAAGACATTTGAAACAACAGTAAGCAACAAGTCAGTGGTACAAATTACTGATAGGAGTACATGTCTGCCCCATTCTGTCTCCCTGTGTTCTGCCAATCTCTCAGCCATCCTATCTAATTAATTTGTCCAAAATGAATATTAATAATAATAATAAAAAGAGGGTGATACGGGACATTGTCAGGAGATGCCTCTCTGAGTACTTCAAAACTTGGATATACTAGCAAAATATTCTGCCAAGAATCCTCTGGCTCAGACTCAGAGATGGTGGTCCACCAGCTGTAGCTCCATCTACTACGGAGCTTCAGCAGTATAGCTCAGTAAGGGATCACCTAAGCTGTAACTCCCTTTGAAATCTAATGGGGAAAGGCTCAGGGTAACGAGAGAGAGAAGTGCTGCAGTATCAGTAACCTTAAGATGGCTTGAGCAGGGCTTGCAGTGAAAATGAGAAGAAAATGGAGAGGTTTGGAGGAGGCACATGAATAATAAAGAGCAAAGCATGAGGACCAAACCAACTGCCAGAAGAAAGGATGAAAGGATGTGCCATTGGAGGTTGGGTGTTGAGTCTTTGCAGGACAGCTACTTTGCATGGTATACACAGTACTCAGAATCACAAGACGGAGACAAAGGACAACCCTAACCACCAACCATTCAAATGACATCTGGATAATCTATCTGGCCTATCTGCCACTCTCTCTCTGTCTCTTTCTCTTACCCTGTCCTTATCTTTTCTTTCTTTTCCACCCAACCGGTCAAGGCGGATGGCCGCCCAAAAGAGTCAGGGTCCTGCCAGCAGTTTCTTCCTCATCGAGGGAGTTTTTCCCCACCACTGTCGCTTATGCATACTCTGGAGGGTTCAGTTGGGTTTTTCTGTCTGTTAAAGCGCTTTGACATGTTTGTTGCCATGATTAAGCGCTATATAAATAAAACTTGATTGATAGATTGATTGATAATGACAGTAGATCTGTGGGTTTCTGTGGGACACATGTTGGCTTCTGATCTACCTTGGTCAAGTTGCCTAGGTGTGATTGCATAATACAGTCTTTGAAAGACCTGAACCACCCTATGAACCAAGAAAATATTGCTGGTAATGTGCTCCAAAGTAGCAATACTCAACTGTATCAGAATCTAGTGCTCATAGAGAAGTTTTGAAGTACGGATACAGACCTGCTTGCTCTCCAATAAACCCTTCTTCTTTGATACTTCTTTACCATCCTTCTTTCCACCCTTCTTGTTCTTCTTCAGTTCTTCTTCTCTCAATTTCATTGTCTCCTGCTGGTGCTTCATTCCATCTTGCTGTTTCTTAATTCTCTCCAGCTCCCTTACACACAGATGCAGAAATACCCATAAGGACACATCAACAACTCCTAAATTAACAAGGTATGTCTGACCAGAACTTTGCCATCTAATTAGTAAAGATCAGCTAATATTATTAATGTACCGTCTCTAACATTCTGAAAATTGGCATTTTACACCATTGTGACTAGGAAAGATTAATTCAGTCATTCATTGTCGTATCCACTTCATCCGCATTTGCGAGTCATGGGGATTACTGGAGCCTATCCCAGCTGACTTACGGGTGAGAGGCTGGGGACACGCAAAGATCCAACACTTCAGTTGTAACATCTCTTGGTACTTACCTTACAATTTCTACATTTCTTTGCAGCAGAATATGATTGGAAATAAAAACAAGCATGGTGATAAATATGTGGAACTGGCAGGCAGGTGAAGCAGATGATGTTTCTTGTGTTTTAAAACCAAGCACAAGCTGTGTTGATGTGTTGATGTGTGATTGAACGCTGTTGCAGTGGGGTTTGGTTATATCTCAGTGGCAGACGAGCGGAAGCAATTCAGACACTGGCACTAGGGAGATAAAGGTAATTATAACAGGTTGTCCCTGCTGTGGTAGTTGTTGTCTCTTATTTAGCAGTGGCGTAAACAGAGCTACCTCAGAGTGGGACTGGTGAAATCTGGTTACGGGAAAAAAAACATTAAAAGCTGACCGCATGTTGAATTTGTGAAAAGGGTAGCCACTCCATGGATGTGATTTTTCATGGATGGGTGGTTTTCAATTATCCATCCATCTTCTGAACCACTTCATCCGCTGTCTCGGGTTGCGGGGAGCTGGAGCCTATCCCAGCTGGCTTAGGGTATGAGGTGGGGTAAACGCTGGGCACAATGCCAATGCGCCGCAGCACCATACAGAGACAGACAAACACACACACTTACACATACGGTCAATTTGGGACCGGCTGAAGCGCATGTTTTTTGGAGGTGGGAGGAAGCCGGAGAACCCCAAGAGAACCCATGCAGACACAGGGAGAACATATAAACAGAGCGGGACGCAAACCCGGAACCACCTTGCTGTGCAGCGACAGCGCTACCCACTGCGCCACTGTGCCGCCAATGGGTGGTTTTGTTGCGAAGAAAGCAGAACTGTTGTGGCAGAGACACAACAGTTCTGAAGCTGACATTACATTTTATAGTTCTTCAGACTCCCTAAAGGGATAATACATGTAATGTTAATGTAGGTGACATCGGGACCTCTTCAAATCCCCTGCTTCAGTTTGCTTACCATCAAGTGTTGGGGCTGATAGATGAGGTTTCCTCCACGTTAACTGTGCTGCACCTTAATTTCTTTTCTCTTTTATTAATGTCCAGTTTTATTCTTTGTACATCTGATCATTTCTAATAACATATTTTGACAAACAACATTTGTACAGTATACACACATACATTTAGGGAATTCCACTGCAACGGCATCCTTTTTGAAGGTCTCTGTTCAGTACTATAGTTTATCGTATTAACCTTACATAATATTCTTTGTCTAAAACTTTTATTAACTAAGTGCTTGGATCTTTTTATTCGACAATTGATTATTCAAATCTTTTCACATTTTGACAACAGAGCCAACAGCTCCATGACATGAAACATTTTTTCAATTGTAGCTCACACTTTAAAACTTTAAAAATAGCTGAGATGATAGAAAGAGTGATTGAGATGCAGTAAAGGTCTGTCAGTAGGTACTAAGCCTCCAACCACGATGAGATCGAGACATGGGTCAAACTTTTACACCACCGTGCTATCCAGAAACTCGACAGATGTTTTTAAAAATGAAGGAGACTGGTTCATGTAATTGCAGAGATAAACCACCAACTATTTATTCCAGAAGAATAGTGTTGTAAAGTGGCTTGTGACATCATTACTATTTAAGGAAGGCATTTCAAAACAATTAACGCAATAAAATAATCTCAGCTTCACTTATGTATTGTGGTTGCACGTTACATCACATACTAATACTATCAGGAACATTTTTACATTTTGGAGCTTTGTTTTCCTTCACGTTTTCTGCTATAGCTTTAACAGTTTAATGAATGTGACTTGGAACACTCCCAATACAAGTAAGAAATGATAAGTTCTTACCAAAGTTTCTGCTGTTTGAGCTTGTCTCTGTGTTGCTGAAGAACTTGTCCCTTATCCTCATCTGGCAGAGCAACATATTCCTCCTCATCCAGCTCCTGAAGCCATTGCTCCTTCCTCTCAGCCTTCTCTTTCTCCAAAACCGCTGAAGGACAAACACACAGAGACGGCGTTCAGTATTATTAACCTTACTGCTCAGGAGTGATGAGGACTTGCACTGTTTGAGCTCCGTCCTCTACTCTCTTCTAGAATAAGAATTTGTGTTGTGGGTTTGTGCGTATTTTACCCTCAGCTTCTCTCTGCGCTCTTTGTCGTTCCTTCAGGGCAGCGTATGAGTCGTACACATTGACAACGTAGATGTGTCTGCGATTATTAAGGGCCTTGAGAAGAACTTTCAGTGTGCTCGCTACTGACTGAGTGTACACAGAGTACAGGCCATCAATCACTAAGCCACAGTGACAGTCATCTAGCTGTTACCATGACAGCAGCAGCAACAGCAAGTAGACGGAAACATCAAACATAAGAAAACAGAGTTAGAGGTGAGAAATCTGACAGTTTTAATGTGTAGCTATGGCTTACTAATGTAAGCTCCTGTGACACTGAGTGGATTTATCACCTCACCTGAAATCTTTCTGCCAGGATATCAATCAGTATCTGTTCAGGGAAGAGGTTGCAGAGTGCAGCCACTTCTCCTCCCTGCAGTAGAATCAAAACACAATAAATGGTGTTTCATAAATTAACATTACACTGTGTTCAAAATAAAAAACATTCAGTGACATTTTGCTTTATAAAAATGTTTTTATATCTCAAACTTGAAAAAAAACTCAAACTACAACATTTACCAGTCAATCATGAAGCTAAAACACACTGGAGAATGGAGAAAACTTACCAGGCAAAGGTCAGAAACTTTGTTTTCAGGCTCCTGAGGAGAATATGAGTAATTTCTGCTATCCTTACGGGACTGTCCAGCAACGTTCACTGAATCATGTGAAACTGGAGCTGGATCTGAGGCTTCGGCCCCAGCTGCAGGTCCTGGCACTATGAACAAACAAAATATTAAATTTTACTTTCATTTTAATCTGCAGACCCTGAAATCTGAAAACAACTCATATGAGCACTCATGTATAGCTGAATCCTGAGCTGTGCCTGTGAGGTGATGACTGGCATTGAAGATTGTGACTAGCCAATCACAGAGCGTGAAGACAGTCAGTTCTGAGGATTTTCCTTCAGCTATGCCAGCTGGGATAGGCTCCAGCTCCCCGTGACCCGCACAAGTGGATGAAGCGGTCAGGAAAATGAATGAATGAATGAAAGAGCACGAGTATTGACAAGTTTTACTCGTATTGTGCTTGTACTCGTCAAAAATGTGTTATCCGTACTGGATACTCGTCTGAATCGAGTACCTGGCTCAACCCCAATGTTTTACTGCAGTGGACTTGATTTTGGAGCAGGTCTCATGTGTTCGCTCAAGGAGCTGCAGGTTTTAACATTCTAACATTGGCTTAATGACACATCAACAGACGTTGATGTTCAGCGTTTGAATAAAAAGAGTGTGCACGGAATCCTCTGCAGTGCTCACCTGTCTCCACAGTCCTCTCCTCAACATACTGCTCAGCAGCACAGCCATAGAGTTTCCTTGCAGACAAGCTAACAGGTGAAGTTCCATTTAGCAGCACGTCTTTAATCACAGCATCAATACTCAGGCATGCACCTCTATAGTGACGGGCCAGAGCAGCTGCTGTGTCGCTCCTGTCTGGAAGGTAAACAGACATTTCAGACATTCATAATAAGTCTCTATGTTTTATTGGCTTAGTCATCAAATATTTGATGAGAACATTAGGAGTTTCCAAATGCTGCAGTGATGTCATAATCCTCTTGCTTCAGTTGTGTCACCTGTCAGTGGTGCCCCATATAAAATAATGGCAATGCCTCTGCACTCGCGTGCATCCAGACCCTCAGGTGACAGGTCAACACAGATGTGGCGGGCAAGTGATCTGGTCACAGGGGTCATCTCCAGCTGCCCCAGTCTGCCTCTGCCCCCCCTCTGGGACATCTCTGAAATCACTGAACATACAAAAGACAAGCAGTAGAGAGAAAGTCATGAGTCCAGAGCCTTCGTCTGGGACAGAAACATATTTTACCTTTGGAGATAGTCAACGACACGGTCCTTTTGTAAACATGTCAAGTTGTGTGTCTGCAATGTTCTACTCACATAAATGTGCTGTTTCCACACTTGTTGGTTGTGTTCCTTCCTGTCTGCTGTCTCTTCGGTGGGAATCAGTTTCTCTTGACCTCTGTTCTTCCTTCCATTTGTCATCCATCTCATCTTCTTTTTCACTACAGCCCACGTTCAGCTCTGCTGCAAAAATGAAGAACAGATTAAAAAAGTTATGCAGAGAGAAAATGGACTCTCACAGGTACATGATTTCATCATATCTACCGTCATCTTTCAGCTGGGAGCAGTAGTCCTTGTAGTATTCCAACAGTTCATTGGGAAGACCTTCCCCAGCAGACCTGGGAGGCAGCAGTAATTTGTTTTTCTCATCATATCCCTGAATCAAGCGCAAAATCTAGATGGCAGGAATCATGAAAAGAGAGGAGTCTGGTCAGACTGTGACACATTGTCATTTGTCATCAGTATCAGAGAGGAAGTCAGAGGAAAACTGTGGTGATAATATTTTGCTAAGTCTGCAGGAGCCCCAAAATTGTAGCTGATTTTCAGTTGCATTATCACACACACACACACACACACACACCCCCACACCCACACACAACACACACACACACACACACACACACACACACACACACACACACACACACACACACACACACACACACACACACACACACACACACACACACACACACACACACACACACACACACACACAACTTGAAAATAGTTCCAGCTCAGACACTTCAACATATTATTCATTATGTCAGAAGGACTGATGCACTTCCAAATAAATGCTGATGTGGGGCCACAACTTGCTGTAATAATACTTTGGATTGAGAATGGGTAAAGACTTTTACTGTGTTAATACCAGTACGCTGGCTAAAGTTTATAAAGGGCTCCAGAATGTCTCCATTATTTATTATCCTGGCCCTATTCCGAAAGTAATAACATCAATCAATCAAATTTTAAATCCTAAATATCAGACTTTTTGATTTGAATTGAGTTGGCCCATGTGTCTGCAGAGCGAGTGCTTTGTTGATGCCTCACTATACGGAAAAATCTAGAACAAACATTTGTACCAAACTAAAGACCTGGAATTAACTCGTCCTCTGACAGTCAGGAGGAGCGAGTCAGGATTAATGGGTTCAACTCTGTTGTGTCAGTCAGCCGTTAGGCAGAATAAAACAAATTGATGAATTCTTCACATTATGTACCGATACGTATTGGTTGTCTTTTGCAGCTGTGTGTTACAAAAATTAATCAGTGACATCATTCCAGAGCTAAATCACCTTTTCCTCCTTGAGGTATTGCGTGTCCAGCTCCAGCGAGTAGAACTCGATGGGGAAGGAGCAGGGGTTTCTGATGGTGACCTCAGCTTCCACCTGGGTGCTGGCAGGCTGGCAGGGACCCAGCTCCAGTACAGATGGGATGAACTCCAGCTGTGGCTCCTCCCCCTGGCCCAGGACAGTTATGAACATTTGCTGGTGGCTTTCAGTCACGCTTAACACGAGCCGTCTTCTGTAAGCATGCTGCAAAGAACAAAATGTTTCCACAGTTTCACATAGATTGTAAATGATGCTGCTAACGCTACTCTGCATTAGGTAGACGCCCACTTACCCCCTCAGTGGGGCTGAACTTAATTAGGACATTGACTCGTTCACTAGGGGACAGCATGCCAGAGTTGGGACTCATCTCAAACACCACTGGAGGTGGTCGTAGCTGCCGTAACACCTTTCTACGCTGGTGGAGAGGCAGGAACTTATCGATCTGAGGTAGAAGACCAGAGGAGGACATCACCTTAATACAGTCATGTCTGCATCCATCTAGGATTCTTAAAACTTGATTTTCCTCCATCTAAAGATGATGTATGCCATGCACTTTTAGTTATTGGTACAATACTAAAAGTTCATTGTAACTGTTTCCATCAGATGACCTTTACCTTGACAGGTATCACCTCCTCAGCTATGCTCCAAGAACAGGGGACATGCGCATGATTGAACAGCTGGACTGTCTTAATCTGAAAGAGGGATTATAGAACACAACCGTAAAAGGTTTTCAAACATAATCCGAGTGTGTTCTCTTGTGTGTTTAGCTGAAAACAGACGATCTCCTTCTGCTGCTTCAAATAATTAAAAATGTATTACCACAAACAAGCACTTGTATCATCTCAGGAAGAGAAATCTTTGGAAATTATTTATTGGACCTGATATCACAATGGGATAGCATAACCGTTGTCTTTAGATGTTATTATGTTGTATTACCTGACACATGCCACACTGAACATTATCAAACTGTAGTGAGTTTGAGGAAACACTTAGGGTCGGAGCAGACACCACCGCACAAATCCGCACCTGGACCACTGGACCATGAAGGATCTGTAAACACAAACACAATCCTCTCAAGAATCAGCAATAATGATGGGATTCATGCACACAGAAATGTTTATGGGTTCATCCAGTGCATAATAACCATCTGTGAGAAACACACTGGTTGTGTCTCAGACTCAAATACCAACAGAACCACATAGCAGCTGAAGTGCTAAGACTACCTTTGAATCTTAGGTAGCCAAAGACAAGGAAAGCAGCCCATATCCAAATGAACCCCAGCGTTTTACTGAAGTGTTCATCTATACCTCTATTGGCATGACAACGCTAATGTCTCCATTCTTCAGGTTGGCTTCAGTGGAATCAAATTTAATTGAAAACATCTGCGTCTCACCGCAGGGGAGATTTTTCACTTTTTCAAATTCTGCACTGAAACCTAGAGAAACAAGAACACATTCAGAATCAATCAAAATGTTTGTCACATATCTGTCAATTATGAGGCTGGATCCAGGAGACTGATTGGCTTAGCATAAGTAGTAGAAGCTGGGCTGTATGACCTGGTTGTGTCCAAAGAAAAAGAAACCTAGCAGGAGCTTTAATCTATTGTAAAATGTTTAAAAATGTACCAAAAAAACCTCACAGTTAAAAGTTACTGTTTGTAGTCTGATTACATTTTGGACTGTAGTTGATTAGGTGCAGTCCTATTGCCAGACATCCAGCAGAATCTCTACCTACACAGGTGAATCTTTCTCTGTGCTTTTATCCGGGTCAAACTCCTCCAGCTGTGTTGCTAAGGCGACCGTCTCTTGCTCCAGCTTCCAGTGTTTAAAGATAAGTAGAAAAGTATTATCAATCCCCTCCTTTAAGGCTTGGCAAGAAATCAAATGAATGTATTTCCAAAAATACCAAAATGTTTTTTTTTTTAAATGAACTGTTGTTTTCTGAAATGAGGATATTTTAACAATTGAGCACTATTTAAGTAGAATTAACTGTACAAATGTTTTAATGCCAGTTCCTGAGAGGTGAAACATTTCTGTTTTTTACGTTATTATTGTTCGGCCATACAGAGATATCACAGAGAAATGAAGAAGTGGAAAAGTCACAATACTGTCAGGAATGTAATGTCTGACCTGTGCCAGCCAGAGGTTTGAGGTTGGCTTTGAAGGACACAGCCATTGGTCCAGTGTTGGTGATGTTCACAGAGTGATGCAGAACCTGGCCTGGGACCACAGGACCAAAATCCAAAACATACTCTGGGAGGAGGAACCTAGGGTAGTGGAATGAAGTAAAAATGGATACAAGCATCAGGCAGCAGAAAACTACTCCATGTCACAGTCCTGCTAAGTCCTTTAGTCAGTGAAGCAGGAATTAGCAATATGTCAGTTTTCACATAAACAAAGGATTCAAGCTTTTATTATAGGAATGAATGAGAACAAACCCAGCCAGAGTGTATTCATAAAGCCAAACATCAACAATGCATTTGCTTAAGCAGCAGTCAGCATTCTGAATGGCAAGAGAAAAAAAAGAGTCCTGAAGGCAACACTTTTTTACAGGATTTGTCCTAATTGAACATGGTAAGACATGACACTTCTGTTGAGAGATTGGACCATCTGTTGTCTGTAATCGTTTGTGTGTGTGTTTTTGTGTGTGCATTTAAGCATACTTGCTGAGTTTGTGCCACTTTCTGAAGGAATCTTGTGAGTCTCCGAGCCTCAGCAGGCTGCTGCTCACAGCGAGAGCATTCTCTTTCACCAACATCTTCTCAACCTCCACGTGAAGCAGCTCTTCATTCTAGAGCAGCAGGCAAAAATATAAAAAACATGAAGGGAGACAAAAGCAGAAGGAGAGGGATTTAAACACTGAAAATTCACCAAAAAGCAGTCAACAGTTGCAGAAGTAAAAACAGCTCAGTCAAAAGGCATGATAAGACAAAAAAATGTAAGTTGGACCGACTTGTTATATTCTCAGGAGTAAATGCTAGTATTGTAAAGCTGAACCCGTTTAATTACATGCAAAGGTTTAATCAGTTGCACCACAACTGAAAATAGTCTGACCTGAGTTACAATTCAAGGGAGAAACCAATATACTGACAGAAAACATGATAAATTAGGGACATACATAGTGTTACTACTTTGTCATGTCTTTAAGATTTTACAGTGGAATGCAAGAACTTTGGCACGAGGACACATGGATGGGTAAATTTTAACGGAGAGCTGAAAACAAAACATTTCCATTGCAACAAATTGGTTCCTATAGATCTAATATAAATAGTTGCGACACATACAGTAGCTATCCCTACAGAATGAGATGATTAAAAGCATGCAGCGAAATGCAATATATGCAGAATATTTACAAACTATATTTAGTTTGGTATATATGGTACTAGTGGGAACCTGTGGAAATTCCACAATAAAACAATAATATCAGACTTAATACCAAACATGATAATAAGACAGAAGACTTTAAAAAAATCACAAGCCATAAGACCTAAATATCAGGTGCAAACAACAAATTTTGGAACTGGTTCTTTGGTTACAGTAGCATACAATATCTTGTTTTCTTGGTCACTGGCTTGGATGTACCTGCATCTAATTTTCAAGCAATATTTAACTACAGAACTCATGTGCAGCAACCTATGGATTTCTTCAGTGCCTCCGTGTTAACTAACAAAGTATGAAAGGAGCTGTGTTATGTGAGGGATGTGGGGAGAAGTTGAAGGTTTCATTTATCAGTTGCAATTAACATGTTCTCTCTCACCACAAATGAAAAGCTGTTCACACATGCAGTGCTATGTGTTATTGAATTAGTCATTACACTGATTCTCTACATGAGGGAAATGGCTCATCACTTTCTCAAACCATCATGCAGCTGTGAAACCTAATCCAAACCTTACTTTTGGAAACATATATACGCTGGTTGGTGCTTTATAAAAAGAGAAAAATAAAGGAAATTTAAAACAATTCTTTTGTTACTGTTGATGGCTATTGCACAGTTTCACAACTCCCTGCTGCCTTTTTGAGTTCAACTGATGAACTGTCCAAACTTTCTAAATTAGATAAATTAAACTTGTGCTTAATTATTAACAAGTAAAGATGCATTCAATTATATGTAAAATTCAGTCAGAATTTAATCACTCTGTTGTGTGCACAGCAAACACATCCACCCCCTCGGACCCCTTTCTTTTGCTACTGCACAACCATATGTACATCTGTACATGTTGCTCCTCCTGCACAGCAGTTCCCATGGTGATTCCTGAGTTCTTACATATCGTTGGATAAACTAACTACAGCTAGTTAGCTTTATTTCTAAAATGGGATACGAACCCAAACCGTGTCATTGGCTACTGCTGTCCCGATTCCTGACTTCAACTCTTTTAAGGTGAGGCATATTTATTACAGAAGTGCCAGGTAGAAAACTGCCACGCTTGCCCCACATGATCTCATCTCTCCAGAATGAGGAACAGATACAAAGTTTAGGAACACAGACAGTTTTTTGACCTCTATTCAAGGACACACACACACACACACACACACACACACACACACACACACACACACACACACACACACACACACACACACACACACACACACACACACACACACACACACACACACACACACACACTCCTGGCCAATTTTCCCTGAGGTGTCTGCACAAGGACAAGACTTTGTCCTTGTGCAGGACAAAGTCTTGTTATCTAATTGTTATCTAATTAATAATAATTAGATAACTTCTGACCACATTTTTCCAAGAGTGCTAAAAAATTAAGATTTTTCGTCCCTTTCCTGTATCATTTTGGAAAATACAAGGTTTTCACTGAATGACATCAATATTGTTGATTCAAGTCACTTACAGTGAGTGTGCAGGTGGAGTTGGTCGTTGCTCTGATATCATTCACAAGCTCCATTGTGACTCCATCTGCCTCCAGAGCAGCTCTGGCTTTATGGACCACATCACTGTAGCACTCCCCAGCTGCAAGAGAATCACAGTCACATCAGATCACCTGTCATTAACCATGAGATATGGGATCAATATCGTCTTCCAACAGGAGGCATCAAAGTCTCCAACATCCCTCCAAAAATTGCACAACTAATTCAGTCCATCATGTCAGGGTACATGGAAACCTGAAACAGAGAAAGGCGTGATATGTTTCTCTAAGCCTGAGTCTTCTCGTTTCGGCTTGTCCCTTCAGGGGTCGCCACAGCAAATCAATTTCCTCCATTTAACCCTGTCTTTTGCATCCTCTTCTCTCACGCCAACTACCTTCATGTCCTCTTTTACTACGTTGATAAACCTCCTCTTTGATCTTCCTCTAGGCCTCCTGCCTGGCAGTTCAAAACTCAGCATCCTTCTACCAATATATTCACTACCTCTCCTCTGGACATGTCCAAACCATCTCAGTCTGGCCTCTCTGACTTTATCTCCAAAACCTCTAACATGTACTGTCCCTCTGATGTACTCATTCCTGATCCTATCCTTCCTGGTCACTCCCAGAGAGAACCTCAGCATGTTCATCTCTGCTACCTCCAGCTCTGCCTCCTGTCTTTTCCTCAGTGACACTCTCTCTAGACCAAACAACATCGTTGGTCTCACCACAGTTTTGTACACCTTTCCTTTCATTTTAGATGAAATTCTTCTATCACACATCACACCTGACACTTTTCTCCTGGACACGCTTCTTCACCTCTTTTCCACACTCTCCATTGCTCTGGACTGTTGACCCTAAGTACTTAAAATCCTCCACCTTCTTGATCTCTTCTCCCTGCATTGTATTGTATGGCTTTTGTATTTTATTGTACGGCTTTTGCTTTCACCCATGTTTTATGTTTTTAATTTATTTATTTTACTCAGAATATTTGAGCCATTTTGTCTTTATCTATATCTATATTTTTATTTATTCGTCTGTACAGCACTTTGGTCGACTGTGGTTGTTGTAAAGTGCTTAACAAATAAAGTTAGATTGGATTGGATTGTAACCTCACTCTTCCACTTGGGTCCCTCTCATTCACACACATGTACTCTGTCTTACTGCGGCTAACCTTCATCCCTCTCCTTTCCAGGACAAACCTCCACCTCTCTAACTTCTCCTCCACCTCGTCCCTACTCTCACTGCAGATCACAAAGTCATCTGCAAACATCATCGTCCATGGAGATTCCTGTCTAAACTCGTCTGTCAGCCTGTCCATCACCATAGCGAACAAGAAGGGGCTCAGAGCTGATCCCTGATGCAGTTCCACCTCCACCTTGAACTCCTCTGTCACACCTACAGCACACCTCACCACTGTCTTACAGTCCTCACACATGTCCTGCACCGCTCTCACATACTTCTCTGCTACTCCAGACTTCCTCATACAATACCACAGTTCCTCTCTGGGCACCCTGTCATAAGCTTTCTCCAGATCTACAAAAACACAATGCAGCTCCATCTGGCCTTCTCTGTACTTCTCTATCAACATCCTCAGAGCAAATACTGCATCTGTAGTACTCTTTTTTGGCATGAAACCGTACTGCTGCTCACAAATGTTCACTTCTGCCCTTAGTCTAGCTTCCAGTATTAGTACTTTTAATGATATTCCTAAATTATGTAATATTTTATTACATGCCAAATGGCATGAATACAGATTACCTGTCTAAGAAGACCACTTAAAGGATTGAAGAAAAGTGGCCACATTGGACAGGTGGTCTCAAGCACAGTAATTCAGGACAAACCAGGGTTTTCAGGTTCCAAGTTAAACAGGAACCAATGCAGTCACAGACTGCCACACCCCTGAATTCAAAATTTTACCCTGACCTACTTGCATAGGTCAAAGATCAAAGCTAGTGCTCTGACCTACTGTCATTGATTAAAGCACTAGCTTTGATCCACGGTTTTACTCACACTGGCCTTCTCCCTCGTCTTTCTATTGAAGGAAATTTTAATGTCATTGTTCAGGTCTTTACACGGGAAACGCATTTAAATCTACTTTGATCATCTTCTCACCCTTAGGTTCGTTCTCAAGGTTGTTGTTCTGGTTTATTGCTCAGGTTTCTTGCTTAGGAAATACTGATAACATTCCAAGACCTTCTAACCTTTAGGGTTAGAAGAACATTTGGTTAACTGTTTCCACAGGATTTACTCCCCCCCACACACACTTGGTTCTTTTGTTTAACTGTAAATGAGGTCTGCTCACAGGATACAATCAACACTTGCTAAATAACCTCAGTTTCCCAGACTCTGAAGATGTAGTTTATGGACCTTGAGGTTGTTATGCATTCACCATTTGTCTGTTTCACTGTCCCTTCACCATTTGTTTTGAAGGACATGGGCCTTGTCCGGCTGGACAATCGACCTCGAAGTCCCTCCTCATGTTCGTTTTCTCTTGACTTGGACAATGGCAGGATCGTTGGTTAAATAAACAGGACACTTGATATTCCTCAAATCTTCGAAGTTTTATTGAAACAGAATATTCATGGGTACTTTGTCTTACAGAAGAATGCTCCCCGCAAAGTACAACAATGCAAAGCAACACATAAGCTTTTATATTTTATGGGCGTACACAACTACCTGACTCAGACAGCTGCTGTCTGCTGAGAAGTTTCAGTCTATCTTGACTCCCATATGATGTTCCTTTCTCATCCTTGAGCAGACCCAGATAGACAGTCATAATATAAACAGTTTTCTGTTATCCTTGAACGCACCGCTCAGCCCCCACCGCGCAGAAAAGTCACCCCATGCCCTCAATGAACTTTATTACAGCACATAATTCCAACAGTTTCTCAGACTGTCCCTTTGGAATTTAATTGCATCCCTGTAAAAGAGTCATGTGACACCATGCCTGTAGCCAACAGTATAAATATCACTGTCTTGAGATAAGAATTTGTCCTTCTCGTACTGCATTCACCATTGTTCTGTAGTATTGGAGAACGACCCAGAGCTCTGTAAGTAAAGTACCGTGAACTTCCTACCATCGTCTCAAGAGTCATCTGTATGCCCTGATCATCTTAACGAACGAGCTGCGGAGCTAGTAGGTCGGACTCCGCTTCACAATCTTATCTGGTTCCTGAGCGTACAAAAGTTGAAATTTTCATCTCATTTTCACCCCCTTTGCCGCCCAAGTAATGTGCTTTTTGTTTCATCTTTCTATCTGCAATAGTTGCAAGATATTTGGTGGACGAACACGGACGAACACAAGAACACAAACAATTACAATACATCCCGCTTTGTGTAAGACAGTGGTGAGGTGTGCTGTAGGTGTGACAGAGGAGTTCAAGGTGGAGGTGGGACTGCATCAGGGATCAGCTCTGAGCCCCTTCTTGTTCGCTATGGTGATGGACAGGCTGACAGACAAGGTTAGAGAGGAATCTCCATGGACTATGATGTTTGCAGATGACATTGTGATCTGCAGTGAGAGCTGAGAACAGGTGGAGGAGAAGCTAGAGAGGTGGAGGTTTGTACTGGGAAGGAGAGGAATGAAGGTTAGCCGCAGTAAGACAGAGTACATGTGTGTGAATGAGAGGGACCCAAGTGGAAGAGTGAGGTTACAGGGAGAAGAAATCAAGAAAATGGAGGATTTTAAGTACTTAGGGTCAACAGTCCAGAACAATGGAGAGTGTGGAAAAGAGGTGAAGAAGCGTGTACAGGCAGGATGGAACGGGTGGAGAAAAGTGTCAGGTGTGATGTGTGATAGAAGAGTTTCAGCTAAAATGAAAGGAAAGGTGTACAAAACTGTGGTGAGACCAGCGATGTTGTTTGGTCTAGAGAGAGTGTCACTGAGGAAAAGACAGGAGGCAGAGCTGGAGGTAGCAGAGATGAACATGCTGAGGTTCCCTTTGGGAGTGACCAGGAAGGATAGGATCAGGAATGAGTACATCAGAGGGACAGCACATGTTAGAGGTTTTGGAGATAAAGTCAGAGAGACCAGACTGAGATGGTTTGGACATGTCGAGAGGAGAGATAGTGAATATATTGGTAGAAGGATGCTGAGTTTTGAACTGCTAGGCAGGAGGCCTAGAGGAAGACCAAAGAGGAGGTTTATGGATGTAGTGAAAGAGGACATGAAGGTAGTTGGTGTGAGAGAAGAGGATGCAGAAGACAGGGTTAGATGGAGGCTGTGATTCACTGTGGTGACCCCTGAAGGGAAAAGCCGAAAGGAAAAGAAGAAGAAAAGACGAAGACCGCTTTGAAGCAGGATGTAATTACTGTATTTTAATGCTTGCTCTCCTTTAAACATACAAGTGGAATCAAAGAATTATGGCTAAAGCAGACTGATGTCTGATCAGTTTGTTTTAATTTCTTTTCCGGAAATCATCTCCTGACCCAAGATTGCCGTCTTGTGATCCGCTGATTCATGTCCTCACTGCCTCTTTAGGAATAAAATGACTGAATGTTGACTCAACTTTCTTTATTGTGTTTTCTATACAAGTAGTACATATACAATTTGGACTTATACACAAAACTCTTAGAAGGAAATAAAATAAGAATGAAAAAGCAGTCTTTGTGCACCCACAAACTTCACTTCTATTTAAATTGATTAATTTTTAAGTGGTTAGACTCCATTATACTGCCTTTTATCAGGGGTTATGAATCACATATAAGCTCATCCACGCAATCTTATTAGAAAGGTTGGTTGTGGTTTCCCTGATAAACATTATAGGTGGACAGCCAACTCTCATGCTTTCATGCATTGGATTTATTATGCTGCAGAGTCAAAAAATAATAGTTAGACTGCCGCTAGAAGCTTCCGCTGCCATGAACTCCTCACTTCCTGTCATTCTGTCACCCGCCTCAAACCTAATAGACAAGCCAATTAAACAAAACATTATTTTGAAGAACCAAATCAAAGAAACTCATATTCAAAGTGCATTTATATATGTCCCCATTTGTTAAACTCCTTCATTCACAGTAGGTCTACTTGACAGAATGCTTATCGTACAGAGAGAAAGGGGTATCATAACCTGTCATTATCTGTAGATGGCTGGCCATTTCTCATCGTTAATCAGTAAAATTTTAGATTTAATCTTCCCACAATTTTTCAATGCTTTCAGTTGAGGCATTATGTCAGTGAAAGGTACCCTCAATTTAAGTTTTCTCCCATCAAACATCCATTCTTGGGAAACTAGTTGGTTTCATCCGGATTCCAGATGATTAATAACAAAATTTGTGACCTGCTTTCCCACTTAGTGCCTTCGCATCACATTAGGGGAGAACTGTATATAGATCTGAAATTAGAGTTCAGTGGAATCATTGGAGGAGGCACTGTCCAGGGTTCACTGTTCAATATGAAGTGATTTCCAAGCAACACTATTCCAAAGTTAAGCTGAGTTGTATTTTTCCATCAGTTCAAATGTCAGTTGGATGGATCGCTGGCGCATCTTTAGTGGTTTGTCCAGTTGCCCACTGCTGTGTCTCTAGTCTTATTGAGCTGGGTGTGACTCACAGAGGTGATTGGTAGACCAGATATGACAGTATATATGTTTGGTGATGCTTGTCTGTATAACTTGCAAGAAAGACATTATTTGAATGGATAAATATGCGAACAGATAACTATAACGTCATCATGTTGTTATGTTATGTAAGATTAATAAAAAGTAAAAGGGCATCACATGATTAGGTTTTCTTGGAAAACATCTGATCTGTAACCGAGCCTCCCTGCAGGGCATTATTAGACTGTCAGACCTCACTGACACATCCCGTTCTTAAACCCGAGGACATAATGTGACGTCGGTCTCTCCTTTGCAGCTATAACAGCTTCAAATTCTCTAGGAAGGCTTTCCACAAGTGTGGTGATGGGAACTGTGACCATTCTTCCAGAAGGACCTTTGTGAGGTCAGATACTGATGTTGGACGAAAACGCCCGGCTCACAGTCTCTGCTCTACTTTATCCCAAAGGCGTTCTATCGGATTGGGGTCAGGATTTACTCCCCACACTTAAACCCCCCTCCACCAAACATTACACTTATCACAATTGAGTCCGACAAGTATCGTTTGCCTGGCAACGCCAAACCCAGACCCGTCCATCAGACTGCCAGATTGAGAAGTGTGATTCGTTATTCCAGAGAATGTGTGTCCACTGCTCTAGAGTTCAGTGGCAGCGTGCTTTACACCCCTGCATCTAACAATTTGATAGTGCTTGGTGATCTAAAGCTTGGATACAGCTGCTCGGTCAGGAAAACCCATTCCATGAAGCTCTCTAGACACAGTTCCTGAGCTGATCTGAAGATAAAATGAGGTCTGGAGCTCTTGACTCCAAATGTTGGCGCCTCTGTGCCTCAGCAGGCGCTAAGCCCCCTCTGTGATTTTACATGGCCGACGATTTTGTGGCTGCGTTGCTAAACAAATCGCTAATTCCTAATCGTTCCTAATCGCTTCCATTTTGTTATAATTCTAAAAACCGATTGTGGAATAAAGACGTTTCTAGAATGGACTTATCGCACAGGATGGGTGAAGTGATTGGAAAGCCTGAATTTAATGATTTGACAGATGAGCAAATACTTTTGGCAGTATCCTGAAGATGTTAATGATTTTAATTTTTTGATTTGTCAAGTAAGGATGGGATCACATTTATGTGAACAGGTTTATTTGTTTACGTACACAGGTTTTGTGGCAGGTCGAGGTGGATCATTGGACACACTCCCTCCCCAGTTAGAGTGATGTCCTGGGGAGGCAGGAGAGCCACTTTCAGCTGAATGTGCTTTTCAAACACCTCGAGGAGTCCTGGGAGATAAAGCACACGCAGTCGTTGCTCCTCACCAGCATTAACGTGACCCTGAAAAACGCAAAAACACCCTCAGAAACTGGTCACACCATGGATGACTTTCCCCCATCTGAAACAGTTCTTGGAGGAGCTCACCATGCTGGGGATGACCACGGGCCAGCCAGGTCTGAGCTGCTCTTCCATTTCCTTCAGCTCATTATCCCTTTGCTGCTGCTGGGTATCCTCCACGATCTTCCTCTGTCCCACTCCCTCTTCATCCAGGTTGTTCTCTCTTTCAAGACCTAAGATTCTGAATTCAAACCCCACCTTTCCTGTGTTCCTCACTGTCAGTTCAGCTTCACCATTACTATCAAATAGCTGGAAGATAAGGAGGAAAATTGAAACTGTCAGCACATTCATTTCATTAAGCTAATAACAATTACATTCATGGCAAAAAAAAAAAGAAATGGTATGCCTTCTGGTGTCTTTAAGGTATAGTAAATGGTAAATAAATATTGTTAACAAAGCATAATGTTAACTTTTATTTTACCTTTTGGTTTATAGCAATAGAACACAGGACACAGAGAAAGGTGAAGCAATAGACCACAGGACACAGAGAAAGAAATGTTTTCCAAAATTTTGAACTAGTCAAAGTTGGTAATTTATAGTTGTTTGAGGGTTAGACCTAACTAACACAGAAGAATCAGCTATTTGATATAAGGGGAGAGAGAGAGAGAGAGAGAGAGAGAGAGAGAGAGAGAGAGAGAGAGAGAGAGAGAGAGAGAGAGAGAGAGAGAGAGAGAGAGAGAGAGAGAGAGAGAGAGAGAGAGAGAGAGAGAGAGAGAGAGAGAGAGAGAGAGAGAGAGAGAGAGAGAGAGAGAGAGAGCGAGCAATATAGAAACTACCAGGGAAAGAATAGTGCTGAACAGACAGGAAGGTCAGAGTAATGTTCTGCTGAATTGCTTATTTCAACTTAATCAAAAATCAATATGTCCTTGTTTGGAATATCAATGATAACTGATGGCTTGCATACTTAAAGAGTGAGCCGAAGTGCAAAAGACCATGGTTTGAAAAACTAAGCAGTGACATCCAAAGTTTATGTGATTTCTTTCACAGTGAAAAAATGTATGTAAAATAACATGAAGGAACTCTGAACAGTAGACACTAGTCCATTTATCATGCATATCTAAAAAGCTATCAAGCACTTGTCCCACAAAGTGCTGCTCAGCATCAGATAAAGTATTAATAAAAAGTATCTGAAAGAGGAATTGAATTGAGTCATTAATATAATGCAACAAATGAATTATCAACCAAAATGTGTCACACCCATCCCAAACACAGGTCAGATTTCACCATTCACCGAAGCATCGACAAACTAATACAGAGTACCTTATAATTTGCCACTACCTTCAAATCCAGTTGTGACAAATAAATAAGATGAGTCTGCAGATGCTACAGTGGAAGTGTTTGATTGGCAGGTCTTGTTGGATTAAGAGCCCATGTAGGATTCTGTGAATCCAGCAGTGAACCAAGGATTCAGCTTCTATACTCTAAGTCACTTTCCTTAAACACACTTTCTTAAATTCCCCCTTGTGGTGTCCATATGTTTAGATTTGAGCTTGCTTGAAAGCAATTTTTTGAAATGCTAGTCATGCGACCATCAATCAGCAAGTGAAATCCAACTGACAAGACTAGACAAAAGCTTGAAAAGGTGTTCTTGTTTGGGTGATGCCATTTCATGCAGTTCTGCATGGCCCTCAGGATGTAACGCTGCTTCAACACTATTCTGTTCTGGGCTGTCGTGTTGGATCGTGGTGCTAGCTTGGCTTCCAGCCCTAGCTTGAACGCTGTCTCCACTCCACCATTGTTCCGTTTGATAGCCCTAAATGACTGATTTAGGTTCAATGCCTGCATGGAGCAGGAAGGCCTGCTGTGGGTTACAGCAGAAGCACAACTTGTGCTAAAGGAGCTCTGTGTTCGTACCAGCAGACCAAAGTCAACATGGGAAGAGTCAAGGCTGTAGCTGACGACAGACGCCTCCGCTCTGAGCTGGATGTCATACGTGGAGCCATGCTTTACGAGACACCGTGCCGTCACTTCTGAGCTGGCGTTTTCCTGGCCGTAGAAAAAGATCATGATTTGCTGCTTCTCTCCAGGTTGCAGGTTACCCTTAAGAGGCAAGATATCAAAGACCTGCAGACAGAGAGACAATCTGTTCAATTAACACAAAAAATTAGAATTTTTACAGATTCCTCCAAGGCACTTCAGTGACACCCCCATTAAAAATGTGTTTGACATTGTGGGTTGGGGTTTATTTGTGTGGATGTCACAAATTATTAAAAGAGAAGGTGAATATCACTCTCATATCTATCTGTACAAAGTGTTGATCACCTGCTTTAATGGGGTATTAGACCCTGTCTCCTCCTGCTGATGTGATGTCATTTTGAGCTACCAAAGCAACTAAGAGGGACTCCTCCAGAGATTTCTAGAGCGCATACTCCACCGAGGTTGAACAGTCCTGTAGGGCTGTTACTAGTTTAATCACATTTTTCATTTATACAGTGACAGCATCACTAGTTTCCGTACCAAATAGCTTTTAAATAGCTTAGCTCTTTTATTAATCACGTAATATGGTAGCATGCACACAAGCTATACTGTATTTCTTTCAAGAATTTATAAAGCAAGGCTTTCTACTGCAGATGCAACATCATGCACAAATGTGTACAAGATATGTAGCTGATAGACGCAGTTCCATACAGCCAATTTTCCAATCACTGAGCTGATGACTCCAGGTCAGAGTTTTGTTTCTTGTTAGTATGCAAATATGAAAATCATTTTCAAATATGAAAACTCCACCCAAATATCATTTTCATATTTGGGTGGTACTGTAGCGCATTGGGTAGCGTTGTTGCCTCACGACAAGATGGTTCTGGGTTCAATTCCCTTCTGTGTGGAGTTTGAATGTCTGTGTGGATTTTGTCTGGTTTCTCAGGCTTCCTCCAACCTCCAAAAACATGCAGGGGTGTACCCAAGAAAACAGATGTGTATGTATGTATATATTGTATATACATACACACTATCGGGAACCCATGGAAATTCCACGATAAAACAGTAATATCAGACTTCATACCAAACATATGAAAACAAATGTATTGGTATTATAAACCAAGTGCAATCAACGTGGTGACTTAATGACTTTGTGTTGGCAAATCATGGATTGCGCTGCGGGCATTGCAAAGCCGTAGATGAATGTTTGCAGGTTAACTGGAGAAAGAAAGATAACTAATGGTGAGATTGGGAAAGGAGCAAACATTAAAGGAAAAGGCACCTGTTAAAAGAGCAATTGGGAAAGAAATTTTAGAGAAGTGATAGTTCTGTTAGCTGACTACATGAACAGAACTGTATGTTGTTACTTAAAGACCGTTTTTGTCAGATGCCCGAGGAGCATTTTGGATACTGCATTGATTGTCCCATTCCAAACAGAAACCATAGCTGGACAGACTGTTTGTGCTGGCCAGCTAGTTTCACTCAGAAATCATTGCCGTTTTCTGTGTCGTTCCTGCTGTTTGGACTTTCTGCTCAAAAACATGAAAATTGTTGGAACAGTTATGACACTCTAAAATTATTTTAACTGGGAACTCCATGTATAGTTAGTGATGGGCAGATGAAGCCCAATGAAGCATTGAAGCTTTTCGTCCCAATCGATTCACTGCGGTTCGAAGCTTCATGAGGCTTCATTTGCTCTAGTACGACATCTACTGGATGCTAAAATATCAGTTGGCATGAGTTTGAAGTGTGGAGCAATGTGCAGAAAGCTTGTGAATAAAAATGTCAGCAAAATAAGGAAATATGCAAAACATGTATATTTTAGTGATGGCAGTACACTGTGTGTGTGTGTGTATAAAAATAAAATAAATAAATCTATTGCACTTAACAAAAATATAAATGCAACACTTTTGTTTTTGCTCCCATTATTCATGAGATGGACTGAAAGATCTGTAATTCTTTCCAGATACACAATATTACCATTTCTCTCAAACATTATTCACAAATCTGTCTGAATGTGTGATAGTGAGCACTTCTGCTTTATTGAGATAATCCATCCCACCTCACAGGTATGCCACATCAAGATGCTGATCTGACATCATGATTAGTGCACAGGTGATTAGTGCACAGGTGTACCTGTGCACTAATATAAACTGATGATAAAAATTGTCTTTTTTTTTTTTTTTTTTGCCCCATAACACACAAGCTTTGGCTTTATGTGAAGGAAATATTGCTGAGGTGAGGATGTACAGGAGCCACAACCTCTTCTTTTGATGCTGTGGTTTAAGTTGACTTACTGAACTGACAGTTTACCTAGTCAATGGCGATGCCCATATTACATATACTGTATCATATATTAATTAGAGTGTTACGAGAAGCCGGTGCACAGCATAACATTGAGTAAACAATAACTTGAAGTGATTTGCCTACAGCCTGCTGGGATAGGTTCTGGTCAGTATGCTACTATATTAATAGGCCAGAAAACAAAAAATTAAAACAAAGTGAAACTCCCCTGAAAAAAACAACAAATGCCAATGTGTCCATTCCAACTGGAAAGTTAAGGCAAACCCCTTATTTGTTTACGTGAATAATTGCCTACCTGTGCAGCATTCTGGGTACTACTATGCTTGTTTTCATCAGGCCTGGTGATGACAGGATCCGAAATGGACGGTTTGCTCTGCTCCTCCTGTATCGCCAACATTTCTCTCTTTCTATGAGTAGAAAGGACAATAAACAAATTAAAAATGTTCCACACAATCACAGTAAAGATGAACAAAGGCATGCAGCACATGAAACATGGGAAACCCATGACAATGTGAAGAGGCAGGAGTAACGAAAAACAGTATCAGGAAAATTCTTAGCCACAAATGTCCACGAGGTAGCAGAATGCATAAACAGAAAATTCAGCACATGCCAACTTGTATATGAGCATCTATTGTGCTTCTAAAATATCATTAACATATTTTATTACCCACGTTGAGAAGAGAATCTTTAGCACCCAAATCCCAAAGAACTTTCATTTTCTCTTTTTGTTCTGTTCTCCCCTTCCCTTTGGGATCAGCCTTGGTGCATCCATCAAGTTAATTAAACAGAGTGTTCTATAATTAAGAGGAATTTTAATAGGCAAGCAGCAGGAAACAGGTCAGGATAGATTGCAGTGAAGTGCTGAATAAACATGGAGGAGAATGAAAGAGATTTAGTGAGTGAAGCTATATCAAAGCTGGGTAGGGCAAGTTCTATATTAAATCACCAAACACTGACTATACAATTGCAGTTGAATATGTTGGTGTGTGTATCATTGTGCTTCAGGGTGTACACACATGTAAAGTATACATAAAATCTGGAGATACATTCCCATGAGCACATTGGTCCTGTTAACTTCCAAAAAGTGACTGAGTTTGATGAACCAGCAGGGGGCACTGTTGGATGGTCAGTCTGTGATGATGGCAGTTTTTAGGGACAAGTCAGCTTGAAGCTCGGACTTTGGAAATTCATAAGTCAGTATGTCCACTGATGCTAATATGTAAAGGTGAATAAACACTGTAGGTCACTATCAACAAAAGTGGGGTGAGGTTTCATTTTTTGAGGATGACTCTGTCACCCCTAAAGGACAGATGGTGAGACAGAAGAAGATAATACTGCAAGGGTTCAGCTGAAAACAGAATCAGTCATTTTTTTTTTTGCATCAAAAGCATCTGAAACACAAACATGTCAAGCCCAGGAGGCTGAAGAGTAAAAATGACTGATTGGGACCAACAGTGAACAAAATCACACCAGTACAGAGCATGGGCAGCCATGGCTCAGGTAAAACCTTGTGTGTTAGCCTCTGTCACCAGTAGACTTATGTGTTAAGAGATGGATACTGGTTCCTGTTGTGTTGAGAGCACTTTGATTGGTTGGTCCCATTAAGATGATCCTCCACTAGTTCTCATTTAACCTGCCAAATTCATGTCACTACAAAACCATTCAGGTTCTGTTTTTAAGTATTTTTTTTAGAATAGGTTTTTTAAAATAGCTAACAAGTGTGGTTAATTATATTTGTTTCCTTGTAAATGAGTGTTCTATATCAGTGTTTAGCAAGTTTATCCAAAGCAGACTTTATCAATGTAAATGATTTTACATATAACAAGTTTATATGGTGACAAAAAGTACACCAACAAGATTCAGTGTCCAGCTGACAAATAGGCTGTTCTGTGTCTGTTGTGACAGTTTGTGCTTGATAAAGCTCAAGACAGATGACCAGAACAAGCATCTCCTCCATTTTCCTGATAACAAGGAGAAGTTGTATTTAACAAATATATCTTTTAGTGCCTGAAAAAAGTAGAAGTGACAACCCAGCACCGCTTGAAAATTTTTTCAACTTGAAATACCATGAGCAGCCTCACAGAAATGGTGGAGAATTCTGAACATGGCGGCTAGCTGCATACTACTGCATGTGCTCTCTACTCAAAGACGCCCCTGCGTGTGTGGCTGCTTAGATGCATGGCACAGGTATTCATACAAGCATCTCTGCCACAGCATATTAATGATGTTGGAGCTGGGATTTTCCCCTTCAACTGAATGCACTAATGCACCAACTGTTTCTAAAAATGGAATAACCTAAAAAAATTTTTAACGTGTCAGAGATGTGGGATATTTTAAAGATGCTGGAAGACTCAAGTCAAGATCAGCTGCTGCCTTTAATTATATACACGTAAGGATAGTGTTGCCATGGCACTTTCTATTTAGTTGGCGTTAATGAGGCATCTTGAATGATCAAAACCCATAACCATCTGTGTGTCACTTATCCAACAGATTAGTCACACAGTTAAGGTTACTTCAGTTTCTGAATTTCTCAAGGACAGTGTGACAGACATCCTAAAAACAACTCTAGATGACATAGCTCCATTGAAAAGAAAAATGAATAAACAGGGAAGGTCAGCCCCATGGTTTGACCTGTCATTCTGCAAGTTTAAGTAATGCTCCCGTAGACTGGAGAGAACTTGTCGATCTACAAAAACTGACATCCACCCATCTGCTGTGGACCTGCTCTTCCCATCCCACTAGTATTACCCCTAACCTAATCATCGGCTGGAGTTCGGCTGCCTCTCTTCCTCTGTGCCACCATACTGTTCCACCCCTCATCCACCCATCCACTGTGGACCATCTGCTGTGGACCTGCACCTCCAAGCCCACCACTATCACCCCTCATCCATCCATCTGCTGTGGACCTTCTCCTCCAAGCCCACCAGTACCACCCCTCATCTATCCATCGGCTAGGGTCCTGCTTCCTTTCTTCCTCCATGCCGCCATACAGTCATCCATGCAGCTTTAATTGTGCCTTGAATTTACCAACTACATGATGGGGAACCTATATTGAAGGCAACAACCCCAATCGTCTAACTATAACCATATTGACATTGACTATCTGGCCTATCTGCCACTCTCTCTCTTTCTCTTACCCTGTCCTTATCTTCCTTTTATTTCTTTTCCACCCAACCGGTCAAGGCAGATGGCCGCCCAAAAGAGTCTGGGTCCTGTCCAGAGTTTCTTCCTCATCGAGGGAGTTTTTCCCTGCCACTGTTGCTTATGCTTGCACTGGAGGGTTCAGTTGGGTTTTTCTGTCTGTTAAAGCGCTTTGAAATGTCTGTTGCCATGATTAAGTGCTATGTAAATAAAACTTGATTGATTGATTGATAGAGAGATGAGATCCATTACGTACTGCCAAAAACTAATCCAAGAGCGGAGGAATCAACTAAATCTATCCTAGAGTGTTTTCAGCAATTGGAACTCTCTGATTTCAATTCCCTAATTTCCTTTGCTAAACCCACCACCTCTCTACAAGACAAAATTTCAACTATGCTCCTCAAAGAGGTATTACCATTAATAAATAAACCTATGCTATCCATAATTAATCAGTCCATAAAATAGGTTATGTACTGCAATTTTTTAAAGTGGCTGTGATCAAGTCCCTCCTTAAGAAACCAAACCTAGACGTTAGCCTCCTCTCTAATTACAGGCCGATCTCTAACTTGCCATTCCTATCTAAGATCCTAGAAAACGTAGTGGCCAAACAGATAAATGACTACCTGACTACCAATCTGCAAGAGGAATTTTCAGTCAGGTTTTAGAATGAACTTCAGTATGGAGACTGCATTGCTAAAAGTTACAAATGACCTTTTAATAGCGTCAGATAAAGGTCTTCTATCTGTTCTAGTCTTATTAGACCTGAGTACAGCATTCGATACTGTTGATAGTAATATTCTTCTAAGGAGATTGGAAGAGGAAGCGGGGATTAAAGACTCTGCACTGGACTGGTTTAGGTCATATCTATTCGACCGATTTCCGTTTGTCCATGTAAATAATAAATTTTCGGATCGAGAGACTCTTACCTGTGGAGTACCTCAAGGATCTGTTCTGAGGCCAATTCTGTTTAATTTATGTATGCTACCATTGGGAAGTGTTATAAGAAAATATAACATTAATTTTCATTGCTATGCAGACGATAAGCAATTATATTTATCAATTAAAGCAAATGAATCTGACCGATTAATTAAATAAGAAACCTGCCTCAGGGATATTAAATCCTGGATGCTTCACAATTTCTTACTGTTGGACAGTAACAGAACTGAAGTCATTATTACTGGGCCTAAGCATCTTAGAGATGATTTCTCTAACATTGTAATTCACTTAGATAGCATTGCTCTGTCCTCCACTAATGATGTCAGGAACTTTGGAGTGATCTTTGATCAAGATCTGTTCTTTGACGCTCATATTAAGTCTGTGTCTTGGACAGCCTTCTTTCACTTACAAAACATTGCTAACGTTAGAAATTTCTTATCCTCTAAAGACGTAGAAAAAAATCATTCATGCCTTTGTTACTTCTAGATTGGATTACTGCAATTTCTTATCACCGGGCTCTTCAAGCTCCTCCATAAGGGCTCTTCAATTAGTTCAGAATGTAGCTGCCCACTTACTGACTCAAACTGGGAGGAGAGAACACATCTCTCCTGTCCTAGCATTCTTACATTGGCTCCTTATTAAATCTAGAATACAATTCAGAATCCTTATGATTACATATAAAGCTCTTCAATGTAAGACTCCATCTTACATTGAAGATCTCATTGAAGTTTATCACCCTCCCAGGGCCCTATGATCTGAGGATGCAGAATTTCCGGTAACCCATTTGGTCTTTAAGAGTAGAACAGAAGGCAGAAGCTTCAGCTATCTGGCCCCTTTACTCTAAAACGATCTCCCGGCAGCGGTCCAGGGGGCAGACGCCCTTAGCTTATTTAACCTTGAGGTGCACTTGTGGGGTCAGGCATGACCTCATTGCTTGTTTTTCTTAAGCAGCTTCAACATAAAAGCTTGTAATATAGTCATATTCCAGGTGTTCCTCATAAAATATGTCTGTGACATGAGGCCATTTTCATTTTTAAAACGTAATGAATTATTTTCAAGACATTACAGTTTTTGTATCACTAACCCACTCATCACATATTTTCATATGAACTTTTAGTTTTTAGCCGCTTTTAGTGTCAACTCAGACACCAATTATTCACTTCTGTTGGAACTTTCCAATCACCACACCTGATGTCAGCAAGCTCTCCACCCGGGAGCCGACTTCAGCAGCCCTGTGAACTGCCTCCTGACACACAACCCGAGCCTCCAGCAGGATGCCAGGCATTCACTCCCCCGTTCCTGGCCACCAGCAGCCCGTCAGGTGTTCGCAACATCCAGCAAGGCCTCCACACACACAACTGAGCTGGCCACATCTACGGCCAGCTCGTATGACTTGTTAGTCATTTCTCTATTTTTGAACTTAAGTTTTAGTGACATATTGTAAAGTGTGATCACTTTACTGGTTAAATGTGTTTATTTTATCCATAGTAAAATGGCTAATAGGAGGCCAGCTCTGCTCTCCGTAAACCGTGTTCTACAATTGATCCAAGATGGATGGAATGACGAGCCAGACGCAGTCATTGACATCTGACATATCAGATATGGAATAACCAGCCTACTGTTCCCCCACTGAACAAGGGCTGTCAGACACACACGAGTCCCCTGATGAGTCGTCTGAAGAGGCCGTGGGTGTTGTGGCGGACCGACAGAGGCGTAAGGGCTCATATTGGGCAGTTACCCAACAGACAGGCTGCAACACCAAGTCACAGTTTTCAACGTATTCGGCCAAGACCTGTACCTGGGTTTAGGACTGTCTCCACAATAGATGCATGGAAAGGGGTTCATGTCTGATGATATAATAGAAGAGGTGCTGACATGCACAAACAAGGAGGGAGAAAGAGCAGCCTCAGACACGGGGAGAGAGTGGAAAAATGTAACCAAAGATGAGTTCGTGGCCTTCAGTGGATTGAAGCGAGAAGAAATTGGATGTGCCGGTACGTACGCGTTTCGGGAGCCCTCAGCACAACCCATTGTACAAGGTCACTATGTCACTTCAAAGATTTGAAGACATTCGCCGGTTCTTACGCTTCGATGACAAGTTGACCAGGGTTGACCGACTGCAGACAGATTGCCTGGTACCCTTTCGCCACATATGGGACCTGTTCCTGGTACAAATTCATCCCCAGTGATTGCGTGACAGTGGGTGAACAACTCGTGCCTTTCAGAGGGAGGACATATCTTCTGCAGTACATGCCGAGCAAGCCCGTCAAGTATTTCATAAAGATCTTCTGGGTTTGTGATGCACGTAGCCCATATGCAATTGATAGGATTGTGTACCTAGGGGAAAATGTCCAGAAGAATCTGGGGGAAAACATTATCCGTCAGTTGTGCAGTGGATTCAGACACACAGGTCGAAACATCACCACTGAAAATTTCTTCACCAGCATGCCTCTTGCAGAGCATCTCCTGGGGGAGGGTCTGACTATTGTGGTCTGACAGGTGTGGTGATTGGGGAACTTTGCGACAGAACAAGCCAGACATTCCTCCGGTCGTGAAGGCTTCTTTGTCCAGAGAGGTCCACAGCACCTAACTTGGGTTCAATGGCAACATGACCATGATCTACAGCTACAGTATGTATGAAAGAAGGGAAAGGCTGTTCTGCTGCTTAGCACAATGCAAACAGAAAGATGGTGAATGAAACCAGCCCAATGAAAAAGCCAGAAGCGACGATGGTTGGCAACACCTGCAAACGCCAGACACAGAGATGGCCCATTGTGCTCTGGTGTGATTGACGTCGCCGCTCTGAATGCCTATACACTTTACAGGGCTCAGCACCCTGAAGTTTACTCAGGCATCACCAATGGAAGATGACAATTCCTCTCGGAGCTCTCAACGGAGCTTGTGGCACCTCACATGAGAAGTCGACTGGAAGGTACTCTGAACCTACCAGCCTACATCAGAGCCGCAATGGAAAGGGTCGGAGTAACAAGGATTGCTGCATCCTGATGCTGTGTCCTGATAGGCTTGTACCTATGGGTCATGTCATGGTAAGTAATTCAGTCAGTAACTGTACAGCTGTGTGAAGCATCCTGCATTGCCCTATGCAATGCACCAGCTGTGCTGGAATGAGTGACAGAGGATCTTAACACTTGACACTCTGATTGTAATGTTAACCAGCTAATAAACATGATTTATTAAAGTGATTATCACACTGCTAATGTTGGTGTTTTATGGGGCCATGTTAATAAAATCTAACCCCATTCACTTTTCCAGCAATTGGGGAAGGAGCACATGACACTTCTTGGTCTTGAGAGGGACATACTGCCAACCTTCCCTCTGGTCTGCATATATTCACATTCTGCTGTTCTGTCCTCTCTTGATGCTTTGCCTTTCGCCTTAAAGGAGCTGGACTCCTCTAATGTACCCCTGAACAAAGATGTCCTGTGAAGACTGAGAGGAGGACCCAGAAAATTTGATGACCCGTTAGTAAGTCACTGATATTAAGGATTATGAAGAATTTTAGCATCAGTCTTACAATAAGGGGAAGACTATTCTCTTAATATCTGCCTCTTACTTACAAGCTTCATGCCATATTATCTAGAATTATACTAAATAATACACATAGGCCATTCTTCAACCTAGATTCCTTCAAAAAGGAAAGTGCTTTCCTCTGGCACACATCTGGTGTTGAGGGCTCATTTTTCAAGCGACAACACAAAACAAAGCAACTTTCTACACCTTATAAAATCAGAGGAGCTCTTTCCGACCCTTTAAGGTTTAAAGGACTGAATGCATGGACGTAAAACTATTGTGTTACTCCCCTTTGTACACCCTGACACAAAAATCCACAGCCTGTAATCATGTAGAAGTATTACAGTAGTCAGCGATTCTATTGATCTTGTCCATTATGCTTAAACTAGGCTATAGTCCACCCCAAAAAAAAGAACTATGGATAAGCCTTCCAGTACAGGTTTTGCTGATATTGAGTCCTAAAGATGGAGAAGTTGCAGTATTTAAATGAATTGCACTGCTTCTATCAGAGGGATAGATGGCTAGAAAAGAGTTAGCTCTATTAGAATTCTACTCTCTCAGGGCTGGTGTAATTACTGATAGGTATGTAATTAGCTGAACATGGCAAGATAGTGCAGGTTTTGTGAGGGAGAAAGATAGACTTAAGGGTGTGTGTGTGTGTGTGTGTGTGTGTGTGTGTGTGTGTGTGTGTGTGTGTGTGCGTGCGCAAAGAGTGAAGGCTCCATTTAATTAGCAGGACGACCTGGGAGAGATTGTTAAGAGAGGTCACTATTTAAGAGGGAAAGGGTGAAGAAGCTTGATAAAGATTTGATAGAAGCACAGGCAGAGGTGGAGAAAGATGGAACAGGAAAAAAACCAAGGCAAATAAGAAAATGTAAAATCCAGTAAGGGCAAGGAGAGGAAAGCACAGAATACCAATAGAAGAGGGGGAGGCGATAGACAGTAGAGTGATAAATCTTGTAGCAGTGTATGAACAAATGTATGAACAAACTAACCACTATAGTGGTTAGTTTGTTCATGGTTATGATCCGTTAGGCAAGCAAAGTATTTACAGTCCATGTCAAGGGAGAGGAGCAAATGTTGAGAGAAACTGGTGAGAAACACAATCCAACTTTGGATTGCAGAACACAGAACAACATATATACAATTTTCCATCATAGAGAATTGAAAATTGGTTTGGCTGTCAGTTCAGAGGGTTATATGAAAAGCTTTCGTCCTGACTCACTTTGTTGGACAGGTTTAACGTGTGTGTCATGAGGTGCAGGATTGGGACCCATGTGGAGAAACTTTAATTCATAGTTTAATCGAATCAGCAAAAATCCAGGAAACACAAGTAAATCCAAGAAGTCTAAAGGCATAAGCAAGGGTACAAAACAATCTGGCACAGAACCAAAGGAGAAGCCGTCTTCAGAAGCCTCAGGCTAATCAGCCTGATCAGGTACAGGTGTGGTGATGAGGAAAAGGTGTGGAGATAAGGCTCCACCAACCAGCTCGCCCCCGCCTCCTGCCACACCCCAGCACAGCAGAGCAACATGAGAATAATACCAAACCGTGACAGTGTGGATTGATTCATTCTATTCATGTCCCTGAATATTGTTTATTCAGAAAGTTACAAAACTTTTGCTTCTGACTAACCTGCTACCAAATGACAGTAAAAACAGGCATAAAAAGCTCAAGATCCCCCCATGAGTGAATCCCACTGGAAAAGAACAAAAGACTGTTCTTTTGACCGACTGGGAAGCACACAGTTATGATCAAGGACCCCTGACATGAAGTAACTTTCCACTAACAATGAGTAAAAATATCCTTAGGTGGGTAATATTAAAAAACAGAAATCTACTCCGCAGTTAGTCAATATGACTGAAATATTTAAATTCAGCTTAAGGTACATTTTTTCCTTCAATACATCATTCATAAAATATTATCAACATAATTTGATTAAATATGGGACGTTTGACCAATTTTCTTAAATTGTCTTGGTTATTTTTAACCTCATACTTATTTTCTTTAATCTCATCAGTTTGCTCTAATTATCGTCCCTTTGTATGTTTTAAATTAGAGAGTCGACACTGTCTGCTCAGAAACCTTTAGAATTGTAGCCAATGCACAAATGTAGTTGATGACTCCTGCTGCCTTAGCAGAGGCTTCCACTCACTATGTCATGACGTCATGCCCACAAGGAGTCTTTGCATTGTATCTCCACACCTATATATTTGAATAAGCTGACTTGAAAAAGTTTCCTCCTTGAGTCGTCACCTTATCGTGGTGGAGGGGTTTGTGTGTCCCAATGATCCTAGGAGCTAAGTTGTCTGGGGCTTTGTGCCCCTGGCAGGGTCACCCATGACAAACAGGTGCTAGGTGAGGAACCAGACAAAGGACGGCTCACAGACCCCTAATGACGAATAAAAACAATGGAGCACGTTTTCCCTTGCCCGGACGCGGGCCACCGGGGCCCCCCTCTGGAGCCAGGCCTGGAGGTGGGGCTCGAAGGCGAACGCCTGGTGGCCGGGCCTGCACCCATGGGGCCCGGTCGGGCGCATCCCGAAAGGACAACGTGGGTCCCCCTTCCCATGGGCTCACCATCTGTGAGAGGGGCCATAGGGGTCGGGTGCATTGTGAGCTAGGCGGTGGCCGAAGGCGGGGACCTTGGCGATCCCATCCCCGGCTACAGAAGCTGGCTCTTGGGACGTGGAATGTCACCTCTCTGGCAGGGAAGGAGCCCGAGCTGGTGTGTGAGGTCGAGAAGTTCCGACTAGATATAGTCGGGCTCACCTCCACACACAGCTTGGGTTCTGGTACCAGTCCTCTCGAGAGGGGTTGGACTCTCTTCCACTCTGGAGTTGCTCATGGTGAGAGACGCCAAGCAGGTGTGGGTATACTTATAGCCCCCCGGCTTGGCGCCTGTACATTGGGGTTCACCCCGGTGGACGAGAGGGTAGCCTCCCTCTGCCTTCGGGTGGGGGGACGGGTCCTGACTGTTGTTTGTGCTTATGCACCAAACAGCAATTCAGAGTACCCACCCTTTTTGGAGTCCCTGGAAGGGGTGCTGGAGAGCGCTCCCACTGGGGACTCCATTGTTCTGCTGGGGGACTTCAATGCTCATGTGGGCAATGACAATGAGACCTGGAAGGGTGTGATTGGGAGGAACGGCCCTCCCGATCAGAACCCGAATGGTGTTCAGTTATTGGACTTCTGTGCTCGTCGCGGACTGTCCATAATGAACACCATGTTCAGACATAAGGGTGTCCATATGTGCACTTGGCACCAGGACACCCTAGGCCGCAGTTCGATGATCAATTTTGTGGTCGTGTCATCGGACTTGCGGCCGCATGTCTTGGACACTTGGGCGAAGAGAGGGGCGGAGCTGTCAACCGATCACCACCTGGTGGTGTGTTGGCTCCGATGGTGGGGGAAGATGCCAGTCCGACCTGGCAGACCCAAACGTATTGTGAGGGTCTGCTGGGAACGCCTGGTGGAATCCCCTGTCAGAAGGAGTTTCAACTCCCATCTCCGGCAGAACAAATGAGGCGGGGGAGATTGAGTCTGAGTGGACCATGTTCCGCGCCTCCATTGTCGAAGTGGCCGACCGCAGCTGTGGCCGTAAGGTGGTCGGTGCCTGTCGTGGTGGCAACCCCAGAACCCGCTGGTGGACATCGGTGGTAAGGGATGCCGTCAAGCTGAAGAAGGAGTCCTATCGGGCCTTTTTGGCCTGTGGAACTCCTGAGGCAGCTGATAGGTACCGGCTGGCCAAGCGGAATGCAGCTTTGGTGGTTGCTGAGGCAAAAACTCGGGCGTGGGAGGAGTTCGGTGAGGCCTTGGAGGACGACTTCCAGATGGCTTCGAGGAGATTCTGGTCCACCACCAGACGTCTCAGGAGGGGGAAGTAGTGCAGCATCAACACTGTGTATAGTGGGGATGGGGCGCTGCTGACCTCAACTTGGGACGTTGTGACTCGGTGGGGAGAATACTTCGAAGACCTCCTCAATTCCGGCGACATGCCTTCCCATGAGGAAGCAGAGTCTGGGTTCTCTGAGACGGGCTCTCCTATCTCTGGGGTTGAGGTCACCGAGGTAGTTAAAAAGCTCCTCGGTGGCAGGGCCCCGGGGGTGGATGAGATCCGCCCGGAGTTCCTAAAGGCTCTGGATGTTGTGGGGCTGTCCTGGTTGACACGCCTCTGCAACATCGCGTGGACGTCGGGGACAGTGCCTCTGGATTGGCAGACTGGGGTGGTGGTCCCCCTTTTTAAGAAGGGGGACCGGAGGGTGTGTTCCAACTACAGGGGGATCACACTCCTCAGCCTCCCTGGTAAGGTCTATTCAGGGGTTCTGGAGAGGAGGGTCCGTCGGGAAGTCAAATCTCGGATTCAGGAGGAGCAATGTGGTTTTCGTCCTGGCCATGGAACAGTGGACCAGCTCTACACTCTCCGCAGGGTCCTTGAGGGGGCATGGGAGTTCGCCCAACCAGTCTACATGTGTTTTGTGGACTTGGAGAAGGCGTTCGACCGTGTTCCTCGGGAGGTTCTGAACCCCTTGATAAGGCTGTTCGGTCCCTGTACGACCGATGTCAGAGTTTGGTCCGCATTGCCGGCAGTAAGTCGGATTCGTTTCCAGTGAGGGTTGGACTCCGCCAAGGCTGCCCTTTGTCACCGATTCTGTTCATAACTTTTATGGACAGAATTTCTAGGCACAGCCAAGGCGTTGAGGGTGTCCAGTTTGGTGGCCTCAGTATTGCGTCTCTGCTTTTTGCAGATGACGTGGTGCTGTTGGCTTCATCAAGCCGTGATCTCCAACTCTCACTGGAATGGTTCGCAGCCGAGTGTGAAGCGGTTGGGATGAGAATCAGCACCTCCAAATCTGAGACCATGGTCCTCAGTCGGAAAAGGGTGGAGTGCCCTCTCCGGGTTGGGGATGAGATCCTGCCCCAAGTGGAGGAGTTCAAGTATCTCAGAGTCTTGTTCACGAGTGAGGGTACGATGGAACGGGAGATCGACAGGCGGATTGGTGCAGCATCTGCAGTGATGCGGACTCTGTATCGGTCCGTCGTGGTGAAGAAGGAGCTGAGCCGAAAGGCAAAGCTCTCGATTTACCGGTCGAACTACGTTCCTGCCCTCACCTATGGTCACGAGCTGTGGGTCGTGACCGAAAGAACGAGATCCCGGATACAAGCAGCCGAAATGAGTTTCCTCCGCAGGGCTCTCCCTTAGAGATAGGGTGAGAAGTTTGGTCATCCGGGAGGGACTCAGAGTCGAGCCGCTGCTCCTCTGCATCGAGAGGAGCCAGATGAGGTGGCTCGGGCATCTGGTCAGGATGCCTCCTGGACGCCTCCCTAGTGAGGTGTGCCGGGCACGTCCTACTGGGAGGAGGCCACGGGGACGACCCAGGACACGCTGGAGAGACTATGTCTCCCAGCTGGCCTGGGAACGCCTTGGGATTCTCCCGGAGGAGCTGGACGAAGTGGCTAGGGAGAGGGAAGTCTGGGCTTCCCTGCTCAAGCTGCTGCGCCCGCGACCCGACCCCGGATAAGCGGAAGAGAATGGATGGATGGATGGAAAGTCTCACGCTGCCATGCTGTCACCAACTCCACCCACTACCTGTCAATCAAGCGCCCAACCAATCACGGTGCATCTGCCTGAACAATGAACAATATGGCATAAGGCATCTGCCATTTTAGGAGAAGAAATGACTATACATGGACTTCCCAGTTAACATAATTTTAGAGTTTCATAGCAGAGAGTACAAACAGCAGGACCGAGACACAAAACGACAACGAATTCTGGGTGAAACTCCGACTGAAAGAGAGGAAAGGATTGCGTCACAAAAAGAGTAGTACTACTTATGTACTACTTAAGTACTTAATATTATTGCTTTATCGCGGAATTTCCACGAGTTCCCGCTAGTTTCTAATATACTATTATTGTACATTAATATATAGTGCAGTGTGTAACTTCACAACCCCTGGTATCCATTTGTAAAGGATGAGTGAGATATTAACGCTATCTTTTATGGTATAAACATACCTAATGTCCAGGAAGGTCCAGTGGTAGGACACAGGCAGTGGGGAGCCGTTTGTGATGTAGATTTCTCTCTGAGCCTGTGAGTTGTTGAGCACACAGCCAAAGTCCACGCTGGTGGAGGAGAAATGCAGGTTGGGGTAGTGGACCTCAGCATGGAGCTTGACTGTGTCTTTCATTTGATGTTCCCGGTAGCGGAATTCAAGCAACTGCAAAAAAAAGAGTTGTAAGTATTTTTTCTGGTTACTTTTCTTTTCAGACGTAAGAAGTTTAATGACGAGATGCAAATCTAAAGGGGGCTCCAGTTGCCAGCTCATCATAAGGATGCACAGATCACTGACATTCCCATTGGATGTTGTTTGTTGGGAAGCTGGAATGCTCTGAGTAAAATGTTCTTGGGAAGAACATGCAAACTCCACAGAGTTTGAGTCCGAGGTTTGGTTTCCTCTCATGTGAGGCAACAGTGGTACCCACATTGCTTTTCTACCTTAAAAAGAAAACAAGCAGCAGGTTACCTCATCCATGACTCGTGACAATGGATCCACATAGTATGCAGGATTAAAACACACCCACAATTCTGCTTTCCCTCCAGCACTTAAAGCCAGGGGCTGTAAAAGACAAGAAGAGATACAGTAGATTATGAAGTAAACTAATCAACAGAATACATGCATGGCTCTGTTATAAAAATGTTTTCCACATGTGTACATACATGATAAAAATATCTTACATTGGTTAGCTTCAAAAGTAACTCAGTGACCCCTTTAGGACCCTGTTATGGTTTATTTAATAGAATGATAAATGTAATCCTGATATAAAATCTTCACTTGCTCTCACACTAGACTACACTCCATTCAGAGACCTTGACCCATTTAAATCCAGGTTCCAAATCTATGTGGTAATCAACTCACAGAGTGAAAGTTTGATCAAGGTAATATATGGGCATTATGGTAGTATGTGGACTATGATAATAATAATTATAATTAATTATAATGAAACAATAATGTTGACTAGAAAGATATAACATTTTTCACATGACATTTTTAAAATCTTTTCATGGTCAGGATGATGTCCATTTTGGTTGTATGTCACTCTGCAAACTACCGGTATGTCCTACTGGACTGGATAGAGACACTCAGTGTAAATCAAGTTCAGTTATTCATTGAACAGCGGACATTGGGAAATGTAAATCAAGAGACAAAGTATTAAATAAGCAATGATATAACCATCACTCAAAATTGTGTCTTCTAAAAACACAACTAAAAACAGTTCAATTGTTCTGTCCATTAATGTCATGAATGAGGTTAGGACCCATATTCAGGGCACCAGTGAAGAAGCTTTCAGTCATAGTTTAATCAGATCAGCCAAAAATCCACGTAAGAAAACTAGTGATGTGACGTTTTGTATCAAGGCTTCGAAACGTGTGCTATTTGTATGACCTTTTCCCACACTCTTACCGACTGTTTAAAACACTTTTGTGTCCCACGAAACTCAAAGACTGACGGAACAGAACGCACTTCCGGATGCCGTCAGCCAATAATTTTTAATTTAATTTAATACAGTTACAATCCCCGAAGGGAACTTAAGAATGCACACTCTAGTTTTTGTTAGTCAATCAATCACACGCATGCATATTAGTGTGTATAGTCCCCTGTAATACACACAACCACACACAAGGGGGCCTGTAGGCATGCAAGGGAGGTAGAGTGGCGGGCAGCTCCTCCTTGGTGCGCCTCAAATGAGCAATTTGTAAAGGGGACGGCACCTTGCTCGTAGGTACCTCGGCAGTGCTCCAGAGGTGAGCTGATGCCTCCCACTGTCAGCTCACCTCCGGGTATTTTTTACTGCCTGCTGTACCACTGAGCCACTGCTGCCCCAATAGAATGCGCGTACGGTATCACGTGGCTTCCTACTAAAAATCCGCTATGAGGTGGAGTCGCAATCGTTGATGCGCGAATGCGCACTGTATATATACAGTCAACTGACTTGAATGCAGGAGGTTGTGGGTTCAAATCCTGGTTGGGACAAACACTATCCAGTCAACTTACACAATGCAGGAGGGGCGTGGTCTGGAATGCAGGAGGGCGTGGTTTCGAACCACAGACATGGCGGACACTATCCAGTGAGGGTCCTTAGGCAAGACCCTTAATGCTATACCAGCCTACCTCAATCATGAACTAACACAATAAAGATAGAGTCATACCGGCTCGGACTTCGCCCGGGTCAACAAGGTCCGTGTCAGTTGCTAGGGAACCAGGGCAATCTGATGAGAAATGGGTTACTGGAACAAGACACACATGGACAAGGCCGGAGAATACGGAGTTGTTGGAATGCTACTACACGAGTTATCCCAGAGAGAGGGGATATATGGGGCGGATGTGGGACCAATGGATGCTTCGAAACCCACAATCAAGGCTAACAAAGAAATAGCTGTTAACACAGTGTTCCAACATCCGTAACCAAAAACTGCTGCCACAACTAGAGATTGATGAAATACTACAACAATGCTACGGCAAGGTGGAGCCAGGACGCCAGGTCAGCGGGGGGATTTCACCATCCCCCTCACAATCCGAGATTGGGTACCAAGCCCCAAGAGACATAGACTACCTCAATACAAGAACTGCTGACCTGAGAAGGAAGATTGTGACCCAAATGGAAACATGGAGCCTCCGACAAATACCGAAGCTAAGTTGCCAAGTACCTGCTAGAAGATGTGAATGCTGCAATAAGAACCATCCCCACAGGGAACATAACTGAGACCAACAAGCTGATTCACAGTACAGCAACAGTAATCCTCGAGATACTGGGATATAAGATCAACACAGGGCATAACAAACAATATCCTCCATGGAAGAGACGGTCAGAGGCCAAGATAAAGGTGAGACGGAGAGAAATCAGCCAGCTAACCAAGCTACAGAAGGTGAACATGGTGAATAAAGGGGTACCCAGGAAATACAGCAAGATCTCCATACCTGAAGCACTCGAAACTGCCAAACAGAGACTAACGGCTCTGGCTACCCGACTGAAGAGATACACCAAGGAGATAGAGGCCAGGAGAATAAACAACAACCAGCAAAAGTGGCTAGTTGACCTGAGGACTGACCACAGCTGCCTCCCAGAACAAGAACCAGTAACCATCTCAATGGCAGACATCCAAGAAAGAGTGTCAAAGATGAAGAGTTGGTCAGCACTGGGCCCCGATATGATCCATACATACTGGCTAAAGAAGCTGACAGCACTCCATGACCGTCTAGCAGCACAGATGAACCAGCTGCTAAGGGATGGGACGCACCCAGAATGGTTGACTGAAGTCAGGACAGTCCTGATCATGAAAGACCCACAAAAGGGATCTACCCCATCCAACTACCGGCCAATAACCTGTCTCTGTACAACACGGAAGCTCCTGTCAGGCATCATGGTGGCTAAGATGAGTAGGCACATGGATCAATATATGAGCGGGGCACAGAAAGGAGTTGGTAGTAACACCAGGGGAGCCAAGCACCAGCTACTGGTGGACAGAGCAATACACAGAGACTGTAAGAATAGGCAGACCAACTTGTGCACCGCCTGGATAGATTCCCAGAAAGCCTACGATTCAATGCCACACACGTGGATCCTGGAATGTCTGGAACTGTATAAGATCAACAGGACACTAAGAGCCTTCATCAAGAACTCAATGGAAATGTGGAAGACAACCCTGGAGACTAACTCCAAGCCAATTGCCCAAGTTAAAATCAAGTGCGACATATACCAAGGGGATGCACTATCACCACTGCTGTTCTGCATAGGCCTGAACCCCTTCAGCCACATCATCACAAAGAGTGGCTACGGATACCGATTCCGAAGTGGGACAACAATCAGCCATCTCCTCTACATGGATGACATCAAGCTGTATGCCAGGAATGAGCAAGAAATTGACTCACTGATCCACATCACCAGGATCTACAGTGACGACATAGGGATTAGACAAATGTGGCCGGATGGTATCAAGAAGAGGCAAGATGATCAGAAATGAAGGGGTTGACCTACCAGAGAGCAGGATAGAAGACATCAAAGACAGCTACAAATACCTTGGAATCCCACAGGCTAATGGCAATCATGAGGAGACCGCAAGGAAGTCATCCACAGCCAAATACCTCCAGAGAGTAAGGCAAGTCTTGAGAAGTCAGCTGAATGGCAAGAACAAGGTCCGAGCCATCAACATGTATGCACTGCCGGTCATCAGATTCCCCGCTGGGATCATAAGCTGGCCAGATATCAAGACTAGAAAGCTCCTCACCATTCATGGAGGGTTTCACCCCAGTCCAGCACCCTGAGGCTGTACACTAAGCGAAAAGAGGCACGCCGAGGACTAGTGAGCATCAGGGCCACTGTCCAGGATGAGACATCAAAAATTCAAGAGTACATCAGGAAGATGGCCCCAACAGATGAACTGCTCAGTGAATGCCTTAGACAGCAGAAACCTGAGGAGGAAGAGGAGGAGGAGGAGACAACATGGAGGGACAAGCCCCTACACAGCATGTACCACCGTCAGATAGAGGAAGTGGCTGATATCAAGAAGACCTACCAATGGCTGAATAAAGCTGGACTGACAGCACAGAGGCACTGATCATGGCAGCACAAGAACAGGCCCTAAGTACAAGAGCAATAGAGGCCAATATCTACCACAGTAGATCTGACCCATGGTGTGCAGGCTGTGAAAAGAAGCCCCAGAGTCAGTCCAGCATGTGGTAGCAGGGTGTAAGATGCTCGCCAGCTCAGCATACATGGAAAGGCAGAACCAAGTCGTCATGATAGTGTACAGGAACATCTATACCCAGTATGGACTAGAAGTACCCAAATCCCAATGGGACAAACCACCAAAGGTGGTTGAGAACGACAAGGCTAAGGTCCTGTGGGACTTCAGCTTCCAGACTGACAAACAGCTGCTGGCTAACAAACCGGACATATTGGTGGTGGACAAAGAGCAGAAGAGAGCAGTGGTGATAGATGTGGCGATTCCAGCTGACACCAACATCAGGAAGACGGAACACAAAAAGATTGAGAAGTATCAAGGGTTGAAAGAACAGCTGGAACAGATGTGGAAGGTCAAGGTTAATGTGGTCCCCGTGGTAGTAGGAGCACTTGGGGCAGTGACCCCCAAACTGGAAGAGTGGCTCCAGCAGATTCCTGGAACAACATCTGAAGCCTCAGTCCAGAAGAGTGCAGTCCTACGAACAGCTAAGACACTTCGCAGAACCCTCAGACTCCCAGGCCTCTGGTAGAGGACCCGAGCTTGAGGATGACACACAGATATCACCCCACAAGGGTGAGAGGGACATTTATATATATATATATATGTATATCTATCTATCTATCTATCTATCTATCTATCTATCTATCTATCTATCTATCTATCTATCTATCTATCTATCTATATATATATATATATATATATATATATATATATTTATTAGGGATGAGCGAGTACACCACTATCTGTATCTGTATCTGTTCAACCAACTAGATTGTCTGTATCCGTATCTGTATTCGGAATGGGCGGGGCTTAAACCGGAAGTGAGTGTGGTTTGACCGGAAATGGGTGGGGCTTAAATCACCACATTGTTTTAAGTCTAAAATTGATATGGATTGATCACAAGTTGCTGTATTTTTGCTAATTTTAAAACTACTTACAGAACAGCCTCAAAATTGAAATTCAAATAAATGTTTTTGCTCACAAAAGTAAGAGAAGTATTTACATAAGAAGTTTTTTATGGAACTGAGTCAGAACATGAATATTTTTAAGTCTATGAATGAATATTTACCGAAGAGCCTCAGAATTGAGATTCAAGGCTTTTTGATCACAATAGTAAAGGAACTATATATAGAACGAGTAAATACAAAGTGCATTATTGAAGTGCATGCAATAAAAAAAGTAATTAACTACAAAGTATGCATGAACAAGAACTGTCATACTCAACAAAACTTTTTAATTTTTTTTCTTCTTTTTCATTTAAATTTTTTTCTAGTACTTTTTTTTCCAATTATTTATTTTTAGTACCAAATGCTATTGCCATTTTTTTTCACATAAAGTTAAACAATATTGATTATGGTGTGTGTGTGTGTGTGTGTGTGTGTGTGTGTGTGTGTGTGTGTGTGTGTGTGTGTGTGTTCGTGTGTGCGCAAAATATAAAGTATAGACATTGTTAATTTGAACAGAGGACTAGAATTCACTCTGTTGTTCAGCATCGTTAGGCAAGAGCGCATGAACAAGAGGGCAAAAAACAATGAGGACAGCAGTTAAAAGGTAAATGACCATCATTTTTATTCTTTACTCTATTCTTTGTTTTTTACATTATGCACAACTCTCATTTATTGTGTAATAATCTAATCGTAACATGTATTTGTTACATGTTTTGATGCATTTTTATGCTTTATAAAACATTTATGTCTGGATTTTGGGGGGCTTGGAACGGATTAGGGCATTTGCATGGAAAATGCATCTCTACTTACTTAATTTTCTACTTACGTAATTTCTTCCGGAACCAATTAATTTCGTAAGTAGAGGTTCCACTGCATATATACTGTATATACATTCACATATATCTACACTTATCATACCCTTTATCAATTAATTATATGGTCATACATTTCTTTTGTAGTACATAGTCATTTCCAAGAGCCAAAACAGATGTCAGAATGGATCACACATGAAGACACAACAGCTCCCTGTAATTGTATCCAAGGCCAGCAGGTGGTTTTGTGTGCTCATGAAGCATCACAAAATGAACCATTACTTGAACCACTTGTCTGAAATGGTTCAAAGCCTCATGAGGCTTCAACTCACCATCACTAAAGAAAACTCTGGAATTCCAACTAACTAGAGATGTGGGCAAGTATATAAAACAATCTTGCACCAAAGTGACCAAACCAAAGGAGAAGCCATCTGAAGAAGCCTCATCAGGCTAATCAGTCTGATCAGGCACAAGTGTGGAGATAAGGTCCCGCCCACAAGTTCGCACCTGCCTCCTGCCACACCCCAGAGCAACATGAGACAAAAGCCAAACTGTGACAATCAACAATTATGTGGAGTATTTTAGATCTGATACACACCACCAGGGAGGAAATCTGAATCAGGTACAAAATAGACAGAGATAAATGATGAAGAGCGGCACTAACATTAAAAATAGTAAACTTGTTTTATTTTCTTAGAACATTATTGTGCCCTTAACGTTCTAAAAAAATAGTGTTTACTTCATTAATTTATTCTTTGATAATTTGACTGCAAAAAGACAGCTGCCATTTTTATTTAGTAAAGCACAAGAAATGTGAACTGAATTTGAAACCTATAGCGTATAAATGTCTCTCACATCTGTCTTGCTACTATTTGGCACTATGACTATTGCTAAATATTGTGATGCTGATGATTTAGAATTTGATGAATTTGAATGTTTGTACTCACATTTGTGCTCACATAAGGTTCTGATGGGATATTATATTTTAATATTTTAAGTTGCTTAGGTTTTTAAAATAGGATAAGCTTCAAAAACCATCAGTAAAAAGGGCATTCAATGGAATGCCTAGCGCCACCAAGAACTAGAGTTCTAGACAAGTGCACCTTCAAAATGATACCCTTGGGTTCATAAAATATTAAAGAAAATGAAAAAATAAATGGATCCACCATTTAAAATCCATGGATTTGTTTTACAGAGTTTGGTAAAAAATCGTACAGGAGGACTTTATGAATGTTGGTTTCAAGAAAATACTCTCAGTAGGCTTTATACAAACACAAGAACTAAGATGTCAGGAGGACTTAAAACCCGTTTCATTCTGCTGCAACATGGAACCCGGAGAACATTTAACAGAAGAACTGATCACTGTTATTTATTACCACATATTGAACTTGACTTATTGATCTGGTAACGCCTTCAATTGATCGCTGTATTCCAGTCTGATTGTGTACATTTTTAAAGCTAATGCAGTATCTTTGATGAATGTTTGATAGCAACTTGAGCCCTTCAAACTAAAAGAGAGAGTAGACATAAACTTGAATTGGCCTAATAGAAATAAGATCATTAGTAAATAAAAGAAAATAAGACTAATAGCAACAGCAGATTCTAAAATAGAATATAGATTTGACACATAAACAGCATAAAATGCGACTGAAAACTGTGTCAGTA